>CM052333.1:9351184-9533371 GCA_028455615.1 Lasioglossum zephyrum
GAAAACCGGCCGCGACGATTTTTCTTAACCGCGTTCGCGACTTCCGCTGGGACATTCCGATTTTTCAATTGACTTCGCGATTTTTCTTCCGAGCGACAGGAAAAGTTACCTTGACGCCTTATACATGCTTCTTTAAAAAGGTTAATAAAAGTCATATAACAATAGAATATAAAAAATTACCCTTTGCCTAGATACATTAAAAAAAATATTCACTTTATGCTAACAGAGATGAAAGAAAAACAAGAAACATGAACAATTTTATTTCTTGTCCGACAATGCATCCAATTTCGAAAATGGGCGAGTTTGCGACTTCCGCCGGGACATTCTGATTTTTCAATTGACTTCGCGATTTTTCTTCCGAGCGACAGGAAAAGTTACCTTGACGCCTTATACATGCTTCTTTAAAAAGGTTAATAAAAGTCATATAACAATAGAATTTAGAAAATTTCCCTTTAACTAGATACATTTAAAAAAAAATTCACTTGATGCTAACAGAGATGAAAGAAAAACAAGTGACACGAACAATTTTATTTCTTGTCCGACAATGCATCCAATTTCGAAAATGGGCGCGTTCTGCAGGCTGCGAAGACCGGGAAAAGCTAAAAGAAAAAATGAATTTTTTGCACGCCAGAACCTGGCATCCTTAAACGATTCCCACTGCCCGGTTTCCCTCTATCGGCAGGAACTACGATTCTCGAGCAAAACTAATTATCGAGCAGGTTGCGAGAGAAGCTCGCGCGCATCCTTTTCCTGGCTACGCTTTCAGTTTTTCCGGGAACGGTTCCTGACTCCCGATGGAAATAATTTCCGGCAGTAATATCGTTTTAAAATTGAAGGGAAGCCACCCCGGATATGCAAGCCAGCTGGGAAAGGTTTGCTCGGTAAATTCGATAGCGGAACAATGGATAACCGTGTGCGAGACGCCGCCACCCGATACCAATTAATTGGATATTAAATACGATATTAATTCAGATTTTTTGTAGAGTGGCCGGTTCCGAATGTAATTCGAATACACACGAACGGACACGTTGATCCTAGATCTTCCGTGCCGTACAAATTGGATAACTGCTGCTTTATTGAGTCTCGACCGTTCATCGAGCATTATTCGCCCCCCCAAATTCGTATGTATATTCATCTGGCCACGTTGCAGCCCGACGGCATTTATTATGAATATTCAGCACTGTCATTATTTTGATAATGACTATCAATCGCGTCAAATATCAGCTTATCGTTGTTTAGACGCAGCCACCGTACCATATCGGTTAGATACCGACTATTAAGAGCCGCGAATCGTGCGGAAACCCACAATGTACATCCTTTTTGTATAAAATATTATTTTAATGTGTTGGTTGATTATCGATCATAGTGTAGATTATAACAAGAAATCTAGATAATATCGGCGCAAAGGTTCGGTCAGTATTACAATAAAGCAATCGTGCTAGTTTGGTTAAACTTTCAACGTTTCGATCCCAATATGGATCCTTTTCAAGGAAGAGGAATCAACTGCGTCTGTAAATTTTTGGAAGAGTTTTCAATATGAAAGTACTGAAAAATAGATTTAAATACAATATTCAAAATAACGTATTGTAATACTGATCGAACCTTTGCGCCGATATCATCTAGACTTCTTGTTATAAATATTATTTTACTCGATGGTGAACAACAAAAACTCACTCGAATGGCGCGCGTTCCATTGAAACAAGCTCCATCATTTCTATTTAAGAGAAACGATCGAGCATGCGAAATGTCAGCGAATCTCTGCAATCCGAAAAAAAGCCTGTAATTACACGAGAAAAATCTACCGAATATACAGGGTGGAATTCTGTCTGAATGAAATCATATCGCGTGCCGAATAAATCGATGCCGAGCATTTATCCGAAGCGCGCGTGTGAGTGCTTACAGCATGTAGAAACGGCAAATAATGAACAGACGCGTTGACCGAGCGCGGTTGAATAGCGCGCGTGCCTGCCAGAAATTCAAACCCAATTTTATCGAATCGAAGTGCCGCCGGGAAACAATTTTATCTCGCTTTTCGTCTCATTTTTTCTGGTCGACTCGCTATTTTTCGCTTTGTACTATCCCCGCTCGCTGCCCACTTTTATGCTTCTATCTAACAAACGTTAAATATAAACACTTCATTTTCCACTGTATTTCTACCGTCGAGCGGGCGTCACGTTTTTTTTTTATCCTTCTTTACATATGTATTAGCAACCAGAAAACACGATGATGCTCGGCTTATCCGCTTTTATTTGTATCCGAGCCAGGCGGTCTAATTACAAAATGTTTAAAACAAAATGTTCGCTGCGTGATATTGTTATTTCCGTTGATATCACATATATTACCTTTTTACGCGCGCAAGCTGCACAGTGTGTCTCAGAAATAAAAATATTCAGATTCGGTTAAAAAATACTCTTCTTCCTCGACTTATTTCGGTGTACAGAATAGAGTTCGGACTTTTACCCGGGTACCCGAGTACTCATAAGACACAAATCAGAAATGATTTCGTGCAATTTAAAACAATAATGAAATTAAAAGAACGTTGTTATATTAATGTAAATTTATTAAAATCGTTCAAGAGAATAAGTAAAATCGTAATATATCGTCAGCTTTTTCCTATTGATCCAAACGATTTTTATTTTGCATAAAGATCCGCAGTGTATTCATGAGATACCCGGGGACTCGGATAATTTTTGTTTACCCGGTATCTCATAAGTCACAGCTCTAGTACAGAATCACTGCTGGAATCGTCCAGTATATAGTGGTTCGTTAAATACCGACGTGCGCAGTTAGGACGCAGTGTACTTTTTGCGCGGGCGCGACAGACTGCGAGATAAAAATGTTTAACGTTTCCATCCGAGTGACCGGCGCAAAAAAAGAGCTGATCGCAGAGCGTCGTCGACCAGCGAGCACTGTCCTCGAGATTTCCTCGAAATCCCCGATGAAACGTTGTCGATAACGCTCGATCCCTTTTCTCTGTCGCAATTTCGCGCAACAGTGTCCGCTCCGACCATAATCCAACGTTATAATAAGCTTTTTTCGGTCGAATGCTCGGCGCACGCTAAAAGGCGTACCTGAAGGTACGGGCGACTTTATAGCGGCACGGAGGAAAGAAGAAAACGCGGAACGCCGCGCCGCCGAGTTCTGACACACTTTATTGCTACGGCTTCGCCTCTTCACCTCCGCCTTCTTCTCTTCGTTCCTTAACCCCCCCATCCCTAACCCCCTCACACCGTTTCCGGCGCTACTTTATGCAGCCGGCAGCTTCCTCGCGAAACTACTTCTTTTCTTCTGGCTAGCTACGACCCGGCTGCTATACAGGGTGTCCCGTGCCACCTTGATAAGCTGTTCCTTCATTAGAGGCAATTACACGGAAGATCTTCCACGTGCAATGCTCCCTCGAACAACGTGGTTTTGTTTCTAAGGTAATTATTATTTGTAACAGAAGGTACATATCTTGATAATTCAATGCGCAGAAATCAAGATTTCTGTTCTAGAAACGGTTCGCGCAGCTTCAATTTGTCATCGTTATCCGTAAAGTGGAAAGAAGCGTGAGACTGCAGAAAGAATCGCAGAAGAAGAATGGCAAACAAGTCTCTTATGCAAGAGGATGCAAAATACCATTTGAATGACTTCTTTATTTTTAGAGGTAGAAAAGAATGTTTCAGGGAGAAGCCGCTTCGTTCCGACGGGGTCGTGGCGTGGTGCCATTTTTTATTTTGAGTGGAAGCGTCAAAGGCGCTTCAAGGTCGCAAACTATCTAAAAAGAGATATATATTTTTCAATTGTATTCTCACGTATACATCCTCGATAACAATCACACAAAAATTTCACTTTACTAAAATCACAAAACGGTACCACTGACCTACGAACAATGTGCACTTCTGCTCAAAGTATTTTTAGCTACCTCACCTATAGCAGAAACGTTTGACAAAGTCTAATAAGATAAATTTCCAAACGCTTGTATTTACGCAAAGATGGCGGCTCGGATATTGGACACGATTTCACGAGCGAATTGCGAGCGATTAACCATTCGATCATAGATTTTCATTACCTGGTTTAAATCGAGCCAACAGATGAAGGATCAAGCTACCCCACCGAGGAGTAGTGTCCGAGGTTCCCACGACCATGTTCTTCCTCGAGCGAAATCGGTAACGAATCAATGTGCACGCCGATGAAACTTACCTGTAACGAGCAAAAAGAAACGAAATTAACTTGGTTATTCGAGCGGCCCGATTACCGGATTCAATCGATCGTATCGATCGCGACGCGGTCAGCGGTGAACATTGAAGCTCGCCGAGCTAAATTATCGATACGCTTGATCGACGACCTATCTGAGAATTGGGGAGCATAACGTCCATATATCACCGCTCTCTTTTTTCCCCTCGCCGCGAATGAAATCGTAACGAGTCGTATTTAATTCAACTGTACCTGAACGTAGACGAGTTGCAAGTTGCGAAACGGTTCTCGATTTCATTACAGATTTTTCGAGACGTGAAAGCAGACGATCAAGTTTGTTTTTACGCGAGCAATCACGTTTCTATTACTTCTTAGTATAAATATTGAATCGGCACTTTCCTTTTCTTTTTCAGCTGGTCGAAACTCTTTGGTTCGCTGAACGAAGGAAAGTTAAATGTATTCTCTATTCTACAAGGTGTCCCAAAAAATGTTGCACTTTTTTAATGGGCCAATTCCTGAAGTTTTGTTAGGGAGCTATTAACGAAAAACATTCGCGGATCATTAAAAAAAATCAAAGAAAATCAAGAAAAATAGATCAATCTGTGTATATCGATCGTAGAAGCTAGTGTCTGTTCTCGATCAAGGTCTCGAAGATGGGCGAAGGTTACGGATGCGCGATTCATGGTTTTTCCGACGTTAATGAACGCGGTATCTCTCGTCTGGCAACGGAAAGAGATAAAAAGAGTGTGCAAGCTCGCGGCGTAGCCCGGCCCGATCTTCCCGGCAACACTAACGGGGTTTAGCGAGAACTCGAAAGCTCGAGAGCTCGAATGGCTAATTAGTTACGGTAATTGGTTCGCGTTCAATAGTTCGCGGACTTTGCGAGCTCAAAGCTCAGGGAGTTCCGCGCGAGGCGAGGCAGTGATGGAGCTCGGGATTTAATTACCAGCAGAAACTCGAGCACCAGGAATCAAAAGAGTTAGTAGCTGGCTACGGTGGGCAAGAGAGAGAAGCGAAGAGAGAGAGAGGGAGAGCGGGGTGGAAGGGATGAGGGTGGTCGTCGGTTTGGAACTCGGAACTTACGTGGCCGTTTCTCGATTCCATTCCCTTTAATCACGGGGCCGGTCGGCCGAGGAGCCGTTTACCCAGCGAGGCTGGACGCCACCGCACCGGGCCAGTTCTCTCCTCCCTTCTTCCTTTGTGTCCCGGTTGAGGAACGTTTGCGCCGCGGCCGAACGTGAAAACCGTTTTTATACGGGCCGACGCTACACCCCCGGAGATTTATCGTCCGCGAGATACCACCGGAATAATAACAAGCGGCCCCAGAGCTGCGCTGAGACGCGTCGTTAAAACATTCAACTGAAAACGCTTCCGTTTATTGCGAGCCGCGTACAGACGACCCCCGGCGCTCGAAATTCCCAGGTTTCCGACGCCTCGATGCCATGCTCAGACAACGACAAATTGTTACACGGCAGAATGCGCCAGGTCTGGGTTTAGAAAGACCTCCTCTGCCACGGATTAGGACCGGTTCCACTGTGCTTGGGCTTAACTACCAACGTCTCTGATTTCTTCTAAATGAACCATTAGTGTTTCGTGGACTTGTTGCATGTCGAAAGCTTATTTGCTTGAGTACACAGGCTTCATTTTAGAGACCTTAACTGGGCCTGAATTATATTCACATTTGAAATAAACATAAATTAATGATATCGGCGCATAGGTTCGATCAATTGTTACTCAAACACTATTTGCAAATTAGCACAATATTATTTCTCAACGTTTCGATCTGCATTCGATCATTTTCAAGAGAATCACATTAACATTGCGTCTGTAATTAATAATTAAATACAAATATATATTGTGAAACCGTAGAAACAGAAAAAGGACAACAGTATAAAACAGAAGGAATCGTTACTCACTTGCTTAGTATTGCAAAATAATTAAACTTTAAAAATTAAACGTTTGTGATTGACCCACATGTTGCTGCTCGGACAATCAGCATGGAAGTGAAGCAACGTGAAGACATTTGAAATAAACTAGTTTGTGGGGGATTAGGTTAATTTTTAACATGTATTGTACATTCGCGCGAAAGATCGTCATCGGTAATGCTGCAACAAGCTCTTTGTCCTCCGAATTGGTTTATTCGATTTTTCTACCTTGCGGCTGCAACGCTATGCGGTACACACGAATGATTCGGATTAACAAGAATGATTTCGGCTACACGCGGTTATCGACCATGTAATTTGAGTTATCGAACATTTCGGTAGACGATACTTTGTTCGGCAACATATCATTTTACCGTAAATGATCAACAATGCTGCGCGAAATAATAACGAACAGCTTTGATCCCGTAAACTCGCCTGGCATATGAATTTGAGGTTTATCGTGAACATTCGTAAACAGAAGCTCGCAATATCGATTGAATAGAATCGAGAGTACATCGAAACGTTCCAACAACATTTCCAAATGAAAAATTCTGATTGACTGCGCGAAATGGCGGTCTTTATGACTGGCCATGACGAGCTAGTAACCTTCGATTACGGATCTTTATGAAAAATAAAAATTGAAATTCAATGAAAACGTACTTTCCGGAATAATTTTTTAAATGCCAGTGGAACGATATAATCATTATTTTTTATTTATTGGAGAACTTAATATCATCCTATCTCGTTTCGTTAAAATCAACTGCAAGGATTTGCCAATTTAATTATACATCTTTGCATGTACCGAATTCTGTCGGCGTGTGTGTTCAACGCCAAGGTTGAACAGATGTGCAATTAATTTCTGGAAACGATGGAAGTCGTTCGGGAGCAGTTCGCAAATAGAAACGATTCGCGAAACTACTCCAATGTGCCTAGAATACGACGCATAGAATGCGAGATATACGATAAGCAATGGCGCGCGCGCCTCTACGACGGCCGAAAGTAAATATTTCACTTTATTCATACCACCTATTCTAGCGTAACGCGAAGCTGCACGATAACTGCCACTTCATCGGGCAAATATTTACCGAGGAAAGCGCATGCCTCGGGGTTTGCTTTCGGTCGGCATGCAGTTGAACGTAATATTAACTTAAGAAAAACCAGCGAGAGTAAATCACCCCGGATCGGTACATCGATGTGGAAGGAGCAGCGTAAATCGGGATCCCGTAGACGGAAGAAAAATAATCCTGATTCCGTCTACTTTATCGAATCGACATCGAGTTTCTCTGCGTCTGTCTAGACCGAGAATTAAAATAAATCACTTCGACTGAGATACGTTTAGAAATCATTCTAATTCTGTCTGGAAACCTATTATTATGTTTTTAAGGGACCCCAAAGTGAAAGAGAAATAAAGAACCAAAGATACAGCTGAGAGTCGCAGTACCTGTTCACCCCTACTGCCTCACCCCACTACTATTACCCACATGTTATGAGCCCGGAATGATTGTAGTGGGGCAGACAGCTATTACGGCCAACGTTGTACGTCAGGTTTCTCTTCTCGAAAGCCAGCTTTACGATACAACGGTCAAAATACACCGGTGCTCAGTTAACTGTTTTGTTTTCGTTCAGTTAACTCTCACAATTAGATCTCGGTTCTCAACACTGCCCGGAGTCGAGATTACAAATTTTGACTGTCGAACCAGAAGTCCGTTCCTGCCAGTCTGATTACAGACTATGAACGATCTAATTAAGTTTATCTTCCGGTTGGATTCCAGTATTAACACGTTAATTGTAACGAGTGCAGCAACGTTTTCACTGTACCATTGACTATTTTCGAAACACTGATCGAACCATATCAAAAGAATTCAATTGATCATTCTCAATCGATTAGTCGGCTCGGTGATTAGAAGAAGATGCAATGCTGGGATTTCAGAAAACGTTCCCAGGAATCTTCGAGTTCCCGCAACGACTGGGTTGGACCTTAGTAGACGGAAAGGCGTGAGAATAAAACTAATAACGGTCCCTCGGGTCTTGTTTAAGGCGAAAGCGGGCCATGTGGCGCGTTACCGCATCAAACGGCCGGGCGACAGGGAACACGAAGTTTCCCCGAAACCGGCGGAACGCGGAGAGGATCGAGAAGTCGAAAGCCGAGGAGGGTGGAGAGTTGCCGAACGGCCATTTACCGTTTCGGCGCACGAGCGCAGCCGGATCGATGGCTGCACCTCACTTTCACGATCGCTGGCTCTCCCTCTGACTGCCTCTCTCTCTCCCTTTCCCTCCGTTTTGTCGCCCGTGCACGTTCCCTCTCTTTCTCTCTCTCCCTTTCTCTCCGCTTCGCATCGGTGGCTTCTCCCTGGCTCTCCCTCTCTCGCTCCTGTCCGGCTGGCTCTCTTTCTCGCTTTGCTCGTCGCGCGCGGTGCACCGAGTGCGTTCACCCTTGCGTTTCCCTTCGCCTCCCCCTCGTCGACACGCACACGCACACGAGACAACCGTGCACCCCACTGACACGAGGCCTCTCTTCCTCTCTCCGTCTCTCTCGCGCGTTCCTCTCTCGAACGGGACACGCACACACCGGCCCGCAGGTTATCCCGTATTTCGTCGACCCTCGCCAAGCAATCTTTTCCTACACGGATTGCGGGGCTGGCCAACCACCATAAGGGTGGACCCGCGACCTCCCCAGGGGAGAATTTTCGAAAACGCTTGACGCGGAACGAGGGCCGGCTCGTTTTTTGATTTTTGCTGGGCAATGAGGTCCTCCGATCAACCTGCGCTTCGTCCAACGAGCCAGTGAACGCGAATTTACACTTGTCATCCATGATTAATGCGAAAGATCAAAAGCGAGGTTGGACGAATCGTAGGATGCACACTTCAACCATGCAAGATTGCGGGGCTGGCCAACCACCACAAGGGTGGACCAGCGGCCTCCCGAGGGGAGAATTTTCGAAAACGCTTGACGCGGAACGAGGGCCGGCTCGTTTTTTGATTTTTGCTGGGCAAGGAGGTCCTCCGATCAACCTGCGCTTCGTCCAACGAGTCAGTGAACGCGAATCTACACTTGTCATCCATGATTAATGCGAAAGATCAAAAGCGAGCTTGGACGAATCGTAGGATGCACACTTCAACTATGAAAACTCGTACCAGCCACTCGACCAGTCAGTAAAAGACGCACGCTCGTCCTATACGTGATTGATCTGGTTCGGCCGAGTGTAGAAGCCCCGATTATCTTTGCGGAAAGCGCGGCAGCTTTTGTTCGCCGGTAATCGAGTAAATTTATCCGGCCCGCGTTTGTTTACAGCTTAGCTCTTCGGACCCTTGTCTGACTATTATTCGCTGATTTCGCTTCTGTTATTTTTGCTGTAAATTGTAGCAGTGATGCGGTATAATTTTCCACGATAATTTGATATAAATTAATTGGTCGCCGGTGAACGGATCGATGGACGCCAGATAATGACCGTGTATTCATCAATATTTATTACAAGTATAAATTGCGAATAATGAACCGTTACCGATGAATAATGGACGCTGGAGGATTCGAAAGCTCGCGGGCTCGAATAATTGTAAGACTAAGCTATGAAATACCGGGTAGAGGTACCGACAAATGATCTGTTGATTTGCTTCCGAGATCGTTGATCCAGCTGTTTTCAAGGAGCACCAAATAATTGTACAATGATTTCTTTAACCGTGCATCTGATAGCGAAAGTAACTCGTGGTCTTTGAAAACGTTTCACACACGAATTTTACAAATGTGTAGAAAATATATTAGATTTTATTGTAGATATTATTCCATACTTACTTTCACTTGAATCAGATTAAACGTTAACCAGATCGAACATTATTCCAGCCACGAGACTGGAATAAATTACATGTAAAAGTGAAAATTGACGCGGTTAAATTTTCCATTTACATTCGTGAAATCGTGAATCTAATTGATTTATCGAAAGCATTACAGCAGCAAAGATTGTCATTATTCAGCCGTCTCGAGCAACTATTAATTACATCTCTGCTAAATAGCTAATGCCAGTTCGAAATCAATTACCAACCGGGAGCGCCTCGTATATTCTTAACTCTCATTATCGGAGACACGTAAATTTCCTGTCGCGGAGAGATTCCTATTTAATTTCGGACTGTTGCAATTAGCGGCTACATACTTGATGAGTTCGCGATTAAAATATTTGCTGTCCGACGAGTGTAGAGAATGTATAATTTAAGAGCGAATAATGCATACGCTATTCGATACCGAGGGCCAATTTCGTGAATTCTTCGAGGAGGCGTAGCTCTCCCGGGAATTCGCCGGGCAAAGAAACGTCGCGTCGTTTCGTTCCGAGAGCTGGATCGTTTTCTCGTGGTGGTCTTCCGACGGATGCTGGCGGATGCTTCGAGGACGATGGAAGTGCTGCCAAGCCCGAAGGGGGAGTTCGAAGGACCAAAAGCACGTGATTCGCGTAATTGGAATTGTTCCCGTGTTTCCATAAATACTGGCCTTACGGATAATAAATGTAACCGTGGAAACTGTACCAACCTGTTTCACAGTGAGCGACACCGCGATTAAAGCGAGCTCGTTCCAACGGAAATGTGACACGCTTTCGCTGAATTTTTACTAACCACGTTTCATTGAAATACTTCGTAAAATGTAAATTACAAACTTGAAGATGTCTGTAAAAATTTGTACATTGTAATATGTTATAATATTCTAGTGTACCACCTAAACGTTACATTTGTGCCACATTTCATTGAAACACTTTGTAAAACGTAAATTACATACTTAAAGATGTCTGTGAAAACTTGTACATTGTAATACGAAAAGACCCTAGTGTTCCACTTAAACGTTACATTTGTGTTGTGATCTTGCAGCTACGAAGTCTGTTAAAATCGCGATAAACGGAATTTAAATATCGTCCAAGTTGTTATTCAGGAATTCCGTCGCGAGAAAGAGGAAGATAAGATGCCTGCCTCCGGGTTTACGGCCCGTAGAAAGTTTGATAAGTATGGAGTAAGTGGTGCAAGCGTTTTTTCCTGACGAGCGAGTGGCTCATGAAACCTGCTAGACGATATCCGGATCAGGTGCTGCCACGCAATTTACGAGACATAAAGGAACGATCAAGAGCGATCCCTCCTTTGATCGAGGCTCAAACGAAACGGGGGATCGCCCCTAACGAACGAAATAAAAGAAACAAGTGGGGACGTCTTCGTGTATAGTACGATCCACCCAACTATCCCGAGGATACATATTCCTTCTGTTCGAAAATCGAGAGTTTTCACACTCCCGGGCAAGCGCGCCGCAATTCTCTACCTGAAGATATAATTTAGCCTGCGTTAAATTAATATAACAATTTAAAAATTATTGTTGATGGATCCTCAATGGTTCTACTATTTTAAAAAGACTTTTAAGTAACTATCAAAAGAAATTACTTATTATTAAAAATCCCTTAAGAAGTCCCTAGTTATGAATCGTAACTTTTCAAAAATGATGAGATTTCCATGGGTTTATCCATCAAATTTCCATAATATATAGAGTAAAATATTGTCGTGAGAAAAGCAGCGATGAATTTCAAAAGTGAAAATTTATGCTCACACCGTTTTATACGGAAGTGCTACGGGAGTACTACGCGAGATGATTCATTATTAAACGAACTAATTCTTCTACTCGGTGAACATAGTTATTAAACTGTTCTTTGGATAACATTGTACTGTTACAGGCTAATCCGAGGCGTCGGAAGTTCATTCAGAAATTCATTTCGTCTTCAAGGGGTGAGTTTGGAAGTAAAAGATAAACTTCGCGAAACTATGTTAAATTTTCTTTAAGCTTTACACGGTTGGTGAATGCCATAAGCGCATAAAATCCGCAGTACGATAATCAACGCTCTCTGCTCTAAAGCACCTAACGCCGACGTAGAAATTAGGTCGAGTCAGAAATAGTTATCCGGAGCAGACGGTGAAATTTTCGCGAATAAAGACGACAGTAATTAAATTTTACGGTGACTGTTAAATTTGATAATAGCCAAGTGTGTAGCGCCGGAGAAAAATAATTCATTGTTGAACTTGACGCAATAAGTTTATTGCGAATATACGAATCTGCAGGAAGCAATAACCGGCGTTACGAACGAGCTAAGTAGACGGAACATTATGAAGACTAATTAACCAGATTAACTTGATTAACTAGATTATTAATTCTAGGTTAAAAATCTTTTCATACGTCGATTGTTGTTTGCGTCGAACGGACAACAATATTTTCCTGTACGCGTTACTTGTGCCTCCTGGAAGTTAGCCCCCCACTTGTTGAATTAAATAATTTCATCAGTTGTGCTGAATTGTGCTATGTTTGTGCTATATTGTGCTCGAATATTGCAACTATTATAGTTAAATAACAAGTGGGGGCTACCTTCTAGAAGGCGTTACTTGTGTAAACAAAATTATTGCATGTTGCTCGTGGTTCCGTTTTGGAAGACTGCCACGCCCTTATTGAATTGATTTAATAAATCAATTCGCTTTGCACTTCGTAACTTCATATCCGGAAGCACTTAATACATTCCCACTTAAAAACTTTGAAGACAAGGCACTTCAATTCCCTCACCTGTTCCTCAATTCTCTTATAAATGCATTTGTGCTGGAAAAACGGTGTCGGACCAGCACGTGCCGTTACATGGAAAAACTAGTGCGCGGTGCAAGTTGACAAGGTCGTAGCCTTGACCGTGTGCACCGGCGTGCGCGGATTGCAGCGGAAGCGGCGTCCTTGAACACGTGTATCGCATCATCGCCGTTGCTCCTGAACCGCACGACCATTGTCGTGACCCGAGCTCTAATGTCGTCGATCCCGCCGGGATTTCGCGATGCACCCGCGGCAACGTACCGGCCGAGGACGAGCATGCACTGCTCGGTTGCATACACGAGCTCTCTCGCATGAACGAATAGAGAGAGGGAGAGCGAGAGAGAATGTGCGCGCAAGCGAAACGAGCAGATACAGAGCGACTGCAGGCGAGCTGGTAACGAGGTGTCTCTCGTTTGAGAAGCCTTCCTTCCTGTGTCTCCCACATCTTATTCGATCCGCGGCGTGTCTGCTTGTCGTTTCTGAAGCCGCTTCGGCAATTACTATCGCAACGAGCGTAATGCGAGCCGTTCCTCGCGCGAGAACCCACCCGCCGTTTGTGACTTGACACACCCGGCCGTTTACTTCTGAAAAGGCGACACCCGGGACATCCGACGGGGGCTGTTAAAGCCCGCACAAAAGAGGGGAGAGACCCGATTCACCGGGCGGACGTTTCGCGCGATTTATCTGCCGCGATTAATTCAACCGCCCCTCGGTGTTGCTCTTAATTGGATTACCGCGTTTCTGGAGCGCGGCCTGGCACATTGTCCCGAAAGTGATCGACGAGCTGACGGGCCGACTAGCCCGAGAACGTGATTTTCGTTCAATTTTCCGTGGGTGGAGGAGTCGGACCGCCGTTCGCGCAGACAGCCTCTCCTTTGCTTTTTTAGCCACCAGGCTAATCGCAATTAATCCAGAAACGTTTAGCGAAGGTTCCTCTTATATCTCCTCGACGTCTTCATCTATCAAGAAATTAGTAACATCAGATTATGGGCGTCTTGATACCAAGTAAGTTTGTGGATTTTTGAAATTACCAGGTTCGATCTTAGGTTACACACTATATATAGGGATTTTGTAGGAATTATCCAAAGGTTGGGATTCGGATTTGAATCATCTGGTTCGAGACCACGTTTGCTATTAAAAATGTTTTAATAGTGGAAGAAAAAGAGTATCAAGTATGTTTGGTCTGATGCATTTTCTTCTATCTTTAAAAGCAAGCGATTTATTCAGGTGAGCTGTTTATAACGCCCCACCCTGTATCTACGAAATGTTTAGAAAGAGACTTTGTGTTTCAGCTGGTTCCAGATAAGAAATAAGGCGTGCGAGTTACGGAAGCTAGTTATTAGAATATGATAAGCGAAGCGACGTGCCTCCAGATCATAACAGCGACCTCGTTACATCATTTCTTACTCGATTAGATCGCTGCCAATGAGTCATCGACATCTCCGCAGATGCTCATGCAAATCAACGCAGCCAGTGAGTGAGTCTTTATAAACAGAAATCAAACGCACGTTCTCCAAACAGATTTCCATAATGTTCACGTTGCTCGTGCTATTAACTTTCATCCAAACGACGTGGTACCCGAGTATCTATTTCAAATTCGTATAAAATTTGTATAAAAAGTTATGTGTTATAATATCATCCGTGTGGATGAGGGTTAACAAATGAAAATTAGATGTACACAGCAGTGCGCTGTACATGGTCAGGTTTTATCAAAGAAAGGAAGGACCATGCTGACTAACCCGATTGGTATTCAATTCCTGGCGGAAGCAGGAAGAGAGAAACGCCGAGTCAGCTGGTGGGTGTCATTAGATGAACGGATACACGCAAATTATGGCGCGGCGCTCGTTTATACACCAGTCAGGCGAAGGAGCGGGCGCATAACTCCGCGCGATCACGCATCCATCTCGATCATCGACGATCTAGGCATGTACGTTCCTCGAGGAGATATTATAGTCCGCGCAGTAATATTTTAGCTTGGCTTCTAGACCTTTCACCGCAAAAATACAAAACTCTATACAATTCATACGTCAAAAACACCAGAAACTTTGAAATCAAAACGACGAAGACTTTAGCTGTTCTTGTATTATAGCTAGGTTAGAAAAGCAACTAAAAATTTTAATTAGGTGTGGATGTGACCTAATTTTATGAGGTGCACCTCAGTAAAAATTGGGACAGATAAGTAGAGAGGGGTCTTATTAGCCGTCCCGGGTTTGGTTCAGGTTTTTAGTGGTATGTATCCCCGACCGACTGGGGTGAAAGTTCCAATATATCCCCTTCTAGGGTGTACATAATGTATTTTCCCCTACACCCGTAAAACAAAGTTAAAACAATTTGAATATATATATTCTCTTGGTGTTTCGGATCACGCGAGCTCCTTGGCGACACGTGAGGGAATATGGGACATAATAATTGTTCTACTTTAGTTATATTTCATTTCTCTTAGTGATAAGTGGTGTCGAATTTTTCTTTACAAGTCAAAGTTAGGATTAATAAAGTGTACATACTATATACTCTAAAAAGCTAATTCCATATAGCTATTCGCCGTTCTTTGTCACCTTCTTCCACGACCCTGCTCGTCCTTAACACTTGTTACTTTTATAAAATAGTGTAACGTAGTCGCTTTTAATATTGTGTAAACCTAGTCTTAAGCAAGTACCGAGCAGATTTACTTTTTCTGGACTAAACTACATACCACCTCGAAATAGGACAATCTCGTGACGCGGACGCAACTGCGATCGATCGGAAATTATGGGATATTGCGAAGGCATGGCACATCGATCGTCGCGATGGAATCTGAATACCGCGCGTGCTGCGTGATTCACTGATGTTTGATCGTCTGGTTTCTGCGGCTCTATTTCTCACACTTTCGGAGGCTGGTCGAAGGGAGCACAGCCGCCGCATGGTTAAGTACCACCGCGCTGGCGAAGGAGGACTTGTTGCATTCGCTCGGAGACACAATGAATGATGACCTTTCTCGCGATGCATCGCTGCTCTCCTGATAAATTCGTATCGTAAATTATCGTAATATTAATTAAAGTGTCGCTCGGCCAGTCTGGGGCAACCTGTGGACTTTAGACCGCGCGAGATCTTCCGCCGAACAGTCGCTCTTCATTTGCGCGGCTCTTCGAAGATTACTCGAGTCACGGCCACGTTTTTGTCTCGTTTTATTCCTGATTAATGTATTCGCAATACCTACCCGTTGCAAGAAAAAGAAGTACTCGTTTGCGTCTGAACGTGTAGAGCATAGTTCAACGCGATTTTATCCCATTGCATTGTAGCATTTAGTCAGTGATGAAGATTTCGAACAGAATCTACTAAACGTTTAACGTATTTCGATCGACAATTATTTAAACTACAAAGATGTTATCGGCGCTCTGGTTCGATCAATTTTAAAGAAAAATATAGCAAATTTGCAATAATTACATGAAATTTTAAATTTTCAACGTTTCGGTCTAAGATTCAGACCTTTTTCAAGATCTACTAAATATATATGTTATTAATTTTCTGGGCGCTGAAATATAATTGTACGTTATTTTAATTATTTCAATGTTTAAAGGCCTTGGAGCACGTTTTCTTTGTGCTGATTATTTTTTAATTATTTGGAACAACTCTGGTATTTTGACAAAAATTTTTGACAAGAGTAAATAAGAGAGTAGGCATACAATAAGTATAAACGTCCGTAAATTGGTATGGTTTTAACTCTCATTCGATTCCTGTTTCATTTGACAATTACGACCCCGAAGAAAGAAGACCTCATTAACGACCTAACCGTCCGAGTCGTCAAGCGAAGCATCGTTAACACGGTTTAATCGAATGAACGGACAGCCACCGGTTGCAGTATCAACAAGACTTTATTAAATTACACCGTACCCCAACACCATTGTAGATCTACACGCGATAGCAGGGTAGCTGGACGAAAGAAAACATCGACAAAGATCTCTTGCAACCTGAACCGTGTTAGGGACTATTTACCGCTTGAGAGGACTCGGATGCAACTCTGTTCGAAACCAGTAAAAAGAACCACCGAAGAGGCGACAACACGAGGTCTGTTCGCAAAAGTATCCGGCCACTTAATATTACGGTGAAAAAAGTAAGTTACATGGGACAACGGCCTCAGAAACCTCATCGAGCCATTCTCCCCGGGACCACGCACACTTGTTCGACCGTTCCCTCCACTTTTCAAAACACTCTGCGAAGTTTTTTTGCGATCGCTTTCAGCTGTCCCATTCTCCCTAATTTCGTTCACGGTTGCGGCTCCTCTCCCATTCAACGGCAATTTTAGCTTTGGAAGAAAACCAGAAGTCACGGCCAGAATGGCTGCAATTTTGGCTGCAAGTTCGGGTATGCAGTTTTGCACGACTCGCGAGGTATGACCAGCAGCATTATTGGGACTGTTCACAGGATTCTGTAAGACGTTATAGCAAAGGACAGGTGTGGAAAGACCTGGCTTGGACGCCGCGTGTATTGTGGACAACAGGTTCGTGGATATCAACACAAGTCGGGCAAAAGATATTAGAGGGGCGGTCCATTGACTGTCCCGGGGGTGAAATGATTTTTTAACTCCCTTAAAAAAAAAGGATTCTGTATACCAATTTTGTATATCACAATGCGACTACACTTTCAAATCAAACTTTCCTGTAGTATTTTACAAGGTATAGTAAATCCTTAAATACTGTCCAACAGGTGTACTCTGGACAGACAGCGTTCGCACAGATGACTTTAATTTTTGTTCGAACGAGAGAAAGCCGAACATAAAGAAGGACAGAATGAAATACGGATCGCGTGACCGAAAAGTGTAGTGGAGTGAGTAGGCACTGTGTGGACAACGTTTACGTAGACGACCCCAGCCAGTATTTAAGCTTTTGCTGACAGAATACACCATTCCGAAGAGACATCGATTCGTTTTATTTCATGAAAGGAATGCTGTCCTTTGAAACGACTATGCAGCCAATTCGGTGGCAGCGAAATGAGGAGCTTATCGCGTCCATCATCGGCGCGGCGTCGAAGGGCAGGCCGAGGAGGACAGGTTGCGCCGGCGTTGGCCGAAACAAACGCCGGGCAAAGTTATTAACAATAACGGTTGTGTTTATTGCGAGGGTCCCGCGATAAATTGGACCGCGAACAACCGTATTTTGCAGCCCTGTTCCGCCGGCGGACATCGGCCGACCTCGGCTTCGCATTCCCGATTCCAGCGGCCGGCGAGTTTCCTCGACTGGTCGCTAAATAACACGCTCGGTCATATAGAGTTTCCTCGAACGAGCGGACGGGAAGCGGGGCCGTGTAGCGTGCTCGGAAATAGCGATGCCTCGCGCGGATCGCGGCCGCGTGCGAGCGAGCGAGGCGTTTCGTTGCACGAGCGAGCGAAACGGAGGATATCGCAGACGGTGCGGTGCCCGTCCCACGAGAAAATTACAAGACTGACACTGACAAGCGCCTGCCTCGTTTTCGTTTCCACGAATGTGATTTCACGTGGCGGCGCGGTGCGGTGCCGGTTCGTGCGTGTCGTGTGATTTTATCTCCTCTGGCGAGTCTGCCTCGTCCTCTGCTCGACGCATCGCCTCGCATTCACGCTTCGCCTTTTATCGTCTCCGCGAATCTTCGTGTCCCCGGAAAAATTACCGGCCACGCCGGCTACGACACGCTGCCAGCAGAAACAGAAACAGCTCCGGGAACGGGATCCACCGGCTTGAATACGGGTTTGGTTTCGCGGCTGACGAGCCACGACAAGCGACATGCAACCCGCTACGGTGTCAAAGGTTTCGCGACTTCGTCGGAATCCGCGCTTCTTTGTTGCACTCGTCGCGAATCGGTGGTGGAGGGTCTGTCATCCCGGTGACTGATGGTCTGGTTTATACTGCTGACGGTTCCTTCGCTGAAGGGTTCCCCGCGTAAGAAGGTGAGTTTTACAGTTTTTCTGTAGAGAGCGTTTTCGATCTGCTGATACCAGCAACGCTGCGCTATGTCGCCAGATTAAAACCTGATGGACTTTATTAAAAAAAATATATAAGTGGAATTCCTTTTAATAATACCGCTTGTACAATGTTAAGATGTGAATAGTTAAATGCGTATAACTGTACGACTACATCCAGCAAGAATGGTTTCTTTACAGCAATGTGTCCTCGCTTTTTCCTTATCTACACGGGTCGCTTATACCTAAAGACTGTAAACCGCCCCTTAAACCTACAGTTTCAATAAGTGACAATCGTTGCACACCAACAAGACCTATGCAGAACGTCCCACAAGATACAGTGATTTCTATTCTATAAATAAAAATAACCACTACTTGCCCAGAATGTGTAATAAAAATATGACGATCAAGATAATGCTTTTCTCTCTTGATAATCGTGAAGACCCTCCAGAAGGTTTCTACAACCTATTGATCACCTCAAGAGGTTCTCCAATCTCTTACTCACTTGCCACAGAATATCAAGTCAACCTCATAATGAAGATTTCAAACAGGATCTACTGAATAATTAAATTACTCTCTTCACTTACGTTGAACGAAGTACATTTTCTTCATCTTCGAAGCTGTGGAAGAAACTTTACAGTAGGTCGCGATAAGTAACCTAGATACTCTGTGGAGTCTAGGATATTCAAAATATTTCTCGAACACCTTGTAATTATCAAGAGTCCTTCCTGGCATGGTTGAAGGGTTCTTTCACGGCTCAACGACGGAAGAAAAGAATCGATTGTCCCAAGAAACCCTGAAATAACCGGACAAGACGCCGGGGTTGCCCAGAAAACGCGGTTAAGCCGCTCGTGTAATCCTGAATGTATGTTGGGCCATTTAGAGGCTAACAGGATCTCGCTAACGACCAGAAGCGTATCGCGACAACCGTTTCTAGATGTGTATGTGTGTTGTCGGAGGAAAGTTTGCTGGGGTAGGGAGAAACGCAAGAAGGGAATATTTTTGCGGCGGCCGGCAGTGGATTATCCGGGAGAGAGAGCGCGGCAGAAGTTCCGTCGCTGAAACTCTCATCGTTCATTTTCCTTCTCGCTCTCGGTCGCGAAACTTGCTTGACTCGATCCTCTAACAACCCTCGGGCGGCTGGTGAACTTTCAGCAAACATTACGATCAGACGTGGCGAGATCGTCACGGAGCCCCGAATAAACTGTTGATTCGTGCCACCCGCAGCTCCGGCTCCTACGAATTGCTCGAGGTTTCTTGCCGTCGTCGTCTACCCTCACGGCCCGTTTATCTTACTTATCCGTCTGCTCCTTGTAATTTCTCTGCCGGCACGCCGCCGCGCCGTCAAGTCGATCGTTTCCACGTAAAATTTCGCCTTGTAATTTTATTCGGGGCTCTGCCCCCGCGTGCGCAAGCCCGCCGACACGGCCTGCCGAACAACCCACTTGTTTCGTGCTTACGATAGCTCGTTAGCGTATTTTCGATTCGCCGGTGTATGGAGATGGGTCTGTGTTGCGTGGATAATCTGCTTCGTACGCTACTGCGGACGCTTGTTCAACTTAATGCTGTGTAATAGTAGCAATGCTGCGCACTGACTCGGGAAACCACATTCAAGCTTACTGCAGTCGCGTTCGGACAGTGACACAGTATTCTTTAGGGTACACAGAGTGAGAGGGTTCCATGGAAATCATTGCCACAAATTTCCCTGACACGATTTTCACAGACAATATTTCACCGACTCCAGATTTGACCGACAATATCTTTTATGAACCACAAATTACTTTGATCGACAATGAATTTGATCGACAACGAATTTGACTGACAACGAATTTGTCCGGCGACGATTTCAGATTCGTTGTCGATCAAATTCAAAAATTACTTTCATCGACAACGAATTTGATCAACAACGATTTTGATCGACAACGAATTTGTCCGGCGACGATTTTAGATTCGTTGTCGGTCAAATTCAAAAATTACTTTCATCGACAACGAATTTGATCAACAACGATTTTGACCGATAACGAATTTGTCCGGCGACGATTTCAGAGTCATTGTCGATCAAATTCGTTGTCGGTCAAATTCGTTGTCGATCAAAATCGTTGTCGATCAAAGGCGTTTTCGGTTAGAGGTGAAAACCATTTCGGGAAAATTTGTGTCAATGATTTCCACGAAACCCAGAGTGAGAATATAGCGTTTCACCTCGGAGCGTGATAGATCAGACTCATTCACTGGCCAGCAATTGTATACGGCGGTGCGCCAACACACGTTTTCACTTCGATAATCTTATTTCCAATTTATTAGGTCTATCACGGAAAACAAGACTCTCTTTGACACCGATTAGTCCTAATCTGTCCGCGGAAATGTAAATCTGAAATTGCACGTCTAGATAACGAATATGTCCGGTTCTAATACACACGTACATAGCGCGAGCTGGTCAGAGACCCGTGCTTCGGCAGAAATGTTGTGCCGGTGCCAAATTTTCACTTCTATCTTCGACTTCCTTTGTAGCCATATAATCATAACACCTCGTAAATAAACTATAACGTCGGGCGACAACACACGTATGCCGTCACCACGGCATGAATAATAAATCCTCGGTCTCGCGGCCTCAAAACTTTTGTCCGTTGATACGTTTCACGTGTCCGACACCTCGACAGACGATTGCGCTTTGTATTCGGGAAAACACGTTCGATACAGTCAGAAGTATAGTTAGGCCCTCCACACACGGGTCGATTGTAATCGCGTTGCGAAGTTCGATCGACCCGTGTGTGGAGGGCCTTATGGTTAAAATTATTATAATCTAAAATTGCGATCGCGAATAATTTCACATAAGTCAGAAGTATACTTGAAAAGTTTCTCGCTCGTTGTAGGTAATAGAGCATCGATCGTTTGGAAAGAAGAGAAGTACACAGCGTCGAATCAATGTATAGTCGGACAGAGGTTGTACGCTACTCATCGATCACTCGGGATTAAGTAACGCGTAAGTTGCACGCCGCCGGATGAAACAACGCGGCCGAGAGAGAACGACAGAGCCGTGTTTCAAAAGAAGAGAAGCGTCGGATATTATGAAGCGAGCCGGAATCAATTTCCCCGGCTCGAGGCTCCATTGCCAGAGACGATCGGCGAGCACAATGCGCCGCTCGTTAACACTGTAACGACTTCCGAGAGTCATTTCCACCGGGCGCTGGCAATCTCTGTCAAGAATTTACTAAACGCGATTTCAGCCAGTGGGAAAATTCAATGATTTCGGATCCGTGCAATTTGAGAAAATGAAAGTACTGCATTCTGTTAGATGTCAGCCAAATCTGAATAATAAACATGATGAAACGCCAACGAGGTTCGCATGACGCCACTGTGGCGTCATTTCCACCAGGAGTTGGAAATTTCTGTCATGAATTTATGTATTTGAATTTAAACTTCTGTCAAGAACCGATAAAAGTTAAAGGCTGATAGTCTTCTCAAGGGCAAAACCTATTTTCAGTATTTTTTAAAATGAAAATCGATTTCCTTGGTTTTTACAGTTAAACTTATCCAGTTCAACTATTGTCAGTATAAACAGGTGTAGATCTGACCACTATCATCTTGCTTTTCCTCTGGCTCGCATTGGCTTTATTGACGATCCTGAGTGTAGCTGCATATTTTATGGCAATGCAACTTGTACAACGAGGAAAGGCTCAAATTAATTAATAAACTCGTGTTCCGATTGTGCCAACAATTTTTCATGCAAGCGCGGCAATTTCAGCCTCAGTAACGTAATCTTTTCGATGAAATCGGGTAGATTGAGCACCCCGCAGATTTTTAAAAAATTATTAGTATATATATATGAAAAGGCAAGGGGTTAAGCTACCCTTAAAACATTAGCAATTAAGTTTTAAGACGGAACACTCGTCCCGCCAATAATACCGGTACATTCCCGCCAATATAACTGCCTCAGGGTGTCAAGGCCCTGGCCGTTCTGCTGCGTCATTGTAGATACACTACCGTTTTGGCCGCGAATGAGCGAAAAATTGTTGGCACAATCGGAACACTGTACTAAACTCAGTTTAAGGAGGATATACCTGTTGCTGTTGTCTATTAGCTACTTTATAATAAAGTTATTTAACAAAGTTACCTATTTCACTAAACTGGTTTATTCCACTGAAAACCATATCCCTTGACAGTTACGACGTCAGCGGGCAGAAGCCAACAAAATTCGCATGACGCCACTGCAGTGTAATTTGCGCCAGGAGTAATATTTCTGTCGAGAATTTACCGAAAGCGAATTTAGCTGCGTACGAAAACGCAGTGAATCGACGAGAATTGAAAAAGTGAAAGTACCGTATTCTGGGAGAGAGGAACTGGCGAATAAACAGGGTGATAGAGTAACTCGTCAAGTACGGCGTCAGCGGGCAGAAGCCAACGAAATTCGCATGACGCCACGGTGGCGTCAGCGGTCGTTAGAGTGTTGAGGAACGAGTTTACACTCGCGGGAAACGGGACAGTCACGAGCAGCCGCGATTCCTGTTCACCTTGCGCTTTATTGTCCGATAATTACTCGCGGCTGTAGGCGCGCGCGCGTCGAGTTACGTGGGCGAAGCCAGTTAAACCTTAACGACGTCCGATAACGTCCGACGATAGATAAAGCGTGCGCCACGGTGATTGCAGCTCGTTCCCACTTATCTCGCGATTATTTTCCCAACGAATGGAAAATAAAGGAGATACGCTTCCGCGGGAAAACAGAAAAAATTATGACGCCATCGATAGGGGATGCTGCTACCCCGATTTAGGGTAGCACTCGAGCTACTGCGGTAAAACGATGAATGTTCTGAAAACATTTTAACAGGCTGTCTTTTAAACTAATCAACCGGAAAATTTAATTTAAAAATTCATAAAATATACTCCTCGTTTTTCTGTACATAGAATCGGCCGGAATAAAAGTTTAATTACTTTTTATCGCCCAGAAAAAATGTCTGCTGCTGCATTTATTGAAAAAATATGTCACGGACCATTCGAAATCGTTACCGCTTCATTCGCGTGATTCTACTGTAATCGTGAGCCGTATTTTGATCAAAAAATATTACGTTTGATAAATGTTCCAAACCAATGTTGTGAAACATCGTTACGTGGAATAAAAATTTTCTAGTTTAAAAATTTTTAATTTTATAACCTCTGCATAACAACCCTTCTTTCTAGTGGAAAAAATGATGTAACAGGGATAGTTTACCAGTGTGTGACAACTTCGATTCTTTGATATAAAGTAAACACAGGAGGTCGTCGAATGGAGACGAAAGCGGAGTGTCGGGGCGGTTGAACAGCAACTATATAACAATTAGTGCGTTCAGAACCGTGTGTTATTCGTGTCATTCACTGACTTACCTGTATCCTCGTTAAAGCTAGACGGGCTAACGATTCAACAGGTGTTGCACAATGGATCGAGCTCGCGGAGTGTGCCTGCGTGTGCACCGCGATGCAGAAAGAGTTCATTTCGAGCGGCGCAGCTTTTTTTTTGCCATGCTGAAATTGAAAAGATAGGTCGACACGCGAGGGCAGCCCGATATCCGTCGATACCCGATCAAAAAGTATTCGTGACGTTCGATCAGTCCTTCGAGACCGGCGCCGAGTGATGCTGAACGAGTTCAAGGTTATCCGGAGAGCCGGGTGGATTAGCCATCGCCCGATTAAGTTTGCACGACATGCTCGTTTCTTTTTCCATTGACACTCCGACTGCCAAACCAGCAACTTCAAATATCCCGTGAAATCAAAGGGATTTACTTAATGAAAGAAAAATTCATATTTCAAGCTGTACAAATAAAAAACATTGAAGTAGATCGATGACATCAATGCAGTCGCTCGTATCCCGTTTTTAATTATTGCATACAGAGGTGCGATTCGAATTTTATCGCGGATATCGGTGTTTCTTGAATAATTAAGGTGAAAGTGTTTGATCAGCAGATACCAGCGACCTTTGAACGCTGATGATAAGGAACAATTGACTACAAACAGCCGAAGACGTTGCACAAACATTGGCTGCGCATCGTGTAATGACGTTCGAAGTACATTAGGCTACGTACACTTTACTAATTTCGTATGTTCGACATTCTGAAGCAAATTCGCACGTTTGTATATAATAATTATATATAATAAATAATTATTAAATATTATAATTATATATGATTGTATATAATAATAGGTTTGAAATATAAAACGATTACCTTTCTTAATCATAATCGGCTAAAAATAATATTTTAAATTTCTTTTAATGTTATATTACATTATTTTGTATTTTTCTACTCATTTTTACCATAATTACAAAAACTCGATCGCGTTGACGGGGGCAAAAACGATTTTAAGCAAGCAGCGGCAGGTATTTCGCGTTTCGGGCGAGCGTGGATCGCCAATACACCGAATATCGCGTTTAATGAAACGAGCAAAGCGTCAAACAATGCGACCCGGGCAGAATAAACGGGTATCGAGCGGGCCCACGGGCTCGATTGAAAACAAGCTGGTTCGGACGTGTCCTTATTCGCGCGTGGCAACGTAACGCGGCGTAAAAGCGGAATGGAGCGATAACGATCGCGAAAAAGCATCGCTTTAAATCACGAACACCGCTCGCCGGGCTTTGCCAGATATCCACGGTCGGCAATCCTCGGGAAACTTTTAATTGGAATATAAGCTGGGCTCGCCGCGGATCGTTCGAACCAAAAATGTTAGTCTGGGCGCCGGCCAGCCGGGAAAATCGATAGAAAACACGGGAAGGAGCGGCAACTTTCGCGCTTCTAGGGGTTCGCGGATGTTCCCCCTTGCCAGTTAACCCCTTAACCACTCGGCTGAACCCACGATCCCGGCCCCGTCGTCCGGTTTGAAACATTGTTTACCAAGTTTAATCTCCGATAGGGCTACTCGTCTCGAAATAATCAGTCGTAAGATTGATAGCACGATGCTACCATAGTATAATAATAATAGAAATTAGCTTATGATATCGGCGCACAGGTTTGATCAGCAAATCAAAACTTAGTACAACGTTCAGTATTTTTCAGACGCAAAACTTGTCTTGAAGATGATCCAGAATCGGATCGAAAGGTTGAGGAAAATTTTATAAATTGCAAAATTGTTTTGTTTTGATTTTTTGATCGAACCTGTGCGTTGATATCATAAGCTAATATCTGTTAATTCGTACGATCGACAAAACGGAATATTTATAATAATAATATAGCAAAAAATAGTTTCTTGAAATATAATAGCAGTGAATTTGTTCGTGTCTGCAAAGTTGACAGTAGAACCACAAAATAATGAAGCTCTGAATGCCTACCCTGGAATTGTAGATAAATTAATGAGAAATTATATTTAACATTCTATAAAAGACACATATAATGTATATAGCATTAGGTGAATGTTAACTAGCCAGATTGCATTTCATAGTGATGAATTTTTAGAAAACAAAAGACAGCTCTTTACAGCTCGGAATAATACTATCAGTTTGACATCGCTCGCAAAACGCCAGATACCAGTTTGAAACGGTCGAAAGAAATCCTGTAATCTCCGAGAGGACATTCGTACAAATTGCGATCTTATCTACCTTGTTCTCGATAATTATCCTTCACCTGGAACTACTCGCGAAGCAAACGACAGAAAATTGAAATTTCAACGTCCCGGCTCCGGGACCAAATCCTCCGAAGTTAGGGGATTAATAACCGGCCCGGGCCGGCGCGGCGTCGCTTGGAAAAAGCGTGCCGCTTCGTTTTCTGCATTCCGCGTTTCGTTTTGAGCGTTCCGGTTCTGCAGAACCAGTTTACGATCGGCGCGCGTGTAAATTACACGCGGGAAGAATGAGAGTGCATCGCGCCGGATAAAAACTAGCGAATGCGACGAGTTTTAAATGAATTTGCTCGGCACCGTGTAAACTTGCTTGTTTACGACACGAGGGGACGGGACAACCACGGACAAATATTTCTTCCCAACGGGACCCACCTTGACGCTTCCTCCAGGATTTTCTGGCATTTTCCTGGACGGCGAAAACCGCTTTCACTTGGCCGATACGTGCCGAATGTGCTTTGAAATCTTACTAGAATTTGCTAGATTTTTCTATCTTTTTTTCTTTCTTGCATAATGTCATAATAATGTATGCTATATAAACCGAACTAGGTTTACGGCATCAATAAATAAATAGAATCTGCTAGATCTAGTAACTGGATCTTCAAGGTTTGGGTGACCGCACGTCGTGGTATCTCGGCTCGTTATAGACAATCGCGTCTGAGATAATCAGTCAAACGACTGCCCCACGTTGGTGGGTATTAATGATCGATTAGTCGACACCCTGTCCTTATCAATTGGACCCCCAGATTGTGTGAAGAGCTCCGTACTTGATATTTGGTGGTGCTCATGTTTGTGTGTGCAGATGCATCGTTCTCTATGCACTGTTATTGCACCATGTCTATCAGAGATAAAAATATCTCGCGGTCCGGAAACGATACGGGAATAATCAGAGATCAGTATAGAAATAGCGAGTGGTGGATACAGCAATCTGTGGGATCGATCGCGCCATACGCAACAATCTAATAATACCGGGGAAGTCGAGGATGGTACGCATCTGGGTCAACGTGAACGTGCCTTGGACGACCATAGGAAATAAAGCGAGAACAATCGTTCAGTCGTATGGATATTCAGGATGAGTACGGGTTTCCTGGTAATCCCATTAGCATACTAGCAGCGACGGAACCACCGGAAAGACTGACAGAGACGGATGTAAGGGAGACCGCGCAACGTCGATTAATATCCCTCGGATGCCGTCTCGTGAATTGTTCGTCAAGCTCTATTCGATTCCATTCACGTGCACGTTTCACCTGTCGTGATTGATCCGGCCCCGTAATTGAAATCTCTCGCACCAAACAAAAATGTCTTCCGACCCGTCGACCGTGTTATCCTAATCGCGCCATCGAACGCTCCCGAGTACGATAACACCGGTGTTCGGTAACCTTGGCTAATCGGTGAAATCTTGGCTGATAACGATCGCGCTAATCGGCTTCTGTCAAACAGATTTCGGGACGTGTCGCGTAATTAACATGTGTGCACACCGCTCTGTTTGTGCAGCCAGTTGACGGCGAACGTTTGGTGGGTATGTTTAACTTTTTTATTTATAGATTCGTCAAATATTTTTCAACAGCTGATAGCACACGTAAAAGAACTCAATCCTTTCGACCGGTTGCTTAATTAAAGGCTCACTTTCGTGTTGTTCAACTAAATCTGAATTTTTCCTGTAATTCGTTATTCTTAGAAAGATCACAAAAGCATCTCCATGTTTATCGGTCGTTAAACCGGCCGCACGCTTTCACTCCGTAGATAGGGAGAAACAAAGGAAATGTACAGTTTCCAAAAAATGTTTCTGAACGATGTCGCACACGTGTACACGCCCACAATGTTTTCAGGAGTATTTGTTATAAAACAACTCCAGTTCTGGGGATTATTTCGAAAGCGTCGGATATGATGAAAAATTTATTCCGCTCGTCCATCAAAAATTGAACCGGTGCTGTTCCTTTTAATACTAGCATGGTGAGCACACGTGTTTCACGAGTCTCACGACTCTCAAATTATCATACTTAATCACACTTAAGCAAGTGAGTGAAAAATTGTGAATATGTTTTTCCCTTACTTTATTTTATTTTTATTTATTTTTTTCTTGCAGACGCAATTTTAAGTTAATCTTGAAAATGGTCCAAATCAGTGACCGAAACGTTGATTAGTTAAAATAATTAGCAAAACTGCTTAGTTATGTTTGTTTTTTACGATCGAACCGTAGCGCCGAGATCATTTAACAATTGTTATTAGCAATGAAACGATCGATATAAGAAGTTTAATTAATACTAGAATGTTTACCGTGCTGTTAAAACCCATTATTTTGTAACACTAATAAATTTAACAATAACTCACTCGCTAAAGATGAGAATACATACACTACTTCTACGTTATTTTATATATTTCTTCAAAAATCGGAATGTGTGGCCCCGGTCTCTCTTATGGAAGACTACAAACATCCCAGGCACGAGTGCGGAATAAGTGATATTTAACGATCGAAGGTATATTTAACGCGAGGCGTTCGACGGACAGTTTCGAGCGGGTTCTCCTTGCCAACATTAGCGCGTCTCCCAGTTGGCGCAGTGAAAACCTTCAAGTAATAAACGATCTCTTCCGCGTGTACGCGCAGTTATAGTCTCCTCCTTCTCCTCCCTCGTTTCATCAACGTGCTCGGAGCCGCGTCAGCGAGTCAATGGGACGAGCTGCAAGCGTGAATAGCGAATGAGATTATTTTCGCGTTCCCGTTCCCGGAGAAGGGTAACGCGCATAGCAAAAAGGAAGAGAGAGAGGGAGGGAGTATGTGTTAGTTCACGGTTTCCGTCGGATACACAACCACCGACACGTTTTTCTCTCGTCGAGATTGGAACGTCGAGGAAACTCTTGCTTATCGTGGAGATCCGTACAAACCTCGTGGATGCAGGTCTCTATTGAACTTCTATAATGAAAAAAGAATGGAGGCTGCGTTGTTGTTGAACGTGCAGAACCTCGCAATCTCTTAGCGAATTCGCTGACATCCTTGAGCGTGCTATTTCTCTCTTCGTAATTGTGCCTTAGCGACCCCATACTCGTCGCATCGTCATCTCAATGTCCTTGAACTGGAGAAAAGCAGGACTTCGCTAACGAGTACACTGCGGATGTTTGTGCAAATATAGATCTCCCGCAATGGTTTACAAAAATTTTCATTCCGAGGAAATTGAACACTCCTTCGCGTACATTTTAACCCTCGGGGAATGGACGATTTTTGTAGTTGTATAATTGACGATGCTTGATTATCTTATGTTGGAATGCAACGATAATATTATACAATATACAGAAACAGGCGTTTCGTTGCCTGGCCCAAGTGGTTTATGGCACCCCCACTTGAAAAAGGGACTGTAGGTTTTTCCAGGGACGAACCAGCCCAGTCGTCGTCCCATTACAGAACGGATCACATCGCAGCATTAGCTTTACCTTATTTCAAGACAGTTTGTCTCCTTTTCTTTATTCACATTAGGATCACCGTTTTTATCCACTTTGTAACTTTGTTTTATATAAATAAAGTCATCTTGTTTAAGCCAGTAAAGTTTTCCAACATCTTATATAAAAAAGGGCTTGAGAACGTGCAACTTTAGTCTTGATCTTAAAAATCTCTTTTCGCAACAACCAGCAGTAACAACGAAACAAACAAATTGTTTTCGAAAACAGAATCCGAAGACAGGAGGTCGGGCGAGCGTTGATTAAACTGGGAAGAAAGTGCTGTGTTCCCGATCGATAAGAGCCCGGGACACTTTTAGATCCCACATTTGTTAAAGGCTCGACGGAAGCTCGAGGTGTCGAAAGTTATCTTTTCGTAATTGTTTCAGCTGGGAGTTCGCCAGCGTGGGGCGACGGCGAAACTTGGAGGAAGTCGATTGATCCGTATTAGTCGAGCGTTACTTTCGAACGATTTCCAGCTCGAAGTTATCGTGACTTGCGAGCGGAGATTAACATCGAGCAGTTCCGCTCTCACGGCTGATAATTCCGCGGCGATAAGCCCCCGGTGCCGCGGCCGTGCGACGCGCAAAAAGATCGAATTCTCTCTGGCTCTGCATCTGGTTGTTCGACGCGCGCGCGCCTGCCTTAGCCGGTGGCCCCGTGTGTCGCGAAAACGGGAACACGTTCAAGTTCAATCGCGCCAATAAAACCGACGACCCAGATCTAAGTTTAGAGGCGGCACGGTAGACTGTACGTCTCATTAAGCGCGAATCGAACCGACAATACCCCTCAGCCCGGCCATGATTCCAGATGAAAACAAGACGAATTTTGTTCACGATGGACGGGTCCGTTGGAAACGCAGGGGAAATGAATCGAGCTCTAGAAGCTTCGCTGTTGATCCAACATTATGCAACTCTCCTTCGACGAGGTTAATGAAAGTTTACCTATTCTTTTTCGACATTAACATATAATAATAGCAACTTATTCTTTTTGTATGAATGAAGGTCCATATGTAAGAAACGTACATAGAGATGGTGATAGATTTGAAAGTACAAATGGAAATTTATCAAGGGACGATTAATTAATGTGGTTGTGAGCAATCCTCTTCTATATCAATAGCAACCTAACCATTTTATATTAATTCAGAAGCAAATAGTAATTATTTTACTCAGGTGATTCGGAACCCACCGTAATAAACACTAGGTCCCGCTGACAACTAGGCTGAAATAGGCTGAAGATTGGTAACGAATTTATGATTTCGGCGCAAGGTTCGATCAATTTTACTAATTGCTAAAGATATTTCTCTTTTTAATAACATTTTTGTAAATGAAACTGGGAATGATATTACTAGTTCTACATTTTAGAAGAAATAATTTTAAGCTGTTTAGTAAAATTGTAAAATTGATCGAGCCTTGCGCCGAAATCATAAATTCGTATTCATTTTCCGATCGAAAAGCAAACTTCACCCTGAAGATTGGTAAGATGAGATTGGTAAATGGATTTGAAACCCTGAAGGGACCAAATATTCATATACATAGTAATTATTTTACTCTAAATCGATGGATAATTACACGCAGAACATTCTCGCGGAAGTCGACACGTTAAATAAGACCAACCTCTTGTAATTCCTGTAAGAATGATCCCGAATATTTCACACGAAAATGAACCGAATAAATCCTTCGAATCGGCTTACAAGAACATCCAGACTTTAATAAATAGATCAGCGACGAACGAGAAGTCTAGCATTCGCAGGCGTGCACTCGTCGAGGGTTTTCCTATATTTCAAAGGAGGTTGTAGGCGATCCATAAAATCTAAATGAATTCGTGTGACAAAAGCACGGCGGAGATTACATGACGATAAGATCGTAAACGTTCGTCATTTCGGAAATTTCTGGACTCGCTTTCGGCCGCATTCCGAAGCGACGCGTCCAGCCAGTCCGCGCCGCGCCGGTGGAACGCGACTCGACGAATTCCCGAGACAAAAAGCTATCGATCGAGCCAGATGAGAGGAAACTCGCCGGTAATTGGTCGTCTCCCGGACAACAATCCATCGAGAGACTGCGTCGACCGACGGCGCGGCGCGCGGCGCAGGGGAAGAGAGAAGTCGTGAATCGTCGGGACTCGTTATGCAACTGCGATCGAATAGAAGCCGCAGTTTCGCGGGAAACAATGGCCCGGCACAATGGCGAAAATGCCGTCGTTATTAAGCACTGGGTAATAAGGTGAACGCCGCGTCGGATTCCCGCGGGAGCGAGAATTTTGAGGGTCCGCCGCGTCGGATCCGGATTCGTCCTGGCTAGAGATCCCCAGATAGGGTCTCGAGGACCAGAGACTCGTGCTCGTAAAACTCTCCGACGGTACAATGATCTGTAACCCTCATTCAGGGCTGAAGGGAATCGTTTCACGTCGCTTTAATCGCCGTGAGCACCGAACTTCGAACTCACGTCGATAAGGGATTTCGGATAACGTCGAACAGATAGGGGAATAAAGAAACATGTTGTAATCTAGCTCGACTTAGGAACGAAAGTCAGCGAACACATCTCAGACTCTGCTTTCACTTTGTCAGAAAAAATTGAAATGTAAAATTAATTTCAAACATTATCGACTATAACTGTTTCTGTTTCCCTTTATCTCGATCGTCAAATTTAAATAAATGAATTGATATTTTCGGCGCACAGGTTCGATCTTATGTTACTAACTAAGCAGTTTTGCAAATTAATATAACCTTTTTCAATGTTTCAAAAAATATATAATTGCGTCTGTAAAAATTAATCAGAATAATTATATAGTTCAAGTCTAATTCCGTGTTAAAAAGCAAAAAGGAAAGGAAAGAAAAGACGAAAAACCAATGGTTTTATGAGGCAAACTTATTATCGACTATATATTATATATGTCCTTTAACACTAACAATTTATTTCTTTTCTTTCTAGAAAGTTGTGAAGGAACTACAAGTTCTCAATGTGCTATTATTTTGAATGTAAAATTTCAGGTAAGAGAAGTCAACCACATGAAACGTAGTTTAACTCTAATTTACTGTTCTTTAAAAATGTTCGATAGATATAGATGCGCGAGGATCCACAGTCGAATGAAAAATACAGAAGTTTCAGCGTAGTAAACTTTTCGCTGACTGGAAACTCTCTTATACACGGTACCTAACTTTTCACGAAGAAATTACGAATTTGTAAAGGAGTTGCTTGTTTCTAAAAGAACAATTCTGTCGGAACTACTCGGGGTCTGAGAAATAAAAGAAAAATGAAAAGAAATTCCTGTTCGGAACGGTGCGCAACTCACGAGTGATTGGAAGTCATCAAGTTACATAGGTGACTGGCCTAAGTAGAGACGAAACGAGGCGAATCCGGAAGAGCGTACGCGACAGCGTCGAACTTCCTGATCCAGGTTTTACAATCGGATTCCGCAAACGGGTCGACGATTCTCACGATCGAGTTACAGGGGCGAATTGACCGCGAGACGCGGAGCCGGGTCTCTCACATTGAATTACCGGAGGAGAGTCGTTATACGGGAGATCCTTGGGCAAATTTATTCTAGCGTTCGCCTGCCTAGCGTCCAGCAAGCCGTGGCGCGGGGACTCGCTTCGGTCGTTCGCTCGTTTCTTCGTTCTCGCTTTTTTGTTTCGAGAACGTCTCGGGATTCTTCACCTCGACCGATCGCGGCCGCGGCGCGCGCGCGCTCGGGAACAAAGGAGCCCGAGGATGAGAACGAGGATGAATAAAAGAGAGAAATCGAGGGAGAGAGAACGAGAGAGCCAAGCAGTCGAGTCAGCGGACAAAACTTTCATTACTCGAAGACGCCGGAGATCGGGTTCCATTTCCGAGGCTGTTATTAATCGAAACAACAGCGTGAAAATACGCCGTGGTCGAGGAGATCGATCGGAAGGTCGTCAAGCAAGAAGCGGAATTACGAGAACGGGATGCGACGCGAATTTCTGCGGGGGCTGCGTAATTCAATCGGTCGCGATATGCCGTCGATCCTGGCCACGGACTGTTGCCCCGGCTATTTTTATGCTCGCGAAACAGCCGTTCGATAAAGCCGGGCTCTCTGCTCCTCGTGTCGGGATCGAAGTGCTCGCATAAAGCAACCGACCGTCTCGTGTTTCACTGGCAACGTACGCTTTTATTTTGATACCGAATCGCGGGCTGGAGTAACAAAGAACGAATTTGAAACGGACACAATTCCTCTTGTTGCGACGCAATCCGTCTTTTTAACACGTCCACTTCGGCCATGGTGGTCGCCCGTTGATCGGAGTTTATTTATCCTCGATGGTGGTCGTCGGTCGCCTACGTGTTAAGTTTCTTTCGAATACAATAAAATGTAATGTCTCTCACAAACATTCAGTAGAGAATTGTGGTAGAAACGTTCTGAAAAGACCTTTCATACTTATTCGCTTGTTCATTAACCACTTTATGATTCTCAATGAATTGTTCGTAGCAGAAAGAAGCTTACAAATAATCTTCTAAATAATGATCCTAAAAAGGATTGTTATCACAATCTTTAATTGTGAATTGAAATGTTTTAAAAAGTATAAAATGGCTTTAGTCTTCTTCAATGATGATTGAAATGTATAGATTATTATTTTGAATCCATAAATGAGCATGATTCGCTAACAACGGTGTGCAATTGTTAGTAAAATATTACCGTGATGTTTCTTGTTAATTTCAGTTCTCGTGAAATTCAGACCCCGATGTATCGATCCATAAGCATTCGGACGAAAATAAGAACGAAGGCAGTGAAACAACTGCAGCCTTGACCCAGTCACCGCGCCGACGAACCGTACCCACAGAACGTCCACGAAAGGAACTTGAAACCTCGAAACCTGGTCCCCGAACGATTACGTATCCGAACTGAGCCAAAATTAAGACCACCATTTCGTTCATGTCAACCCTTTAAAATAAGATTTGATGGCAGCGCGATTATTCTATAGAATTCAGAAATTTATTAATATCCTTAACAACCTCTAACAATTTTCCCTCATCTATGGTGCCACATTATGTTAAATTAAGTGCATACGAAAAGCTATTCGCACATTGCGAGTTCGATTTTCTTGAAGATAGTAGTTCAGACTAAATTCCGTCATGTGCACTTAACAACGAACTTTAACAGAATACAATAGGTCAATCATTGATTTCAAAACGACCGTCAAACTATTTCCGGCAGCTAAAACAATTAAGTTTGCCCACGACGACACACCGATTATATCGTAATAGTAAATATTCGTTAATTAGTATACTTCTTATTTTATCAATTAAATAAAATATTAACGTTAGATACATTATATACCTGTACATTTTACCAAAATTCTAATAACATAAATACAATATATATAAGAAAACTACAAGATTTGAATTTCCAATTATTATACAATGATTTTAATAAGGAAAGCAACTGATTCATCAACTACATAAAAATTTATAAAAATCACTAACTAACAAATTAAACAAAAAATATATTCTAACATGCATTATTCGAAAGAGATTATTTTACAATATCTTTCAGTTCAAACCTCACGTCAATATCTCAAACTGTACAAAAGTAATACACAAACGTCCCTAAATTTTTCGATCCGGACCACTGTGGGGCGCACCGATTATCGTAATAGTAAATATTTGCTGATACTGGCCGACAACGGTGCAGCCGGGTCGGGCCGATATATGGGCCCGTTTTCTCAGCATTCCGTCGCAGCAGACACCGTTTCTCGTCGTAATCTTCCGTTCCGCCGACCGACTTTGCCTCCCGTAGGGACGGAAGGAGATCGTCGACTAAAACGAATAAAAACGACGACGGAGGGTGGAAGCAAAAAGAAAGAAAGACCGGACAGAGAGCGAAAAACTGAAAGAGAGAGGAAACACCAAGAAGACGAGGGTATACGTACAACGAAGGTAGAGCTCGGAAGGGTGGAGAGGAGAAGAGGAGGGACGAAGAATGGACCGACAGAGGCTGGGCGGTTAGGTAGCGTCTCGAGACCGTCTCGTTTCCCTCTTGTCCCGCAACCCGATGGAAAACGGTGATACGAGCGTCCCGATGACGGTGTGCTGGGGCTATCGATACGGCGCCGTCGTCCCAGCGTCGTCTCGTCGACGACAATGGGGTTTCGACGGGGTTCCGACGGGGTTTGGGCGGCGCGCCGGTGGAACGCGCGAAACGCTCGCAACGTTCGCACACAGCCCGCGTAAACGCGACAGCCGGCATATCGATTTTGCATGCGGACGCACGCACGAGGGCCGACACCAGCCCGGTCGGCTCGCTGAAAATCTGACGATTAATTGGCCATACAACGCTGCATAATTCGGACCCACGTACATATTTCCACCGCCTCCCTCGACCTCGTAGGGCGGGCACGAACAGACCACCGCCTCGGAATTGTCCAGACGTCCAGAGAACCGTCTGCTCCTCCGATTCGGGATTCGATCAACGTTTTTGCGACGCCAGATTGATCCTGATTTGCTGTTTCTTCGAGGCCGCTGATCGAGGTCGCCGCGAAACCGGAGCCGTATCGATTTCGCCGCGAGGGGGTGAATCGGAAGATTGATCGCCGCTAAAGTGGCATTCTGAATAGGAAAAATTTATTTCTAGTTCTGTCTGCATTGCTGAAGGTCATGCTTGCTAACGGATTTTTCTGTGATGAATTTTCGAAACTAGTCTTTCCATCGGGAACGATTTAGACTCAATGTTTACTAAACGATTTTTTTATGAGAAGCTTTTGAGAACAGAAGGTTTTTCGTGTCTCGAGAGCATAGAAATCTTTTGTGCCGACAATGTTTGAAAGGTATACAACTGCATAACGGAATTTAAAGTGTAAGGAAAATAGAATACACAAATGTGAACCGGTTATAGCCAGGTCTGGCAGAGAAATGATGTGTATATCACTTTACGAAGTTTAAATACACTTAGGAAGAAGAAATTAAACTCGGTTAAGTAGTCAAATATTTAGAGTGGATAGAGTAGTTAACTGACTCGGAAGATTCGAGTGGTTTTAAAACTTTACCTAGTTACAGTCGTCGACCGTGTAAGCATGGACGTCCAATTCTCTCGATTGATAGAAAAGGACCATGAACTTACAATGTTCGAAAACAACTATTTACTTTACTCGAAACAATATAGATTCAGAAAAATCCTATATGAAATTCCGCTGCATAAATTCATTCAATTTATGTGGATCCTCGTTTTAAAAATGTCTTACATTTAACCAGAAATTGAATTGGTTCCAGGATACAGCTAGCATTCGTCCGAAATGAAATTCGTCTGAAATTCAGATACTTCGCGAACAAGAAAGACGCAAGGACCAATTTCCTTTCAACGAACTCCCTATGAATTTCCACAATGACGAGCTCGCGTTCGCGAAATGTTCGTTTTCCAACAAACAGGAACTAGCCTGAAATCCGCTACAGCAAGATCGAGTCCATAAATATTCATCGACTGTTTACCTCTCCTGAAATCCGATCAAAATCTTAACAATGGAAATTTCTTTTCGACTAACGAGTCCCTTTCGCGACTCGCTCTATGAATCCTTATAATATTCACGAGTTCTGATTACGAGACGGAGTGTGCCAAGTGTTCCGACCGAACAATAGTTCACGGGATATAATCTCAGCCGTCCTAGTTTTTTACGCTCATGATACACTACGCTTTCCGTATTTCAACGAATGCATATCTTTTCTCCGTGAACTTGAACATCACCTTCCTCGAGTGTCCAGAAGTCATTGATGAGCTGTACTTTTTGAAGTGAAAACTTTTTTAGGAGAGAGAATCAGTTTTATCGCGAAAGTTCTTTGATTTTGAGTACACTGTGGATGTTTGTGCGAATATAGATCTCCCGCAATGGTTTACAAAATCCTATATGAAATTCCGTTGCATAAATTCAATTTATGTGGATTCTCGTTTTAAAAATGTCTTACATTTAACCAAAAATTGAATTGGTTCCAGGATACAGCAAGATTCTTTGATTTTGACACAGAATTCATCAGTTTGGCCCAGTGTACTCCGCGTACACAGTTGTTGGACAGTGAATGAGTCTGACTCGTCACGCGCCGAGGTGAAACGCTATTCGGGTAAACCCGGCTCCTCTGAATTTAGCCGAGCGAGGGAGAAACAGACAGGTGTACAATCACCATAGAAGTTTTCACTTGTGTCTGTCTTTTTGTTTCAAAATTTAAAATCAATTGCAAAATTTTCCACCGAACAGACAGACAGACAAACAAAACAAGAAAGCGAGCTAATAAAAACGTGGTAATAATGATTGAGCACAGTCGAAAAAGTTCATTCCCAACAGAATGGATGTAACCTGCTAATAATAAATAAAAAAATGTTATCGGAGTGAGCAGGAGGAGGGACGGAAAGCCAACCGACCCGAAATTTCCCGGTTCGAGAGATGGCCGTGGTTCTCGTGGACGAGATAGTCCACAGCTGGGAATCTCTGTCGCCGGCGGCAGCTTCGCTCGGTTGCATAATGCATCGTGCCGTGCACTCGACTTCGAGCGAACGCGTCGCGCCGACAACGTTCTAAGGACCTATTGCCCGCCGTGCTTCCCCTACCCCCCTGTGCAACGCGATTTCAAGAAACTTGTAACGCGGCCGTTTTCAAATATTCACGAGCCATGCCGGCGCATCACCGCCCCCACAGCCGGAATCTATGAATTCTATTTGCCGGCCGGCTGTTGTTTCCGATGAATCGAGGACGGCGCCGATAGGGGATGAATAACGAACAGGGGACGGGGGAATCGTTTGTCTATGGGGTCTCCTATCGCTCCGATCGCCCGGGAACCGTCGAGTATTCTGATTCACCCCGTCGTTTTTTCAGTCGACTCGGTGATCTTTTGCCTGGTCGGTGGAGGAAAAAAGTTACAATGCCGCGGCTTTGCATACACTTACATCCATCTTTCGGATATCTAAAATCGCTGATAAAAAGCTAAGCTATTTATAACTTTTAGACGAGAGCCGTCCGGATGGCCTTGCTAACTTGTTCCGAAGCTGGCAAAGAAAATCTCAATTAAATTGATCGAACCGGTGCGCCGAAAACATCGACTTTGTTCAAACATACGATCGACAAATAAAAAGAAAAGCTGGTAAAGAAATTTCGAAAATTTTTTACGACGAAATTAAGACCGGTGATAGAGTCGAAATATGTATGGATTATGTGAACAAGTGTTTCCTATGCATGTATAGAAGAAGATAATAATATTGCGAAGCGACTGAAAAAAAATTAATAGCCGACACATTGCGCCGCAGTGACCCAGGGTATTTATATTTACATTTATTTCTGACCCGTTACATTCCCGTCACCACACGACAGGATCGTTGGGAAATGTTTAAATATTTTTTCTATATCTACGCGAATTTGTACCCGTGACGTGATAACTGTTCAAACGCGTGGCAGATAATAAAAACGTTATTCCCGGTAGTCGATAAATTTCATGGAAAAAAATAGCCGCGACAGATGCACGTGTATGTGTACGTGTGTCCGCAATATTTCACAGCGACACACATTTCCTGTGATTAATATGAAGTTATTGCATATTCCGGCCACAAATTAACTAAGCGGCTGTGCGACGCGGCGCGTAGCTGCGCCGCGGTGCAAACAGTTAACGTAAAAATATATATATTCGAAAATTGCAACGTTATGAATCCGTATCGCCGAATTTCGACCCAATTAGTACAATAGCTCTGTGTCATATCGTAGAGCTGCGCGATACTCGAAATACCTGTGCCGCGACAGCAATGCATCCCGCATCGAAATTCACAATGGAGACGGACGATCGATCCGGGAACAGTTCGGCTGTAGAACTTACCTGAAACAGAAGAGAAGAGACAAAGTTAGTTTGATCGCGTCAAATGAATTTCAATCGCGTTCTATCGTTATCGACTTCCCGAAACGAGTTCAATTTGTATAACGTCGCTCGAGTTTAACCGAGACGGAGATGCGGAAACTCAGACTACAAAGATCTAGAATACTTAAACTTCGATCGTCAGTTTTATAGGGTTGACGCGTGTATTGCATGTGCGTGCAGCCCAATATATGACTTAACTTGTAATAACAAAGTATCGAAGATAACAATAGAGTCATAGAATTACGATCGCCGTGTCGCAAGAAGAAAATCATATTGAATTGAACGCCGTGACAAGAATCACGTCTGTCAAAACGAATGGTTATCCGTGTGTTCTTACGACTTTCCTAGTTTCTAAAATTTGTTTCTGGGAGCTGGCAAATAAATTAACCGTTTGCAGTCGGAGCTATTTTAACTCGAAAATTAAACATTTCTTCCGACCTAGAATAGTTCCGTTTTACATATGTTTCTTCTATCGATCCTATTTGTTGTTAATAAAGAATGGTTAATATTTTCGGCGCACGGTTCAATCGTTTATTACTTCCTTTATTTTAAGGCACTTTTGCAAATTATCAAGTTAAATCGACGTTTCGATCTTTGTTTAGATCATTTTCAGGATTTATTTAAATTGTTTTCAATAAACAATTACTCGCTTGTTTTGTGGTAAAATTGAACTTTTTAATACTGTGTGAGGCACGTGTGAAGCACATGCTGGTTATCGAGATGCTGTTCCATTTGTATATGTTTTTTATGGAAGGGGTAGACAAACGAACTAAGATCGATTGTCTCCGTGGGACTTAGATTAAAACTTTACTGTACATAGCGTGTGGCGTCAGAACCTAAACATTGGGAGTACAGAAACGGGTTCCATGGAATTCACCGACACAAATTTCCTCGACACGGTTTTCACCAAAACCAGATTTGACCGACGACTACTCTGGCCGACAACGCCTTCAACCGACAACGAATTTGACCGATAACGATTTTAGATTTGTTGTCGGTTAAAGACGTTGTCGGTCAAAGTATTTGTCGGTTGAAGGCGTTGTTGACCAAAGTAGTTGCCGGTTAAAGGCGTTGTCGACCAAAGTAGTTGTCGGTCAAAGGCGTTGTTGACCAAAGTAGTTGCCGGTTAAAGGCGTTGTCGACAAAAGTAGTTGTCGGTCAAATCTGTTGTCGGTGAAAACTGTGTCAGGGAAATTTGTGTCGTTGATTTCCATGGGACCCACATAAACATGAATAGTGAGGAGCGAAGGTGACTTCTTTTCAGCTCCGAATAATGGCTAGGCCACCCTAAATCAGGTTATTGGCTGCCTCGGCACCGGGTACGGTAATGCGATCGCAAATCGGTCAACAAACCGCGATTATGGCGCGAGAATACCAGTATACCGTACTAACAATTACTCGATCGGCGTGTCTACATGCCTCGCAGCTGTCCCGGCGCGTCTTTACGATGCCGAGTGAATGGGAACGATCGATGGGACGGTTCCGGCGTCGGTGAGCGGTGGCAACGATCTCGTTCGGATTACTCCCGAGTGAAATTAACGAGCGGATGTGGATCACGTTGTACGCGAAACCGCGCAACATTCATTTGTACGAAATAAACGCCGGGGATCGGGACGGTCCGCTAAACCGAACGTCATCGTTTAAACATCCGGCGTATATTCGACCGCGAATATTCGCGAAATTCGTCTGGATCGAAGGGGTGCACGGCAGATGGAAAGGGACAGATGGGGGTACATCGTCGCGTCGACAAATATTTTTCAAGCGGTGGCAAACCTACGAAAGAGAGAGGGACGGAGAGAGAGAGAAAAAAAAAGAAACCTCTCGCTGGCGGAGCTGAATTTCACGCGCCGAGAGAAAATCGTCGTTCGCGGGCCCGTGTTTGCACGCGCATTTGCAGATACGCCGCGTCGAATATCATTTCGGAAATCGTTGGTCCCGTTTATTCCGCGATATCCTCTGTGTATCAACGCGCCGCGAATTTTTCCACTTTTTTTCGCACACTGTTACTTGAAAGTTATTTACTAGATCGGGCTGCGCAGCCGAGCTTGGATGTAAATTGATCACCGTTATCTTTCGTGTAATAGGTACGGGAAAATTGTCTCTATAAAAATTGTGCAACACTTATTTTAGTAATTTATGAAATACGATAGTCTCTATTCTTTTAGTAAATAAAATAGTATATATTTTGTTGAATAAAAAATTAATAAGTATATCCACATTGGAGTCCATTAAGTTTTTAATCGTCCGAATTTTTGTGCAGAAGGCTTAGAGCGAAACGGAAATTTTAAGTTTAAAAAGATTAAGTTTCTGGGTGTTTATGAACGCAGTTTTGTATGGCGAAATCATTAGAATTCGTAGCGGGTAGTCGGAATAGAAGGGTCGAGAGATTCCGGCGAATTGTTTGCCTATGATAATTATCGGTTTTTACGGTACCCTAGATTTATCATACCGGAGGTGGAAGCGGAACGAAGGTCAGGCAAAGAGGAAGAGAAAAAACCCGGGGTACAGGGGATTGAGTGTTGGCTGGCTATTAAGCATCCCTCGCCGCAGCACTGGTCCGTGCCGCATATTAACACGGAACTTTTCACTTATGTCGTTCCTTTATCATCTTCTTAATCTCCACGGTAGCGTGAATTAATGTTCTCAAAGTCAAATCTACAGTGCGTTTGCGTACAAATATCAAATCTTAAAATAGCAAAATAATCGCGGTATAGAGTATTTTCTCGTTTCTCTCTGTTGGCACAATGAAATAATGTAAGTATCGTTCGACGGAAATTGATAGAAAAAGTACGACTGATGAAAAACTTCCAGTAAATTATTCAACGATCGAATTATACTTTCCACTACACGACCCACTTGATCGTATATAAAGTCCAATCGAAATGTAAGTATGGCACAATGAAATAATAACAAACTAAAATTATAATTTGCTAAGAAAATTTTAGAGCATTCTGTACATTGTTTTCTAATATAAACTGTGCTGTTGGTACACTGAAACGTTATTACAGCCAGCAATTTCTACAGTAGAAATTAGAGCAGCCAGTGTCCGAATGAATCATGCACACGATTCATTTGCTCCGCGTTTTCAATGTTCACTCTGACGAATGCCTTGGAGGAGATCTTAACTGTGCCGCGACTGTCCATTAGCGATTTTACGCGCGCCGCAATACTCCGTCGGTCATAATGTTAGTTAAATTTTCATCGGCAAACTTCCGGGATAGCAAACAACACTCGCCGACGAGCAACTCGAAAATTTCCATTCCGAGCAAACCACACACCACGCCAAACTTCCCCGGAACACACCATCAATCAAGTAAACATTAATAAAAAGCTGTATCTCGCGGCAGCCGTATGACTTGTACAATATTAAAGGATGAGCGAGTGCGCTTGTTTCGAGACGCCGAGCAACAGAATATTCGAATAATACAATTATAAAGTAGTACTTGAAAAATTCGAATGTAATACAAACAGCGAATCGAGGTAACAAACATCAATCGAGGTTTTTCGTTTGTACACAGAGATGGTGCATACATATGTATGTATACGTTCCACTAACGGTCAACAATTTTTGTTAGCCGTCTACACCACAATTTTTCAAAATCTATACAACCCGTACGTAACGTGGAAAATGGTTTGAAAAATGTATGAAGTGGTTGGAGTTAAAAAAAACCCTGAATAAGTGCAATAAAATAAATCCTCCCGTTCAAAACTGTGTATGTTAATAATTAATTGGTTATCGATCGTAATTTATCTTCAGAATAATACAAAGTTTTACAACAACAAATAGCCATTTTGTGACGTACTAAATGCTGGATTCGGATTTGAATCTTCAGGTTCGAGAACCACGTTAGCTATTAAAAATGTTTTAAATCAGTTTTTAAAAGAAAGAAGGTGTTTCGTGTATGTTAATTTTGTAAATAAGAACCGTAAACGACCAAAAATTCAATGTCTACTATACTTTGACTATCTGTTGATTAGAATAATGCTTACTCTGATCGATAGGTTTTAATTCGGCAAAAGTGATGTAATTAGTATTACAAATCGGACATTACATATGCACCCAACGTGACAGCAAAGTCCCAGCCTTGAAAACAATTAGTGTTCTCGTTATGCAACTCCGGTGGTTGTGGTATTAACCAGAACTCTCGTCGGTGTGTCGCGTTATTCTCAAAAACTGGTCAACAATCCCAGTAATTCACCGCAAAGCGCAGTTAATCGCAAACTTCGGGGTCGTGCGCCGCTGAAAATATTTCCAGCCACGGTCGCAACAGATTAACGTTATGCTGCCGATTGAAAATTTCCGGCGTAGTTGAAAGAGGGGAAGAGAGAGAGGGAGAGAGAGAGTGAATGAGCGAGAGGGAGGACAGAAGCATTAAAAACTTTCCTCGAACGGGAAGGTTTCCCCGTTTACTCGGTCCTCGAGTTCCGCGGTGGAAAAACAAACTCTCCCCCGGCCTCCCTCACGGGATCGCTCGTTCCGTAATTAGGTCTTCCAGCCTGGCGATATTTCGAGCGAGAAAAAGTTCGCTCTTTTGAAAGCGTGTCGCGTTAACTACGGATCCCCGTTAGCACGAGAATTATACGAATCTCCGGATACCGTGGAGCTTGCCAGCCCAGAAGCTCGCGGGGTGTCCTTCTTTTCCCGACTTGTTGCCGGAACCTTGTCCCAACTTTTCTCCGTCAGGTGACAGCGAACCAAGGATGAGAGAGAAAGCGAGGAGAGCGGAGACACAGCCGAGAGAAGAAAGTTATCCTTCCTCTTCGACAATTACCAGAACGATTTTCCTCGTTAATGGAGGTCGCTCCCGCGGAAAGTCGGTCGTACGATCTCCGAAACATTATGCTACACTGTTACTCGAACACGTTAAAGTCTCTGCGTGCAAATGGTCCGTTCTCCACGTCATTATTATAGAGTTGTGACTTATGAGATACCCGGGTAAACAAAAATTACTCGGGTACCTGGGTATCTCATGAATACACTGTGGATCTTTATGCAAAATAAAAATCGTTTGCATCAATAGGAAAAAGCAGACGATGTATTACTTATTCTCTTAAACGATTTTAATAAATTTAAATTAATATATCAACGTTCTTTTAATTTAATTATTGTTTTAAATTGCACAAAATCATTTATGACTTATGTCTTATGAGATACCCGGAAAAAGTCCGAGCTCTACATTATTATTTACATGAAATTTATAGGTGCACAAGAAATTCTGGAAAGTTTGAAATTCATACGTCCACTGGTTTCTTGTGAAGAAATCCCCACTTGTCCCGAAGATAAAGATCTCTTTGTAAAATCGAACGACGCGCTAATGGGAGTGGATTCCGGCTGGTAGCCGAGACGTCTGCAACAGCGGCGGTGTATCAATAAGGCGTTCCAAACATAAATAGCGAGAACAGGCTGTTTTCGGATGCTCGGCGCGGCATTCGCCTTCAGGAATGTCGAGCGGAGTAAATCAGGTTCAGCGGAGCGCGAACCGTAGTTCGGTCTTGCACGGAAATTTCGAGCCGCCACCCACTATGCGCTCCGCAGTCTTCCCGGGGAATATCGTCCCTCGTCATATAAACCCTCTTCTGTCTCGACTACCCGATGTTGGAATACTCCGGGCTCTGGAAGCCTGGAGTAACTTTCGAATAAGGATTACGGCCGCAAGAGCGCCTTGAAAAGGACGCGAATACCAGATTCGTTCAGGACCGTGTCTCCTTGTTCCGAATAAAAGATTATTAATGTCGTTACCCATTACCTGATCTTAGTTTTCCACGATCCGCCCCCTTTCGACCTCTCTTACTCGCCTGTTCCATCGAGCGGAAGACGTTCCCGGTAGCTACTATGGGTATTTTCCTCGGAGTCGTCGAACCATAGATTATTAGAGTTCGTGACGAGGGTTTGGATCGAGTTCGTTCAAGGGCGCTTACGAGAGCGATCGCATATTCAAGTATTTGGTTCCAGCTGTTAGAGTTTTGATCGCTAACATCTTGTCTACAGTAGAGCTCGGACTTTTACCCGGGTATCTCATAAGACATAAGTCATAAATGATTTTGTGCAATTTAAAACAATAATGAAATTAAAAGAACACACGTTGATATACTAATTTAAATTTATTAAAATAGTTCAAGAGAATAAGTAATCGTAATATATCGTCTGCTTTTTCCTATTGATGCAAACGATTTTTATTTTGCACGAAGATCCGCAGTGTATTCATGAGATACCCGGGTTACTCTGGTAATTTTTGTTTACACGAATACCCGGGTAATGCTGTTTACCCGAGTATCTCACGGGTAACTCGGGTACCCGGGTATCTCATAAGTCACAGCTCTAGTCTACAGTATTAGAAAAACATTTCTATGCCATCTCCGTAGGATTCCTCTCTGAAGATTACTGAAGCGTTCGAGATATCGCAAGTTCGTTTTGCCGAACTTCGTGGGGTCGTAAATCCCGCTTCACTTGCTCGCGACGATATTCGGGCTTTATCGATGTTACAAAGTAACAGCGACTAATGGAGATTAAAAAGACGACACTTGGAAAACACCTTATATATTTAAATAAATACTCAATTATATAGAAATAACAAACGTAGAAAGAATAGGTTTAAGATGATGTGTATTCGTCCAGCGAAATTTGTGTTCTAGTCTGTTTCGTCGTGTCTTGTCTATCGTCAACTTAGCTTTTTTCTGATTGGATGTTTGTGGATTCTAAGTGGGAAAAATTAGCGTTTGCTATTGGACGTGGGTGCCTTGGGAGGAGTTTTTAGTTGAGGAGAGTGGGAGACTGTTAGGAAATTTCTTAGTATTGTCAATGGTGTAATTTATGGTGGAAAGTCCGTTCGTCGTTTTGTCGGTTCTGTCGCACGTGCTGTCCATCTGTAAGGGTCGAGATTGTTTAATTGCTGGTCATAAAGATTTCCTCGGTCGGGTGCAGCTGATTCGCACATGTTCTAAAAAACCTAAAGACCTTTTCCAGGTATGTCCTTTTTTACCTGGAGGACCGGGGTATGGTACGGTCGTACAACTCAAGTTCGGTCGACGTAAGACCGAACAATTACAATAAGCATAGCCATAGTGAAGTGTGTTCTATAGATAGGGTACATAGGCTGGGCAGGATAATTAGAAGTGACAAGATCGATCTGATATAACAAAGTGACTTAACTAGTGATGATAGGTTTAGTATTGAAGATTACTATATATATCGGCGTAACCACATCGTAAACGGAATACGGTGGACAGGTTAATTAGTTAAAAAGAAGGCGCTTGGCGGGACACCTGCAAAGATAAACGCGAGTGAAGTTCCATTGTTCCTTTAGCAGTCGCAGAGTATTATCTCGGCGGTCTTTGAGATTCGCTGTAGGATATAAAAAAATTACCGAGGTCAAGCAAGCACCTGATCTCACGGTGGCCGCGTTTCTCTAGTTTATGAAATTCCCGGAGACAAACCGGCTCCGCGCGCCGGATGGTTTAATTCCGAGAGCGACAGAATTTCTTTCCGGAACGTTTCCCCGGTTTCGTCAAACGTCGGCGCAAACATTTGTTCCCGGAGAACGCGAAACGTTTCCGCGCGGTCGGGTCGGATACGCGGGGGCCGAAAACCGGGCCAACGAGATTCCCGGGCACCTGCGGCATTTTCGCGGCTGTCGTGACGCGAACCGCCGCGCGAGACCGGCCGAAATGGAATTTTCATTTCAAAGCGGACGTTTTCCCTCCTCCCTTTGTTTCGTCGCCTTTCGTCGGTTTCAGTTTTTGCCCGCCGCCACCGTCGCCACCACTCGAGAGCCCTTTTATTTCGACGGCCCTTGCGCTTGCACGCGCCCGTAACAACTGCAGTTGCATCTTTCTCGTGCACTAACACCGTGTCCGGCTGGCTAACGCGCGACGCCTCGCACGCCAGGTTTTTCGAAAGTTTACACCACGTTCTCAGCCAACCTGCTTCACTCTTGCACGCTAAAACTGTGGCATCTGGTTAAAAATCATTTCACTCGACGAGAAATAAATGCTTACTGTTTATATTACACACTTCGTTAAAAAAATTTACTTTATCTGGCTTTATTTAATTGTGCGGTATTAATATCGCATTGTATAATTAGACTGGATGCGGAAATTTGAAAAGAAGGAATAAATATCGGCAAGTGCTAAACTATATTATATAATTATTATTATTATTGAATTACACTGTCCAACAAATTCAAACTCTTTTTGGCCTTTCGATTCTCACTATGCGATTCTTATAGTATTTCGCGCTGATTCCGAATCTGGCCTTAATTTTTCTCCTAGACGCACAGTTTTTGAGAAATTTGAGTTTGAAAAAAGAACATATTTTTTGACTTTGAACAAATATAGCGAGCGTTCTACGGGCGAACGCCAGCTCTAGTGGTGAGCGTCATTGACGGCGACTCGTGTTCCGCGATGATATTTTGCTTTCTGGTTCGGTAAAAACGTCGACGTTCGCAACTTGACAGGGTGGTTTTTCAAGATAAAAGTCTGGTCTATCGCGTGGTACAGTTCAATTTTCCGCTGAACCCTGATTTTTTCTGATACATTAAAAAATATCAGCAAAATATTGCACATCATCTATTGCACATCACTGGATTCGGGAAAGTCTAGAGAATCTTTCGATGTAAAGAACAATACAATATCTTTTATAATAACATCACAATATTTATCCAAAGTCGAAAAATATGTTTTCTTTCAAACTCAAATTTCTCAAAAACTGCGTCTCAAAAAACTCTATCAGAATCGCATAGTGAGAATCGAAAAAATTTTTGGCTGTAGGACCGTGTTATTAGACTGCAAATTGTCTGCATTTATGATAATTCCTCTTTGTCAACTAAGAAGAAATCTCTCAGGCGAAACTGGAATATATAACAGGATCGCTAATTTTCCGCACACGCTATGCTCGCACAAAGATCCGAATTCTTAGAATCCGAGGAGCTACGGTGTCATCCTCTGGAGTAGATCAAACAAGAATAAATTTTAATAAATCGCCGGTGATCAGGGTATGGTTGTCGGAGCTGGTGCAATTTGCATGAGAATTCGCGTGACGCCACGGCTTATCGGTCGAATTCTTCGATTCCGTGTCCGTTCCTGAGGTTTCCGAGACTGCTCTCGCGGGCTCCTCTGTCCTCGACGACAATAGCTCTCTCGGTCGGAACTGACGTCAAACGAAAAGGATGAACGCGACCGGCAAAGACCCGAAGCGGCTTTCTGCGCTCCGCGTTTAATTGCCACGATCCTCTCGTAGAACAGCCAGCAAACAATACTCGACGTCACTGTTATTATTAAGCTTTTCCGCGGCGCGACGCCCGTTTAAAAATACACGTATATCTCCATGGATTTCGTCGCGTGTCTCGTGAAATATTCATCGCGCTCTGTGGCTTCCACGTGAAGCGACCGGAGCATTTTCGGTGGGTCCTGGTGAAACACAACCGCGAACGCAAATTGTTCACCGGGATCGTTACCATAATTTCTCTTTCGACTCGGTAAAGCACCAGCTTTCGACCTGTTCCACTATTAACGTCTTCTTTACCACGTGGCCATTTCAAATCGTTAATATTCAAGTTAAGGAAACAAATTTAACGAGCTGCTACCCGAGCTGCAACAGTCTACACATTATTTCGGTAATTATAACAGTACTATTGTGTGGCTGGTAATGACATACACTGCATACTCGTATAACTTTATTATTCGTACGTTTATATAAATATTCAAAGAATCGATCTACATAAGTAGCACTCTCGGTAAATGAAATTCCGATGCACCTTCAAATCGTTTCTCGAATATTTATTATTCATGCAACACTCCAGATAGCTGACGTTCCATTGTCATTTACGTTGTCACACTACGATTTACGGAGCTTATTTCAAGAAATTGTCTGTCGACGCTGTAACGCCGGTATTTCGAACACATTGAATTACCGTTGCACTTCTTACATCAGTGCGGTGATATCAAGAGCTCGGCAAATGTCGAGGTGCGTCTTATCTAATCCATAGATCGCGGCGATCTATGCAGAGCTCGCGCGAGTGAACATGGCTCGTGCGTTTCACAATTAAAGAAGTCTGCGTAACAGGTAATTACTCGTTTACGTAATCCCGTGGAAAACCTGTTTCGTTCCCTCTCCTCTGTCCCCGTCGTTCGTCCCCAATTTTCATCAAATTTCCATCTCGGGAGTCAGCGTTTCCCTTTTTCTGCTTTTCCCTCTATTGTTCGCGGCTGTTCCAGCGGAGGCCCAGAAAAACGTCCAATTCTTCGGCTCCGCGAAGTTCGCGTCGCCTCCGTTTTCAACGAAATTCTCGGCTCACGCCGCGAGCAGAAAACACTCGCTTCAGACTTATAGCTAACCGGCATGGACCGAGCGTTCCCTCCACGAAATTTCGCCGATGTTCTTTTACGACGACACCCGGGATTCTGTCACGAACCGACGGACGAGTAATTAGTTTCGGAATGTCGGTGATAATGGTCGCGTGTTGATCGTTCAGTCGAGGACTCGTCACAACGCAATGATTTGAATCATATTGCTCGGAGCCCGGATTGCACAATATCAAAAAAAAATGAAAAAGAAAATAATGTTTATCATTCGATGATAAAGTGATTGATAATATTATTCTCAAAGGTATTCGAGTTTCGTAACCGATATCGAAACCAGTTTATCGATCTAGTTGATTGTAACCTTCGAACGACCTTGACAAACAACTGCGAACGTACTTGTGGGAATAACAAAATGTACGTACACGTAATCTCTTGATAATTCATCGATAAATCTGGTGTCTTAAGATAACGGATTACACGATTACAGTTGCTTTTGTTGATTAAACCTGGGTTTTCCAGATTTAAGTCATTTCAAGGTCACATTTTTTCATTATCTACAATTCGAGTACCACTTATTTCTATGCTTGGAAAGCCTGAAGATACAGCGATTATAAAATACCAATTTAGCTACGAAGTTAGAATAGAGGAATGTTAAGAGATCAAATCTGGACCTTATGTTTATTAAATCTCCACTACACTCATTGAATCAACGTGTATCAGTTATGAATTAAGATTGTTGTAATACTTTATTATTGCTAAATTGAATATGAACTACACCTTTGCTCCTCCGTGTGTTTCTTGAACTTCGTTATACATTCCAACAAGGAAGATTGTAAATGGGTTCGAAATGTTCTACTCCACAGACCTACAAACACTATATGTAAGATCTTACGTTCCTTCCTAAAAGATTGTGAACTACGTATATATCGTCGCTAAATCCAGTAGCAGTCTATCCGGAAACTATTTCTAGTCAACTCCCAACCAAATATGTTAGTGCTATATTCGAAAATGTTATAAGTTATAATTAAAAGTTATCTTTGTAATGTTGGCATGCACAATCATGTGCACGCTGCTAATAATCCCATTTGGGGTTGTATAGCTTAATAAAAAAAATGGGTTCAAAAAGAATTGTGTAGACGAAGTTTTTACAAAGAAAATGTTTGGAGATGCGTAGAGCGAGGAGTCGGGAGAAATGAATACTGAGACAAGCGTCCCGTTTCATCGAGGATCGCAAAAACGAGGACCCGAGATTCGCAACGGGGTACGTCGGGCCGGCTGGACGATCGTGTTACGCGGAAGCTGCTGGTAATTCTGTTCGGGGACGGGGCAACGAGAGACGTGGGTGCAGCAACCCCATGGAGACGGAGACCATGGAAACTAGGGAGCTCGCGATCGATATAGGCTCACCGTAGCCTACTGTCCTGGACCTGCTCAACATTCCGTAACGTAGGTTCCGTGTCCTCAGAGACCTGGGATTATAAATTTCGATCGGCGGCGCATGGTATCCGGGCACGATGTTCTCGGCAACCTGTTATCAGCGTGTGACGAATATCGGGGGCGCCGCGAGTCCGTCGGGGACAATGGGGAACGTTGTCAAACAGTCGCGTTCGATTGCAGTTTTTTGATCCGCGCGACGGAAACCGTATTCAATTGGAGATTGATGAAACGAGAGGCACGCAGCTGTGTTTGGTTACAATCGCTTTTCCAAAAATTTCGCCGCGGCAAATCGATTTCCTAGGACCGGCCTGCCGGCCGGAGAACACTGTCGCCACTGTTTCGCGTGTAAATAGATCCATTGTTGCCGACACGTAGTCCGATGGAATATAATCGTTCCTGAATGGACTGCGAACCTTTATACGCGTTCTTTCATACACGTGCAACGTGAAAAAAGATGAAAGGATCGTCTCCTTCCCGTGGGAAAGTAGTCTGATAAGTTGGAAAGGTTTTTAATTTAGTTGTTGGGCACATCAGCAATTCAGTCAGGATTTGTTGCTCGAAACTCGAGGAAGTTGAATCAAGCAAGACTTTACAGAGCCATTTCTACAGCCATAAGCACTTCATCACGAGCTCCCTTACGATTCAGCCCTTATTACATCCCGACCCTAACACCCAAATCCTGTCCCGGGCTCCTTCAACCCAATCTACGGAATACTTTCCCCCCCTTATTTCGTTAGAACAATTTTCTTTAATAGCCTCCGTATCGCTAACAACTACCGCTCCTCTTGTCTATGCTCTCACCCGTCTCTAGAACAACCAATACCATTCGATAGGTACTAGCTCGATGCTCTTTCATGTACCGATAGTGAGGTATCAATTAGAGACAGACAAATGTAACAAATTCTGACAGGCATTATTAATTATTCAGTTTTCTATTGGATAGTAAAGGGACCAGCCACAAATCGCTCGATCGATTAACACTCTGAATACCGCGCGAATTTTGTGTGCTTCACGCGAGTCTCGTTTAATTTGTTCATAAAAGCGATCAGCGTTATTAAGGACAATTTATAGTTACTAGATAACGAAGTACTCACCTTGCCCTATAATGTAGTTACTCTCGACAGTAATAAATTAATATTCAATGGCATTCATTTTATGACAATCATTTTCAACCAATAGAATGGTGCCGGTCTCCGGTGACCTTCAACGAGTTAAGGGTTGAACAGAATTCCGTTCAACGCCTCTTCGCGGTGTGCCGTGAAAAGTGAAAACACAGTAAAAAAACACATTTTTCCAGACCGTTCATCGACGGGGTAGTACGCTAATAAATAAACAAATTCCGCGGGTCCGATCGTTTCTCCTAGGTAGGTCCCCGGAGCATCAATACAGAGGGAACACACCGTGCCATGATTTCGCGAGGGGTTGGCTCTGGCATGTAGACACAGGCAGAGAGAGAGAGAGCCGGGCAATATGCAGACGATGCACTCACGCATCGCGCATCACCTCGTAAACGCGTGTGCATGCACGTGTTAACGCGAGTGTTTCTCTCTTTGTTTCCCTTTCGCCGGTTCCGGCGAGCCGTCCCGGTCCCCTCTGGCCCCTCCCCGATTCCCCTATGGTCCCCCACTGGTTCTCCTCCGCCCCTCGCCCCGTCGCCCGGTCTTTGTCTCTCCACGGCACGGTGGTCGGATAGCGGATCCCCCGTCGGGATCGTCGAGCGTCAGGGCTGCTGCATTGATCGGGAGGGTTCATCCACCCCCTTCCCGACCCCTGTCCGCCCCCGCAGCCCCACGCGCCACCGCTCGACTCCCTGTGCTCGAATCGTGGCCGGAATGGGAAGGGGGAGGCGCCGCCGGTGAACGCCAACGGGGATAGTTAGGTACCCTGCAGGCAGACACACGCGTCACCTTTAAGCTCGGTTTACGCGATACGATATCGGTCGCGGGCTGCTCCGAACACTCGACAGCCGATGGAGAGCCTGCCCACCCGCTGATGGGAATATCTCGATTCCGATGGTTTTCACCGTCACGCCAATTTTTATGGACCGTGACACCGCGTCGTTCGCCAAACCTAGAGACCTTCGTTTCTAGCTTCGTATCTTCTACCGGTCTTCTTCATCTTAACTAGCTGCCAAGGGTGCGCTAATGCAGACTATCTTGGCACAGGTGTTAGGGAGAATGGGACGATGACGGACTCTTAGGAAGAATTAGAATAAAATGATAATAGCTATGGAGCTCCGTTCTTTGATGGGCTCTCAATAACAATGGTTTATTACATGTCCATGAATAATGAAAGGACCACGCACTAATCATATGGAAAATCTATTCCGGTAAAATCAGTTGGATTTTTCATATGCTGTAGCTTATGATCTACTGAAGAAAAGATGTAATGGGCGCAAAGCTCGATAATGGACTGTTATCGAGTTGTAATCGAACATGAGAAATTCCAGCTGCTGAATACTCAAATATCGGAAAGTGTTTATTTTTTAGAAAAATGTTTGAATCAAGAATAATAGGGTTTCGTAAAATCTGTTAGGTGTTGTCATTATTTTTAAATTTTTGAATGATCTTGGTAAGGTCTGTGAACAAAAATCTTTGCGTGTCACAGCAGAGATAAGGACCCCACGGTTCGTCACTCCCGTAGTATTTTTTCACTCCAAACCCTCTCTGCTGTGTGTGGGGGGTGCGACAAGCGTATAAAGTAAATATACTTCCCAATATTTGAGCATTGAACAGCTGAAATTTGTCATGTTTAATTGATTAGAACTCGATAACTGTCCATTATTGAGCTTCGTGCCCATTACATCTTTTGTTCACTAAATCACAACACATAAAAAATTCAACTGGTTTTACCGGGATAGATTTCCTATATGATTAGTGCGGAGTTCTTTAATAGGTATACTGCCGAAAAGAGCAATTATGTTTGTGGTTCGAAGATCCACAAATTTAGATGTGGAAACGTCCAGACAGCCGATCGGCGATTGTTTATCCAGCGGGAGTGCCGAGGCACGTCGGATCCGCAGATCCACAGGCGATACGGTACACGTACAGTAGCATCCGGCCACGGAATATAATTTAATTCCATTCAATTCCGCCGCTCAAAATGCACTCCGACTCTGATTAAGAGCGAAGCACGAAGCTAATCCTGCCGCTTTTCTCGCGGGGACGTGATGTAATTTACACCGACGCGCGTGCACGTTCGAGCATAAATTACTGCGTGTACTCGCGCCCGTTAGGTTGGGTACACGGGATAAGAGCTTGCGTAAGCTCAGACGCATTAAAGTAAGAACAGACGCGCGCGATGCTACCGAGTACGCTACCAGGGGAAAGCGTTTGCTTCCGGTTTAGCAAGGTGTTCTCCGGGCAACAAGCCCTAGGGCCCGGACCTGGCACAACCGCGACAACCTCCTGCGGGTCAGTAATACGTCCGTGCGTCGACCTTTCTACGGTTAAACAACCGTGGAAGGACGCATCGTTGAGCAAGCGCTGATACTTCATAGCCGGCGAGCTCGGTTTTATACTCGGTTAACTTTTAATTCGGTTCTGCGGGCCGCGTTGCCCTACGAGCACGAGCATAATGGCACGCGTGCGTGCCTCTCCTCCATTGTCCCCAATTCTGCATCCTTCGATTCGCGTCAGCCTGCTGACATTAATCCTTCGGGGCACCGTCGACATTTAATTTTATTGGGTCTACTGGGAACATCAATCCGACTCCTAATTAGGGGAAAGGTAAAAGGTACATTTTTATTTGGGACGAGGTAGCTAAGTGATTGGATACTGAAGTAATATAAAATGGTATTTCATTTAACTAATCTATATTCGAATCTCTCCTGTGACTTCGAAATTTACTCCGTTCAGACAATCAAAGTATGTTTTAGATCAACTACTCTCTGCTGCTGAATCTTTCTTCCATAAGTTTCAAACCACAGCTTGCTCTTGGGTTCAAAATTACGGCGTCTACTGGCGGAACATCTGCAACTTGTGTGCACTGAAACCACCAACCAAGGGCTGCATAACAAAGGTACGTCATTATTAATTTAACTTTGACCAGAGTGTATTATGAACTCTTAATCAAGATTTCCTCTTGTTTAAAGAATCGTTTTAGTCCGAACTAAAACCAGCGTTAAAGAAATCGTCTCAACTTTTTGTTTCTATTAAGATGCATTTATACCTTTAACGACGGTAATATGTTTTTGATTAATATTCTTCTGCGCATACTTTGATTTACGGTACTTAAGCTACGCGAAAGGGCAGGAGAAAGTCTGTTGGCAGGAGTAACATGGTGAAAATGACGGTTAACAAGGTGCACTTGCAGCGCTGCATATTACACGAATTTCAGCATAAGCAAAGGAAAATGCACACCCTGTGTTTGGCGAAGATGCCAGCTGGGATAGAACGTGTCAGCGACGGTTTGTGAAATTCGGAGATACAGATTTGAATTTAGAAAGTGAGCCTCGTTGAACGCGGTCGTTCAAAATGAATGATCCTTGGGCTGAAGATCGGCACTAGTGATTATCCTAAACACCCATCTAATTTCCTACTGTGAAATTTATTTACATTCTTTTTGGTATCTTTCCCTGTTCGATATACAGTACGTGTCTTCTTTTTTTATTTAGAAATCCCAAGTCAAACTGTCAATGTATACACTTATAACGTCAACTGTAGTCTTAGTATCTCTCGCACGCGTTACAGACATGTTCCCTATTCTAAAAAAAAACCTTCGAATAAGGTATACCCTAGGCTAAATACGTTTAAATTTATTTATTTTTAAAAATACGAATTTCGAAAATAAAAATTAAAAATACGATTTAATAAACGCTATATGAATAGCCCCAGCGGCAAAGGGGCCTAATATCTTCAAATCGCATACATTAATTGTTGTAGAAAAATTGTTCTGTAACGAAAACTCAAGAATACTGTAACAATGTAACGAGTGGTGTGTGGTGCGTCACCTTGAAGTGATGATCAGTGGTTGAAAAGACGATCGGCAACCGAAGCGACGATCGAGAGTTCAGTTCGACGGTAGAGTCGGTTTAACAGTGCACCTGGTGCAGTTGTCTATTAGCTGTTATTAGAATAAAGTTTTTTTCCCAAATTACCTATTTCACTAAACTGGTTGACTCCACTGAAATCATATCCCTTAACATTAATAATACCACATATGAGCCGCGCCTTTGTGGATCTCAAGTTTTACAGCATCGCCGGTCGCTTTACGAGATTTAGGGGATGCCAAGGGTATTGAGGTCTTTGAGCGCCCCGAATCGTGGTTTTCGAAGGTCTCAAAGGTTCCAAGTGCGTGGCTGGTCTCGACAATGCCAGAGATCTCGGAGATCTGGAGGACCTGTAGTTCTCGGGTTTCAAGGTTGTAAAACCCTCACCCTCAACACACTTTGGGACTCCTGAAGCCGTGAAGTCTGGTCTGGCAGAGTTTCCCGAAGCCTTTACATCCCTGAAGACACCACTAATTTCCTTGGGACTGTTTAAAAGCTCTGAAAATCTGTTTGAACGTTGCTTCGAGGAACAAAGCTACTGTAATTCTAGATAATCTTGATGATAGGCTGATACCATGGATTTCTACACGTGTAAGACGCGTAGATCTAAGCTCAAAGTACGAATCTCGGTGCATAAATTATTGTATGGGGATTTATTGAATCCGGGATGATGCGGCTTACCGTTTCCTCGTAACGGGAGATCGTGTTTGATGACTACACTAGGCATTTAACAGTCTCGATACTGAATTTCTCAGAAATGGGAATCGTAGCTGTTTGTTCAGGTGTAAAAATTTTGTATTAATGTATTTACTGTATCAAATGCAAAATTATTTGATCTACTCTTTCTTTTCATGAATTCATAAGCCTCGCAGTCTAATAGTTTACCCGAACTGAACGAGGTTATACTGTGTAGGAAATTTGTTACTAATAAAATTTTGTACTAATGCATTTACTGTATCAAATGCAAAATTATTTTATCTACTCTTTTTTCTCATAAATTCATAGCCTCGCAGTCTAATAGTTTATCCGAACTGAACGAGGTTATACTGTGTAGGAAATTTTTAAGGTCGCTGCCAATCAAATTGTCGGAACACCAGGAAGACGGTATTGTACTGTTTCTCGGATGGTTAGTACATAGTCGAATGTATTACACTCCGTGGCAGACAACCGCAGCGATTTCTGCGTTGCCAATAGTTTGTCAACTCTTACGTGGGTGCAGCCACGGTCCCGTGACTCACATAATTCCCGTTTCATGGAGTCCTCCCTGCTCCTATTCCGTGTCTAGCTATAATTTAGGAACGTTTCCGACATCCTCCGACATCGGGCGTGTTATTATGGCGTTTATGAAACGGAACGAGTTTCCGCGTCGCGCGGCCCAACAGCGACAGGGCTGATCCACGCTGCCCGATAAATCAATCGGCGACGACACTGTGCAAAATAGTATCGCGCGCCGACAGCTGAGAGCGAACGCGCGAAAACAAAACGGTTGACGCTTGGAACAGCGCTCGGTGCCTGTTGACGAGCACCCGAGATTATCGAATGTAGCAGCTCGAAAAAATTGATTTCTGTTTTGCGTTAATTGATAGTATAACCCTTTGGGAAAATAAAATAAAATTATACTGTACAGAAGTTATTATAACTCTGGTATGCGCAGGTCTGTTGGGTTAAAAAAAGTACTTCTAGTTACAGCGATATTGTAGTAAAACAGCTGTAAAATTTTAACAGAATTTGGCTGAATCCATTTGCCCCAATGAACTCTTAAATATTCATTTATCGTTTTCCTTTCTTTCGATCGACAATTGTTTATAAATTTTTATCCACGATTTGGATCATTTTCAAGAAACTTATTTCATTGTAATTGCGTCTGTAAGAATTCGTTTCTAGTTAGTACATGGTTGGCAGACCAAATGCAGAAAAAGGAAACAATATCTTAAAAACCCAATCAGAAGAGAAAGAAAAAAGGAGAATGTAAAAAATTATAACTTGTATGAATACTCACTTGCTTAACCCAAATTAGTTATTAATTTAAATTCTTTAGAGTTTGTGAAAACGCATGTTGGTTCCATTCTTACAGACGCAATTACAATGAAATAAGTTTCTTGAAAGTGATCCAAATCGTGGATCGAAACGTCGAAATATTTTATGTAAATTTGCAAAATAGCTTAATTAGTGTCAAGAATGATCGTACCAGCGCGCCAATAACATTAAAAAATTAATATTCATTTATGTTCGTCGGTTTACATCACTCGTGAAACGACACACAGTGGCTCGGATCAAAGAAGTTTGTTCTTTAAAATATACTTAGTGAAAACTTCATTGCGGTATCTCTAATCGTTGAAAAGGTCGAAGAAAATGACACGAAATTCTTCGAGCCGGACCACTATACGACGTCGGCGTCAACGATGTTGCTCGCGCCGTCGCGACGTCGCTACTCGCCTCAACGACTCGTTTACTCGGTTCAAGGCTTATAATTACTCGGCCCGCAAAGTAGGTCGCTTTCTCCTCGCCACTTTGCGCCGCCGCGCAAAGACTCGTTCCTGCTCCGCTCCGTTCGACACGGCTCGGCTCGGCTTGCTCGCGTACGTTGTCTCCGCGAACTCTCGATTCAGCCGAGATGACTCGGTAGAAAGAAAATCTTGACGGAAGAAGGAGCGGTTACTGTTTTATGTCATTCGTCACCACGTCGACCGAGCCTTTTCTCCGAGGAATCGTCAAAGAGATTATACAAAATGTTCACTGACGTTCTTTTCTGTAGATTTTGTTGAAGTCAAACTGTTTTGTAATGAAAACTCAAGAATATTGTTACATTGTAACGGGTGGCGTGCGTCACATTGAAGTGACGATCGCCGATCAAGAAGACGATCGGCAGCCGAAACGAGAGTGGCGAGTCTGTTTTATAAAAAAGTTATTTTTCAAAGTTACCTATTTTACTAAACTGATTTATTCCACCAAAAATCATATCCCTTAACAGATTTGGAACCGAGTGAAACATTAGTCGATGCTTTTCACTTTAAAATAGCATTATACTTCGTGAAATAATGCGTTGGTAACATTTTTCTTATAACATTTTTCTTATATTTTATTATATAAGTTTATATAATTTATAATTTTTCTTACATTTTTATTATATTTTCTTATATACATTTTTATACTACGACGAAAAAAAGAACGAATAAAGAGCTACGACGAAGTTATTTTCAAAAGTTACCTATTTCACTAATCTGGTTTATTCCAAAGAAAATCATATCCCTTAACAGATTTGGTACCAAGTGGAAGATTAGTAGATGCTTTATACTTTAGAATATAGCGTTATACTTGGTGAAATACTGTTTGTAACACTTTTGTTTTATGCTTCATAATTTACCTATGATGATCAAAGAGCTACGACGAACCAAGAGCTGATCTATCCTTTTCATAAATAAAAATAACTATCATTAAGAATAACTAAAGAAATAACTATCATTCAAGGTAATTAAAATGTTTTTGTAGAAGACCGCATCTTTGATTACCTCTGTGTACATAAAAGACAGAGTAAAATATGGTAGACAGATAGCAGCAATCTTTACTCGTATCGGGTTGCAAGAAGCTCGGATTTCTGATACACGCATATCTTCCACGGATAATATCTCGTTATCTTGTCGCTCGAGTTTTCGAGCCACTGTCCCATTCGCGGTAGAATACAACGTATCATTCGCCGTAGACTCGATCTGTCCGATCGAAATCAATCGTTCCCGGCGCGACGTCGGAGTGAGGATTCATTAAATAGACGCTCGTTAACCGAAAGCGTAAAATTACCATTGATTAATTTTAATGAACCGGCTCGGACGAGTAGATCGGGAAGGAAATAGACCGCGAGACGATGGGGAGAGACGAGAGTGCAACGAGTTCCAGAGCTGTTTTTTCTTCCATTCTCCCGTAATCGGGTTCGGGTGTAGCCGCGTAGACAACTCTGGATATCCTTTAGCACGCAATTCGAGGCGAAACGGAGGAAGAAAAAAAAAGAAAGGGAAGGGAGAGAGCCGAGCCGCTAATTGACCAGTAATTTTTGCCAACCGCGATTCTCTGGCTCGTCGAGGCTGCGGCTCGACGAGGATCCGGTAACGGCAGCGAACGGGTAATTACCTCGCTGATAATGCTAACCCGCAGGAAAATTGCCCACCGGAAGATCTCGGCGCGCGCTGCTTTCCTGCCTGCTCGCACTGGCATGTCCCCTAACCCGCGAAAATTCGCGCACCACTCGCCTCAACATCTATCGCACAACGGTGAAATATTTAGCCGGTCTAACCGGATCAAACTCGATACGAAATCTCGACCCGCCGACTCCAAAGATAGCCGTTGTTTAACAGAGTCGACCAGAAAAGATCCACATTCTTCCGCGCGCAAACAGTTCGGGCTGCTTTTATGCACGACAGAGATATACTTCTGTTTGTTAATGTTGAATCTAATAACGACAAGTCTATTGATAATGAAGAACAACCTGTCTATGCTGACACCTAATGTGTACTTCTATGTAATTAGATTATCTGTTGACGCAGTCAGAACGTCCTGAGACTTGAACCGTGTATGTACCTCTTTATACTCTTTGTATATTATAATAAATCAGTTTACAAGTGTTCAATAAATATAGTTCGTTTCCCATAAGCGAATCTCATACATCAACAGTTAAGCGATACACCGTTGCCACAGAATTTAAGGCTCTTTTAGGTAATTTAGTAGACCGTAACTCTTCCCTATGCATAGACTCTCTCCTCAATGAGCTAAATCAAGAATTCGGAAAGAAGACATTCTCAAGATTCCACTAAATATGTACAGTGTTTTATCTATAAATGTCCCAAAAGTCTGGCCTGTAAATGTCCCAGGTGTATCCTCACTACTACTACTACTACCCCCTTGAGAAATATGACACCATGTGGCTCGGGTATCTCGGTGAGCCCTCCTAATCAAAATTTCCAACTTATTTTCCATTATTTTCTGATGCGACTTCGATGACCATATTTATGGCATTTTTTAAATAAAAATCATACCAAATATGATATAATTCCGATGATATTTACATGTATAATAGTTCTTCCCTCTTTCTTTCCCATACGCTATCTTTCTTCGCGCCCGAAACTTAAATTGGATAAAGTACGGATAAAATACTGTAAAATGGAAACAATCACCTCCTAAAAATAAAGAAGTCTATAATTTTGCTAAAGCAGAAAAATGATTTCGGAGCAACGGTTCGATCAAATAAACGCTAAAGCAATTTTACAAATTAATATAAACTTTCAATGTTTCGATCCTTGTGTGGATCATTTTCAAGAAAGAAGAAAACTGCGTCTGAAATTATAACACTGAAAGATGTTATAATAAAATCAGATTGTACTACAATATCAAGGTTCTGTATTTTAATACTCGCACAAGGTTATAATAAATAAAGTATCAATCGAAGAAAAATTACGCCGGATGCTCGTGCAGGGTCGAGGACGAATAGAGAACGAAATGAGTACCTTATTCGCGACCATTGCTACAATGTGCACCGCATGAAACAGCCTCGAAGCGGGTCTAGCGTTGGATTAACATTTCGGTCCTTGTGTGGATCATTTTCAAGTAAGAAGAAAACTGAAATTACAGCAGCGAAAGATGTTATAATATGAATCTATGATTGCTGTTATAAATTAGCGAAATACAATAGATTTCTCGGCGTGCCTAAACGAGTGAAGCTCTGGCCGGTTAGCACCCTTGGAACAACCAATGAATCACCGGGTGTCGAGGGATCCGCAATGACACGCGTGTCGTTTGCATTCCGGGTTGATAACGATCTAATCTATCAGGACTCCTTCAACGAAGAAGCGTCGGTGGCAGCAACGCCTGGGAGCGCGTTGACGGATTCCAGCATATGGAGATTCCCACTGGTCGCTGGTTACCGGATATACCTGTGTCCAGGTGTACGTGCACACGTACGTGCGAGAAGCGGGCTCGCCGACTCTCACCGGGAGGACGAGGCTCGCACCGGTTTGCGTTCAGCGCACACCTCGGCTAACCCGTGTGCCAATACGACCGCACTCCGCAACTGTAATTACACGCTGCCGCTAACAGGTATTTCGGCCGGTATTTATGCGAGCTAAATCATTCACGATCGGCAGCCTTTTCGTGGGACACGCGGGGAAACGCGGATAAGAGAAAGGCCCCTTTGCTGCAACGATAACATTGATATCTCGTTACCGCGGTGAATGAAAACGGTGTGCGCACCGTTTCGAGCCGTGCTCCCAAGGTTTTAATGAATCGTCGAAATTCGAGCAGAGGAAACTCCGCTCTTCGTATCGCTTCCGAATTACCGAACGCTCTCCGATTGATTGCCAGTTTCGATCGCACAAGAGCGTCTTTTTCCTCTGGAACTTCCGCGATTCGATCTATGGGCGTTGCTTCTCTCCTCGACGTTCGCACGGTTCATTTGATACGCCGCGAGAACGAGGCGTGAATCGTTGCCCCGGAGAGAATCGAATGCCTTGTCGATGCACTCGGCTATTGAATCTACATGGCCGTTAGGCGTACGCGACACATTGTATACGCGTTTTTCAACGATCGACAGCGTGGGTTACTTGAACGATGAATAATGCCCGATACCAGGAACGATCGCTGGCTAATTATGCGCGTTCGAGTTGCCTGGGCGTTCCTGGCTCGGTGGAAAAGTGATTGGAATTTTTCAATGGAACGATCGATACGTAATCTATATCAACCATCCTGTCTCCGATATGACGCGTGACAGCACGTACAGAGCTTCGGAGGTTTATTAACTCAAATGTTAATAGGGTTAATGCCTCTGCGGAATATTAAATGAAATTGGATATCTTGATTTCATATTTCTGCATCAAGTGGGTCGCTATACCTCGGAATCAAATTTTCAGGAGATCGAATCCAAAAATACTGAAGAGTAAAGCAAGGAGATTGTGATTCGAGGTTTTGGTATCAGATACCAAATCAGTTTGGTCGTCGATTAGCCCTCATCCACACTACGTGGTACCCGGGTACCTATTTCAAATTCGTTCACATAATATTCAATATTTTTCAATTGATATATCCTTCATCTTTTGTGACATCTCAAATCTACTTTATATGAATTAATATTAAATAACAACAGTTGATTTCTCAAGGAAAGGGTTGCTTCTAGGACCTATGTTAATTAGACATTTTTCATTTCTCTTAGTGGGTGAATACTATAAGGCCTACAAGTATCGAAAAATTATTAAATAACAACAGTTGATTTCCCAGGGGAAGGGTTGCTTCTAGGACCTATGTTAGTTAGACATTTTTCATTCATCTTATTTCAAATTCATTCAAATAATATTCAATATTTTTCAATTGATATGTCCTTCATATTTTGTGACATCTCAAATCTACTTTAGATGAATTAATATCCTTGGAATTAAACACAAAAATTTTATACAACATTTCACAAAAAAAACTCCCAAACTTTTTTTTTCGCATTCGCTATGATGAGGGTACCCTGGTACCACAAGGCTCAAGTAGGCAAATTAGATCCTATACAATTGTGAATTATAGTACAACTATTTCTCAGTACAAATTTTAAAGCTCGATAGTAGCGAAGACGTGCCATAAAAAATCTCCAGGTAATGCGGGGCCAGCTATCAGATATATGCAAGAACTTGAGGTCGGAGTTGTGCTAATTCAATTACGTAGTTGAATTACATTGTATTTCAATTAATAGTAATTCAATTATGTCGTAAATTAATTACTATATAATTTAAATACAACGTAATTCAATTACTAAGTATTTCAATCAGATTTGTAATTGAAATACAATATAATTGAAACACAATGTAATTGAAATACAATGTAATTGAAATACAATATAATTGAAATGCAATTTGTAATTGAATTACAGTATAATTGAAATACAATATACTTGAAATACAATACAATACATGAAAAAAATGTATTTTATAATTGTACTCCATTGCATTAAGAATTACATTGTAATATAATTGACTGAAGATCTGAATTATAAATTACAACATAATTGAATTACAATTTAATTGAATTATTTTGTAATTATAATTCTGGAGTAATTCAATTGTAATTCTGCACAACTCTGCTTGAAGTAGATGGACCCGTCACGGACCAAGGGCCCTCGCTGGGGCCTGGTATTTAGCGACGATGACGTTACAACAGTATGCAGGAACCTATATGGGTACCCGGGTACCTCTTCATGCAGAATCGTTTAAAAAATTACCCGTGTGGTTGAGGGTTAAAATGTAATAATTTCCGTGAACCGGAAAATGATACTCGCCGACCTTTAATCCCCGTGATCGCGACAGCTGAAACGATCGCTGTTCGTTGTCTCATTATTAAGTGCCCCGACGTCGGTCTAATTGCTGCTAACGACGCTCAGCTGGGAAGCATTGCTCGAAGTTTCCCGATACGGCGAAACGAGGTTGGGGAACCGAAGCGTAGGATGCAGACAGATCCCAATGGACGAAAGCGTGCTGCAACGTCGAGGTACAACGAGTTACAGTGTGCAAACAAACGGCGCAGACTATCGAGGGTAGCTCCGTGCCGACTGTTAAAACGGGAGTCCCACGAACGGGGAATAAAGCTCGCTCCGCTATCGGGCTTCGTCAAACGTTCGGATCAGCTCCGATTTCAATATGCGGGAGAATTCTCGACGAATCCGTGATCCTTTCGGAAAGTTCGAGAATTCATACTCCGAAGATCGAAGTTCCCAGCGAGATAGCTGCACACGGTTTGTGATCGACAAATTTCACTAAAACATTACTTCCGTACTGTTTCAACGGCGAGGTCAGATATAGTTCTAACACTTGGATCAACCAGACACTCGACTATCTTCGTGTACCACTGTGTTTGAGAAATTTGTAAAAACCGTGTACTCGAGAAAACATAAATTAATTGCTGAGAAACAAGTGATTCTTTAAGTGCCGCAAACTTGCTTCATTATGAATGCAACGGACGTTCTTCGCGCTTGCATTTCCGTGAAACGCGAACACTCTTAAAGTATGTGCGGTACCGAGGTACAGTGACACGTAAAACTTCCCGGCCGCATAAATCTTTCGCGGAGACCGGCAATCTCTGTCGAGAGATTAAAAAATTGTTTGCGAGAAAGGAAGGAGATGAGAGTATTAGATAAATGGAACAAATGTAAACAGTACGCTCGTTTTATTATAAACTATTGCATTGTCGATCGATAAGGGATCAGCCTCTACATAGCCAGTTTCCACACACAATGTACCATCCACTTTACATGAAGTAAATATTTACGCGTTGGAAACGTGTTCGAGCACAACTGCTCGCGAACGTCCTAGAGAAGTGCAGCTAATATTCCGTTCAATTCCTGTCTCTTCCGGCAACGCGACACCTCCGTCGTCGAAAATCGATAGTAATGTGCCTGGGCACCGTAAAAAGACAGCATGGCAGGAAAAAGTTTCGCGCTGTAACCAGCACAGAAATTTTCCAAAGCAGCCGACAAATTCGCAGGCCGGGGAATAATACGCCGGCGAGTATCGAAATCCAATAACCTGGCGAGCGCGGCCCCATCCCATCAGCATCCCCTCCGGCGACCTAGCCCATATATCTGAGAAAGAACATTAATACTTCATCCGCCGTGTCGCCGGTCGATTTGCGTCGCGGAACTCGGCGAACTGATTTAAGTTTCAGCATCGATTACCGACGCACGCGTGCCGCTGCTCCTCGGAACGGAAAGAATTCCTGGGTCCAGGAAGCTGTGAAGGAGGGTGGGTTTCTCGCGGATGTTGTCTTTGGCGAGAACTTCCGGAAGACCGTCTGTGGAACGGGGACGGGAACGGAAGCGAGAAATCGCGGTGGCTCGCCCCGCTGGGCTAATTTACCGCAGAAAATTACCCACGGGAAACGGCGGGTAAGAACTTTTTCTAACTACGCGTATCGCGCACGTACGCCGAAGAAACGCTGCTTGTACTCGGCCCGAACCCGGCCCGGACCGACTTCCGAGCGGCAAACCGAGCGGACTCGTTCCCCGTTCAATTGAAATTGTTCCGAAATGTTTCCAGCTGCGCTTTAACTGTTGTTCCGCAGCCAGTTCTCTCTTCCGGTGCCGTTTGCCTCTCTAGTTTTATTTCTCGTGCCCGCACGTCTGACCTCCGCTACGCTTTTTTCCTGTCTTCCGTCGGGCTCGTCGACTATGTATGAATTAAACTGCGTCTCGCGTATGTACTCCATGATGGAACAAATATCAACTTTTTTCATGTTTCCATATAACTGTTGATCTCGTAGTTTTTCGTCCGTGTTTTCTCCCACACGCACAGTTTGTGGAAAATTTGAATTTGAAGAAAATACGTGTTTTTCAAATTTGAACAAATATTATGATATTGTTATATAAGATATTGTATTGTTCTTTACAGCAAAAGAGTCTCTAGACTTTCCTGAATCCAGTCATGTGTAATAGTAATACGTTGTGATTCTTTAAACTTGTTTTTTTAAACTTTTTCAAAATATTTATTTTATTTTACATTTACATTTACATACAAAAACATTTAAACATATTTTAAAACATTTAAATAATCACAATACAGTGCAGTAAAGAACAATTCAATATTTTTCATAATAATCTCACAATATTTGCTCAAAGTCGAAAAATATGTTTTTTTTTTCAAACTCAAATTTTTCAAAAACTGTATAAGATGCACCCAACAGTTACATGGAAACATTTTTGTTGTTGGACAGTGTTATTAGTGTCCTCGCTTTTTCAATTCAAATCAAATTCAAATTACTAGTAGACTACAGAGCTTTATCCAAAACAAAGATTGTCTATATACAATGAATTAGTGACCACCAGTTAATAATTTCCAAAAGCTGAAAACAATACGTTGATGCTCTTAAATTCTTTCAATCTTCAGTTTATTACCGACAATACTTGGAACGTTCAATTACAGAGATTCATGACGTGAATGTTTGACCAGTTCTAAAGGGATTAGTAAAATATCCCATTTTAAAGATTGACTTTTATTTAATTGCAGGGTAATTGAACGAGCCAGCTGAATGCTGGCGTGAATTAGATTCGAACAGACGGAGGAATTTCATTCTCGTATATTTTATATCCGAGCTTTTCCGGCCGAACTTCCACCGGCATTTTCATGTTGTGCATTTCCCGATTGAACATCGCCGTGATGTGATTAATTTTCATTCTCGCGAGCTTCAGTCCCAATCGGGATATTTGTATTTACAAAATCGCCGATCGTTCCGCGCCGATCTGCATGGGGATTCAAGTAGGGTCGTGTTACGAGCTCGTCGTACATATATCTCCGTGACGGATGAAGTGCGCAATACATCCCCCGCAAAACTCATCGCGTATTCTATTCCGGGATTCGAGTATCGCGATATCCGACAATCGTATCATTCCATTCATAAAAACAACATTGATCGAAAAGAATCATTAACTCGTCACATCATAAATTCCCTTTCGAAACGAGCGCACCAATTTGATCGCCCACCGACGCGTGTATCAAATTACTGGAAAATTAATGGCCGATTTAAAGATATCCATCTTCTTTCATGTTGCCGCTGCAACAATTGTACTTTACTGAATTCCACGCGTTAATTAAAATATTCTCGGGCTGCTCTTTCGAGAAACAAAAGTAAAATTGGTGAATGAATTTAATGTAACAACGATAACATGAAATCAATACACAAAACGACGGACGTCTTTACATTGCGAAATCAGGACAACAACTGACTACAATAGCGAGGACACACTTCACGCGCTTCACATGACGTACATCATACACGTCGTACCGATTATTTAAATGCAATTTCTATGAGATACGAAAGCTTTGTACTCGCGAAGGCTTCGTGAATTATCAAGCATAAGAATTTGCCTACAAAGACCCGTGCAGTAATTGCGATAAATGCAAGCTAATTGTTGGAGTATACACCAAGATGCACGAAACATGCGGAGAAGGAAAGATCCTGCAGTTTATTATAAAAGGACCCAAGAAGGTATGGGCAGTTATTCCAAGCCAGCCTACCGAGCTAGCCATAGCTCCAACACCTCTTTTATTTCTAACCGTTTCTAATTCTGTTTTAATTAGTTAGTGTGCAACACGATTGCCACTTCTTGAAACTGTAGGTTTAAGGGGTGGTTTACAGTCCTTACGTATAAGCGACTTTTGTAAGTAAGGAAAAAGAGAGGACCGTAATCAGTCGCAAGGAAACCATCGAGCCTAGCACGTCGTGTCGTCACATTTAGTAAAGAAGCCATTCTTGCTATGTTTTAGTCATAAAGTTATATGTATTGTGCTATTCACATTTTAACATTGTGCTTGTACTTGTTGTTATAAGATTCCAACACTTGTATTTAATAAAGTCCATCACAATTCAATAATGTATATAATAGTATTAGTATAATAGTATTTATAATATAATGGTATATAAATATAATAAGTAATATATTATATTTATATAATAAATATAATATATATTCTATATAAATATATATACAATATAATATATAGAATAAAGTTGTATTGGATCTCTTAACCTCGTCATCCCAACACTAATATCTCCGTGCGTTGTAGCAGGCCCACTTGGGAAAGCAAAAGAACCTTTCAGGATATTCTCTCGGTGAGTTAACCCGGGGAACGAAGAAGCCACGATCGCGAGTTATTAACCGAACGCAAATTTCGTTCGCGTGTAACGCCGCGAGAAAAAAAAAGGTCAGTTCCAGGAATTAATTTTGAGGCGCGTGATGTTCGCGCGGCTCCAGCTTCCATAGCCGAGACACGGGAGTGACTTAAATCCAGCAGATTGGTTTCACTTGCTTCGTCGAGTCTGGCAGCGATCCAGCGACCAGGGGAATTTGCTGGTGTACGTATGTGCGCGATGCCACGGGATGCCTTCGTGCCCGAGTTTTGCTTGCACGCGGTGCCGTGACCGAAACGGGCCACTGGCTTCACCACCAAAACACTGAATAACCCTTAGGAGCTTGTCACTCACTCGAGAAAGCGTTTCCGTATTGCGTACATCGTGCCAGTTCATAATTTAGAGTCGATCTTTTGCAATTGCATCGTAATCGATATAAAAGTGAAACTTTAATTGACCATGGTTAAAGAATCACTAAGGGGTCCGAGATAAAGGAATTCATTCAATGAGAATAATTTGATTATGATTATATTATGTTTATATTTATTTATATATTATGATTATATTTGAATTCATTTAATTGAGAATACCTTAATCGTACATAGTAAATTAATATTAAATTTATACATAATATAGATTTATAAATATACATAATATATTAGCAAAAATAGGGTTTTCACCCCCAACTTTGAAGGCTATTTGCACCCGCTTAACACGAATGTCACAGGTTAAAAAAAAGTACCATTATAAAATCAACAAACTATATCCTGTATAAATATAACTAAAATCGGCGCATTATACTTGGATAATGTCTCCTGCTAGTCGACGAAGCATCGAAGTCGTGTGATTGTGCGTTATCAATGACATTTCTACGGATAGTGTGCATGCCGCGGAAATGTGGGAGTGATGCAATAAATATTTCCAGCAGCGTATGTTTCATTAAAGATTTAATGTTATCTCAGCCTGGCATCGTACAGTTATCACCGTTGAGACTTTCTGACGCAACACGTATCCTTTTACAAAAATTCTACCAACGTTATGCCAACATTAAAATTAGCTTCATCACGGGTCGAAAGACACGCCGATACTAGTGGTGGGTCATATCATGTTCCACCATTAATGAGTACCCTGCTCATGTTTCGGTTCAATGATCACAAATCGGAGGGATTTTAGTTGCGCGGCTTAACAAACAAAAAATGCTCATCCAGAATAACTGCACAAGGTTATCCATTCAATTACACAGAACCACCCACAGTCCAAGATATTTCAAAGTTCCGCCGGTTTTTAACGATCTATTTGATTCGCAAATAAGTGTAGAAAAGCGCGGGCGCTTTGCGAGGGAACCAGTGATCGCATTAATGAATTTCTCATTTAATTGAACCGATCGTGAAACGCCCCGAGGAGTAAACAAAGTCGATACGACTGAGGAAATTTGCAGCTTTCGTATCAGCACATTAATTTTAATTAGTTAAAATATAGAGCAGTGGGAACTGGCAGCTGTAAAGAACAATGGACACGATCCCGCGGAGAGCTATTGTCGAGTATTGTAGCCGAGAATGCGACTATAACAAACTTAACAAAAGACGTCCCGGCAAGGCGATATTGTGTAATGTATGCATTATAGATAAGGTGTTCTTAAGCTGCACCGACTGTGTACGAACGGGTTGAATTAATGTTAAAAAGGTTAAACTCGGACGCGCTTTAGGACCCTCCTAAAAGTGAGATATTAAAACGGGAGAGCTCTATCCAGGAACCTCTTAGAAGGTCCTTTACGCAGGAACAGAATTAATTGGTCTCTCAAGGCCACTGGGCTATCCTTCCCTTCACCACATTACTCGGCTCCCCCTTCTACATTTATCCGACTCGCATAAATCGAGGGGCATTGTACATTAAATATTCAAGGTGTCCCTTGATTAGTCATACGAAGCGGGGAGGGGTCGCTGCGCAAAAATAATTCACTTTATCCGGGGAAGGCTTCACCCTCCAGAAAATCGAATTTGCAAATTTTCATTCTTGATCATTTGTTGTTCTCGACAAACACCGTTCGCTCGGTAAAGGTAATGCCGATGAATATTGGAAGGTTAATGTGGCAAGATATTCTACATTGTGTTTCTGATTATATGTGAATAAAGTTTGCAATGACTGATTTGGTATTGTATAGTGTTGATTTAAATTTAAATTCGGTTTCATATATTGAAATCTGAATCCATCGCTAATGCGCTGGTGGTCAGTCACATTTGGAGGGTACAATATTGGAAGGTTAATGTGGCAAAATATTCCTTAAACATATTCGATCCTGCATTGTGTTTCTGATTATGTGAATAAAGGTAATGACGATGACTCAAATTGCAGAGTATTTCGCAGATCGATAGCCGCGCCAGTTGATCGAGCATCATTAAAAGAAAATGCGTAAAAAAAAACGACCTATTAAACTCGCTGTGTTAAATTATTATAAACAACACCGTACCGCTATCTCGAGTGGCGCAAGTTTACTAGCAGATACCACGGCATCTAGAATTCATCGGCGCTCGCAAAAATACCAGGCAAAAGTTTGCCATTTTCTGTGACCCCGGCAGCATACCCAAGTTTACAACTTGACGGCAGGACGGCGTGCCGCACGGAAAATATTTCGCGCTGCCGCAGACGTTTCGTAACGAGCCCCGTTGGCCAATAACACAGCGAATAATAAAAGTGACAGAGTGAGTATCCCGGCGCTTTATAGCGTCGCGGTCTCCTGCTTAATATCGTTAATGAACTCTGTTACAGCGACCCCGGGGCCGCCCACAATGCCGCTCTACATCACCCCTGACCTTTTTCGCCCCCGTGCGCCGAGCCACCCCCGTACGCCGACCGATAATAACCCGGGTAAAAGCAACCACGGTAAAAAGATTACATCTGCGTCAGCCTTTTTGTCGAGCCTGTTCTCTCTTTCTCTCTCTCTCTTCTTCTACCCTACGGTGATTACGGTCAAATAGACCGAACGACAGATTTGTCCGAAGTGGATCCTGGTTGCATCGTTATCGGCTAATTCAATAATCCGCTCGCGAATCGACGACTCCAATCGAGAATCGATTAAGACCGCTACCCTTTTTCCGAGACGTCTTCCTCCTGGTAGCTCCACGACAATTTTGATGTATTGCTTCTTTCGAAATGTCCGACTCGAAGATCCTGTTTCTAACCCTCGGATGTCGGATGAAGCATGATGTCGCTTGTTTATTGTTTATTGGGATTGCTGGAAATGAAAGAGCTGATCTTTTAGCTAAGGAGGCTTCATCCTTTAGCGATCCTTGTATTTCCTACATTCCTTTCACTGATTACTTTGAATCTTTCTTCAAAATTATACTAGACAACACTCTCGCCTCTATGAAGGCTGATGGTCTTCTTAAGGGCAAAACATATTTTCAGTAAGTTTTTAATGAAAATAGACTTCCTGGGTTTTCTCAGTTAAACTTATCCCGTTCAACTATTGTCAGTATAAACAGGTGTAGATCTGATCACTATCATCTTGCTTTTTCTTTGGCTTGCATTGGATTTATTGATAATCTTAAGTGTAGCTGCACGGAGGGTGACGAATCGCTGAACCATATCCTATGGCAATGCAACTTATACATTGAGGAAAGGCTCAAATTAATGAATAAACTCAGCAAAATAAATTTACGGCTTCCAATGGATGTCTCAATATTAATAGCTAAACCAAACATCAAAGCTTGTCACTACATGTTATCATATTTTAAGAGCTGTGGTCTTAAAGTATAAGTTTTGTCTATACTGTTCCAACTAATCATATGTCTGTATTAAAATATCTGTGTATCTCTAATATACCACATTCTATTTTGTAATTATTATTTTCTGTTTTGTATGTAGCGTATTTCCTTTTTTTTTGTAATTATTTTGAAATAAATCTCATGTGAGATTTTCTAATAAAAAAAACCCTCAGTCGTCGCTCGGAGTAAAAATTCATCTATTCCCCATTTCTAGCGAATGCAAAGCAATTTTTGTAATGTAAAATTTCTTTCTATTGTATTCTATCACACTTGTTCGCGTTCTAAGACGCACTTCTTAGAATCGATAAATTTCGTTTACAATACCAAATTTGAAGATGTAAAGCAGGAAATGGTGAAGCCTTATCCTAGGATCTTCAGCGCTGTTGTTTCCCGCACTATTTCCGAGGCGACCGCGAGGAATAATGCAAAAACCGAAGTTGGCAAGTGTCCTCGTATGATTACGCAAGCGTTCGATAGCTCCTTTATCGTGATTCCAGGCGGCGGCGACGGGAAGGTCAAAGGTGCGTGCGACGTCACCGTCGCGACGCAAACGAGGAACCTCAGTCGGAGGCAGCCGTCCGTCGCGCAGTCGTTAAAAAAGCACATGCTCGCCGTTACGGGTAATGAAACGTTAGCTCACCTTCACCGCTAAATACGCCACGAGCGTGTGCATCCCGATGCAATCTCGCGCATCCTTCGCGGGGGAAGACCTTGACACACTGACGGACACCGAGCCGCGCGAGAACCAGATGGATTCAGGTCGGCCGCGCGTTGACAATGATCCTCGTTAACAGAGAAACGCGATTGCCCACGATTGTCACTGTGTTCGGACCAATTATTCCCGAAGCTCTGGCTTGTTCGGCCGTCTCTCGTTTTGTCACGGATCAAATTCGGCCTTGAGCCGATGCCTCGCTACGACCAAACTGGGTACGTTTCGATTCGTTCGACCAGCAGCGATGCTAAACAGCTAACTCATTGACTATGCCTTTGGCGGCTGCGTAAATACAATGGATCCGAAAACGTGCGTCATCTGAGCTTCTTTCGGGCTGTGCGCAGCTCGCAATGTCTCTCTTGGAATTTCCGAGTTCGTACAATCTTTGTTTTCTGACGATGAACTCTTTTAAAATGTAAAGCATCTTCTACGAATAACACGACGAGTGCATTACGAATTAATTTGTATTCTTTGAATTGAAGATGAAGAAAAAAGATTTATAAAGACAATTGGTCAAATTCTACACACTATAGCAATTTTGTAAGCATACCCAAACGTGTCGATTCGGATGTGAATCATTGTACTTGTATTTGAGGCCACGTTTGTTTTAAAAATATTTAATAACAGGGGAAAAGAAAATTGGTGTTTTGTTCTAGACCCGTCTATATTTGTTTTTTTTAAATAGTTTTTTAATTGTTATAGTGTGTAGAATTTGATCGCACCATGCGCCGATAAAATTAATTCCAATTATCTCAATATTGCAATCGACATAAAATTATATTTATAAAGACATTCATTTTATTTGAAGATCATTAACATTTTACAAAATGTTTTAATGTACATTTTACGGAATGTGTACACACGAACGAGACGAGGAGTTGCCGCAAACTCTCTCGAATTAATGGAAACCATAAAACCAAAGGAATAACCAGTTTAATTATTTCCGGGTAAGACAGTCAAGATGTTCTTTTTCACAGAAAAAGGAATTCGACAAGGGTTCTTTCTAGCGAGCACCAGGCTATCGTAGATCCATAACGGTTCCAGGCTATCGTAGATCGCCATAAGGAGCCAGAGGAGAGGGCTGCGTACCGTTTTAATCGAAAGAATAATCACGGACTCGTTCCATGTTCCACTCACGGACGATTTTTATCGGGTTATTGGCCCACGGGCCACGGCCTCGGCGAATTGTCACGAGAAACGTGGCGCGTTGAAAATAACGGCAATCCGACGCACGGAAGCCTGGCCACGTTCCTCCGGATCGCTCCATCAGCTTCTCGTATGGTCGCGGATATAGCGGGGTCTCTCGTCGAGCTCCTTTTATCGTTCCTGAAGAACGGCCGACCCGAACACGCCTCGACAACCCACCTCGTTCCCCCCGCATACAATTGTACCTGTATCGTGAAATCAATTCTGCGTCCTCTTGAAGTCTTCACTTGAAATAAAACAGTTCTGGAAGAAGCTCAAAATACAAGAACTGTTGCTAGGTAATTCAGTTCGGAGGAAGAGTCAGTTTTGGCAGGACATTTTTTGTTCGCTGTTTCCATCTATCTTCTATATAAATAAAAATTAAATGCTGTTCGTAGGTAAGCGATTTAGCTAATTTTTTTTGAGAAGATGTTCGTAATACTCCGAATAAGATTTTTAGGGAAAGAATGATTGGAAAAGTTTCCCGGAAAAATGTAAGTGCTTTTTTCTATGGGATTTTTGTATGAACTCAAGACCATAACTCACGATTCGGACGATGGATATGCGTAATTAAAACGATCACAAAAAAATTTATTGAAATTTGGACAGGACAACGTCTGTCGGGTTAGCTCTAGTTGGCAATACAGTTTACTTTAAAGTTATTAATTTCACTAGGATGTAAACTAAAGGACGTAAATTGCACTTTCCTGTTACATATCTGGACTGTTTAATATGCGGCAGGAATTATTTAGGATCAGCAGAGATAAACCATTGATTAATAGAGGTAGAGTTGACTTGCAAAGGTCGAGTGTCTCCAAGTTCGAGAGTTGGAGAATTAATGTGGTTTAAATAGAGGTAAATAATTCAATTTGAACTTGTATTTAGATTTGCGGAGGTTTTTAAGGTAGGATGGAAGGGGATGAACAAAATTGTGGTGGGACGGAGGTTCTCGAATTATAGAGGTCCGACTGTATTTGTGGAATCGATTAATGGAAAACACTCGGTCAGGATTAGTTTTGTTTCACGTCGGAGTATCGAAGTATATGCGCGAACAATCGGGAATTAATACATTAGGAAGCATACCTATGGCGGATGGAAATATTTGTGGAATAGATCGAACGATATTCCGATGAAAAACCGCAATTCGGGTCGCCAAGGTACCCGGCTGTCGATATTTAATTTTCTTATGAGCTAGCCATACTTGGAAAAGCCAACATGCTGGAGCTGTTTAATATAAAGCGACCTATAGCGAGTCGAACGATCGAGCAGAAAATAATTCTGCGAACGATGAAAATTGAGAAATGTGCGGTAGAAACGTGTCGCTACTTTCGGAACGTATTTTTCCATCCAAAGTGCAAAGAAGTGTATTTCGAGAACTGATAAAAACTAGAATCACAACTTCTTTTTTTTCTTCGAAACTGCACACAGTCCGTTAACAAATATTTGCTGGCAACGGTCTGTACATATAGCTTCAGTTTACAGTCGCACAGATTTATATTTCTTTCACGCTGGTAGCTTGAAATTTCCGGGGGAAAGTTGTGTGGTTTTTGAAACTGGAACGTCGACAGTCAAAACAGCGAGAGCCGCAGTATCGCTCCGACAAACTAAAAGTCATAATCCCTGTGTAATTGCATTTGGGTGAACAACTATTTTGGCCGTTGGTGTACGTATGAACTTTGAAATACACTTCTGTGCACCTGCGACCGTTTCAAAGTCATTCCAGTCTACCATGAAGGGACTGAATTCGCAGTTTCGGACTTAAATTCTGGTTCATCTAGAGTACTACGTTCCGACGGGATTTAATCCACTTTATCGATGCTTTGGTCCTGACGCTGCTCGTTTATTTTGTTTACCTTCACTTGTTTTTATCAATCGCTATCAGTTTCTAAGTTCGGCTCGCTACAAAGAATGTAGCACCTCTACAAGAACTGTCGCTCGACAGACAGAGTTACAGAGGTACAGTAAAATCTTAAATACTGTCCAGGGTCGTCTACGTAAACGTTGTCCACTGTCTGTCAACGCTGTGCCGGTAACGGCGACACTTTTCGGTCACGCGATCCGTATTTCATTCTGTCCTTTTCTATGTTCGGCTCTCTACTGAAGTCTCGCTCGGTCGTCACGGTAGAAGTCATAAAACAAAAAATAGTGTCTTCTATGCAAACGCTGTCTGTAAGAATATGCCTGTTGGAGAGTATTTGAGGATTTATTGTAGTACTGTATCTCTGAACTGTATTTGGATTCGTGTAAGATGGATCGTCAAGTTTGCGGACAAGAACGAATCGAGCGAGCACGAAGTCGCGCGATCGGTTCGTATACCGTGTGTATTTCCATGTAAATGTATGCGGCCTTGACATCCCGGCCGACAGCCCAGCCAGCCGCCCGACCGGTATATCATATGCTGACACGCCGCTGTTTCATCGTCGCAACCGCGCTCGTTTCGCAACCGACACCTCGTCGACTGCGTACTAACGTAACCCTGCTTCCGATCGCGTCTTCCAAGATAATAGACTATTAAAGAATCCGAATTTAGCGTGAGGTAACTTGAATATTTGTTTGTTAAAAATAAACTCCTGGTCTGTCACCCAAAGTTGCAGAGAGGAAAACGAAACGCTTCAGGGGTCACAAACGAAGTTCTGTTCTATATTGCGTGAAAGTTCAAAGGGTCACCTATGCAACTGTGGCAGAGAACATCTTTACTAAATTTTCGACTGACGTTTAGAGATTTTCTTAGTTAAATAGGGTTTTAGTGTGAATATGTAAATCATTGTAAATATTTGTAATTTTCGGTCAGAGTTAATTTTCTTCAGAAAATTGTCCTCTTCTAATGGATCATGTGATTATGCTCATAGTTTTCTCTCTGCCAAGAGAATGAGCAAAGTTTGATCGTATTTTATGAATTAATGTGTACGAGGATCCCCAATATATTTACTGACCTACCATCGAAAGAAGATAGCTGAAGTCGTAACAGCGACACAACAAAGTTTATTGAACGATGACTCGTTACAGTCGTTTTATCAGTAGCTGTTAAAAAGTACAGCGTCGAATACACAAACAAATCCTAAGAGGAAGAGACACAATCAGCGTTTCGCAGAGGAGAGCATTCTGCTAGCTTCCACAGACACAATGCGGTATCGAATTTATGGAATAGCGAATTGCTGACGCAGCAAACAATGCGCGCTATGTAATTAGTGGTGTTATTATACATAGATAGTTCGTTTTATAACCGAGGACTTCATTTGCGTTGCGATGTTGTTTATGCAATAGCAGATTGAATTACATTTACATATCGCAAGTAAACTAATCCTAACGAAATGACTTAACAGAGGTAGTATCGGTTGTTTCATAAATGTTAATTAGAAAGACGAGCGTTCTACAAACTTTCAGAATAACAATTACTCGGTAGAATCGTGAGAAACGAGAATAGTCAATTAGATTTCCAGAAAAAAATTCAAACGAGAAGAAAGGATAAGGATCGCGAGCAACGAGTTATTCCGAAGAGGCGTGTCTTTGGGTTATCTTCGGAATATCAAAGCAAATTCAAAGCAAATAAATTGAAGAAAGAATTAAAAAGTTAATCCTGCGAGATCTCAGTTGTTTCATCAAAGTTGGCCGAGTCTGCACGGCGCGATGGCTCCCCGGGGAATATTGTTCCCGACGAAATAGATCTGTACATGGCGACGGTCGCGGATCGAGTGCACTCCGGAGCTCTACGCGCCCGCTAACCTTTGTAATCGCAGGTTGGATTATTTATAGCGTCGCTTCGATAATCGTGGGTCGAGCCAAGGCGATACACGGGAACGTAAACTCGCGTTTTTAACGACCGCCCGCCGAGTTTACGCTTTTCATGCACGTACCCAGCTGTATTTTTAATCGGGCCTGCTTTGATTGCTCGAAGCTCCCTGCGTTCGTTACTGAATCCTATCTCGGCCAGGAAAGTCGTAAGAAAAATCCTTTCGCCGTCTACTTTTTATTCCCACCTTGTTATTGCTGGCATCGATCGTTTGTTATTCATAAACTTTACTTCGCAAAACACTTCCATAGTCTAGTTGCTTTCCAACAAATTCATTTCACCACCGGGTGTTACGCGTTGTTTAGAACCAGACGAAACCCTAGTAGCACAAAAATTTTTAATGAATATTTTTTTCAAATATTGGAAAAATATTTTTTAAGCCACATTTTTTCATATGAGAAAAATATTGGATCGGAATATTGTATACATGTACAATGTACAAGGACAACCATTATCTGTATATAAGGAAGAAATATTCTATTTATACTATTAAACAAAGATTTGTGTTTTATAATGCGAAAGAAAAACATATTCTACTTTTAATATGAAATAAAGATTCATTAATATTTAGAAGAAAATATTTTTCTCGTAACATGAAATAGATATTTCCTGCATATTTAAAAAGAAATATTTGTTACATAATATAAAACAAATATTGTATGTATATTTGAATATTAAAAAAAAGATTGAATCTCTTTCTAATATTATATGAATGTGTGTACTTTTGTGCTACTAAGGAAATTTCTTCAATTTCTTCGTGAGTATCGTTTCAAAGAAAATTTCAAACGAGAAGTTCCGACAGAAATTTATCGATACGAGTTTCCGAGATAATTGACTTTGTTTACAGAGTACACGTGCACTTGATCGTGCTTCAATTCAGCAGACTCTAAACTTTATCTAAACTCTACTCGTGCGTGCTTAGGGAAGCATTGAAACACCGTCTGATGCGATTATAAACATTGAAAAAGATCTACGAGCACGAAGAGGCTGATCTATTCCAACACGCCTCGAAGCGAAATTCAAGTGCACGCGCACTTTACAAGCTTCCAAAGTGGTGTTCAAATATATTCGATACTTTTCCTTCAATCTTTCACGTGCAATTAGACTTGACAAACAAAAGTACCATTAAACTCTCCTTTAACAAATGTCTTCGTTCAGCTTCCAAGGCTGTTATCGAAAGAGGCGCAGAATTGCTCGCCGAAATCTCTTGATGTGTTAAGCCGAAGCCCATAATCGTTCCTGTGTGATTTATTAGGCAGGGCCAATCAGGCGAGTTCGTTAGTCGTGGTGTTTCTTAATCGAGGTTCCGGGTGCATTTGGAGCATCGTCGGACACGCGCCCGCTTATCGGCGCGACATCGCGGTGCATAGGGATGGTTGCAGCGGTTTCGCGATCATCCTCTAACGACTCTGGTTCGGCACAATGTAACGAACCGGCGCGGCGGCGAGTCGATAACGAATCGGGGAGTGACGTAATTTCGCTGGTTTGCTGCACGATACGTGGGCGCTGCTGGGAAGTCGTTTGAAGCCCGATCCCGGCTGAGTCCGGGCTGGCCCGGTCCGGCGGGCGAGCACGACGAAAACGACGCCACCGACGAACGTCGCTGGGATTGCCAAGCGTAGATTTATGTTCTCTCCGGAGGATTCTAATCTGATCCTTTTTTTCGTGCCGCTATATCGAGCGGCGGTGGCCCGCGTGCTACGGCAACACCGACTGCGTTGCTTCGTCAGCCGAACGGAGAAGGACGGGGACTCCGAGAAGATGGTACAAAGTACGGGCAAGGCGATTCGAACAGATAGAGGAGAGAAACGGAGAGAGAGAAACCAACGAGCGAGAGAGGACGATGGCAAAGACGTTCTCTTGCGCTGGATCTACCTGCAGATTATGGCCGACTGTACTCATGGTCAACCAGAAACGCAGCTCTCTCCTCGTCGCAGCTCTTTCTCTTTTTTTCCCCTCCTACTCGACTGTCTCTCTTCCTCTATTTCTCCCCTTCGAATCTCTCGATGAAGCTCGGGAAAAAATAAAAACGACAGAAACGGGACGTCGAAGCTACGACCGACTTGAAGACCACTCCGCCGAAGCAGGTTCGGGGATAAAATCAGATTTCAAGCTTTCGTGGCTCGTTTGTACGCGTCGCCACGAGTTTACGCAATTCAGATGGTATGCCCTCGCGTTGTGGGAATAATAGGTTTGTTCTCCACTTCTTTAGTACTTTGGATTTCGGGTTATTCTTTCTTTCGTAGAACGTTTAAGACCAAGTTTAGAATGGATGAAAGGAATCGAACATCATTTATAGTAGCATGCATATTCAACAGATTTCGACAGTTTCCAACGGTTCCGTTCTCGAGGCTACACGAAGTTCATTACCAGCGAAAAAGCTAGCGTTTCATTTTTCTTGCATAAACTATGCGACGAGCAGCAGGGTTAGCGAAATAGAAATAACAGATCTTAGATTATGTAATTTAATAAACGAAATTAACTGAACTGAACTTTTAGGTTTAAATGTCACACGTCAAGGGAGGATCACGGATTTAAAAAAAATGGAATGATATGTCAAACAAATAAACAACAGTTTCTTAAACATATAGAAACATACCAATATTGAATCATATCGAATCGATTATAATCGAACATTAGATTAAATTTTGACATATTTGAATAACAGACAAGCGGACAGACAGTACCGAAATATCAATGACCGCGAAACAACTCGTCGACCTCGCGAACACGTTCGAAACCGGACGACGACGTTCTCTCTCCAACGGGCACATGATTTATGCCGGTCGATTACGAAACGCGGCCATTGCTGCGCAATGCACGCCGATTTCTGTATCTTCGGAACTGTCTGCCAGTGGATCGAGGATCCAGGCGTCGCAGGACCAGTTTCCGATGCCGATAAGACGACGGGGGTATCCATGCACCGAAGATAGAGAGATAAGCACACGAGTCGCCCGGTGATGGGCGAACCGAACGCGCCGCCGTTTGCACGGGGACATTACAGGCGAATTAATAAAACTGCAATCGCTAATGGAACGAGGATCGTCGAGCCTGCGAGTCCAATTCCAGCGGGCACGGAGTCACACGGATGCCTGAATGTGATTCGTCGCGTTCCCCGAATTCAAATGACCGATCTCGCGCGGCTGAATCCCCTAACTTTGATCTCTCCGCTTTGATCCGGCTTGAAACGCTGGACAACCGGCGACCGTGGTTTGGCGCGCGCAGCTATGTTGATTGACCTGGGATATGCGACGATCGCCGGTGCACGGAAGTTGAAGACGCTGATGGCTATGTAATCCTCGCCGCGTTTGCTGGACCGCGAGGATTTACCGGTTCAAATTTCGAATCAGTCTCGAGATACAGAGTGCTTCAAAGTTTCTTCAACATCCGGAAATTGGAGATTTTTAGATCATTTGAAGCAACATTTTCTTTTGCAAAAATGGGCTAGATAGGTCCATTATTCACTTTGCTGTAATTTACATCTAATTATAAATAACTTATGATATATTGTTTAATTAAGAAAAACCAACTAACTGTTATAAAAATTTAATAATTATTCATATTTTATACAACTGTAAACATATCAATTGATAGATATAGACAAATAGGCGATTTAGACTTTTGTCCGTGTTATTCGTTAATAACTCCTTAACAAATTCAGGAACGCCATTTTTGCAAAGGAAAATGTTGTTTCAAAATTTTGAGACATCCTGTATATGCCATTTCATCTAGTCACGAACATTCTTATTCGAAGTTGTTAGTGTGCAACGATTGCCACTTCCAAAACTGTGGGCTTAAGGAAAGCGGGAACTGAAGTCAGTTGCCAAGAAACATTCAAACTTCGCGTATTGTCCCAAGTAGTAAAAACACGTCATTCATATTGTCAGTTTTTGGGCATACAGTTTTATGTACACCACTATTTTATATCTTCAAAACTATACACGCGGTATTTTATTATTCCACTGTAATAATAAGCTCTAACAGAGGATGTAGTGAGCGGGAAGAAAGACCGAAATGTCGAAGAGTAGTTGGAGAAGTTCAGGCGAAAGAGAGCATAAATATACCAAAGAACATAACAAACTAACAAAAATACAAAACTTAGGAATGAGATAGATAAAGAAAAGAATGAGAGAAATAAGATAGATTTGTACAGATAGGTTAATATAAACCAAGGCAGATTTCTTAGCTGTAAGTCTGAAATAAAGCAATTCTATCCTAATAAGTTCTAACAAAAATTAAAAATAGTGTTGGAATCGTATAAATTTTCCTTCACATTACATCTAGGTCAACACTAGGTTTACGGGACGCGTTCTAATATTTTGAATGTACGGTTACTGAAACTGTAAACAGATCTGACGAACAAGAGTTTGTCTCTGTTCAACGTCCAATCATATTTGTGTTTAATATGCTGTCAGTAATATTTTTAGACCCGGTACACGAAGGTAGCTTTCTACGTGTTCAAGAATGATATAAGAGGATATTACCGATATTCATGTTCCTCCTTTTTCAACGTCACCTCAAGCATGCAGCTACACTCGGACCGCTAGTGTACGCCACTTGACACAATCTCGCATTCCTTGTTTGCGATACGGTACTGGAAGAACTGGCTGTCCGCGGAAATGCTGATTAAGAGATTTATAGAATGTGAATATTGAGACGTGAGAAAATCCTTGCCACCAAAGTGAGAAAGTGAAAGTCTCGCCGTGTTGCAGAATTTACGAGTTAAAAGTCTGGAAACTGTCACTTGTTTTAGGCATGGCAATTTCTCTGAGGATGGAAAATGTCGGGTTGCCAAATGTGGCCACGTGAATTTCTACAATACTGTTAGGCGACGATTATTGATATCTTTTTCACGTTGAGTGCATATACAGCCTGCGGTGACGAGATTTCATACTGTAGATTCTCTTCAAGCCTTTCTACAAAGTATCTTTCAGTGAAAACGTGGGAAGATGCGGGCTCGACAATTGCATAGCTACTGTAAAACAGAATCGTGATGTAGCTCTTTACAGTGGAGCCTCAAAAATGCATGCAAAAGTTGTTCAACCAAAAGCTGTACCAATCACGCGATAGCACCAGTTCCAGAACTTTTAAGAACTGCTGGTGAGACTCTCTAGTATGCATGGTGCAAAGATCGCGTCTAATGAACGAGGTTCTATCGGACAACCTGATCAATTGTAATCCAGTTGGTGTTGAAGTCAAACTGTTTTGTAAAAGAAAAGTCAAGAATTTTTGTTACATTGTAATAGGTGGCGTGATCAAAAAGACGATCAGCTAGAGTCGGTTTAGGCAGGATATACCTGGTGCTGTTACCTATTAGCTGTTTTAAAATAAAGTTTATATTGAAAGTTACCTATTTCATTAAATTGTTTTATTCCACTTAAGATCATGTCCCTTAACAGTTGGAAGCAATGGACGCCGCGTCGAAATCGCATAGCATATAGACTGCGGTGGCAAAGAAACAACTTGACCGATAGGGGTTTCTGGAATGGCGTGGCAGCGATGACAACAGTCTTCTACGTTGTCCATCATCGTCGCGCAGCCTCCGGTACAAAAATCCCCGGGTGTCCGAAGCAGGGGCGGAAAAGACGAGCACGTGCACAGCGGATAAAAGCATTATCTCCGTCCGTTACCACTTAAGTTTCATAGTCGTGTGGGTAGAGAGACGGTGGACAATAGACGCGGAACGCGCGTGGAACCAGGGAGGGTGGAGGATCGCTTGGTGACAAGAGTTACGGGAACGTCGAAGCCATGGAGCACGGGGGCAAGGGAGGGTTATACACGGGGGCCTATGTGCCGCGAGGTCCGTGACAAAGGGAAACGGAAGGTGGAACGAAGAAAGGTGCGGAGAGAGAGCCGGTCTACGGCCGTTCTGTGCAATCCCCGCGACCGGCGCTGGACTCGGGCCAACGACAGCATCCGCTCCACAAATGCAGCTAAATATATACCTAAGCTAAACCGCATCTAAACGGGCCACGAAACTTGGCCGATAGCGCGATAGACGCGATCGAGACAGAGATGGACAGAGGAAAGGAACGCGGGGGAATGTAGAAAGTGGACGCGAACGGTGTGTTGCGGGCCGCACACAGCCTAGGGGGTCGGGGAACTCGGATACGAGGGAACATCGGCGGAATGGACAAGGTAGAAACGCGGGGACGAGGAACAATGAGTGACCTACATACACGAGGGCGAATAACAACCGTGGTAAAGTAACAAGAGATAATGTGCCTCCATTATCGTTGGCCGATAACTCGAGTCGACGACACTGACGCGATGCCGGCCCTGTACGTGCACGCAAGCGGGCCGACGCACACGGATCCATCCTCCCGCCAGCCACACAAGGACACAGTGTTCCAGCGCCCCGTCCCGGGCAGAATAGGATCATAGAATACCCTATTGATTCCAGTCCACGGAGACGACGCGATATCCCGATCTCGAAACCGTCTCCCGTCATCGTGAGTCAATTTCACGCGAGCACCGCGAATGAGTTCCGAGAAGATGCGATCGAACCGGATTAATCCGACGGTAGGCTAATTGGGTGGGAACGCCGGTGACTCCGAGCCCGGCCGGCTCTCCCGTAGCCGCGATAACTGGGAAATTACTTTGTTACGCAACAACACGCGTTACGAATTCTACTGGTCTTTTCTATTGATGATGGACGCTTCACTCGCGTGAATTAATTAAGATTAAGCTCGAATTTTGTCGAATAATTTTCATTCGTATACAGTAATTTATCGATGTAAGTCCACAACACGGGACTGCGCAGGGTCATTCATACGCCAGGCATATCATTCTTCGAGTTTTGCCGAACGTACAGAAGACAAGTCGAACTAGAGAAATGTAAACATAGCTAATCCAAATTTCCAACTTCTTTATTTTTCATTATTTTTTCATGGGACTTCGATGACCATATTTGTGGCATTTTTTAAATTAAAATCATACCAAACATGATATAATTCCGATGATATTTACTTGTGTAATAGACAATTAAAGTTTCGGGCGCAAGAAAGCTAGACATTTTGGACATATACCGATAAAATACTGTAATAAAAAACGATTTTTAACATTCTAACACATGTTAGAACTTGGCATGGCATCAAAATAACATATGGTATAAAATGCTTGAGAGGGGAGCGAAGTTTGGGCGAAGCTGATCAGGAAATCTATTCGTGGACAAATAACGCGGCAATCCGTTTTCCCGGTCAGCGAGCAAATGGATTCGCAATCGAATAGTTCGGTGAACGATCGACCCGTGGAGTATTACCGTTCACCGGCGAAGCTCCGAGTCCGGATCGCATCAAAGAATATCAGGGGGTCGTCGATCACGCGTAAAATGGAGACAGGAGGCGTCAATCCGAAAAAAAAACAATGTAACAGAGAGAAGCAGTGTCTAAGCGTCCGGATGTCGTCGTTCGTCGAGGAATTGGACGATCGCGTCGAGTCTTGTCTGGGGTTCGGCCGTCAACGCGACGATCGATTTCCAATGTCGACCAGCAGCTCTCGGCTTAACGTCATTTCCGGCGGCAGTTACGATCCTGGCGTCGGGAAGTGGTACGTACGACCACTTGGCAATCCTCTCCCAAGACCTTGAACTCCTCGACTCGACGATTACGAAGTCGTCTGGCCGATAAGAGCGTTACCGACTACATTTCGACGCGTTCGCTTCAATTCCACCGATCCCCGCAGAATTCCCACTTGCACGCCGACAGAACTCGTTACACGTTTAAAAATCGGTAACGTCATCTTCGCGCAGTGTTTTCTCTCTCTCCTGCTCCATTGGTCCCTGTGTCTCTTCCTTCCACTTTCACCGTCATCCCTCTTAAAACCACGCGGGGAAATGCGCGGCGGCCGCTCAATTTGTCGCGAATAAGCATTACGATTCTCACGGGATTACGGCTGGAACTTTTCATTGCGCGAATGATCCACGAGCAATTCCGTAAAACCGCAGATGCAGTTTACCGCGTCTACGTTGTTTCCCGGCAATTTCGCCGCTACCAACGGCAACCACCGGCGACTGCGTTGGGCGAACCTCTTCCTCCTCGTCCTTCTCCTCCCGCAGGTATTACGGAATCGCCGCGTTAACGTGGCCCGCGTACCGGCACAATTTCGCCCGTTCATTTTCGTAAGTGCTGAAGAAACGTGTGCGCGGGCTTCGGATCCGACGGGAACACGGCGGAGCTCGAGTCGCACGTTGAAACGCATTTGTCTTGGTACTTGAACATCGTTCTCGCCTGAAACTTCGAACAAGTTTTTCCCGCCTTTTACCTTTGTACCTGACCATTCGTCACAAGAACAATTTTGATTTTTACACTTTTTTAAAGCTTTTTTCCAATACGTACTTCCTATAGCTAATTATCAAAAGTAAATAGAATGTCAATATATTTTTTACCAACAATTTTTGCTGGTATATTAACAACATTAGTATGTTGGATCTTTTGTCATGTTTCAAATTTTAGAGTCATTTTTTGATTGGCCAATACGGAGATCGATGTTCTTTGATTCTTAGTCGGTTCAAATGGTCACGTTTGCTCAGTACACATGTCCAAACTGTAAAGAATTTAATTTAATAACCATTTTGTATTAAGCAAGTGAGTATTCACACAAAGTTTATTTTATTCTTTTTTCTTTTTATACTTTTTGTGTTTTTGAGATAGTGTTTTCTTTTTTCTGCATTTGCTCTGACAACCATGTACTAATTAAGAAACAAATTCTTACAGACGCAATTACAATGAAAGAATTTTCTTGTAAATGATCTAAATCGAGATCGAAACGTCGAAAGTTTTCTATGTAATTTTGCAAAATAGCTTAATTAACGTCATGAATGATCGTACCAGCGCGCCAATAACATTCAAAGATTTTAATTAGAGCTCGGACTTTTACCCGGGTATATGAGATACCCGGGTACCCGAGTACCTATGAGATACCCGAGTAGAGCAAAACTACCCGGGTATCTCATAAGACATAAGTCATAAATGATTTTGTGCAATTTAAAACAATAATGAAATTAAAAGAACGTTGATATATTAATTTAAATTAGGTGGTTCGGAACCCACCTTAAAAACAGTAGGTCCCGCTGGAATTGGTTGCAATTAGGCGATAGGTGAAATTGGAAAGAGAAGGAGAGTGGTGTATGGACTTGCCCTAGGGCAAGTCCATACACCACTCTCCTTCTCTTTCCAATTTCACCTATCGCCTAATTGCAACCAATTCCAGCGGGACCTACTGTTTTTAAGGTGGGTTCCGAACCACCTAATTTAAATTAATATATCAACGTTCTTTTAATTTCATTATTGTTTTAAATTGCACAAAATCATTTATGACTTATGTCTTATGAGATACCCGGGTAGTTTTGCTCTACTCGGGTATCTCATAGGTACTCGGGTACCCGGGTATCTCATATACCCGGGTAAAAGTCCGAGCTCTAATTAAAATCTTTGAATGTTATTGGCGCGCTGGTACGATCATTCATGACGTTAATTAAGCTATTTTGCAAAATTACATAGAAAACTTTCGACGTTTCGAGCTCGATTTAGATCATTTTCAAGAAAATGGTCACGTTTTCTCAGTCCACATGTCACCGGCATGGAACCAACATGCGTTCCACAAACTGTAAAGAATTTAATTTAATAACCATTTTGTATTAAGCAAGTGAGTATTCACACAAAGTTTATTTTATTCTTTTTTCTTTTTCTACTTTTTGTGTTTTTGAGATAGTGTTTCCTTTTTTCTGCACTTGGTCTGACAAGCATGTACTAATTAAGAAACAAATTCTGACAGACGCAATTACAATGAAAGAATTTTCTTGAAAATGATCTAAATCGAGATCAGAACGTCGAAAGTTTTCTATGTAATTTTGCAAAATAGCTTAATTAACGTCATGAATGATCGTACCAGCGCGCCAATAACATTCAATGACTTTTTTAAAGCATAAAGAAGTTCTGTTGTCCGAGCGTCTCCGAGGTGTTGCGTGTTTAAACAGTTGCGAGGAATTTAGTGAACGAATGAAGTTCCAGATCACGAAGGAGTGGAATGACGAAGTTGTCCGGAGTCGAAGTCGTTAACGGAATAAAAAGGAAGCGAGGTTAGAGTGCGGGGGATAGGGTACGGATGTTGCAAAGCTCGAGCGTAGCGAAAGGCGTGCTCGATTTCACTTCGAATGCAACTTCGAAGGGTGAGAAACGCCGCTTTTGAGAGGGCGACGGTGGTCGTTAACGGAAAGGGAGGAGGACCAAGCGTGCCGTGTAACACTGGTTAGTGCAGAGCAATGAAGTGCAATGCGATGCAGCTAGAAGGGGCTGGCGCGACGTAACGAAGGGCGAAGTAGCCAGCCGCTGAATAAATGCGAACCGATGCGACCGGGTGTGCGTGCACCTGAAGGATCCGGGCGACGTGTGCTACACTTTCCAGAAAATAACGAGCAGCTCGAACATGCTAACAAGTTCGAACACGACTCTGCCAGTGTTTAAATTAAACGCGCGGGAAAAATGACTGGCGACGGACTCGCATGATGCGAGTCTCCTGGAAGACATTTCTAGATCAAGAGTGGAATTCTAGAAAATTGTTCTGGAGACTTAGTAGTGATAATTAATTAATTGGTTCTCGATCGTAATTTATCTTAATGATAGTATAAGTATTTATTCGCGGTGCACTGGTTCGATCATTTATGACAATGGAACAGAAAAGGAAAGAGGTATTTCGTCCTGGTCCAGGATCTCCCCCTTCTTTCATTCTCCCTATCGCCTAATTACAGCCTAATTTTCAGCAAGACCTACGCTTTTATTACGGTGGGTTCCGAATCACCTTTGCCAACAATGCGTGAAAATCACCCGGGGGTCACTTCCCGGTTTTTTACCAGCCGGTCACCCATCCAAGTCCATTCCACGTTCCACATTGTTTAACTTCGGTGGCCAAATGAGAACCTTATTTTTTTTTTTAACAATGAATTTATTATACTTTTTTATTGCGCAATTCTTACCTAATACGGTTTACCTGCTCCTTACTTTCTATTGCGTGTAATGCGTCTACAGATGCTTTGTACTTTAAGTCTTTGGTATGATCTATTTATAGGAAACGCTTAGCATGTAAAAGCCTAACCACAGCACTTACAAACTAAATGTATATTAAATCTTTGGGTTTATTATTTTAGTTGTATTCGTAGAATATCTTTAGTGCTTGATACGGTAATTTATGTATTATTTTAAATTCTTGGTTGTGGCTTCTTATTTCTGTTATTTTGTAGTTCTTGTAGAAATGTTTCGCTAGTATTCTAATATAATTTAGAATTTCCTGTATATCATTAATTTGAATGAGAACCGGTGCTTTCAACGGAACCACGGTCGTTGGTTTCTGGAGACTTAGTACAAGTTGTTAAAATTGAAAGTACTGAAAAGTTCTGCGAAATGGGGGAAGCAGGGGTTCGAAGCGCAGGTGCAAAGGAGTGATTTGCAGATGGCGTCGCTAAACAATGAAGAGCAGCGTGCCCGGCGTGAAAAAGAGCGATGTAAACAAGTAAAGGATGACGCGAGCTGGCAGGGAGCAAACCAATTGGGGAGGACAGCGAGCTAGAGCACACGGCCAAGCGGGATCCAACCGGCAGGCTAGCAATGCTCGCTCCAATTCCCGCCTCGAATCAGCTATTAATATCGTGGGCTCATCGCAAATCAAGCCGGACGTAAAGTATGCTTGGAATGGTCGGCTGATTCTCTTCGCCTTCCAGTTCTCTAGCCACTGAGCGCGGATGCTCTCACACTCGAATCGCCGGCCAGTTAATCATCGACATTCTTCCAACTTTTCTCCCCCTCGCCAAATTTTGCGAGCAATTTGCTTGCGTGCGGGAGTACCGGGAGCATCTCGGAATTTTTCGAAAGCCTGATAACCTATCCGCCGCCGGCGCTGAAAAATCTTGAAAACCTTGAGGCGGTGAAACGAGCCGCGATAACGATTCTCCGTGGAATACACGATCTTAGTTATCCTTGAAAACCATCTCCGTGACGAACTTGCCGTGATAGAAGAAGATGGACTCTCGGTGAGACTAATGAATGTCAGTGAAAGTTGAGTGTTGCGGAGCCGGTTGCTCGATAATTAAAATTGTTGCGATCCATCCATTGTGCGGCTTTGATCGAGCATTAGCGGAGTAAACCGACGTTGTTAGAGTACTCGAGGTGTTATTAAATGATGAGCGAGGTAAACTTTCAAAATCTGATTCGATGTTTCGCGTAGAATCAGAAGCTTCAGCTGGTACTGGTAATTAGTGAATTTGTTAATGTTGGATTCTTGTATGAATCACAAGTTTATATTTTGAAGTGTGTGTATGATTTAAAACGCTCTTGACTTTGCTGGTCTTTTCTCTGTTGTAAATCACGGGATAACCCTGTATTATTACGTGCGTCCGATGACGTTCCGGCAATTATGACGGTCAGTGTCATAAAAACCCATCTTTTCCCTTTTCGTCACTTATCCAAGTAACAGCTGTTTTTTTCCGTTAAAAAAGGCATGCAGGTATAATTTTTCCGACGCAGATCTTTGCCAAACTGAAGTGCATAGCTCAGTTCTGTACGAGCATTGCGATCGAACGGTTGCTGAGTTGACAGCACCGTGCAAGTTACATTTATATCTCGCTTTCTACTTTGTAGTATCTTAATTCTTTAGCGTTTTTGGAAGCAAACTCTGTTAGTTATTCAACAGTTAATTAGCGGATATAAATTGCGTTCAGTGCAGGAGGTATTAAGAGGTTGCAAAGCTTTGATCAAGTGACGTGGACCGACATCGCCAGTGGCTGGCTTCGTCGCGGAGGGATCAGCGACACGGATCGGCCACGAGTTAGGTGTTAGAGTCTCTCTTTCTCTGGATGATCTAGGTGCCACCCACGAGTGCGGCGAACCGCGTTTACGCCGGCGGCTGTGTGCCACAGACCCGCTGGCTGACCAGTCCGAGGATAAGCACCGGCTCCGCTCTATGATTTGTCGTTACGACCGACTTCTGCCGAGTTCCGTTTCCCCTTCTACAAAAGCTTGACTGGCCAGCTAGCCGACTGGTCGAACTTCTCCACCGTTCCTTCGCCTGTCCCGCGACTTACCGTGAAATTACGTTCGCTCGCGTCGACGAACTCCGCTGCGATGGAATCTCGTCGTAACAGTACTCCGCCCTCCCCCTTCCTGCCCCTCTATAGATGCGCGACACGCTCTACCGGGGGGAAACGGATTTATCGGGACACCGGTCTCCCGGTACAAGCTTCCACGATGTTTAGAGGAAGATAACGAACAAGAATGCTTGATCTTCAACGCCAGGTGCGAAACGAAATTCCAAATCTATTAACCCTTTGCGGTCCCACTCGTTCGCCCCCTTTTACTTCTCGGAACTTGTTAGAAAATAATTCAATTACATTTCCATAGGCAAACTGTACTAATCAATTTAGAACGTTTTATATATACGTTCCTTGAAGAACCAGAAAGAAATCCAAGTACCGAGATTCATCTGACTAATTAGAGGTTAAAGACGCCGTCAGAATAATTAATTTGGTTCTTCACTGATCTGGCTCTTTTTATGGAAAATAAAATAGATTTCTGAACGAACGTCTTTAAAAATGCATTGATTTTTAAGAGGATCGTATCATTTATTACAGATATTCGCGGGTCAGGGGGAAGTCGGACCGGGGTTTATTTTTTTTTAATAAACTGTAAAAAAAAAACTCCGAGAATTTTTCGCGAGCCAACAATTCGAAGAATTTCTTATAAGCGGTTGGCAAAATATTTCATTTCGCGTGCTGCTACAAAAATAGACGGCATTTTTGCCATGACGCATATTAGCCAAACATTTTATTGTCTATATTGACAATAAAACTTTGAACAACGACTACAGGTCGGAATCTCATCGAGCCGTTCTGTATGATCGTGCCAGCAGCGGAGCCGAATCGCGACAACTATAGAAAGGGAATGCAATATTCGTTTCTGCTCTAGCCGTACGGGCGAACGATCGAGCATAAAGGGGAAGAGAGTTTTGCTGAGGGAGGAGAGATCGAGGAAGCGTTCGGCGAGGCGTATCTCGCGTCGAGCCGCGTCGCGAGCGGCGGCGTGGCGCGGCGCGTTTACCCGTAGCGAAGCAAATTACACGAATGAGACGAAATCAATGTTTGGCCCGGGAAGAGCGGAGTGTCTATCGATTTCCGTAGCACGCGACGGATTCGCTTCTAAAAGGGCCGACGCGGTGGATTGGCCGCGTTCCAACGATTTCCCGGCACGATTCCTACGGTGATTCGCCGTCCGTGATACACAGAACGCTTTTGATACGTGTCTCAACTAATGTTAGCATTACCGGGAACACGAGTATCGCGAAAATAACGGGCACAATATGAATTCCGTGCACGCCGCCGGCGCCGGATGAAAGACTCGCATACTCTCTCCCTTCTCCTCTCTCTCTTGCTCATTTTCATTTTCTATTTCTCTTTCACTCGCACGCGGATATGAAAACCCGTCGGCAGCGGCACGAGTATTAAAATTTTATTCGCCAATTTTTCACGGGCACACGGATTGTGCCCCGTCTCCGGAATCGTTAGCAGTTTTACGATCCGAATAAGGTTTCACGTCTTACGCGCGGGACTTGACATCGCGATAAGGGAACCGCACACGGTTCGTACCCGCCGACGCCGACCACCGACCGCCGGGTCGCGCACCGCGCCGCTGCTGTTTAGGATCGATTCGCGATAAAGTTAAACCTTCGTTCCACGTTATTACGCGAGAAACTGGTAGTTCGTAACGGTTACAGCACACCACGGGCTAACATTTACTCGACGCTGCCGAGTAAATTCGCCGGGTCGAAAACTTTCCAAACAACGCCGCCGCCGCCGAAGACCTTGGGTCTCTTGAAATCTTTATGCGCTCCTCCGCGATCCCACGTCGCTGCGCGATAATATCGCGCTATTTGTTTACGACACCGCGTTACGAAATTCGCTCGATAGACTGGGAAGATCCTGGGAAGATCGAAAAATCATTCATCGAAGACACTCCTTAACCTTCCGGTACTCGCGGTTTCTGCATGACAAGTATAGTCGCACTGTATCTCTTAGTTACACATATTGTTTAATAAAAAAAAACAAAGAAAATTTATGTGTTTAGAGTATCGAATCATATTTGTAGCATTTAAGTTGTAAATAGAAAAATATGTACGTTTGTAAACACAACAGTTTAATGTTTAATTTCAATTATAACAAATATAATTAATAAAATTGTCTCATTTCAATCTCCGTCTGAGATCAAACACGTCTTTACTTTTCACAACGTCGTACCAGAATAATCAAAAATTGCAAATTACAAAATATGAAGAACACAAATAAATCAATAAATATTTTTTATTGATAAATACATTACACTTGGCGTTTTTTATTTGATGTTTCACGTGAGCAACGCATCTGTGGGATACGCGCGAGTACCGGAAGGTTAACGCCTCCGTTTCTGACACCGGTTTTGCGAATTCTGAATGATTCATAAAATTCTGTTAACCCTTTGCAGTGGTAGCTATTTTGGTTCGAAAATTAAGCATTTCTTCCGACCTAGAATAATTCCTACAATAATTCTACGATGTAGTAATTGATTAGATACCAACATATTTAACAATCTACACAATATTGTGAGTAACGATACAACAATTTTTAGTGTTGACTCTGTTTTTGCAATTAGGACATTCCATTAAACGCATCGCTCGCGGAAACAGCGTTGGCAGGAACATCGACGGAAAGGTGGTGTCAAACGTAATTTTTCAATGCGTTCGCAATTTAAAAAAAAGAGGCTATCGGGAACAAAACCCGAGTGGGCGCAATAATTGTCTGTTCGCAGCGAGGAACAAAAGTCCCGTTGATCGGCGACAAAACGTCCTTGCCGCGGTGCGCTGCGACCTTTCCGCGCGGCAAGAATACACAGAATTATTTGAATCGGGAACGCTGAAAGCCCCCGAAACCCATTACGAAACACTGGCACGGCTCGCGAGCTCGGGTAGAGCGACCGAGTCGAAAATCCACGAGGCGACGCGTCAGGACGGGTCGTCCGGGTAGAACTGATCTCTCCCCTCCCCCCTTTTCAGAGCCGATATAACAGATTTATCAGCGCCGAAAGCGGATCGAAAGTTTTATTATCTCGACCGGCCGTGCCAAGAATTCGAGCCGCGATGACGCCGCGCTAAGAATAAATCGCGCGGACTAATGACCCTGATCGAGCGAGCGAGCGAGCGAGCGAGTAGTCCGAGCGAACGAGCCCCGGACGGCGATAGATCGCGAAATCGAGCGAATCGGTTAATTGCCGCGTAATCGCCGGGAGGATAGAGCGAGCTGGAGAAAAGCCTTCGAGTGCGCGGACGAGGAGCCTTTTCAGGCAACGTCCCCGGCAATATTTGCATCCGGTAATTGGAAGGATACCACTATCCGGAACGGGTAGGATACGAGAGGGACGAAGAGAGAGAGAGAGAGACGAGAAAGAGAGCGCAGAGTGCACCGGGTGCAGAAGACCGAGGAGGTAGGCGGCGTGAGCCAGAGGCTCGTTCGAGCGGAGAATACGACTAGGCCGAAACACATGTACGAGATTCAACCTTCCAAGAAGCCCTTCCTCCCCAAGAGGCCTTTCCGGTGTAAACGCCGTGATAAAAGATCCCGAGAAAGTCCATCCATCGGCCTCTGGAAGCCCGACCAGCGATGGGACGCGCGAAAGCCTTCCTCGAATACGCGGGAAAATCAATCCGCCTCGGGTATCGAACGCTCGATCAACTTCCAGCCTTTTGTATCTTTATCCGGTTAACGCCGGGGCTGCGATCCTCAAACTCGGAAGAATCACAACTCCCAGGTCTTGCAATTGGTCGAAAATGCTTTACACGTTTACCGTAGCGCTGTGAGAAAGGTCCTGCCAAGGTTAAAAAATAAAATTTTTAATCTTTGAAGCATTCGATTATATGTTATTTGCTCTTTGTGTAACCATATCAATTAAGGAGAAGAAACTCCCAGCTAGGGGCCTTGCAATTGGTCGAAAATGCTTTACACGTTTACCGTAGCGCTGTGAGAAAGATCCTACAAAGTCAAGGTTAAAAAGTGAAATTTTTAATCTTTAAAACATTCCATTATACGTCATTTGCTCTGTGTGTAACCATATCAATTAAGGAGAAGAAACTCCCAGCTAGGGGTTTTGAAATTGGTCGAAAATGCTTTACACGTTTACCGTAACGCTGTGAGAAAGGTCCTGCCAAGTATAAAAATGAAATTTTTAATCTTTGAAACATTCGATTATACGTTATTTGCTCTGTGTGTAACCATATCAATTAAGGAGAAGAAGATCGCTCGAATTTTCACTTATAACGGATCTCGTCTGTCTTCAGGGTCGCGATAAACCAAGGTCATTGAACTCATCTTCATATCGGCTACAACACTATTAATTTAAAAATACATGGCGCGACTTCAAGAATTATTAATGTTCGTGAAATATAGAAGATAACCGTTCGCTAACCTTCGAGAAAAAAAAAACGTTTACATCATCATATTTGACGCGACTAACGATAGTCAGTTCCTTATATCTTCATTTCGAATACAAATAGTTAGGCATTCTTTTTCCCACGATTTATTCTGCCTCATTGTCAGTCTTCTTATCGGCAATCACAAATACGCTGTCGTTAAATAATACGTAATCACTGTTCGATAAACAATGACCATTTATTTTCTTCCTACCTTCTGCTATTATCATTTTCTATTTCCATAGTCTACGAACGATTAAATATTTATGAGCAATTCGGTCTATATAAAGGCCTGTCGTAGCAGGTATAACATAACAATTTCCATAATTTATCCTGAGATTGTTCCAATTTCTATAGGTCTATAGTGTGCTCCGGCGTGCGCAAAACATGTTGTCTTCCGTTCCGTTCTCTACGCCTCTACTTTTCCGTTAAAGACCACGATCGACCTATTCTCTTTTCTTTTAAAACGGAATTTCTAATACCGGAAGCCGCAGGTATAAAATGATTGTCCGAGCATGTAATCGCCGATCGCTCATCGCGTGTACTCTAATTTTCGTCTCGGCTCTATGTCACAGCTTTTCTAATCGTATGGCGCGAACGATTTCTTCGAATTTTGTTTTCGAATTATTGACCAACCGCGCGCTTGCGCGCACGCGACACACTGGCAGCGCGGTTTGAATCAATGTTATTAATATTACATTGTGTTTCGGTGAACCATTAATAATCGCGGCTTTAAATTAGTTACGCGCGCGCACACGAAATGAATTGGTAAGTTCGAGCCGGGAAAGGGAGTCGATAATTAATTTCGACCCCGCATAAGCGACTATAAATTACCAGGTGGTCAGGTATGGAGGACACGTATTTATCGGTCGATAAACGTGTTGTTTTCACATGTTTTCCGTCCCGCGCTGCAGTCGGACATCCTTTTCCCTCCCCGGAGAGCACGGTTTATCGACGTTATTACAATTCATTGAAATTTTATGCTATCACCGGACGATTTCGTACCCGATCTTCATTTTTCATTCGGCGAATATCGTATTAGAGAAAGTACAATACATCTCCGCTGGTAAATTGATCCGTAGAAATTGTAGAACATTATTCAGCCCATTTACCGTATTTATTCTTCAACGTTATGTGCATTATCGATCGAGACAGAACACAGCGCTCTTTGATAGAGCCGTCACTTATGAGATACCCGGGTAAACAAAAATTACTCGGGTAACTGGGTACTCGGGTAAACAGCATTCCCCGGGTATTCGTGTAAACAAAAATTACTCGGGTACCTGGGTACTCGGGTAAACAGCATTACTCGGGTATTCGTGTAAACAAAAATTATCCGACTACCTGGGTATCTTATGAATGCACTGCGGATCTGTATGCAAAATTAAAATCGTATGCATCAATAGTAAAAAGTAGACAATATATTACGATTATTTATTCTCTTGAACGATTTTAATAAATTTAAATAAATATATCAACGTTCTTTTAATTACATTATTGTTTTAAATTGCACAAAATCATTTATGACTTATGTCTTATGAGATACCCTGGTACCCGAATACTCGGTAGAGCAAAACTACCCGGGTATCTCATGGGTACTCGTGTACCCGGGTAAAAGTCCGAGCTCTACTCTTTGATAGTTGATCGAATAACATTTTCCGGAAATTTCTCTAAGCAAAAAGATTTTTACCGGAATATACGTGGACCTTTTAATGACTAGCAGAGGCTCGTTATGTGCCTGCGTGTCTGTGTGTGCGTTGTATGAATGAACTAGAAGCGATCGAAGAGCGCAGCCGGAGTTTGAGAGTTGGAGAGTGAAGAGCAATTATTCAGACAGTTTTATAGGGGGCATCTGGAGGAGTTTCAATTGAATAGTTTAACTTGAGGGACCATTATAATTATACTTTCTTCGCAATTACTGTTTTACATTTAATATTGCGGGACTCCCGAAACTTTCAAGAACGTTCAAAAATTGTGGGAAGTTGAAGAACACTCCATTAGATATATCCACAATATTATTTATTCGAATTATATAAACGTACCGATCGCACGAAATAACTTCCGACCAATTTACGGCTACGATCAAGGCTACCGGCATCGCATAATCTCTACTTAGATTTTTCCACAAGAGCAAACGTGATGATCTTTCATACAATCGAATGTTAAACACTGGGTAGAGTATCGCTAGCTATTTATTGTTCGGCCGTTGCACAATACGCTTCGGAATTAGCTCGACCCTTATTAAGTCGCTTCGCGAATAAATACATCGATAAGAGTGAACACAGTGGACACGTGAAAGCGAGCGATAATAACAGAGCAAGAATTTACACGTGCTACAGGCGCAATGTTTTCCTTGATTTGCAATCCGCTGCCGATTGCTAGGCAAATATATGGATATTCAATATTCAAATAATGCTCGAACAATTCTCATAAGATAATAATAGCCGAGCGAAGCGATGTAAAGAGCTCGTAACTGTAAAAATAAAAAATTGTTTCCAATATGAAAACTTAAACTTTGTACGTACTTCGGGTGAAAATTTGCTCATTTCCGTTTGTCTTCTTGAAAATTGTAAAATATTAATGTAAAACTAACATGAATAAAAGTGGAGGTTGGATAGCTTCGAGGACTTAGATCATGTTTGGTGGCAGTGTCGTCTTTATGATTCTCAAAGAATTAAATTAGTTAATAAGTTGCGTAAAATAAAATTTTTTCTACCATTAAAAGCGGACATTTTCTTTGCTAAACCTAATGTTAAAGCCTGTGCATATATTTTTCAGTTTTTATGCGACTGCAATCTTCATATCTAGAGATTATTAATTCTGTCATTGTACACTAACTGTAAGACTACTGTTAAAAAATATATTGTTAAAGCCGAAATAAACCTACAATAGGTTTCAGTGGCTCATTAAAAAACAGTGGAGGTTGGATCTTTCGGAGCACTGTTTTCAAGGATCAGAATAATAATGTACATAGAAAGTTTAAGACATCAAATAAGTTATGTCCACACAGATCAGCCAGTTGACTTAGTTAACAGTTCAGACAGCTGTACGTTACAAAAATATTACAACACGGGATACAAAGGGACAAGGGGCGATCCGAGGCAGAGAAGCAGCGAAAAGAAGAGTAGTTAGAAGCCGTGGAAGGTTTTACGGATTCCTCTGGCCGCCAGGGGTTCGACTGCCAGAAATCCAGGCGCAACCTTGAAAACTTTCGTGATTAATGCCCGGGGCAGCGAGTTCGCTGGGAAAAAGGAGCAACGCGGCTACACGATCCCGAAATCTATCCTACGGGCGCACGGCCTGTCCGAGGAGGGAACATCCTGTACTCTGTCGCGGCGCTGCCCCAGCAATGTATCAATAATGAAAAATTGCAGCTCGCCCGAGGACGCGATAAATCTCCGCCCACCGTTGCAGAATCGTTACACCAGTTGAATTCGGGTTAATTGATTCGTCGACTGGACCCGAAAACGAGCGCGATTGTCCGTCAAATGATGGAAACCGGAGAGCGACGCGCTAACGTCGACGAGCGCCACGTGACGCTCTACAAATGTCCTGTTATATTTTCTGGGCTGTTGAAAATGTTTAAGGAGGCTGCGACGCCCGCTCAACGCGCAGGGTATGCCGATTGTTAACGAACATCGAAATGGCTTCTGTTCGCGGAATTGCTATAAAACAATCATTTTATTGAACTAAATCTAACAAGTTTAGTTCAATCCTTCGCTGCATAGTGTGTCATATATAATACAGTTAACAATTATGGTATATAGGAAACTAAGAATGTGTTTTCTTAGGGTCTGAGAACGCCTCTAACCGACAACAAAAATTTATTACTATTGAGGGTAGTATTAAATTATTATAAAAATTTTTATATTATTGAATTTTATATAGAAAATTTATTTAGATTCGTTGTCGGTCAAAATCATTGTCGGCCAAAGTAGTTGTCGGTTAAACCTGGAGTCGGTGATTTCCATGGGACCCGTTTTCTTATTATGTTTATTTACTTTTATTTTTCTGAAAATGTTGTTTTAATTTTTTTTCATATTTTTCCCTTAAATAAAATACAAAAATTGACCTCCTTTCAATTGTTTCATCCCAATTAGAAAAGTCATGCAGTGAAGGGTTAAAAGTATTTTTCAAGACTAGTTTCTAGAGCTTTCTATCAGGTTGCGATAATTCTATGTACATGTGTAAATGATTCTCAGTTTGTAAGAATTCTTCGGTGTTACTAAGAGTTGACGAGTAAGAGGTTCGAAGGCGTGATTCATGATCGGTGAACAATTTGGGATACGCGAGAAATAGGAATCAATCAAACGTGACGACAAACGGCGAAAGCTTCAAGCTCTGTTCAGCTGAATCGAGTAGATTCGTTAGAAGGCAATTTGTTGGTGAAACGACACGTGCGCAACAATAATCCGCGCGTTAGGCCAGCACTCTCGCGAAAACCAATGACCCGTGAGAGCTCGGTCTTCTCTCTCGATTCTCTTTCGCCTCTCTATCCCTTGTCGAGTTCTTCTGGCATTGCCTTGTCATCGGCTGGCAGGGACGAGCCCGAACGGATTACCGAGCAGAGTCATCCGTTATTCTGACGTACAAACGCCGCTCTTATGTGTCCGAAACCCTTCGGGCGAACAAAGCGGACCCCGGACCCTCGGAGAAACCCTCGCGTCGTTAATGAATACTAAGAATGTTCCAGCAGCCAACGTTGCTCACCCCCGGTGCAATTCAGGGAAAACGTTCCAGGCTGCTGCGACGTTTCTCCACCGCATGGCGACTACTGATTACATCTCTTTTCGCGGGAGGAACCTTTGTCTATTCGCGCAAAAGTCCGTCACGCGAAAGGATCAAAGAAGGAAGCAAAGAAAGTGCTGGCGCAGTCTCGTTTACAGTAACTTCATTTATCGGAACCCATTTTACATTGAAACTGAACACCTCATCAGTCGAAATTAGTACGAAATCCAAATAGTTATGCTGACAGTCGTGAAATAAGTTTTGCTTCTGCAATATATTGAGGTGAGCAGTTTCCTAATTTCCACGAACGTTAAATAAATGTTTCGCGAGATTTGTTAATACCAAGACGCGACTTTCATTTCGACGTGCGTTGCAATAAATGAGCATGCTCATGAATATTCCACAAAGGCGTATCAACGATTTAATAATACATTTGAAGTAGGTCGTTGATTTTGAGAACAATAAATGAAAAGTAGAGACAGGTTGAAGCAGCTGGAATTAACAGAATAACACGAAAATGGTAAAAATGTAAAGATGCATAATGGTAACTTCCAAAAGTCTAGAAAGTACTCCGAAACTCTGGTAGATAATCGGATCTCGAGGTGGGCAGCCATCAATTTAGCGAATATCACTTTCATCTTGACATTCGAAGCTAATTTCCCGTCGCCGGTACAAATTACGAGAAAAGAATACATTCCGGAGGAAATGATTGCGGAGTCGTAAATCGGGGTTTCGAGAACGCGCGAGGACAGCAGCGCGGCGAATGCGGCCTTTCATCGAATATTAATTACCGATTCTCCCGCGTGCAGCTCCTACCTTTCTCTTCCGTCGTATTTTGATTTTTTTTCGCGCAGCTTCCCAGCGATTCGGATCCAATCGTGCCGTGGAGAAACGCGGCCGTGGAAGAAGAAGCGGCCGTCGAGAATACGGAGAAGGGAATCCTGCATGAATAATTGATTTCCGGGCCGTGAATGAAAGCGAGGCGGGCTGGCTGGCTGTGTTTGCGCCGGTTATATAGCCGATCACTGGAAGCTCGACGGAATAAAGCTCGTAATAAATGCGAACGCCTTCGAGGGGCTAGCGAGACTGTCTTCCAGCTGAAATATCACGCCAAGATCGATCCGAACTGATTTCTAGCCGAGCCATTCGACGATTAATACGTTATACCGTTGACGTCCATCGTTATAAATCGTCGGCAACATTGTAACCAGGCTTTCAATCTTGTTGGACATGCTAAACCAATCCCACGAGGGGAATTATTAATTCTCCGGCAATTTACTTACGCTCAACTCAAGAAACAACCTCACTAATAGTGAATTCTTGCTCGATAAGGTTCGCGCGATATTTACTATTTCACGATCGCCGTATTCTTCAACGATTAATCCTCCTTTTTGATCAGAGCCGATCTATACCGCATTCCGATACACTAATAAAAGCAAACAGAAAAATACACCGTTGGCACAGCAATTACATGTACCCCGGCTTTCGAGAGGTAGATTAATGTTGAACTTAATAAATGACGTTTAATCGGGAATTAAACTGGCTGTTCGAATCGGCGTCCACGTTCGATTAAACTCGCCGAGGCGACTTCCGTTGGAGCAGGTAACTCGAGATGAAAAATGATTACTCGAACGGCCGACTAGTTTTGCCCGGAGATCGCGTTAACACCTACGAAAAAACGATTTCTCAATCCGGTGTGTTCGGGTTTAATCGCGATATCATCTCGGCCGAAGGCGTCGCGCATAAATCAGCCCGGTAAGCCTAATTCCACCCGGAAGGAAATATCAAGCTGGAGGTGGCGGAGCGGGTTGCCGTTTAAAAAATCGCCGGTATTCCGTGGGGTCGAAGATGAAGGGGATGCTGAGTGGTGGATGAGGAGCAGCGGGGGACGCAGCACCGGCAGAAGTAACAAGAAGAAGAAGAAGACCGGGGCAGAAGTAAAAGCGACGTGTATAAATGCAAGTAACGAAGGGTCGCGGAGGACCCTAAAGGATCGGCCTAAGGATTCTCCCCTCTTGGCATTCCAAATGAAATATCGCGCCACCTAGACCCCGAACTGGTTCTCTCGGTGGGGATGTACATGGGGATACAACGAGCCTGTGGAAACGGCCGCGACCAATGGGCGAGCGAAGGGTGGCGGCGCGCCACTACGGTGGAGGGGTGGAACGGAGACCGGAGAAAGGTTAATAGGAATTCCGAGCATAGTCTCGGGATAGTTTCAATCGGACAAATTGAGGCAATCGATTTCCTATCATTGTCGATTGTGTTACGAAAATCCAGTCGGACGATTTTCGGAGCACCGGCCCCCGCTAATTACGATTTAATTTCCTTGATTATTCGAGAGCCCCGATGATCGCGGCCAATGACACGCGGAACACCTTCATTATTCCGGATTCTTCCTGTCCGCCACTATTTCGAACCGCGATCACTGCCTCCACTCGCTTTAATCTCACGTGGGTCAATTTCCACTAGGCCGAAAACTACCGAACCAACTGTAACCGATCCCCACCTCCCGTCTCACGCGCTCTACACTACATTCTGCTGATCATGCTGTACTCAATTTGCTACAATTCATCCTTGTCGAGATTCCGCAGCGATTACTTGCCCGTGGAATTTTCTGCACGAAGTCGTGCGGTACGTAAACGAAAGGATTCCTATGTCATCCCCTTTCTGTTGATAAAAACTCGTTCAAATTTAACCGAGCATTACTGTCACTAAGCAGTGCCTATTGTATTATTCCCAAAGAATCCAATTAATAAATAATCTGCGTAAAACTAAGTTCTACCTACCACTAAAAGCGGACATATTCTTTGCAAAACCAAATAGCGAAGCCAGTTTTTAAACGATTGTAAACTTTAGCGACTATTAAGACTGTATTTCTACTTAAACTGTAAACCTATTGTGTATAGGTGAAGTTTGCTTCCCGATCGAAAAGTGAATACGAATTTATGTGCAATTATTTATAAATGTATCTTGACGTTTCGATCCCTGTATGGATTATTTTCATAAAGAACATATATTGCGTTTAAAAATAATGTAAAAGAATTATAATATGGCAAATAAATTTGAAACATTTATAAATAATTGCACATTTGCTGCCTTGTTTAAAATTGATCGAACCTTGCGCCGAAATCATAAATTCGTAACCTATTGTATAATTGTAAAAGCCAAAATAAACCTACAACAAGTTTCATAGGCTCAAATAAAAATCAAATTACAATCTCTAAAATAATTGGAGCCAGCAGAATCAATTAGTATTTCGCAATATTTCAGAAACCGTACACAACACTGTATGTACAATGCTGAGTACGCGAGCATCGTCAAAGATCGCGTGGCACGGGTCAGAATCGATCCCCCTTTTGTCCCGATAGTTCGAACGGCTGCCACGTGTGGGACATTTTCCTCGGAGAGCTAATTTCCCGGTTTGTAGGGAGAGAACGATTATCGCTGTTACGTTGCTCGTATCCTTGACGGTGCGTGTTGAACTTAGCGGGCGTTCCGTCTCTATAATCGTATCGCTGGGGACCGGTAACGCGATTATAGAGCACAGCGGACACGATACTGCTATGGTTTCGTTGGCTGCTGCCTTATTTCGGAACTAGAGACTGATGCAAGACTACCTGCTGTTGGCTAGCGCCATGATACACTGGGGCTGCCGATTCAATTACGAAGAAATCGGCGAAACACGATTATAGGAATGGAACACCCGCTATGTTCGGAAAACATTTGTTACCCTTCGCAGGGATTTCGAGTTCAGCATCGATACACTGTTTGGATAGCAACCGGGGAATGTTTGTAGAAAATTTTTGATGATTCCTCTTTCGATGAGTGCCAACGGGTCTTGAGTCGGCACACTTTCTCCACTTTCATTTGAGCAACAGGTACGATATTGTAAACTGCGTGTTCAAGTAAGCGGATGATGTGACGTTTTGTAACGACGCATCAGTCTTTTCGATAAGAGATTGCGAGAGGAACCTCGGCAGAGAGAAAGCATAATGCTGATAAGATTCGATGCGCGACGAGACTCTTACCTCATTTAACGCTGCTTCGTTGTAGCACTGTTGCTAACGACTGGTAACACGGTAATATTCCAGAATGGGACAGGTCTCGACCTTTCATCTGCAACAGAAATTCACGAGTACAAGTTAGCCTATGCGTAATAATATACTATAGCAAATAATATCCAACCTTATCACCTCCACTACTGTATCTATCTCTGTTCTCGATATTATACCAGTACTACATTTATTACCGGTACTAAATTTTTTTAAATAAATTCTACATATGTAGAAGTAGTATATTTATTTTAATTAAATGTCAGCAAGTTGCTTATCAGTGTCACGTAATATTAAATTCACTGTTCTTTATGCCGATCCAGTCCGTAACGGTTTATATATCTACTGTACACATAAATGAATAAATTCTCTTAAATAAATCGTTCGTACATTCTGTTATTTTGTACCATAAGCTCGTAATCAAGGAAACGAGTGTTGAAACACTTTCCGCGTTCATCTCAGAAACATAAAGAAAACAAATCATTATTTCTATTCGTTAACGTATAAATTGATTCCCGAGAAGTTCGACGAGCCGGTGGAAAAACTTTCGTTGTTCCTTTCCGTCGATACGACGGAGTTGGCGAGTTTTCCTGCGATACAGTGCAGGTAACGCGCGGCGAGGTGTGCTCGTGTTTTGTAATCGATGGAACTTGGAATAGTCTCCGTCGAACTGATTATCGGCTCCGACGAGTTTCTATCTCTCGGAGATCGGCTCTGATAACGCAGGAACGACTAGAGGAAGAGAAAGAGAGCGATAGGGAGAGGGTGAACAAGGGCGGTACGGATAACGGGATAAATCTTTAATGCGATTTGGATCGAGCTGCGTGTAATTTAACAAGAGAGATGCACACAGAGTTATACACGGCCGAAGAATTAATTGGTACGGGCGGAACGGACCAGCGGGTAGACAAAACGCAACCGAATCGATCACCGAAGAAACGAATTCATTTTTTGCCCGGCACGTTGTTTCGCTCCGCTTTTGTTCTCCCGGTACAATTATAAAATACCATGGTTTATCGATTCGTCTGATCGTGGTAAACTGTTTTTTCTCTAATCGATTTGTAAACAGATGTAAAGACTGGTGTATTTTATGAGAAAAATTGCAAAAAGAATATTATACACACATGGGTTTATTCGTTTTCAATCGATACGGTATTTCTCCCATCGTGTCGCGACGTTCAGGAGACACGGGATGCTCGAGGGTAACGGAAGTTATTCTATCCTCGTTGCTATTGGCTGCGCTGCCAATGGTGGGGGCAGAAACTCCGTGCACAAGTCTACCGAGGCACGACGCTACCGAGGAAATGTTGTTCTCGAAGATCAGCGATCTGCATAAATGACCCAGATACTTCGTAATTGATCTCAGCCTACTTACAGAATTAATTGCACGCGAAATAATCGACCGCGGGGATAGAAATCGTGTTTTCTTGTTGGAAGTGCGCAAGAAAACGATAGTGGGCATCATCGAGGTCTCGATCATGCTCGATGAAACCGGCGCGAAGCGAGAAATGACCGCGAGGGTCTCGACGACGCAACCACGCACTCGTTACCCAGGCTTTTGCAATCGATTACCAGTTACCGGCTTCGTTATCCGTACTTTTCCAGCAGGCACGTCTCGCCGATCCCAATCGAACCATGAAGAGAAAAGTACGGCGTCGAGATACGACCCTGGAAATCCTGCTGAAAACTCTATCCCGCGCGGAGAATTGATTTCTCAGCTAAACGGTACCTCCGTTTCGCGTAAAATTATAATCGTACCACATTTTTTCGTTTCAACAGGATCGTACAAGTATTAAATAAAGAAGACTGTTCCTCGCAGCCGAGCTTGCAGCCCGATTTAAATAAAACTCATTAATTCTTATTAATGCACACGATTCCTCGTGTTTTATAAACTTGCACATGCCATAAATGCGCAACGATCCACTGTTTAATTAAGACTCAGCCGTGTGTTCAGATCTCGATCAACCAGCGGACTATTTTTACAAGCTGGCTGCTCATTTATTTTTCAGCGAAAGCGTATAAAGTATACGCCTCTATCTCACGCATACACAACGGTACAGGTGTATAGAATGTTTACCCGCACTGAAATTCGCATAACTTTTAGTACACGGAAACCCGTGTATTTAACGATCTGTATTTCGTGTATATGCTTATTAAATACACGCGTAGTAAATGTACCGCGAACTACATACTGTAGAAATGGGGGTATTTAATTAAAATGAACCGACACGTTGAATTGGCTGTAATTTAGACGATTTTTCTATCGAATCGGAGAAGTTCGTTCGAATGCAAATGTGTAAGACGTCGAAACAATTGCTATTGTAAACGATTCAAGATTGGATCCGTGCTGATTCTGCTCGAGATCGATCTAGGATCGGAGGCCGGGCGTAGTGACCGCGTGTCTCCTAGACGAACCTGTTGCTCCGGGCAATTAACAACGAAACGCGCGGCTCGGGATAAAAAAAAGGGAGGAGCGAAGAAAATAATGAAAGCGGTTCAGCTGGCGCGCAGCGTTCGGTGCGCGCCGAGGCTTTTATGAAATCCCGGTTCGTCGGCCGCGCGCCGAGTATAATAATCAAGATGAATAGGGACGAGCACGCGCGGCAAGAGAGAACGCGGGGGCGTGAAGGGAGGAAGGACAGACCCAGACGGACAGAGGAAGAGGCTGCTGAAACACGCCGCAGACAGAAGGAGAGGCAGATGACGAGAGCGAGAGAGAGGAAAGAACAGGAGAGAGACAGTGCACGCCGCGGACCAACGTCGAATTGCCGCACACTGGCTGCACCACCTGAAATTACAGATCGTTACTCGGGGTTTATGACGAAAATTAACATCCATTTCGGTAAACTGAACGGAACAGCTCGGGCAAGCCGTCCCGCGACCCGCTAATGCGAAACCGTCCGAGCTGGCAAATTTAAATATGCGATTACGAGCCCGCAGCCAAAAATTCTGTTATTCCCGGCGAGGAGACCGAGTTTCGCGTGGGATCACCATTTTACGGACAGGGATTTCTGCTTTCACGCACACGGATGATGCACCAGTGTCCCGGATAGGTTTAAACTCCGCATGAAAACTCTAAACCGCTCCTCAGAAATTAGCTAACTAACCTCTTAAGTGATTAAGGTAACACAAGCCGGCAAATTTTTAATACCTAATAAGGATAGAAAAAATATAATTAACGACTTTCTTACATTTTTCAATAATATCGACGTTTTCAACCATTTTCTCCATTTTCTCGGATCATTTAAGAGAATAATGAGTAATGAGATAATAAAAAATCAGATACTGAACTGTACGAGTATTTAGTGCACAGTTCATGATAAATAGTTAACGATACGAGGTGTCTAAACAGCGTCGAGTATTCTTCGAGTCAACTTCTTCAGAATCAGGCATAACTGAACTAACTCAGCATGTAGATCAATAAGAACTATGCTGTTCGCACATGTGTTTCACTAGACGCAAAACAGACGACCTCACGTGACCAGGGTGCACTTGAGGTTGCCTGCACAGCCGCATGCGCAATCTGTTCTTACTATCTGACCGAGCCTCCCTCCCGTGCATCGAAATTTTGTTTCTGTCCAGGTGAACGCGGATCAGCGCAACTATTACGAAAAACGGAAAAAATGTCGTATTTGCATCGTAAATATGTTCGTTCGGAATACTGGAATCTACGAACAATGCCCGAAACCAAGCCGGAGATATGCGGGCAGCAATCAGCACGGAGGATCGATCGGAAAGTAAAAGCACATTTCCTCACAAATTGGATGCATTAAACAGCGGCGTGGCTATCGATGAAAGGGATCTCGGGTGTCGGGATCGGTGGAAAGTCATTAAAATCGACCGATCTCGTTACTGGACGCTCTTTCGAGAACGCGCGCCAGCCTAATTACCGTTTTCGATATTAAAAGCGAGAACGATCCGGGACGGTGCATTAATCCCAGCTCATATAGTATTTGGAATAGTTGCCGGCGCGGCGCGTCACGGCGTGTGACGATTAACTTTCAACGGCCTGGATCCCGCGGAACACGCGACGGATCATGTCGCGAAACACCCGGGGAAACGAAGGAACAAGTCACGAACTATAAAAACAGAGAGGGAGGGAAATAGAGGAAGAGTGTAAAACCGATGCAACGAGCCTCGTACACTTTGTACCAGCTCCCTCCCTCCGTCTCCCTATCTCTCTCTTTTTCCCTCTCTTTCGCTCCGCTGTTCTCGGTTGTCTGCCTACGTAGCGACACGTACGCGATCCAATACACGAGCATGCACACGACGACGCACACCAAGACCCGGTGCATCCGCGGCTATGTGCGTGTGCCGCACGCTGCTGGCTATTATCGATCCCCGGTATCGCCACGAACATGCCTCGGCGAACGCTATCGTCGTGCCCGCGACTATCCGCGACTGTCCGCTCGGCAATCTCCATTTCTCCAAAGTGTTTTCAAGATACCGGCTTACCCTTCAATATACACTTAACGCGCGGCGATCTTCTTTCTTCGTCCGCCCTTTTCCAACCCTCACGACCCGCTAACGTCAATTCGTTCGTTGCCATATTTCTTTCCGTACAGGTTTATTATTCATTTCGTACTTTTATCTGGCTGCTTTTTACATATTTTACATATCTTATAGTATATTGTATGTTTGTCGTATCTTATATGGTCTTGGGAATTATTTAAAGATAGACTAAACTATGTGTATTTTTATAAAACTTTGCTCAGTTAACTGCTTTGAGCTTCAGTTTTATATATCCTTACCGTTAGGAGTGGAATAAGTACTCGGCGCGAAACCAAACAGGGTGTCACGATTTTCTACTGCGAGACACGGTGATCTTTTAATTTGATAGTTGGAACAATATGCTTTGTATATATTTTACATATCTTATAGTATATTGTATATTTGTGGTATCTTGTATGGTCTTGGGAATTGTTTAAAGATAAACTAAACTATGTGTGTTTTTGTAAAACTTTGCTCAGTTAACTGCTCCGAGCTTCAGTTTTATATATTCTTACCGTTAGGAGTGGAATAATTACTCGGCGCGAAAACACACAGGGTGTCACGATTTTGTACTGCGAGACACGGTGATCTTTTAATTTGATAGATGGACCAATATTTTCACAACATTTCATCGAGCGCATTCAAGTTGCATACGCGTAGCAGTACCATTTACCACGTACGTTTCCTCACGAACCAAAGCCAATTAACCGCGTAGTCCCCTGTGTACACACTTAGCGGAATAATCCACGCGTTACATCGAGTGTTTCCGGCGACCAGCGACTGCGTGTGCAGCTGACGTCGATGGAAAACTGCCGCAAAGACGCAAAGAAGGTAGGTAGATCGTAGTTCCATACCATTTCCGTCATCGACGAGATTATCGATTCGGGGTACGACGAGGCGAGGAAATACTGTCTAGTCTGTAATCAAGCTCTTGAAATGCAGTAAATATCCGACAATTTCCGAAATTGTAATAACCCTTCTCTCCAATTTATTTATTTATTGTTTCCCACGCACGCCTGCACTTTATTCTGTAATTTGTGATTGCACGATCAATCAGAAAAGGGAATCAGGCGAATGGGGTTCAAACCCTCCGACCTTTTCTAATCTCCAATGTGTGTGGGATTCTAATCCAACACTATTCAATTTTAACTTTCCTCTAACATCATTAGCAGCGTGTCACGACTGAAGAGTGACCACTCCCTATGGATTCACGGAAAGAGATTTCGTCTAATCTTATCTTTGGACGTCTCTGTCACATTCATTTCTATTTAGAAATCATATTTGTTCAAGGTTCTGTGTAAACCCTTATTCTAATACAAAAAAAATACTGAAGACATGGAACCCGATACACCTGGAAAAACATTCGAGTTCAATGTTATGACTTTGATTTTGCAAAACGATTTCTCACTTCTCACGAAGTAACCTTGCCAAATGCGATGTGTTGTAATATTTTAAAAAATTTGCATTGATTTCAAGACACAGGAGTCAAATGAAAAATATTTTCTTCTTTTAATTCTTACTGTACTGAAACTAATACACTGATGTCTTGAAATTTTTTAAATATTATGATCTCTGCTCTAAATTGTGCATACACATTATTTTTATCATAAATGCATAAAATCCTCTAGTCTTAATTAATCTTAATCATTAAATGAAAAATATTTTCTTCTTTTAATTCTTACTGTATTGAAACTAATACACTGATGTCTTGAAATTTTTTTAATATGATCTCTGCTTTAAATTGTGCATACACATTATTTTTATCATAAATGCATAAAATCCTCCAGTCTTATTTAATCTTAATGATCAAATGAAAAATATTTTCTTCTTTTAATTCTTACTGTACTGAAACTAATACACTGATGTCTTGAAATTTTTTTAATATGATCTCTGCTTTAAATTGTGCATACACATTATTTTTATCATAAATGCATAAAATCCTCTAGTCTTAATTAGGCTTAATGATGAAATGAAAAATATTTTCTTCCTTTAATTCTTACTGTACTGAAACTAATACACTGACGTCTTTAAATTGTTTTTAATATGACCTCTGCTTTAAATTGTTCATACCCATTATTTTTTAATACTCGTGTAATTAGTGGAATTAATATTTCCTCTACGCGTTCGCAGCAAATTGATACATAAAGTGTTTCAGCGGTTGGAACAGTGAAACAATTTTTCAGAGTACGTAAATCTCCTACATACGTCCGCGTGAAGAATAACAGGACGTGACCTGCATCGTCGAGGTCAGTAGTACTGCATGTACCATATCAATACTAATTGGACACTATTTGTTCTTCCTATCGAGTCGTCGCATAGACACGTTCAGCTATGTTGTTCATTCCTATGTATACATTATGAAAATACAGAGTTAGATTCAATCAATTGCATAAATCCTGACTGCAGGTGTCTTCGCACATTCGCAATTTCATTTTGGATGTCGGAATTGAATCTGTTCGTAATAAAATGTGTCATGCGACGATTGTATGCAGGATTATGTGGGTGGCTCGTAATTGATCAAACAAAAAGCATCGTGTCCCAGCGTCGTCGCGACAGAAGAGATTAGCGATGAGCGGAGATAAAATCCGTAGCAAAGCTGAAAACTGCAGCGCACTCGAAAGGGTCACCGGCGTGCCAGCCAACGTAGAGGTTTACGGGCTGCTTCTTTTCCGTCCACGAGGACGCCTTACGGGGTCTACGGCGAGCCGACCAAAGCTGTAAAACGCGTCCGAGAACGATTCCGTCGCGAATCTTCTTCCCTTAGCGGCGTCATCGTCTTTGACGACGAGGACACTTTCAAAGCGCCCTTTAATGACTCTCTCCTGATCTCCGGTGTCTTCGCCATCCGCCCCGGAGGAACGACCGCGGAAATTTTAAGCGAAATGGGTCACGACGGAGACCTGCGTCTGCCGGAGTTTGCTTTAGAGATGTAAGTTTGATGGGGCGCAACCGGTTACTCCCCGGTGAACCGCGAGAAGATATTCGATCGTTGACTTCGATTCGCTCGGAACCGCCGGAGTAAAAAGGCAAATCGTGTCCCGACAATCTCCATAGATTTTAATCTCTAGATGACTGTTGAGAAAAGTCAATGCGTACAATGAACGCGGTGTGCGTGAGACATATGAATGGGGCATGAATGACTGGGTCGTGCGTTGCTCGGTTGAACTGCGTGCGAGAGAGCGTGCGTGCCACGTGCTGTATAATACCATTATTACAATAAAATCGACCATTGTTACCGCTACCTCTCGTACCGATTCGTAACAATGATCAAAGGGATATTGTATTTATTTCATCAGCTCATTGTTCCAGATATCCGCGGACCTCTTTGCGAATTTCTAGTTTAGACGAGTTTAGAAACCGCACGGACAATCGGCAGAATTGTACAAACACAGACGAAGTTCCGTAGCGAATCAACCTCTGACATTTACCGGACGAATACAGACGAACTCTGAACTTCGGTTTCCCAACGTGTACCTACTGATACGAACGGATCCCACGTTCCCAGGCCTCGTGTGTCCACCTACGATCCATTTCGCGGATCCTGCGACGACGGAGACGCTACAAAGGACGACGGGATACTCGGATTCGATCGATCGCACAGCTTTTATTTGCATTCTCGCGCTAGCAACGCGTCACCGACCTTGAATCGATGCTCGGCGGATTACGCAAGGCGACGTAACTCGACGGTGGGTCGAATCGTAAAATCGTAAGTAACTAGCAGATCTATTGGGACGCTAATGGCTGACCTTGCAGCCGCGGTAGCAACACATTCTCCAAACAGACGAATCTTTGAATCAGCGACAAAACAGCACTTCGCGCGCGGAACGAGAAAACGGGGCTAAGTTTATTTTCCAGTGGATCGAGAAAGATTTCGAACAAGAGGTGTTATTCAACCCCCGCCTCGTTCGAAGCTGAAGAAATATTTTGTTAGTATCTCCCATGGTTCTTTAGGGGATAGCCATTCAAATTAAGGATAATTGTAATCTATTTTTTTAAACGAATTAATCTTCTAAAGATCTGTGTATGAATTTAGCATCGAGAGCAGCGTATATCTGTAATTTTTCTCCAAGATTAACAACCGCTAAGATAAACTACAAAATATGGTTACTAATCCCTCCTTAGGGACTGCTTTCACCCCTTGGTGGTGAATAATGGGCGCTAAAAAGCCAGGGGCTGCTTGGATAACGCCCTTTGTCAGTCTTTCCGTAATATATTTATACAGGGAGTTCTAGCGTCGGTGCAATTTATGAAAAGTAAATGTTTCAACCCTTATAAAATGGTCAACCTTCCTGAACACAATTTACCGAGAAATAAGAGATACATATCTATTAAGAAACTCTTGTACATTTCAATGAGCACAATGGTTAACGCCCTTTGTCTCAGTCTTTCCGTAATATATTTATACAGGGAGTTAGTTCTAGCATGGGTGCAATTTATGAAAAGTAAATATTTCAGCCCTTATAATGGTCACCCTTTCTGAACACAATTTACTGAAAAATGAGAGATACATATCTATTAAGAAACTCTTGTACATTTTAATGAGCACAATGGTTAACGCCCTTTGTCAGTCTTTCCGTAATATATTTATACAGGGAGTTGTTCTAGCATGGGTGCAATTTATGAAAAGTAAATATTTCAGCCCTTATAAAATGGTCACCTTTCTGAATACAATTTACTAAAAATGAGAGAAACATATCTATTAAGAAACTCTTGTACATTTTAATGAGCACAATGGTTAACCTGTTCCTCGCTCCCAATATGTAGCTTCGTGTCCCCAAATAAAACAGCAGTCACGTTGCTGACGCCAGTAAGAGCAAAGAGGGGCGTAGGAGGACGTCGTTTCGGGGTTGAGAAGAACGAGCGGATATCGTAAAAAGTGGATCGACTGAAAAGCAACGAGCGTCGGCCGCCGCGCCGGAGGGTTTTAGGGCCGAGTGTATTTTCCTAGAGTTTTTCGGGGAGGGAAAATAAACGATAAAGCGACGGGACGTTGAATCGAGAGAGAACCGAGCCGAGCCGAGCCGAGCCGAGCGGAGCATTGCGAGGCCGAGCCGCGACGCGCGTAAACGCTCGTCGGCCCCGGCGATCGCAATGCCGTGGTTTATTGATTCATTTCGTCCCACCGACGATGTCCGTTTATCCCATCGGCGACGTATTCGCGGCCCCGGCCGTCTCGTGATTTGCGTTTCCCAGGCGTCCATTCGAGCTCGCCTCGCACTCGCCGGAAACATCGACGGACAACGATCGATAGCTGAAAAACGATTCCAGCTCCGTGACTGCTCGATTGTCGATTGCAATCGAGATACCAAAATTTAGTAGTGTTCCATAAAAGGAAACGAGATATGAAAGAAATTGAGGCGTCGAAGCGGAAAAGTTTAGCACGCCCCGATAAATGCTCGACGATCTCCCCTCCTGTCCGCTATCAACATGAAGTGCAGTCACACGGACGCTGAGCTACGTTCGTGACGTTCGCAATCAGTAGATCGTGGATCGTTACGCAAATTCCCGGTTTTATTACTTATTTCATGATGGCGAGGAAAAATTAATTTCTTAGAAGATATCTTATTGTACGTTACACTACATAACCACATTCTATTTTGTAATTTTTATATTCTGTTTTGTATGTGGTGTATTTCGTTTTTTTTTTTAATTATGTTGAAATAAATCTCATATGAGATTTTCTATTAAAAAATATATATATATGCATTATGTGTACATTACACTACATATAAAAGCCTACATATACACTACATAACTACATTCTATTTTGTAATTTTTATATTCTATTTTGTATGTGGTGTATTTCGTTTTTTTTTTTGTAATTATGTTGAAATAAATCTCATATGAGATTTTCTATTAAAAAATAAATATATATACATTACATATACATTACACTACATATAACGTAAAGGCTCACGTTTTAAGGCAGTGACATCGCATTGTGCAGTGGGCCTGTACTTTGTATTTTGACTACGGCGTTGGGCCTGTCAGCGTTATTAACATAATGAAATTGCCGTCAGTACCCTGGTAACCTCGGTTACTTGCCGTAAAACGATTAAAATTCTCGTCTCTTTCAGGGTTAGTGCGGCTAGCTGCTTCAAGCTGCGGCGCACATGGTTTTTAGATGGCTGGAAAAAACGAGGGTCGGTCGCCAAACGTGTGCAGCTTTGGCGAACCTTGAGGTCCGCTTCAGGTACTTAGTTTGTATCCGACCAGCCCCAAGTCAAGGAATTAGAGATGAAACCCCCAAGGAGGTGGGAACAACCGAACCGTCCTTTCTTGGAACTCTCGTCTCTTCATCAGACCCTCATTAGAAGTGACTCTAGTCACACCTGGAACTAGCGCTCTCTAGACTTGTACATTGTTGGAAATATATTATCAATATCAGAGTCCTTGGTTTTTTTTTCCTTCCTGAAGGTGGTCCTTCGAGTTTTTAATTTTTAGTTTGCACATCCAAGCACCACAAAGTTTGAATGATCGTTTGATCTATTGTGGACAAAAAACACACAATATGTGTATTTTATACAAATTGTTAAGGCATTCAATTCGTAAAAGAATAGTAGTACGCACTTGTAAAGAATTCTATTAAATTAACTCGTACTTATTCTTTTTTACCAAAATCTTTTGAGTTTTTAGTCTTTAGTTCATACATCCAATCACCACAAAGTTTGAAAGATCGTTTGATCTATCGCGGACAAAAAACACACTATATGTGTATCTTATAGAAATTGTTAAGGCATTCAATTCGTAAAAGAATAATAGTACGCACTTGTAAAGAATCCTATTAAAGCAAGTCGTATTTATTCTTTTTCACCAGAAGTTTTCTTTCTATTTCTCGACAATGGAAACAGGAAGGGAAAGTTTCTTCGTCGAACAGAAGACGAATGCGCAGGAGAGTATTCAAACATGGTCATCGGAATACACTGATAACTAAGCGATACAGTCGAACGAGCTGCGTTGATTGTGCCCGACACGTAAAGAGCGATTTATTGGAATGACGCATGACCCATCAATGAAGTGTAAAATGATTGTGGGAATAGGAACGAAGCCTCCCTCGTTACATGTCTCTTGTCGGACCCAATTAAGTAACACAAAGACGGTTGCATCCACATGGCCGCAATGTTACATGTGATATAATCGATTACCACACCTGGACGTGTTGCATGCTACGTTCGACGAATGCCTCGTAACCATCCATTCCCGTTATATTTCTCGCGTGGATGCATCTGATGGCATACCAATGATTCTAATGAATCGCAAATAATTTCGTGAAAAATTCATGGGAAGCTCGCACCGGTTCCATTTCGTTTCGAAGTTTGCAGCTTCGTGGTAACACGCTATTGATTTGGCATTAGACATATTAACTGCTACCCGACGAATGGACTGTGGATCTGTATGCATTTATAGTTTGTGCACATTTTTGAAATATAAGAAAACAACAATATTATTGAAACTTAATTGTTAATATTCTAAGGATAATAGTCGAAAAAGTGGAGAATTGACCATATCACAAAAATTTGGTGATATGTAGTCATCACTTTCCACTTTTGTGTTTATGCACAAAAAACTAGCTGGGTTAAGGATCCGTATACCTGACCGTACTAGGGTCGTCGCTGTATTTGTTAGCTGTTACAAAAAAGGACCAAGAAAATCTAAGAAAATGACCACAGCTGCGAAACACATGTTTCCTATTGTTTGGTGAAATACCACCACTTCAAATTCCCCCGAATTGTCAAAAATCGCAAATCCCTATAACCAAAAAGATTTTCGCAAACCTCATTATAGATCAACCCCCACCATTTGTATAGTTTTCTCTAAGCCTTGCAGAGAAAAAAACGTGGTGAAATAAACCTGAGCAAAATATGTTCTGAGCACTAAAGATGACCTATCAATTTCCTTCTTGAGATATCTCTTAAGGATCGAGATAAATAGTAACAGACTTTAATCTTTTGCAGTCTGATCTATTTCAATTAGAAAAATAAACATTTATTTCCACCTAGAGTAATGCTATCGTATATAATTTTGTTTTTCATTTTACGTGTATAGTTTAGATACCAATATATTTAATTAATAATGTAAATAATAAACAAAACTCGATGCTTAAAGGAATTTTCTAGTCGAGAGATTCAACTTGTGCCTGACCCTGATATTTATAAAATTAACCATTAAAGTTAAAACTCGCATAAAGATCCGATAAATATAGCAGTTTATCGATAAATTTAATTGATCTTGAATTCGTCGAAGCGGGCAGAAAGCATCTCGTACATCGAAGTGGTTTAACTAGTTGCTCCAGTATTATTACCGTTCGCTGCTTCGAAATGGTGTACTATTACGGCTGAATGAAATCCGCTAATAGTATCAGTGGATTTCGATTCTCTGGATGGTCACGACGTCCAATCTCGAGAAACTGCGGCACATAAAGAAAATGCAGACTTTGCGGCCTGGAGAATTGAACGGCGCGCGCGGTCTCGCTCATTGAACGGCGAAAGATCACTCGCATATTTTATTCAAATTTCACCGGGATCTCCGGTATCGGGAAAATCACTGGACAAGACGGTACACGGTGGGACGAAACCGATCGATACGCGTGCTGAGCATAACCCCGAGCAAGCAGGATAACATCCGTTGGAAACGGGTCAGAATCAGAGTTCGCGCGACGCAGAAACAGAGGTAACGCCGGACCAAATTTAACCGGCGACGACTTCGTCCGCCAAAACCGAGAGCGAAACAGAGACATCGAGAGAGAGATGGAGAGAAAGAGAACGGAATTTGTAGAAAGCGTGCTAAAAACGTGGCAATTTCTCTGCGCTGTTGCACCAATGCGATCACGATGTTCCGCTCCTAAAGACATTTATCGAAGATTGTAAGAATCTAGCGCGAAATCGTACCAGCAAACGCAACAATGAAATTATAATTAATTTCTCTATCGAGTAGACAATGGATAAAAATCGTGGGAACTTTCTTGTAGCCTGAACATCGACGTCAATGTATTAATCAACTGTATTTTATTAAAGTTGATTAGTTCGTTCGTGCTGACCTCCTTACGGGTAGAGCTGTGACTTATGAGATACCCGGGTAAACAAAAATTACTCGGGTACCCGGGTACTCGGGTAAACAGCATTACCCGAATACCTGGGTATTCGTGTAAACAAAAATTATCCGAGTACCCGGGTATCTCATGAATACACTGCGGATCTTTATGCAAAATAAAAATCGTTTGCATCAATACGAAAAAGCAGACGATATATTACGATTGCTTATTCTCTTGAACGATTTTAATAAATTTGAATTAATATATCAACGTTCTTTTAATTTCATTATTGTTTTAAATTGCACAAAATCATTTATGATTTATGTCTTATGAGATACCCGGGTAGTTTTGCTCTACCTGGGTATCTCATGGGTACTCGGGTAAATGTCCGAGCTCTACTTACGAGCTATGCCATACTGATTTCTAATTTACGAATACCGTGTAACTGTTGCATGACAATAATTCGCAAGACGAAGTGTACGGAAAATTGATTGCGGGTTACTGAGGTACACATGTACACACGAAGTATCCCGTGTCGAGCACGGGCAATCGATACGCGGAATCAAGTGCGCTGTGGAACAATTAATCGAGCCGCTACTGGATCCGATTAACATATGACAATTCGAGCGGCGCGCGATCAATATGTAAATACGTCGCGTAAAACATGACGGAGCAACATCCACGTAACTCGATCGATTTTTCATGTGTTCCGCTCTAGTAACAACGCGATTCGTTGACCGACATCGTGCACGAAACCGAAATGATTCTCGTCGATCGGTCGCGATGTGCAGCCACCGCGTCGCGCGACCGGAACGGCAAGAATTATTTCAACAATTAAGCCGACAATGATTGTTCGCAAAATCGTCCGGTTTACGGTGTTCCAGAGAACCGGGGCAACATCGGACGGCCACGTCGAGCTGCGACATTCCCGCCGAGTCGAACAGCGATCCCGTCGAGGCGGTTTTCGCAGCGTTTAAAGCGAAGACTGGCAAGTGTCCAAGGATCGCTCGAACGAGAAGGCGCTTTAATTTGTTAATGTACGTCTTCATTGGGTATTTCCTGCCCCGAGGTATTTCGTGATTCAATTTAATTAGGGTACCGCGGAAGGATCGCTATCTCGCCGCTTCGTCGAAAGAGAGGAAGCGAGAGAAAGGGAAACAGAGAGAGGAACGCGAACCGACGACTCTCTTCTCGCCGCTTTTAGCAATTTCTGCCAGAGATTCCGCTCAACCGATTATTTCCCTTCGCTGCTGGCTGACTCGGAACATCTGTGAAAACTCTCTCGTTTTCTCTCTCCTCCTCCCTCTCTCGCTCTCTCCCGTTCTGTGTGTGTGTGTGTGTTTGCAGCCCCGACACGCGCTAACCAACCCTTTGTAGCGGTTGCAGTACGTCAGCATCTCTAATCGCTTTCCGTGAAAATATTGCGGGATATGAAAAATGCGACGAAGCAGCGAGATATCGGTGAATATTTGAACGCTCGGATACGCCCGGCAAGTTATTCACTGAACAGTGTACACTTTTCCAGCGAATCCAGCTCATAAAAATGTTAAAAATGCTGCCGTGACCATTGTTTAATCTTTATCTCCAAGCTCGATGGAGATGGTTATTATCTCGCGTCGGCTGGTTTTTATAACAGACTCTTGGTCGTAATTAGCTTCTGAATTTTATGCGGAGAGTAATCCAATTGTAGTAGATTTCTTCGTCTAAGAACACCACGCTGTTATTATTATCATTACATTTACTTAATGGAATTAACTGAGATTTAGATACTCTGCGATGCAATCAAGTCGCCGTTTAGCGCTTCAGTTTAATCCATAATATTATTTATCATAATCATTTATGACTAACAGCAAGATTGCAAATTAATTTAACTCGACGTTTCGATCCCTATGTGGATCATTTCAAGATATACATTGACAAAACCTATATTGTAGCACAGCTGTGTAAAAATTAACGTAAAAAAAGAAATTATAACATACGTACTTGCTGTGGCAAAGAAAATAAAAAGATTTTTAACATAATAATAAGGAGTTACAGAGAACTGAGTCTATAAATGATCGAACCGTGCGCCGATATCACAAATAGTATTAATACAATTTCGATCGAGAAGAATTTCAATTTATTATTTAATATATCGAATGGTATGCATATTTAACAAAACATTACCACAAACGATGTTTAATCAACGACTGATAAATTTTCATAACAAAACGATCCCTCATTGTTTTATTTCGTTCATCCAAATTCACTCCTTACATTTTGCCTCTAAAGGTACGTGTCTATCTGAGAGCAAAACTATCGCGAGTTATTCTCGAGACTTTCTCGAGATTTGACAGTGTACACTATCGGAGAGCAACCAAGAAGATTAAATAAGATGTACACATAAATTGAGAGTAACTCTCGAGAGCAACTATCGACCATTCAACTACCACACATTCCACTAATGCTTTTAATAAGTTTGGTTAATAATAACCGATTATAATCCGACGGTTTCGAGAGGTGGACGGACATAGAATTCTTTCATGAAAGCGTATGAAAATTTAGCTGTCATTGATTTCCACCGACAAATTCGCCGCGGAACGTACGAAACCTGCTTCGCTCGGTAATTCCGTTTTCGGTAATCACCCGCGCATCAATATTATACGATATCGATACGAACGCAATTAACCAAACAAGCACCGAGCACGACTCACGGGCATATTCAATTCGAGATATTTATTTCGTGAACAAACGTGACTAGTGTAGTAGCAACGGGGCACGATCGATTGTAATTTTGTCACTTCGGGACACCGTAACGAGCCGCTGAGCTTGTCGGGAGCGGAACGCGGATTCGACGATGCGATACACGAACTTGATGACCGTTCGTAAGATTTGCTGGATTTGCTGAATTCGCCGGACACGCGCTGTTCGTTTTTAGCAAGCGCAATCCACGGGAATTCATGCCAACACAAAATGAAACTACAGAGTTGCACCGCAAATGCACAATTCTTTAACGTACAAATATTTATACAGCTACCTCTCTCTCTGCTTATTTTTATCGCGTTTGGAACGTGTCGCCCGGTTTCGAAAAACAATGCACTCGACAGAATAAATGTTCATTACTTTATTATTTCGCAATATGAGTATTCTTGTTATTTACCGTGCTTTTTCTTTTATAATTGTTGAACCTTTAAAGCCTTTCTGCATGCGTTATATGAAATTTGCATAGAGAATTTATGCGAATCGAACGTAGCCCATTAGATCGTGATGTAATTTTACACCATCGGCGCGTCATTAAATTTGCAATGGAATTATAATAGAAAGAAGGATACGTGATAAAATATAGTCAGTAACCGTTTCGCTGACCCAATTAATAATATAAACTCATTAACATTCAACGGACATGGGAGCGTATATATGGACAACAGGCCACAATAATTTTAGAATTATTCAACATAGAAGTCAATCAATAATTATGAAATATTAAGCAAGAACAAATACACGCTCGTCTGTCATTCGTAAATTCGACGTTGCACGAGTTATCATGCAACCAGGGAACGATCGAGCTGTTCTCGTGGAAAGAAATTTACAAGGCAGTAACCGTTCTCGTCATAACGGGGATAATCAACGCAAAGAGGCGAGGCGTCGATAAAAATCGCGGCTATCCAACGATCACGAGTCTATTAAACCGAAAGGTCCACGGAACAAGGCTAACGACGAGGAGCCAGCTTCCGCCGCTACTTATTCTCAAGTATCCCGTGAGCTGGAACGAAATGGGCCAGCGCGATTATGCCGAAAACCAGTTCGGGACTCGCGAGGCGCTGCATATGGGACCAGGTTAGTTGCTACAGTCGATAAATTTCAAGGAGAAAGTGGTCGGGACGGTGGAAACGGTGCTTGTATGGAATTCGACGCACCGGTGTGACGGATTGACAATCTGGCGGCCAAAGATGAACAATTTTACTGCATCGCCGTATGTTCTGTCGATCCCGGAATTGGAAGGTCGGATCGTTCCAAATAATATTAAAGATGTATTTTTATAAATTGATTCAAATGTTTTCTTGAACATGTATTTAATTTCAAGTCTCTAGCTCATCAGGAAGTTAGTTTAAAATCAATTGCAAATTTGCCATCAAACAGACGAACAGACAGACAAACAAACAAGAAAGCGAGCTAATAAAAACGTGGTAAAATACGATAGAACTTTCCCTCCAACCTAACAAAAATCTCGGTTAAAACGGTTAAAAAAGTCCGACATGCGTTCGTCGTGACGTATTCAGGGTGAGGGGTTAATAAACGTTGTAGGTTTATGATAAATAAAACTAAAGTTGTTCGAAAAGAATGAAAAATTCGGGAATAAATGAAAGTGCCTTTTTATATTGAAATTTGGACAAGACAACGTCTGTCGGGTCAGCTAGTTTATTATAAAATAAATAGTTGGTCATCCAATAGTCAGCTGCATATCCTTAGGGGTTGTCGAACATTCTAAACAAACTTTCGTCTTTTATGGAAATCAAAGTCGAACGACACTAGGAGGTAGTCTATAGCTGATCTTCACGGTCGAACACTGTATTTAAAAGATGTTAGTGAAATGATGTTCAGGGAATAGTTCTTCGCGGGGTGTGTACCATGTAGGTCGCGGCTGTAGTCTTTTGATGTAATCATCGTTTCGACTGCATCAACGATACTGTCGTCAAAGTTACGACTATGGGCCATTACCGTGCTTGGCAAAGGCCGACGTCCGTGTACTTTTGATAGCATTAGCGGTACTGTTTACCGGTAAATGGTTCCCCTTGAATTCCAACGGGCGGGTCTCGTTAAACATAGACCCGAGAGATGTGTGCGGAAGCTGCCGGAAGAGACACACGAAGACGCACCTCGGCTCGTCTACCACCGATACGTCGTCGTTGGCGCATGTTGGTGCGAAGCGTGTCCTTGCTTTCTAATTGTCGTGTAATTATGGTATGCGAGCAGCCAGGGAGTCTGTTCGCCGCCACTGTCATCGTCATCGTCGACGTCGACGTCGCCCGTGAGGCAGTCCGCAATCGGTCTATATTTATCCACTGTTTGAACGTAGCCAGCCGTTCCTGCTCGCTAGGCCGACCAGCACCGCAGCGGAGACGAAGCTGCACGAGGAAACGGCCGCCACAGAAAAACGAGGAAGAAGTTGATTGCGTAACAGCGAACATTACCGACGCTGGCATTAACGCGCCGTTCCCAGTCGATTCTCGGACGATTTTTATTTATTTCCTCATTATGTAATTTTATTCTTGCCCGCGCTCGAAGAAAGCGTTTCTGTCGCCAGAATCGCCGATATGCAACTTTGCTAGAAGGTGGTTCTTACTGTGCCAGTTGGACCGTAAGTAGTTCAGGGTTGCTTTGATTTTTGACATAAGAAGATATCGGTGGTGAGTGCCCGCTGTACACACAAACGGGAGAAATAAGAACAGTGGGTTCTGTTTGTTGTGTGGGCTGAAAGATGGAAAGGCCTCGGTCCTTAGACGTGGGTACAGTAAAGTTTCTATAAGTGCGAAAGCCTCGGGTGGATTTGTCGCATCTACTGTGCGCAGACACTACTTTTTATCTATATAAGGCGAGCCATGTAAATAGAGACCACGTCGAAAGCCTTTGAACTTTCTTTTCTGTACGCTATCCTTCCGTGCGCCCGCAACATTCATTGTGATGGCGCACGTACGTTTCAATTGTGCCGGCGACTCCCCGCGTCGTGTTTGTTTGGTTCACACCGATATACCAAGCCGAGATCAGATTACTAAGCTGGGGGAGGGGATAACGTGGTCGCATCTACTGTGCGCAGCATTGTCGCTCTTATAGAAACTTTACTGTATTGGGTACACCAACCACCTGTGCCCCTCGAGCCCACACTACTCCTTCTGGGTGTACGTAAATGTATTTTTTCCACACATCTTTAATAAAGAAGAAAGAAAGGGTTGCTTTGATTTAAAACTAAGAACTTGCATTTCTCGATGCATCATTGTGCCTACGGAGAACGAATGGTCATCGGACCAAGCGGGCAATCGAAAGTACCTCAGGTGCACCGCGACGACGGAATCGCAGATAACAGCGATCCCAGTTGCCAGCGATTATTTACATTGTATTCAAACGTTCCCCGAGTTTCGCTGCCAAAGACCAACTGTTTATAATGTTAGCAGCGGCATAAGTCTGTGGCAATGGCCGATTGTTCAATTTCATTGTGCCCTCCCTGATGGACAAAGACTCGATCGTCCGCGCGGCTTCGTTCGTAAAGCAGGAAGCGAGTGGAGCGTAAACTCGCGGCGAAGTTGCGGCAGATTTCCAAGTGAAGATCCAAGAAAAGTCGACGAAACGATGATGCGCCGGCAACGACAAAAGATAAATCAAGATTCCAAACGGATTGGGGAAACGCGAAAGACGTGACATTAACAATTCAAGAGGAGATAGAGGGACGGAGAGAAGGCGAGGAAGGTTAATGGTGACAGATTTCGAGTGAACAGGAGAAAGAAAAGAGAACAGGAGAGAACGTTTGTCTCCCGTTGCGGGCTCCAACGGCACCGTTGCATGCCGGCTTTCCTCGTTATTTCGCCATCCGACCGTGAGGAATCGTTAATATACTCTGCGCCGTGCCGGCCCCGCCTCGACCGAATCAAACGGATTTCGATATTTGTCTCACACTCGCCGGAACGAGGCTCGGCGTGTATCGACGATGAAAGATTTTTAATCGTTTTATGAACATGCCCCGACCAAACGTCGCGCCGCACAATTAATCAACAGAACAAATATCTCTCGTAAATTGGTGGAATTTATTCCGGCGTACGAATATTGACCGAGCGCCGCGCTGGTCATTAATTATTTGTGTAGCCATTTTCACAAACTAATACACACAGATAATAAACAAATATCACAAAATATGCGTATACCGCTAATTCTGATAATGCACTTTGACGTTGAATCTACAATATTCAACCTGAACCTGAAAAATCGAATCCGATGCAGAATCAAAATATATTGTAACTATGCGAACTGTACAATTCACAAAGACGGAAACTAATAAATTCCCTACTCAGTATGGGCCTCCAACTGCCCCTTAATATAGACACAATTATCGCAAAGCCAAATATCAAAGCTTGTACTAGCATCCACTCCTTTTTCCAAAGTTATAACCTACACATTTATCCACGTTATTGTATTTACCTACATTATTCATGTAAAGCAAAATAAATACAAGAGGGTTTAGAATGCTTATAAATAAAAAAATATATTATAACTATTCTCAGATATTGATAATATGCGAGAGACACCTGTGAAGGTGTAAATGCAATAAATACATGTATTGAAAAGATAGTACAAGAAAAAAGAATGGGGGAAATAGTAGACTGGCTTGGAAATATCAACGGAAAAAGAAAATAAATGACCAGAAGGAGAGAAGCAGAGGTAATAGTTGATTTAAGACGTTAGGGTAGATTAGCATAATCGTCCTAGATATATTATGGATATTAAGGTGTAGGATTTCCTGACGACTTCCTAACTGCGAGGTGGAAATTAAATAAATATGACTATTCTCAAGTACACGAGCATTCATTTAGGCGGTTCAACATATCTTCTAGAGCGGAATTTAAGGATTCGAACCCGATACACCGTAGATCCGAGAATAGTCCAGGAGCTGAATCCCAAGAACCTGGAAAGTAGGTTTAGCAGTCCTAGTATAGTCCGCGTTGAATAAATGAATATGTATTGGCTGATTTGAATCCACTTTCTCCCGCTTGTTTGACTCGGAGTAAGACAGTAGTTACCCATATCCGACCAATTAAAGATTTCCTACAAATCATCCGTCGCTCCTCGATCTGTTTACACGGCTCAAACAACTTAGCTCGCAACTTCCGTCAGCCGCTAAAACTACCCATTTGCATCACCGTTGAACAATTTACGGAGATAGAGGCAAGGGGATCTCGGCGTTCGTTCTAACAACTGTACTTTCTAATTCCGAGCATAATTACTCCTAATCACCTCTCCGAGCAATGTCATTGAACCGTAGCCCGAATCGAGAAGAAACTCCCGGGAAAGATTTCACTCGTTCGTCGCGTCGAGCTTCCATCGAGTTGACCTGACCTCGCCCCCGAAGACTGTTCGATATCTCCGGTGGCATAATTTAATGACGATGCTCGGAACGGAAAGCTCGCTTAATGGATTAAAAAGGTATGTTTCGAGAGCCTAGCTCGATCCGGAACCGTCGAAAAACGGTGCTCCGCCGGAATGCAAGCGGAACGTAAATCGCGGAACGGTTCTCCGAAACGAAATAAGCGCGAGCTAGAGAAACAAAACGAACGCATCGCCGCTCGAAACCGTGGGGGTCGCGGTAAATTTATCCGCAGGCTCGGTTCCACCATGTGCAACGGCTGCAACACAGAAACACACTTCGAGAGCGGTTACGTGTTGCCCGCGGTATTGTTGTCGCGAGAAAAAAGGCGGCCCGCGAACAAATCTCTGTTACGCGCCGAGCTGTAGATACCACTTCGGGGGATTAAGCGTTTATGAACGAATTTATAACGAATCCCCACGCGGTCTCACCTTGTATATAACCGACCATTCTCTCTCTCGAACAGTCCGCGGCAATATTGTACTTCTTCCTTCAGCATTTAATAATTTCATTTTTAAACCATTCGCTAAGGCGAGCAAATCATTTTCTCCAAGGAGAAAGTTAATGGTCTGGAACATTTCAAGTTTATCGTATCCGTAGAAAAATTGAGAAAAGCATTTGCCTCGCTTGGACAATTTTAATAGCAGTTGGAATGATAATGGATGTACCGAGTGTCTATTTCTAATACTAAAAAGTCGTTTTGAATGAAAAAAATGAAAAAATTATTATATAACGGGACCACCCCGGGGACATACTCTACAAGATGCAAATGGTTTCGTACCGATTGGTCCATCCATCTCGGAAAAAAGCGAAAAAAGGCATATACAGGTAGAATTGAGTAACCTCCTTCTCTTTCGAAGTCGGTTAAAAATTTGTGATTTCGGCGCACGGTTGGATTATTTATAGACTAACAGCAAGTTCGCAAATTAATTTAACTCGACGTTTCGATCCCTATGTGGATCATCTTCAAGAGATACATTTTTGCGTCCGAAAAATAATAAATTTTCAGTGAATTTCGAAAACCTATATTGCAGCACAGCTGTGTAAAAATTAACGCAGAAAAAAGAAATTACAAAACACGCACTTGCTGTGGCAACAAAAATAAAAAAAATTTTAACTTAATAATAAGGAGTTACAGATAACTGAGTTTTCGTCGATGGTAGTAGATATGTAACTGAAACATGTGCTACGCGAACTTGATAAATAATGTGTCTAATTATCCTTATTCGAATGTGTTTCCATTGATTTTCAGTTGCGAGATGGACACATCCAGCGAAAGATTCGAAGCACGAGGACACGAAACTACTTGAGAACACCGTCGAAAATGTTGGTGGTTTGCGTAAACGTCGAAATCTACGGTCGTGTTCGACATAACCGGGTGTTTCCGTCGTTGGCCGTCGAACACGCGCGAAGTACGTGGGAGCGAGCGTTTCAATTGCGCGGATCCATTTTGACGACAGTCGCGGGAACGCATTTAAGCGTGGAAACTATGCTAGTTCCCGGAGACGGCGGAAAAAGGAGCGCCGAGCGCTCTAGTCGAACTTTCCCGTTGGCGGCGACGACGACGTCACGATGAACGAGGATAAGCGGGCGACAGACGATAGTGAAGTATCGCGACGCGAGTTGCCGGTTAATTAAATGGAAGTTCCGCGTCAGAAGCTAAGGCTAAGGAGCCAACATCCAGTTAGTCGAGTCCTTGCCGCTGAAGAGAAAACTTTGAAGGGGTTGCAGGGGCGGGGCGGAAAAACCGTGGAGAGGAAGAGAGAAAGAGACAGAGAGAGAGCGAGTGATGCAGAGCGTCGAAACGAGCAACGAGGCTCCGAGCGGAGGAAGAAAGCGCCGAGAGCGAAATCGTCGGGTGATTAAGCGACGGTACATCGCGTTCCGCTTCGGTAAATCGTTGATTAGAGACGCGGAAATGGAGTCGAAGGACGAAAAGCTGCGCGCCGATCCGTCCGACATGGAAAAAAATGGAATGAGAACAATGCCAAGTGCGTCGCATGCTGCGACGACGACTGTGATGACGGATAATGACGAGCCATTGGACGAACCGATGGCGTTCCCATTGTAGAGCCGGGAAAAGGCACTGCAAATACCTTAGACTAGTGCAGCAAATGAATTGTGTACAGATGAATGAGCCGTTTAATGCTAAAATGACAAGGAATTACGTAAAAGTTCCAACGAAACACAATTACACCAACGAATATAACATGAAGAATCCTACACATATTTACCTCCACTGCGTTCTCGCAAAAGATTAGCAAACGTGGTTTTTGAAAAAACTTTGGAGTTCTCCGAACATTTCCGAAGGCACTTGCAAAGATTCTCCGATGAAATTTACGGATAGTGGATTATAGATAAAATAGATTGGTCCGTTCTGTCTGAGAGGTAGCCGTTTGAAGGCTGGAAAAATGAGATGGAACGAGGCAACGCTGAAAGATACGCCCCCGATTCATAGGAAGGCCTTGTAAGGGGAAATCCGCATCGCGAGGCAGCGATCACGAGATAAAACTAAATGACCACTTTAAATCGCTTTTATGCGCGTAGAATGAACGTCGGAACCACGTGCACTGTGGGTACACTCCGTTACGACAGAGGGTACGTACCAGTTTACAGATAACAATTCGACTTGCTGCGGCCGCTTTCGCACGACCCTATTGTCAGAACGATTCCGCGTAACGGTACGCAAATCTGGATTTTACCCGTGTTTCTTTCCGCGCCATAACACGCTGGTGCACAGGTCGAACGCTGTTCACATCTGTTGAGCATTGTTGCGACACCTTTTATTAGAGCGGCGCGTGAAGATGATTGCGTCAGAAAAATATGTCTGTCGATTCGCACGAGTAATAAGACGTTTTCGAAAAGAATGTAAAGAAAATATACTTTCTTTAATTTAAATCAGCGCACTCTTTGAACTATTGCTAAATTTGAGATAGATAGAGAGAGATAGAGAGAGGAGAAAGAGTAAAAGGAGATAGAGAGCACATGTGCATAAAAATTAAATAGAGATAGAGATAATTAATTAATAAAATAAGTTGGTGTAAGTAAAGAGAGTGAACAATAGACTCTAATTGTCCTTTTACAATGGGTGTTATTTTATCCTGTGTTACTTTATTTACACAGAAAGAAATTTAGTCTGTTGTTTAATTAGTAACACAGGATAAAATAACACCCATTATAAGAATACGCGCTTTCCGAATTTATTGATTGACTGCATCCGTGTGCCACACAAATTCAGGCCCATCCTGTACAGTGGATATTGTACATTAATCATAAACTGACCGGAAACCTGTACTTTCCGTAAAAGAATCAAACGCTTTGACATAAAAGTTTCACTTTGAGCTATGGAAACAGTCTGGAAACTTTCTCCACTGGAAGATTATGGAAGCCTTCGTCGCTGGCACAGAGTTATTAAACATTTTACTGTGTTCCGACTGTAAGAAACTTCATTTCCCTAAGTTCAAAACGAGTCAGATTACGAACGGAAGTTACATTGTTACAGCTGACACTAACAATTACCAAACGGAGTAAATCGTGTCCGTTTTTCTCTTCACTGAAATCGTATTCATTCATAAATCGCTGAGAACACCGTAACCACGTTTACGTCGATAGGCGCTTCTCTTAATTAATACGCTTCCAGATCCAGGGTGCGAGAGAAAAAAAAGAGGCTTTAAATTTAATTCAACCGAAGAACGGTCGGGTATCGCGAACGAGATTTCTCGCAGCTCGGTGCGAACGCAGCGTAGCGCAGTTTCTACGAGAATTTATTGCGGCACGCAGTAAAACAAACGGGACCGAGAAAAATAATCTTTTTGCTCGCGATTCTCCGTTTAAATGAATTTCATTTGATCTTTTCACGAGGCGTTGCGGCAAAACGGCGATGCCACATCGTTAATGAGGGAACGGTCTCGAGCCCTTCAATCCTGTTTAATGAAACAACCGTAAAAATGATAATTGTTCCCATGTTTTTCGATCGTTTCTCTCTAGGTGTCGGGAAACGAGAAAACACATAAAACAATTTTCGATTCCACCAGCACATGCCAGCAATTAAATTGTATGTTACGGAAAACCTTATTTTTTACACGTTGATAATTGGTAAATCTTCTACAAGAGAATATTTCCACTTGGTTCACCAGCACATGCCAGCAATTAACTTGTATGTTACGGAAAACCTTATTTTTTACACGTTGATAATTGGTAAATCTCCCACAAGAGAATATTTCCACTTCGAAGTTTGCGCTTTCATTTATTCAAACTGATTGTTTGTGTTTGTTACAGTTAAATAATTTAATAATGTAGTCCACATGGGTCACCAGTCAATAGTAACAAACTGGTCAGCACTTGGGGTAAACTAAATTTGTTAGATCAGTGACAAATTGTTAGGAAATGGCTGTTCGCGGCGGTTTCGTTGTCAGGTGTTAATGGCTGTTCGCTCTAGAAAGGGAATTAAAACAGGCGACTCGTTAACTAACGCTCAAGAAAGAACGGTCGGGTGTTAAACGCCGTCAATAAATCAGCAAGAGGGGTCCAAAAGTTCCGAAACATCCCCTTTCCCCTGGAATACGCTCAAGAATGCAGCCAAGAGTAAACCGACCCGCGCCATTCTCGACTTTCATTTTCAGGGGCTTAGATAACACAGCACACGGGCAACCGGGCACAATACTTGATTTGACACGCGTATTTATTCGACAACTATTTTAGAAAGTCGCTTCTACGAACAACACGTGCACTGGGATCTTGCGTCGAACAGCACTCTTTCAAAAATACGGCTGAGATACGCGAAAGAGTAGTTACTTCATTGTTATTTCATTCTTCATTTTTACAAGAATGTGTAACGCATTACCATACTACTTTCAGCGTCATACGAGTCACAATAGAGGAAGTGCATTTTCGAGAATGGCGTAATGACCTTGTAATATCAATTCTACACGAATGTCCGCAGTCGAAGTGAGAATCGTCGTCATCGATGTAGGAGCGAGATTCTGAAAATCTTCTGGATGTGTTCGATTGTATTTGTATGTGTGTATCGTGTGTGTATGCGTGAGTCAATCGTTGCGATACATCGATTGCAAACGTAACCAATGGCATAAACAAACAGCTGACGTGAAAAGAGACAAACGAAACGCATGTAAAACATTAGAGCGATAAATGTACATTCTCTCGAAAACGAATTCACGTCGAGGTTTCTGAAATACGATACGATACGATTACGGAATACAAATGCGAATTACGGCTGTAGAGTTGTACGTTTGTTCAGTGTCCGGTGTACTTGTGTATTGTTATTCACGGTTGTGTGCTTTCTTTCAATAAATATTAATAGTTCAAACATCTTTACTCTTACATCGATGATAGAGGGATAGCGCATTGATCCTGTAGTAGCACTTTTCTATCATTTATCTTTTACGATTGACGTATTGTAGGCACCGACCACGGTGTCGCGTTTACGACGCGATATCGCGCGATTAAGAGCCGCGTCACTATCATCGAGTACGGTCATACCAGATGTTAGCGGAGAGAAGTAATAAAGATCCTGCGCGTTACGTCGCATTGTGACCGTCGCATCGTTCATGCGCTACTTATGCGGTGGCCTCGATGCTCTTAATCCTTTCGCTGGCCAGATTCTCGCCGACGTTTGCCCCGATTTCAAGCTCGGCTCGATATGTCTTTGATGTCGCCTGCTGCTGCGATACCCCAAGATAGTTTTCTTTAACGATAAAGCAAGCGTCCTTTACTTGCAAGACTTTGTTAACAGTCACTGTTTCTCAGAAATACTTACAAAGAAGATTGTAATAATTTTTCACATTCTTGCGGTGTCACGTTCTCGAACTACAAAGTACAACATGGCGGAGTATCGTAGAAGATTTTGGTTACTAACGTAAATAGGTTAAACCTTGTACATTCTGTAATTGAAGACATAAGTCAGTTCTGTTGGAATTTATTTAAGAAACAAATTGATAAAAATCTACTGCTTCCAGCAGGTATATTCGACCGCTTGACTTTCGAGCGCCTATACAAATAATACATTGTATTCGTGCCGTCCCTGTCATGGGACCCTCAACTCTCAATTGTTTCTAGATCGTCGACCGTTTTTCTAGACGTGATCCTTACTCGTGTTGATTTTGTTAAACAGTTAAGACGTGCCTTCAGAGATGGATTTCTTTGAATAAATCTTATTTCATATTTTAATAGAGTGTAATTCATTGAATACCCATATTCCAACAAGTTCATTTATTGTATAAGTTTTACATATTTTTATATCGTTTATAAGTATTGGACAAGTTCATTAATTGTATAAGTTTACGTTCATTAATTGTATAAGTTTTACATATTTTTATATCGTTTAGAAGTATTTTATAGTAGTATTTTATATCGTTTTAGATCGTTCCGTGCCAGAATAACACAGTTTTAGAAATCTGAATTTACCCGGTTATGTCACTGAGGTTTTCAATTGACGGAGGACATTTTTGGAATGAGAGAGATCCGCAGTGTAGTTAGCGAGCGAAACGTAACAGCTGTAAGGCATTGAAAACATGAATTCGCATGGAGGTCTGGAGTCGCAGGATTGGTGATTGTAGTGGAGACCGATTAGTGAATGAAGAAGCGCACTTTTCTGGGATTTGAGGGTAGCGGATCCCCCGGAACGGGCTTAATAATAGCGGTGAGTGCAGAACCGCAGCACGCTGGTGCGTTGTTGTATGCACAGAGGCGGCCAATCGAGAATAAGCCGGGTCGAGTGTACACGCAAGCGCTCTGCCATGCGCCAGAACGTGCCACATGGCCGCCACCTTGGCAATGCGTTGACCCTAAAGTAGCGCGTTCACCACTACCACGCTCTGTCCTCGGTGCAAGCGCGTCTACTAGAGGCTGGTTCGAGCGTGGTCGGGTCGCTAGCGCGCCGGTTGTTTCGACACATGCACTCGTGCGGAGCAGCCGCGGCGGTGAGGAGAGAAGGGAGGAACCGTGCCGTGCCGTGGCGATGCAGTTTCGATGCAGCGCGGCCCAATGTTGCTCTTTTTGAAATACCGCTGCGCCGCATCTCGCGAGCTACGCGCGTGTCCTCGCCTCTGTCCGTCGCTGAACGATTTTCTAAGATTAGGCCCGAACGCACCGTTTATACCAACGAAAATATCGTTATTTTCCACGTGCCCCCGGGCGATCTGCGACCAACTGTCTTTGATGCTCGAGGAATAACAAATTCGATGGTCGCCTGCGCGACTTCTATGCATCGCGGCCTCGATCCTTCAGCCATTTTCTTCTTTCGTTCTTCTTCGGACGCGCCACCGTAAAACCCCTACATCTACCGCACGGTAAAGCACAAGGCCGTTTACTTTAACGCATTGGAACGCTACTTTCATAATATATGTACAGTAGATTCCGCTTGTTTGAGGGAAACAAGGGAAAGCCACGGATGATGGGTCACGGATTTTTCTGAAACTTGCAGTATTTGAAGATGTCTTCTGTAAATGTAATTTAGCAAAGCATTAGCGCGCGCTTCTCAAGATTTTGAAAATCGGTTCTTTCGGAATTCAGTTCGAAGTTGAGTAGCTGAGGGCGTACCGAGAAATACCTACGAGTTTGTGTCTCACTGCAAGAACTCTTAGAGATTCTGAAGAAAATGCTAATATTCCCGAAGCAGGTAATACCTGAAAAGATTTCCAGTAGAATTAAGATTCACCAACGGACACAGTTTCACTTGAGTTGTCCGTGAACTCTGCTACGAAGCTATCCGATCCGAGGATAGCGATCGACGTCGCTTAAAAAAAAGCTGCGCAGTTGCGTCGCCGTATCAAGTAGATCAATTTATGCGAACTGGTGAAACCAATGCACAAGCTTATCATAAAATACGAGCGGCGGTCTGGGGATTATCTTATCGAGAACCGCTCCCGTATCTACTCTCAGCAGTAAATCAATTATATTTGTTTATTACGCTCGCGGCGAATTCAATGCCTCTCGTGCAGACTCAATTAGAAGCGCTTTATCTACAAAGATGTCTATTATGATGAGCTTTCACGCGAATCGTGTAGCACGATTCTCGAGAAACAGTAATCGTCGACTGAAAAATAGTTCTAGCGAAGCAATCGTTTCGACTGCATGGATATTTATGACCACATTGGAAACAAAGTTCTATGCAAAACCGACGATACCGAAAGGAACGCGTGGTCATGCAGGTACGTATTTCGTTTGCGTGGGTAGCGACCAGTGTAAAAGGCTTCGACGTTTCTTTTATGCTTTTACAACTGCTTTACTTTTGCATCACTGCACAGTGGTCGGTGATTTCAGCTGTTATAGATATATGTATAGAAATTAATACGGTTCCAGGGACTATTATATATTTCTTTTCCTCTACTATTAAAAATTTTTAATAGCAAACGTGGTCTCGAACCAAATGATTTAAATCCGAATGTAAACGTTCGGGTAATCTTACAAATTTGCTATTATGTGTAGAATATGATCGAACCTTTGCGCTGATAAAATCACTCTAATTTATTATCTTAATATTTACGATCGAAATAACAAAAATCCTATAACTATTGTATATGTACAATTTTTCTGATCCCATATCTACGAGTCGTTATATTGTACCTTGCGACGCGTCTTTAAGTATCGAATCAAAGACAGAGCTTCTTTTAGTCCGCCGACGTAATCCCATTCAGATGTTCTTTTTTAAGATCAAAGAAGATCAAATAAATATCGTTCTAAATTGAATACCTTTTTTAATTAATTAAAATAAACACATTGCTTCCCAAAAGCAACAGCTATGTTTGTAAACATTCAATGCGAAAATATGTCTGGGACGTTCATGCAAACGAAAACAAACCTCGCTGGTAAACACAGATTCGTGTACATTTTATTTCTGATGAACGAGTCTTGGGAACACAAAATCACAAATGATCCAAACAACGGTGCAAACACTCGACGAGAGAATTTTCCACCGTTGTCGGAGTTTCGAAGAAACGAGGCGACGCGGAACGGGCCGGGACGGACAGCGTCGGATCCGCGTGCGGTCAGAAACGATACTCCGTTGATGCGTTCGTTTCTCGACGCGTTATCTCGAACATGTAATCTTATCCCCGATCTGTAAACACCGGGAGATAAGTACCGGCGGATAAGCGGTTACAGGTGGTTCCCCTCTCCGTGTTCGTTCCCGCCCTCTGTTTCTCTTTCTGTCTTCGTCCCGCCTCGCACCTTCTACCCGCCGTCTTCATCATCGAGACGCCACACTGCCGCCACTCTCTTCCCGACTTCCAGGTACACGAATAGCAGGTACACCCGCGCGTATATCTTGTTCACGACCGAATAGATGAGCGACTCGATTCCCCGGCTCGGTACCACGTTTACCCTGTTCAATCGTATTGTTCCGATTCCGAGGACCGCTGTCCGAGATTCTCTACCCAGTGTTTCTCGGTCTGACGGTGCTCTCTGGCCATACACCGATATTTCTGGAAATTTACAACCTCGACGGAACTGCTAACCGAGCTGCTTCTTCTTCCGAAACAAAATAGAATGCTCGATTCTGCGGAATAAATGCAGACGAACATGTAAATCTTTATACTATTTTCTGTGAAATAACATTTACCGATATCCGCTTTTTCTACACCGAAACACATAACTTCCTGATAAAAATTGCATTTATGATTAGCCAGAGAATTTCGTGCATTTTCGACAAAAATTAAATGCGGAACATACACCGATATTTCTGGAAATTTGCAACCTTGACGGAATTGCTAACCGAGCTGCTTCTTCCGAAACAAAATAAAATACTCAATTCTGCGGAATAAATGCAGACGAACATGTAAATCTTTATAATATTTTCTGTGAAATAACATTTAGCGATATCCGCTTTTTCTAGACCGAAACTCAGAACTTCCTGATAAAAATTCAATTTATGATTAGCCAGAGAATTTTGTGCATTTTCGACAAAAATTAAATGCGGAAAAGTGAAAATATTTCAAGAATGCGCAAACACGTTAAAAAGAAAAGTCTGCTGTAATTCTAAAACCTTATCGCTCCTTCATTCAGCTCGGTTGTTTGGTCGATCGAAAGAAAGAGCGCGTAAACTAACGCGTCTCAAATTCGCCATAGACAGCTGAATTCGAGCAGGTTGGCGACAGCGCGTACAAAGTTAACCTCCGCGAGGAAATTAAAATCCGTGTACAGGGCGCGTTCATTTTTCCGCTATTGTGCGCTCCGATACAATTGGCGACCGGTTGCCCGAGTAGATTGAGCAGGCGGAGGTACACAAAAGACCGGCGACAAAGCAACGAGCGCCGAGAGAGCCGTGCTCTCGAAAGCTTTCGTCCTCTCCAGTCTGTACGCCCGCGCCCGACCGGCCTCTGAAACCTCGATCAAGAGGAATTTCGGTCGTTTCACTTGTCGCCGTGTTCTCGCGACGGGTCCACGCTCCGCCACCTTGCTACCAATCGCTCTCTCGCTGCAAATATCTCAGCGTTCTTATCGACGCCAGGAATCTGGAGCCGTGCAACGCCGATAAAGGCTTTCCATTCGACCGGGAAACGTTTACAGTGGCTGTTGCGTGCGCGATCGCTCCACGGATTTTCTTTTAAATCCACTCCGGGGCCTCGTAAATCCCAGCTTCAACCTATCGTGCTACGAAACCCGCTTCACGAGTCACGATTGTTCCCAGCAAATTAATCCCCGACAATTGAATTAAAACGGTAGAGCGGCGATCGCGCGATAATTCGATTCGTGATTTACGCTTTCCGATAGATCGCGCGGGATTGCCGGATACGAGGCTGTCGACTTACCAGGGAATTGCTCCGACTCGGGAGAGAACACGATTCTTTTTGAAAAAAGCTAGATAAGTTTATGTTGAGAACTGTTGGAACTTGTGGAACTTTGTGGTCTGAACATAATCTATCTGTGCGCTCTAATTGTACGATTTAATAAACATACTTTAATACATGTGTTAACAAGAACCCTATTTTATTTTCGTTGCCACAGCAAATTTCTTTTTTCTGACTTAATTTTACGTATCTGTGCCGCAATATAGGTTTCCAAAATTCACTGAAAGCCTATTATTTTTCAGACGCAAAAATGTATCTCTTGAAGATGATCCACATAAGGATCGAAACGTCAAGTTAAATTAATTTGCAAATCACAAAATTTAGTATTACTACAATTTCGATTGAGAAGAATTTCAATTCAACAAGAACCAATAGGTTTGGGACCAGAAAAATCCAGAATAACAAATAATAAATATAAGGGCTCTTTCGGAATAAGGGAATAGAATAATAATCCGAGAATAAAATAGGAAATACGTGTATTCGCTTCAAAAGGCCGACAAAAAGTGCCGATCGCGTCTCCGCCGTCATCGCTCTGTTGTTTTAGACAAGCGACGATCGGTTTCCGTTGCCAACAACGTGGTCGCTCCTTACCGCGCGCTGCTACCAACCTTACATAAAAGTCTAATGACTACAGTAAACGTTACTTGACCCCTTGCCGTACTTTGACGAGTCTGACTCGTGATGAGAATTTCAAGCTAGACGTAAACATCACGAGTCAGGCTCGTAGTTGTAATATCATAACAAACACAAATAGTCACGAGTCTGATATCAATATATCAACACGTCTCCGTCGCTTGGGTCCGAATACTTCCGAGTTAAAAGGTACAGAGCAAGAGGTTAACTACGAAGAAGAACTTGCAAGAAGCAATAAGAAATATGTCGATAAAAGGCCTCATAGGATTTTCTGGATTTGTAAAGGACAAGCGAAACAAATCGCCTGGATCAAGATTTCGTTTTAATTTTTCGAAAGCGTAGCGGCCAATTTTCTTCGAATTGTTTGGTCACTCTGGATTAAAAGTACCATTGCGTTTATCGGTGCATTGTACGCACAATTCGCATTGTTCTGGGACGATACAGTGGCAACGCGAGTGCGGCTCTATCGACCGACCGAAAAATCGAGTTTCGCGTTCCAGCAGCGTGGCACAACCAGTTCCCCTTGAGATATCGGATAGCGGCTCGCAATACCGAAAATGGACGCCGCGGTGAGAAACGAGCGGTCTCGGATGTCCGCGAACCTTTTCTATGAAGCCGATAACGAACCAAGTCGTTGCTCCCACCGCGTCGTCGTCCTTCGCGGCCCACGCGGGTTTCGCGAACCTCGCGAACGTTATTTCGCGCGAGCTCAGCGCGCGCACACGTTGCAGAATAACTTCACGTGTACGTACAACTGGGTGTACCCAACAATGACCGGTGTTGGATGTCCGGATGAAATTCACCGGTGATTTGTATCGGCGGACTTTATTGTTTCAACCAGCGCCGACGGATACACGATTTCACGGTCCGCGACGGTACCGTCGGGTTGCCGTAATCGGAAATTATACCCCGTGTTCTTGGAAACGCAGATCGTTCATCTGAGAGAATCTCGCAGTTGCGTTTTCTGCCTCGACCGGTTGCGACTTTGGTTCGTGGGTGTAGGACAAGGCGACGAGAGTTACGTAATAATAATAACGAGCTACTCATGCGAGTGCATCTACGACGGAATAATTCAAGCAGACAGCTCATTTGCAAATGAAAATTAGCCGGAAAAGCTTGCAAGTCGGAATAAAAAGTAGAAAACCACGTGTAACGAACGAATTAATAACATTCCCGGAAAAAGAACGAGAATACACGGGACAAAGATTCTGCGAAGAGATTCACCGGATGTCAAGAGGTGTTTATTCCGCGTATATAAAACGTACTCGTTCTGCTATTCATCATATTTTTAGCGCACGGTTATTCGAGTATTTAAAGGTCATTCCTCGTGTTACGTATACAGGAGATTGAGATTTTTAATTAACAACAGGGATTCTTTAGTTTGACGCGGAATAGTGGAATAGGGCAAACTGTATTAAGAACACGTATTTTAATTGCTTAATATACGATAGATGTGTAGCTTGAGTCTACAAAATTTGAAAGTTTGAAAGAAGTTCAAACATATTGGTTAAATAATTAATTATATATCGATCGTAATTTATCTTTAAGATATTATGAATTTTTATTTATCGGCACAAGGTTCGGCGATATTGGTTAAAGCAAACAATTGCAAGACTGAAAAGGAGAGTATAATTGGACCTCTCGAAGAAAATTGTACTTATCGACGGAAGGGTTAAAAAAAATGACTCACGTCGCTTTGTGCGGCGGCCCCAAAATAGGGTTGAACGATGACTCAGCCCTGTTTTTCGGTGGACGGGTCTAGGAGACACGCTGGGAAGAAAGTTCGGTTGACCAAAAATCAGTGTGGCGATGAGTAATGTGTGTTTCGAGCGAGATCTCTTATCGTTGGATATTTTTATGATTCACGGTTGACAGAGGCTGGTTATCCAACACCGTCACGAAGCAGCGTGCAAGTCTCGACAGGCTACGAGCCGGCCTCTCGTGTAATTACCGTGCGCTTACGATAAAGCCCGGCGAAACAGACTTTATGTACACCATGGGCGAGCACGCTTGTTAATTTGTCGGGAAACTGGAATCCAATAACGACTCTCCGTGACGGAGGTCGGGAGAGGGACAGAGAAAGAGCGAAACAGAGAAGGAGGAGAGGACGTGTTGGGAGTCTAACGCACCGCTGAAGGATCCCGAATGCATGTCCGAACGATCGTTCGGTATCTTTATCTGCAACGCGGTGCATCGTTCAGCTCTGTTCGTGTGCAACGATTGTCACTTCTTGAAACTGTAGGTTTAAGTGGCAGTTTAAAGTCCTTAGATATAAGCGACCATTATAGGTAAGAAAAAACAAAGACCGAAGTCAGTCGCAAGGAAACCACCAACCCTTTTTTTTGTTTAAGGGCGGTGGGGAATCCTATTGCGGACACCCTACGGTGACGATTGGGGAGGGCAGTGTCGGACTCGACAACCCCCTCAAATTGGAGGGAGTGTCATTGGCACAAGTCCAGTCTACCGCCATACCGACTAAACCCCCATCGCCCAGGGCCTTTCGAGGGACCTTTTCCTCAATCCTAGTGACATGCTACCCCCACCAACGGACCGCTCTTCGCATTACTTGGTGGTGGGGGTTTTACATGTTCTTGGCAAAGTAGGAAACCATCGAGCCTAGCACGTATCGACGTCATATTTTATAAAGAAACCATTCTTGTTATGTTTTAGTCATAAAGTTATACGCATTGAACTATTCACATTTGAACATTGTACACGCGGTATTATTATAAAATTCCACCACTTATATATTTAATAAAGTCCATCAGCCTAGCACGTATCGACGTCATATTTTATAAAGAAACCATTCTTGTTATGTTTTAGTCATAAAGTTATACGCATTGAACTATTCACATTTTAACATTGTACGCGCGGTATTATTATAAAATTCCACCACTTATATTTAATAAAGTCCATCAGGCTCCGATGCAGGAAACTCGGCAATGGCGGCCGCTGTGATTTATGAAAAGATCCCGCGCGAGCCCGGCATAGACAGTTCTTCGTGGTATTGTCTGATATCTGTTCGAAGGTTTTGTTGGTTCTTCGCGTCCTTTATACGACATCTAGTTAGATGGATTTATATTAATTCGATACAGAGATATATTTTACCGTTCTGTCATGTTGTCAATGGATCCCGAGTAAAATTCTACGTCTATTGTGGAATCGTGAATGGAAAGGACAAATTCAATATGTATGTATGCATATGTATGTATCCATGAATGATTTACTTCCGAAGGGAAGCTCGGTGAGAAATGGCCGCGGTCTAGTGTTTTATAAATGAACCGGTGGAAAGCGGAGGTGATAGAGGTTCGAGAATATTAATGTTACTCTAATATCTGATCGCACCTTTTTATTCGTACCGCGAGACCGTATATTTAATCTTCAATTATTCGCGCGAGGGGTCATTACAACTTCGTTGTAATCTTCACGGCTGCGTCCGAGAAGTTTAAAGTTGAACTCGGACTGAGCGTCTCGGCGAAAAAGCGGAGCGCTTCGCGAAGTTAATCGATCTCGAATTATACTCTAGCGAGGCGTCGTCTGAAATCCGTGACACAATAGCTTATCAGACTCTTCGAAGGAGCACAATAATAAACAGCCGACTAAGGTCTTTGTACGCGAACGGCATTGTCTGAAGAAACGCGTGGAAATGAATGGGCGGAGATACGAGACACTCCGAACAGCAGACAAATATTGGGACGTGTTTGTGTAGACAAAGCTGACATTAGATCAGAAAAACCATTCTATGAATAGAGACAGCCAAGGAACAGTTCCCGATGTAGAAATCACGTTTGTTCAACCCGGAATGTTTGTTTTGGAGAACAAGCGATGTCCTTAGAAGTTGACAAAAAGCCGAGTCGAAGAATGTGGTTGACTAATTGCTGCTTCGAAGCAAAACAATTTCTTGTTCCGCAAACAAAATGAAATCGCGCGTATCGCCGGCTGTGTGCGACCAGAGATACCATGGCCGATATTCTTTGCGATTAAGATTCCGAAGAATTCGAACCGTGCGCAATCGACGTAAATAATATTCTTTTCTTCGAGTCGACGTGAACCGACATCGTTCTGTCGTCGATATTTAAGCCCGACCATCAACGCGGTCTACACGCAAACACGGAATCCCTTTCTCCTCTAATTAAACGCAGCGAGCACGCGAATCGATTCGCTTCGTTACGTCGACCGTATCGTCGTCTTTGCCCTTCGGTATTTCGATGGAATAAATAAATAATGGAGGATCGCTGCGACTACGTTCCCCGGTTCGACATCTTTATCTCTGACATAGTAAACCGCGGCACAGCTGATTCGAGTGCTTCGACGATAAAGCCGCTCCGATCTCGATCGAGTTTCTGTATGCATGACTAGCGTAACCTTGAAACTAATTACCCAACAGCTCGTAAACAGCGAAACACACTCGTGACGGCGAGCGTGCAGGTTCTTATTCATGGACGCGCGCGCGCTCGCTCGAGCACTCCTCGATACGATGCCGGGGAACGATATCCGCCGCTCTGCAGGAAAAAGAATGGACGGTTAGAAGTTATCGCGCGACCGCGAATGAGTTAGCAAAAGCTGGAACGACCGAGCGCTGCTGCTGCAGAGTTTCCGCGGAGTTCCGTGCACCGCGCGATCTCTCTAAATGGTCACGAGTTGCCCTCGCAATTTATTCAGACGCAATGAAACAACTTTTCGGTACAGCTGAAATACGCGCCAAGAAAAAAAAAGATGAATTTATATCGTCACTTTCTTCCCGACACTCCGATTTGCCGCTTCGGCAACGCGGAAATGTTTATCAATTTTATTATCCCACAATCTTTGGTATGTACAAGAATATACCAAAATATACCTGAATGTACCAAAATACATGAAAAGATACTGCATAGAAAAACAGGTCTAAAAGAAGGAATATGTAATATGTTTTTGTTTGACGCTTCGTTTTTAAATAGTCGAATCCAGACAATCCGTTTTACCGCTTCGGCAACGCATACGCGGAAATTTTTTTATCAATTTTATTATCCCACAAGCTTTGGTATGTACAAGTATATACCAAAATATACCTGAATGTACCAAAATACAGGAAAAGATACTGCATAGAAAAACAGGTCTAAAAGAAGGAATATGTAACATGTTTTTGTTTGACATTTCCTTTTCAAATTTGTTTTATTCGTTGAATTTTCAAACTCGATTTATTTCACGCTATGAGCTCGCTTCATGCCACGCGTTCAAATCACCGAAATATGTACCTCCCCAATCTTTAGAATGTACTACTGATTTCCGACGATACGTTTTCGGTTTCTCATTCTCTTAAACCTTGTCCCATCAAGAACAGAAAACATTCACTCAAGAATTAAATGTCGTCCAAACGATGTTTCGATTGCGTACAACTTTTACGCCAAAAATGAAGTTGAATAGAGAAATTAACTCAGACAAATGTAGAATAATGTAAATAAGTAAAAAATGTGTCGGGTGGGTGCAGTGAATAGTGTTCAGAGTAGAAGTTATTCCTCGATAATGTCGAAACAATGGTGTTGGACGAGTTTCCACACGCAGTCTCGCGTGAAGAATCGCCGACATTCACGTCGCGCATCGCGTCGTTCGGAAGAGTGGATCGACGGTAAATTTCTCGGTCGTGGAACGGCAACAAATTCACGGCGATTCGATTTGTCCTATCTAGCACCGGCGAATTTTCAAACAAAAACCAAGAGTCGCACCGGCTCGTATTTTTCGCCGGCCAAAAATACAGCGGCTATTAATACGTTCGATCCGGTTGCCAGCAGGCGTAGATTCCATTACCGCGGCGTAACTATTTTTATTATTTCACGACTGCCAAAAAATCGGTCTCTCCCACGGGAGTTTCTGTGCGTCGAACCCGACTCGGTTAACCGGGAATCGACTATGCACGTTCGTCACCGCGTAATCGGACGCCGTTTTATCAACGGATTATCGCGTTCCGTGCTGGAAACACGGTGATATCGCGAGACTTCAATACACAAGCCCGGCTATCGTGCAGAACATACAAGTGGCACTGTTCGTTTCTTTGTAGCCTCGTCGACGACGGATCGCAACAGCGTTCACGGAGTAACGATGACGTCAGGAGTGATAGTATCCCGACGACGATAACAATGCTACTCGAAGAACCGCGCACTACTGTTTTCTCGTGAAGATTCCACACCGGACAGATTTCGAACGAACCGTTTAAATCCACGAGACGCACTTCTCAAATGGTTTACTGCGAAACTTTATGCAAATTACGAATCTCATTTTGTGTTTTACGAGTTTGCAAGATTTACATACGCTGCGAACGCATAATGACCGCATAAAAATGTTGCAGTATGCCTAATTCAAATAGAAGTTATATATGTAGATATATATTTAGAATTTGTTATTTAGATATTTGTTATTTATTGATTTATTTGCGTTCTTCATATTTTGCATTGCGATTTTTATTATTCTGGTTCGTCGTGTTGATAAGTAAAGACGTGTTTGATCTCAGACGGAGATTTAAACGAGACAATTCTATTAATTGTATATGTTATATTTGAAATTAAATGTTAAATTGTTTGTGTTTACAGACGTGTTATTCTATTGACGACTTTAATCCTACATATATTTATCTTGAAATTTTTCAATAAGATATTCAGAATAATCCAATTCCGTTTTTCATGTGCCATTCAATACTGTAGTGCCTAAAATGGTTCGGAACCCACCTCATATAAACTATAGGTCCCGTCGCGAAATAACCTTAGCAAAGAGTCGAAAGCGGCGTAAAATAAATGAAAAGAAGAATGAGTAATGATTGCAACGTTTCTAGAAGGCAGCGACAAACGTAAAAACTTGCATACGTAAAAATTCGAGCAACTTCGCGCTTGTTTTGTCGGGGCGGATTGTTTTATCGCGAGAAATGAAATTGCGGTAGTATTCGCCTTGATCGGGCGAATTTCTCGTTCGCAACGAGCAGAGGGTGAACTGAACAGAGGCACTAAATTTGTTACGGGAACAGTTTAGGAACGCGTGGCTGTGATAAAACACAACGGTTATAACGTCGTTAAAGTGTTGAAACTTCGCTCGCGCCGTTGCGCGCGCTCAGATAGGGTTTAAAGGTCTAAGGTTAAACGCGACAATGAGCGAATCGGTGATGAAAACACGAAGATCGTTCCATGAATCGTCGAAAAACGTATTTCTGCTCCGTTTAGTCCGCACTGCTCGCGGCTACTGCCAAGACCGCCTACTTATCCAGCTATTACCTATCGTTAATCGTCGCTTCTTAAAATTATTGCGTTTCATATTAAACTTTTTCCATTGATTTTTACTAGTTTAACCCCAAGGCAAAAATCGAGAGAGTATGACGAGTAATGGGAAAATCTCACTATTGAATCGTGAATGAAATTAACCTACTTATCCAGCTATTACCTATCGTTAATCGTTGCTTCTTAAAATTGTTGCGTTTCATTTTAAAATTTTGCTTCCATTGATTTTTACTAGCTAACGCCAAAGCAAAAATCGAGAAAGTATGACGAGTAATAGGAAAATCTCACTATTGAATGGTGAATGAAATTAACCCGAACGAACGCATCCGAATAAAGAATTGTAGCTGAGAGAGCACAGTTTGAAAATCAACGAAACGTTATCGTTTGCACGACTCGAATAGGAGAGAGAAAGAGAGAGAGAGATGGTAAAGGTTCTACTTCCCGAGACGAGGACTTGCTTCCTCATTACTAGTACGATTTTGCCGAAGAGCGAGTCGCGAAGGGGACAATAGCGGGGGAACGGGAGGAAAGACGGCAGAGTCTTCTCCGCTCTCCGTCTCCCTTTATTCTCCGTTTCTCTCCCGAGCTCGCCCGCCACCAGACGTAATTTTCTCTTTCCCATTTACTCCTGCCTCTCCCTCGGGATCTCCTCCTTCCTGTCTCTATTCCTGTCGCTATCCTAAGCAAATTGTTGTACGAGTCGCTGCGTTCCGACGATGCACCGACGGAACAAGTTTATCGTTCACCCTCGCAACATGTTTTATCCTCCTTATAGGACCACGCTCGATGACTTCGCGCGATTCGGCTTTCGACGAGGATGCTCTTCAGCCTAAGGAACGTCTTATGCATCATTATTCAACGTTCTCTTCTCATTAAACAAGACTTCGGTGACAGTACCGAAACTTTCGAGAACTCGAAAATCTACGGAACTCTTCTCGTGATCGAACTCCTCCGGATTCCCGAAAGAATTTCGCCACATAATATCGGGATTACCCGAGAGTTCGAGCACCCTCAATACCGTAAAATTTCGGAATCAAATTTGCAATGTATCTTGCCGCGAAATTTCTCAACACATTTTCGTGCGTAACATTTGTCGAGGTTGATACGTTAATTTATCGTAATTTATCTTGAGGATATTACAAATTTTTGTTCAATAATTTACAACAACAATTAGCTATTTTTGTGAATACTAAAATTTAATAGCTAACGTGGTTCTCGAACCTGAAGATTCAAAATCCGAATCCAGCGTTTAGTATTCACAAAAATAGCTAATTGTTGTTGTAAATGATCGAACCTTTGCGCCGCGAATAAAAATTTGTAATATCCTGTTGATACGTTAAATCTGGAAAAAGTCAACTAATGTTCGTGTAACAAACAGTATACATGGACACGAGTGAAAATGATTAAGGTTACGCCCGGAGGCATTTCTGCTCAGTTTAGTTCATCTTCCGAATGAGAAATGTACATATAAAAAGCATCGTATCATTATTTGTACAGAATAAATTTCACGTTCGATTCTAATGTCACGTTTCGCAATGGTACCGGTTCAATATGGCGAAGTTTCGACTAAAAAAGAAACAAAGGACCGAGTAAAGTAGTAAACATTGATCAGCGATAAAGACTCTCGCATTAATAACGATGTAATCTATGGGTAATCGACTTTCAAAGATCGGCTCCGGTCATCAATCATTTAATGAGAACCTGTTTAGCGAGTAGACGCAAGCGTTGAGCCTCCGAGCAAGAAGTATAACTCTCGATATCGTTGGTAACCGGGCAGGGAAGTTCGCGAAATCACGGGCGATCCTTGTTCGCCGGACGAAAAAGTGCGTTGATTTCTCGGCACGATCGGGGCTCGACGAATCGTCGACACGCGGCCTCGCTGGGTAACGTATCAATAATCCCGCGATACTCTGCAAGAAATACAGCGCGCAGCAGCCTGGCCCCGGTAGAAGGCGCGGTTTGAGTTATGAAACGGAACGGTGCGCCGAAACGGCGCTGATATTTCAAAGCGGCGCTGAGGAAGGCTTCTGCGGATTTTACCGACTCCGACACGGGATAAAACGACGCCGAAACGGCAGCCCGCTATTTCCACGGCGACACCCGAGCAGTAACTTCTCGTTATCCTTGGGCGGGAGAGTTCGCCGCACGGCTCGTACCTAACGAAAATCGATCGAGCCGCTCCTGATCCCCTAAACTCTCGAATCCGGCCCGATGGCGATCGATGAATTTCCGCGGGAGCCGTTTTAACCGAACTAATGAAATGAAGAGGAAACGCCGGATCGGGACCGATTCCTCCGAGAAGATTTCACTGGATAATTCTATTAAACCCCTCGGACAAACCTTTATTAGCAGCAGAACGATCGAGGCTACTGCAATTTTCTACCGCTGTACGTTATTCTCGCTGCCTCGGAAAACTGCTCCTCCGTGAACGCGTTCGTAAATCGTTTTATTTGATCGGTTCGGTACGGTGTGTAAATTCTTTTATAGAATCTTAACGAATTCTCCAGTTAACTATATGCTAGATTGATTTACTTGTATATTCGCAACGAAGGTATCTAGATGCACATTACTGCACCAGCAAAGTTCTTGCACTGCCTCCTTTTACATAAAACAACTTATCCGTTTTTAGAGGCTTGTTACTCGGAACTGGAGGTAGATGGAGAGATTGATCAAGATTGACAAAACATTAATCTTCCAATATTAGTAGATTCCGAGATATAGGACCTCAAAAATCGCTAAATTTGACACTGACTGACTGACTGACTGACAGATCATCAAAACCTTTTGGGTACTTTCCATTGACCAAGAAGCTCGAAGTTTGCTACATAGATTCACTATAACAAACCATCGAAATAATAATTATCAAAATTTGAATTTCACGCCTCAAAAAAAAAAAAAGAAAAGAAAAATGGTTGTATCTCTCTAAAAGAAAGCTACTTAATTTAAGTAAAGAGTTACATGTATGGCTAAATCATTCAAACTTGGTCGTTACTTCTTACACCAACGGCCACGAAAGGTAGCGGACAAGTTTGAGTAATTTAAAAATTAACTAGTGTTCTTTTCAACTAATTTTTACAAACACATTTTTTTCAGTATTGCAAGAGGTATTTCTAAGCTAACGAACTCGGCCATATTATGCTTGATCTCCCAACTTTTTACGGCCATAGAGAACTTGGCTCCTGTTTACAGGACGTTTTTCTTGGGATTACTTTATCATTTACATTCTAACCGCGACTTCGATAGTGAAGTAGTTACAGGTGCAAAATACTCATGCGACTGATTGAACACACCTTTGTACAATGGTTTTAGAATCGACACAGTACAACTCAAACCCACAATTTTATACAACTTGTTCATTGCAAGCAGCCTAGTATATCCTGCACTGAAATTCCGGTTCAACGAGACAACGGGTAATTGTTTCATCGAGCAATTCCGCGAAGAGATAAGAAGCTCCAAAGCTGCGGAGAAGTCGACGCTGTTGGACAAGCGTGTGCCCGTAGTCTGGGTAGGGCAAACGTTACAACAGATTCGATCAACAATCGAGCAACACGTAGCACGCGAGTCTGCAGCCGCGTACGACACGATAAACAACGTATCGATTTGCCCCGCGTGTAGCGACCGAGAGAGTATCGCCACGCTAATCGCGTGGAACATCTTCCTCGGTGGTAGAGAAGAGAGGGACCCCGATGCACCGGGAAAAAAGGACGAGAAATAGAGAGGGGCACAGTCAGGTGGAGAGAGGACCGTTCATGACTTTTTAATGAACCGAAAATGGTCTCGACAGACCCTAATTATTGTTCACCCTCCGGTCCGCTGGTTCATGCTCTTTACGAACGGCGCGCATTAAAAGCGAGCCGAGCTCGCGAAAGAAGCTGGGAACGCGTAACGGGTAAAGAACCGAGCAACGAGAAATAAATAACCAGATAAAACGAGGGAGTACGGCGCGAGGATGGGACGGAGGGGGGAAAGCGATGGGGAACGATGAGTGGGAGGCGGTGGAGGTTGGAGAAGTACGGTGGAAGTTTATCTCGGTTACGGAGCACGTAGTATATACAAGAGGTAAGGAGGCAGAGGAGGCGAAGAAGAACCTTTGCTAAATCGATATTACCATCGCCCATCGCCATCGCCGCCGGCACACCGTTGTATGTATCCTTCCAGAAGGCCAGCCCTGAACCAGACCTTCGAAGGATACCGGCTCGCGCGTTCTCTATCTCTCTCTCTGCCTCCGTCGATTATCATTAATTCCTTCCCCCTCCCCACGCCCCATCTCTGCGTCGATAAAATCTCACCCCTTCCGAGAACGGTCTGCCCCCGACACGTTTGACGAACGGGACAAATCCGCTGTCACGTTATCAACGTGCTACCGGTTACGTGGCGCTATTAAACAGCTGATGTTTATGTAAACTCGCTTCCTTGAAGACTCATTTTACGAGCGCCGCCGTCGAATGGAAACCGATTACCTCGATCAACTGGGTGAACAAGGATCTCCAGCTTCCGTTAGAATTTACTGCGGTTGTCCAGTTATTATTTCTCCTAGAGATGCCTAACAGAGTGACTATTTGGCAGCCTCACTTGCTCGCATTGGCATCATCGATAATCCTAAATGTAACCAGGATCAGGAAACGCTTAACCATGTTTTATGGCAGTGTAATCTCTATAATGAACAGAGGATAAAATTCATACGAAATCTTTTCAGAGCTGGATTTCAATTGCCATTAGATATAGGTTGTTTAATATCTAAATGTAGTAAATAGATACTTGGTCCCCTCAGGGTTTCAAGTCCATACATCACTCTCCTTCTCTTTCCAATTTCACCTATCGCCTAATTGCAACCAATTCCAGCGGGACCTACTGTTTTTAAGGTGGGTTCCGAACCACCTTTGCCAACAACACGTGAAAAGTACATGAGAGTCACTTCCCGGGTTTTTACCAGGCGGTCACCCATCCAAGTCCGTTCCACGCTCCACATTGTTTAACTTCGGTAATCGAATGAGAACCGCTGCTTTCAACGGGACCACGGTCGTTGGCTATAGGTTGTTTAATAACTGAACCTAATATTAAGGCGTGTGTATATATGATAACGTTTCTAAACGCTTGTAATCTACGTGCCTAAAGAATTTATTTTAATAATGTTTCCTTTTTGTTTAACTTCCCTAATGTTCTTGTTTTTTTTTATATACGCTGTATTACATGTACTGTATACTATGTTCTAATAAATCTCATATGAGATTTCCATAAATAAAAAAAAGAAAGAGTGACTATGTACCTGTCGCGAGGAGACTGTGTTTATGTTCATAAACCTGAAGCCTATCAATTTCCATTGAATAATGTATACTAGAACTTTGCGAATGTTTACACAAATAGAAGACAGGACGTTCAGATAAATCCACAAATGTACTAAATTTTCCAACAGTGTAAAATATGGAGAAAATGTGGAGGGTTAGCACGCGAGTCTGTCAGTCCTCGTGTTGCTCGATGACTAACGGACCAGCCGGCCATGGGAAACAGGTATGTTCGAATATACGGTAAATAAACGAAGCAATCAGCCGGCTATCGATATTTCAAAGTAACGTGATCGTCATGGGAGTAATGAGACAATTTTAAAGGTTTAATGAATTTTTCCAGAGTCTCGACTGCAACGGAAGTACCAGCAGGACCGTTGCTCGGGGAGCCAGCCGATTCGAACGCGAATATCATTGATCGTTTAAGTGCATCGGATTACGAATGCAGGCTGCGGGATCATCGGTTATAAATAAAACATTCGGTTATAACGACGTGAATCTCGTTACTGGTCTGAGAATAGACATCATTTCCGACGTAGCCGTGGCTGGATCCCGAGGAGCAGAAGAGAGAGAGAGAGAGCGCAACGCTGAAATTATCTTCGCGTATCCGTCTCTCGTCGTTTCCAGAGGAATCTCGTCCGATTCTTTATCTCCGATTAAAATCGAAATTGAATTTCTTATTTCATCCCGAGCGCATTACAAATTCAATGTTTCTCGTCGCTTTTTCTCCTCGGGACGATAACTACTATTACCGCGAGCGCGTTCGGGTTCCGAGGGAGAACCCGTCGGCCTCCGAAGGTCCGAAGCAATTTGCCGGCGGTCTAGTAACATTTATGCGGCCGTCGGATCGTGACGTGGACCGATAATCCGACCGACCGGCCACGCGGGGAGGGGGAATCAAATTAGAAAAATTGTGATCAGGATGATTTACGAGTCGCGGACGAACGGTCACACTGCCCCGAACCGAGGGGAGAGAACGCGGGCGCGCGCGAGAGGGAATGAAAGGTGGTGCTGCGAAAACGGGGGTGAAAATTTATGACCCCGCAACAGATGCGTCCCCGAAGGACGATATATTCCTTTCCCTAAGAATATAATACAGAAAGGTGGCGGATATACAACTGGCTGAACCCGGGAAACACATTAACTTCTCATACTTCTAATTCGCTTATCGCGTCGCACTATTCTGCACCCTGAGAAAAAAGCTCCCACACAAACTTTACGAAGCACCAATAACTTTCGCGTCTTCAAACTTTTATAGAAATTCGGAAATATTCCAATTTCTCTTTATTTTATCACGTTTTTATTAGCTCGCTTTCTTGTTTGTTTGTTTGTCTGTCTGTGCGGTGAGAAAAATTGCAATTGATTTTAAACTAACTTCCTGATGAGCTAGAGACTTGGATACATGGCTCAGAACTGGATGACAATGCATTATTCAAAAAATTTTTTTTTTCAAATCTCGAAATATTTCTGCTACAAGTACTTCGAATAGTAACATTTCTCACATTTCCATTAACAACGGTTTTCTTTTCTTTCGATCGACAATTGTTGATAAATCTTTGAATGTTATTGGCGCACTGGTACGATCATTCTTGACAATAATTAAGTTATATACATGGATTACACATGTACTAATTAGAAACGAATTCCTACAGATGCAATTACAATGAAATAAGTTTCTTGAAAATGATCCAAATCGTGGATGGAAACGTCGAAATATTTTATGTAAATTTGCAAAATAGCTTAACTATTGTCAAGAATGATTGTACCAGCGCGCCCCAATAACATTCAAAGATTTATTTCCATTGACACTTCTTCAGAGTATGTATATGTATAACCATCGAGGTACGATTCAACGATAACCGCACACGATGCGGCGGAACTCGACACCGCAGCCAGCAGAAAATTACGTATCGGTTACGTAACTCGTCGGAGCAATCAGACGAACGCACGACAAGGATTCTTCATGGTACGCGACGATCCAGGCCTCGATCGGCGGCCGATGAGGAAATCGTCGTAACGAGGAAACTGTCTCTCCGAGCGTGTGCAAGGAGAGAACCCAGTGGTGCGAACCACTTCTACTCGACGCGAGACAGAGAGTAAAAGAGGGATGGAGAAAGAGAGGGTGAGGGGGAGGGGGGAGACGACGAGATGGAGAAAGAGAGTGAAAGAGTAAGATAGCAGACTACATAGTTGGCGAAGAGTTTTACTTTCGATTCGTTGCGTCCACCCTTCGAGGCAACGACGAAACTCTAAATCCGAACTTCCACTGCTCGGAGTTACGCTTTTCGAAAACGAGAGAAAGGGGACCGGAGAGACGGGTGACACCCGGGGAAGCGATCGATAGACGCGATTATTATTCCTCGAAAGGCAAACTTATGAAATCCTTCCTCACGGTCGAGCGATCGATCCCTTGCCGACGGGAGAAATTTCTCCGCGGACCCTTTGGGAACTCGATTCCACCCCCTGCTGAGAGGACGCCGATAAAAAAAAAGCGGGGGAAAAAAGAGGGTAAACAGCCTGACTGGCGCGGGGCAATTAAGCCTCGAGATTTTTGGAATATCGGTCTAGAAGAGACTACTCGGCCAGGAAATTTCGAAGATCGCTTTTTCCCCTGTTCGTCGAGACTCGGCCGAGCCGACCATATACGACCGCCCCTCGTCCCACAACGTCGGGTCCATGGGCTGACCCAAAGTCGTAAACCTACCTCAGGATCCCTCTCATAAACGAGAGAAGCATTGTGCTCTCGACCTAAGTTCTGCGAACGACAACACACGCGCGCATCCGTCGCGAGACGAGCGTGGAGAAGACGAGGGATCGAAAAAGAACAGAAGAAAACACCAGAAAGGTCGAGGAAACCCTTGGCCCTCTGTCTTTCATCTCGTCCTCTCATCTTTGTTCCGATCAGCCCCCACAGCTCCTACGTACATTCTTTCGCGTCGCTGTATTTCTTCCGGAGCAACAGCGCACTCATGGAAATTCGAAGCCGGGTTCCGAGTGACTTTTATTGGCCAAAACACCGCCGATAGAAAACGATCAGACCCCAGTATGTTTTGTTATTATTTACTAGCTGGCCTGACAGACGTTGTCCTATCAAAATTTCCATAAGTTCCCATAGAAAAAAGCACTTTCATTTGTTCCACAATTTTCCATTTTTCTGGGCATCTTTTCCAATTTTTCTTTCCCTAAAAACTTTATTCGGTCTATTACAAACATTTCTTTTTTTTAAATCATCGTAACAGCATTTAATTTTCCATTTTTCTGGGCATCCTTTCCAATTTTTCTTTCCCTAAAAACTTTATTTGGCCTGTTACAAACATTTCTTTTTTTTAAATCATCGTAACAGCATTTAATTTTTATTTAGATTAAGCTATTCAAACCTCTACGTAATGTTTCTTCCAATCAGCCCCGATTTTTAATCTCGTTCCACCTCGCGACACTTTCGTTTTTCTCGGATCAGCGGCGCACGCGAACGTACGTGTGCCCCAGGTGAATAATAGGAGGTTGTGTCATTGTTTTCACGTAGGTTTTTCCGTGTGAAGTGTCTGCCAGGACAATCCATAACACCGCGCCATTTCCGATTGTTCTGGTCTCACACGGCGGATCGTAACTTTACCGTTAGTTTTCGATGCGCGTTTCAGAGCTCGGCTCCTTTCACGTCCTGCCTTCAAGGACACTCTGCTCTCTTCCTACGAGCGAACTACCTCAAAACCATAGGCACCGGTCGCTGCACACCTCTCCCACCGTATATGTTTTTCCAATTCGTTGGATATCCATGTAATTTCGTTTATCCGTCCTCTGATCGACATTTTCATTGCAAATGGGAATTTACCGACAGAAAAAACGCTGCTAATATAGATCAATCTTAGATCGTCAATCGCGATAGTTCCGAAAACTCAACCTCGTGACTAACGCTATTTTTCCGAGTAACTTTCGCCACATTACTCATCCGCACTGTCAAAACAAACTCCGACAGATGCTCATCGGACCCGTACCTCCACTTAATACCTTAAATCATCAACTGTACGAGATTAACTGGTTCATCTGATTAGTTTCCTCAACTAAAAAGGGTACACAGCTGCGACGGTGATGAAAATATAAAAGTGTAAAAAATGTCGTGAAGCATCAGACTTACACAGATTTAAGTGCATCGGAACCACATGTGGACCACAAGCGTGAAACGAATGAACACTATCTGTGACATAAAACAGACCTTTTACCTCGACGCAGTGGTCCCACAGCTCCTCAGGAATTTACAAAGAAACGCCTCTTCGGCTGCTTCGCTTCCAGAAGTAGCATATGGTGTGAGCTAGAGCTGTGACTTACGAGATACCCGGGTAAACAAAAATTACTCGGGTACCCGGGTATCTCATGAATACATTGCGGATCTTTATGCAAAATAAAAATCGTTTGCATCAATAGGAAAAAGCTGACGATATATTACGATTTTACTTATTCTCTTGAACGATTTTAATAAATTTAAATTAATATATCAACGTTCTTTTAACTTCATTATTATTTTAAATTGAACAAAATCATTAATGCCATAAATGCATAAAATGTCAAGTATGCTCATGAGGTACCTGTGTATATGAGATAGTTTTTTTATTATTACATGAAATAATTTATATTAGACTTTGTTAACGTTTGCAAAGCAATTCGTGCGTTTTTAGGGGAAATAATTAAAAAGTCAATTATTTAATTATCAGATTAGCAAGTCTACCCGGAGTACTCTACCAGGGTACCCGGTACCCGAATACTCTGCTATCTCATGAGATACCCGGGTAAAAGTCCGAGCTCTAGTGTGAGCAACAAAATCCAGCTAGGTTTGCAAACGACTTTGCGGAACGGTTTACGCAGTTGTCGTCCGGTTTATCGAATGCACCGATTATTCGGATAAAATGTTTGATCGTGGGCGCACACCCCGTTGATTCAGTGCTCCGGCAAGAGGAGCTCCAGCGGAATGGGGAGCATGGGAAGCAGAACGCGGGGGTGGATGGAGCAGGAAGGGCGGGGCGCGCGTGTCTATGACAGTAATAACTGGTCCCCCGCGTCGCAGTTGCGCCGGCCACGAGGGCACTTGTCACCGGGGCTCGAGTTGCTTCGAGTTTAGTTGGCATGCGCTAATGCATACAGCCGTGTGGCGCGCCGCGTACAATTATAAATGCGTTTATACCCGCGGACGTCTGGCCGACGCGACCGTGCACGGCCATCGACTTTCTCTTTTGACTCCCATTTCAACAATGTTGACTAGTCCCTCCCCTTCGAGTCGCTCTTCGCTCGAGCATCGCAGCTCGAGAAATGCAAAAACGCATCGTCTGCATAACAATCGACGTTCGAAACCGCGACAGCTTTCTATTTGACTGTTAATTCACGATCATTAGTATTAAAACATCTCGGCAGCATATCTCAACAATGTTCACCAGTTCGATCCTCCTCCTCGCTTGAAACATGCAAAAATGCATCGTCTGCATAACGATCGACGTTTGAACTCGCGAGATCTCGTTTCGCAACCGCTTTCTATCGAACTCGCCTTTTATAATTGCAAACCAGTCATCCGTAATCGTGAGTACGCAAGTACAGATACGACACATAGAAAACTATTTCGCTACGAATGTATATACTGGTTGATCCTATTTTAATCGCTGGACTGTGAACCGATGCAAATATAGAACTTACAAGCGAAGGCTAGAAATGAATAGTGATTTATTCACTATGTTTTTCTGTTGGGCTCGAAGAAACTGAAAACCTCGCGCATTATACAGTGCGAGAGCTATGGGAAGAGAAATTTTCCTTTGACTCAATGGTTACCTTGTAAAAATAAATACGATTGAATTTTTTCTCCATTTTCGAAAAAATGCGAAACGCGCAGAACGCTGCACTGTGCCAGCACGAATATTTGTTAACGGAGCTTATCGGTTTGTTAACGGCCAATTAATCCTTTCGCGGGAATGAAAAAAAACACGGACACTCAATAAACAGGAAATCCGCGCAACGTGGGCGTGCATACATCCATTGATTAAATAAAATTAACTGGGGCGCGACAAAACCTCGACGCACAAAATGATCCGACACATTCAGGTGGGAAGTTATGCACGGGCCGAAACTCCGAATTAGTTTTCGAAACAAGAGCGCTTAATTCCCCGGATGCAGCGCACGTTTTGCACGATCGTTCCGCAAATTCGTATCGACACGAATTCCGGAACGGAGGATAGGATGGGAAGGGGCGGGGAGCGGGAGCCGAGGCAGTGGGGGAGGGGGGACAGATTCTAAAGTGCATTAATCAAGCAAGTTGGTTCGGTCCAGCGGAGATTCCGTTCGCGTTAATTACGCGAAGAACGAGCCTGGCCGGCAGGCCGCGATCGAATATAACGCGTAAACAGAGCGGAAGCGTTTTCCCCGTTTCCGAGGCGCGAACTTTGCACGTGCCGGCGCACGCGTCGATCGTCACCACGTTTTTCTAATTAAGGCGATTTTCCCGATGGCCGCGAGTCACGAGAACCGATGTGCATGCGACCTCGAGCGTGCTATTTACGTCGCTGATTTACGAGCAACGAAAGAAACTCTCTTGCGCGAAACGCTGCCAGAGGAAAAACGGGATTTCGGAGAGTATTTTCCTCGCTGCATCTGGAAACCGTTCGTACAAGGAGCAAATATAAGGCGAAGGAGATTCTCGAGCGCATAGTGTGACTGTGACGTCTGAAAAATGAGGATACCAGGAACCCGCGTCCTTTATACCGGCTCCACAATGCCTTTACACCAGTCGCGTGCTTTAATATGTCATGGTAATTTAACGCCGTTATTTCGCGGTCTCAATTCAATTGTAAGAATAGCCTGCGACAACACGTTCGATAACAAGAGATCGAGAGCTAAATTTGGTGCTCTAACCGTGAGGATCCTCTAATTCATTATCCCAGGACAACATAGACCCCAAGGATCAAAGCCTAAGACGCTTCAGACTCAAGGATCCAATTTCGAGACTCCTCGGTCTAAGGATTCTAGCATTGACATTGATTAAGCCCTACTATCTCAGCTCAAAACAACTAAAACCCGAGAACCCTAGATCGACGTCTCGCAGGCTCAAAAATCCCGGCTTAAATCAGATATTCGAGGGGCTGAGCAACACAGAATTCGTGACACGACTTTCACCTATAATACCGGCTAGAAATATCACTCACCGTCAGACTGCAAAGCGTTCGACAGACAGACTGGAGCTGTTCGACTGCTATCTTATCGTATTGTATCTCAGTCCTTCAAACCATATTTTTCAATAGCTTCCTTGAAAAAATTGGAAAATCGATAAACCAAATGTATATCCACGCGGTTAGATTAAATTCCTTCGACAGCGCGCAATGAAAAACTAGATACGCTTTCTCTTATTCTGGTTAGTTGGTTAACAAATGATTAAAACATGCCCGACATACCGCGCTACGCACATAATTACGAAAGCAACACGATCTGCACGGATGTAGCCGGCGAGGTCCAACATTTAGAGTACCACGTTCGCTCATTTGCGGCATAAATTCGCGCAGGACGAAACACCCAAACGTCCCTCAATTAAAGTTTCAGTCTCGAGTTGGTTTCGGAGGGGAAGACCGGCGGAAAACACCGGGAACGCGAGCGAACGCAAAAAACGAGGGAAACACGCCGATGCAGCTCGACTCTGTAATTTTACGCACGAGGATACACAAGGGTTCTACGTGCATTTGCGCGTATTTTACGAGGCGCGGTAAGGCGGGCGAGAAGCTATCGATCACACGATACTTCGATGGATATGGTCGATGCTGTATGCGCGCAGAAAATTCGGAACGACGTTATAAAACTCTGTCCCGTCGTTCCAGAGAAAATCTCTTCCTCGAATCTCGCGAAATATCGACCGGATAAAACCGGTCTATATATGCGCTCTCGTAATGAATAATACGACTTCTCGAACTGGTGCTAGAAAATCGAATCGCTCGAATATTTAATTCGCTTCAAATAAATTTCATGTTAGTTCGAATTTAATGTTGGAAGACCGTTGCGCGTAGAATCCTAACCTCGTTAAAGCTGTAACGACCGTCGAGGCCATCGGGGCGTTATGATTTAGCAGTTTAGGAGCAGTTATCCGTTTACAGACGTTGCCCCGTGCTAGATTTATCTAGCACCTCTTACAGATTCACAATGCCCAACTTTTTAATGATATTTATTCGGTGAAAATTACTGTGTATTTTAATTACGAACTACACGACGTTCTCTTATCGAAGATGATTCGAAAAACGTTCCCGCGACGCGCGTCACGTTACTTGTCGTAAACACACGGTCCTCGTAGACTGTGCGGCGATTCCCGGTCACGTAAAACCAGGACGATACACGTCATCGTGCGATAAAAAAATATATATCATCCCGCCCCTTGAAAATTCCTCCGTCGTATTTCAGAAAAGTGGTATATCTTCGGAAACGGTCACGGAAATAATAAACATGCCCCGTATAAGATGCCGTAAACGTCACCTCTCTTTAACGTCGGGCCCGTTGCATCTTTTAGGATGACAGAATTCGCTCGAAAAATTCAGCGATATATCTTCGGTTATACGCTCTTAAAAACGCTCGTGATGAAACATACCAAATTCTTTGTAATTATGGTCAATATTAAAATACATTCCAGTATCCGGGACGAAGCTGCATCGAGCAGGGAAGAACAATGAGAAGAAGTGCGAGGGGATCAAACGTTATTCGCCGAGAGGAGTGACATCGTTTTTCTGTAACGCGAGCAGCGCCGACACGTGCCAGCCTCGGTCTTGTCCTCGAGTCCCGGAAGCGGAGAGAGCCGCGCGACAAAAACGGGCCACTCGGAATCGTCGAAATCCCAGGAAAACAGGCTTCGATGGAAGTGGCGGCGCGCGGCGCGGCACGGTGCAGCGGTGATCGTCGCGAGACACCGTTACGCCGTTACTCGTCCCACTTACGCGGCAAACTCGATTCGCGCTCGTCAACGGAATCAAGCCGCCGGTAAATTTCATTACCTCGAAACCGCGAAAATTGAAACGACTTTCTCTCTCTCGGCCAGACAATTTGCGTTCTCGCTGCTTGCCGCCACGCTACCCGGCAAACTTTCAACCCCGCGAATTCCTCGTTCACGGTCTGCCCGGGTCCCGGAACCTCGCGATGCTCTAGGATCGATCGCCGACGGAAGCCGCTTACACTGCTCCGCTGTTCGCCAACTTGAGAGACGCGTTGTATTCTTTCGATTTCTAACGCACGCGTCGCATTCCCTCGATCCACCGCGCGTCATTCACTCCGCGATCCCGAAGACACACTCTCCAACCCCGTCGATCTTCGTGCAAACTAGAGCTCGGACTTTTACCGGTATATGAGATACCCGGGTACCCGAGTACCCATGAGATAGCCGAGTACCCGGGTATCTCATAAGACACAAGTCATAAATGATTTCGTGCAATTTAAAACAATAATGAAATTAAAAGAACGTTGATATATTAATTTAAATTTATTAAAATCGTTCAAGAGAATAAGTAAAATCGTAATATAACGTCTGGTTTTTCCTATTGATGCAAACGATTTTTATTTTGCATAAAGTACCCGGGTACCCGAGTAATTTTTGTTTACCCGGGTATATCACGAGTAACCCGGATACCTGGGTACCTCATAAGTTACAGCTCTAGTGCAAACTTGCATCCTTCCTTCCTCCCGAAGTTGTGTAATCCTTCGATCCTCCAGGGGCGTTCCATTTTCTTCGATCAAGCTCAAGCGAGCACACCCTTCGATCCTCATTTGATCTTCCAAGCATGATCCGATCGAGACGGTGCAACTCTTGAATCCTTCACGACCCGCAACATTCCTCACCCAAAAAACCGATACAATCCCTCGCGCGCTTTGCATCGGCCACGTTTATAAAATGCTGCAATCCTTCGATCCGGGAAGCGATACAATCCTCTTCCACATGTTACATACCCTCGAATCCCAGGGACGACGCAACCCTTCAACAACCTGCACCCTTTCTCATCCAAAATAAACGACGTAATCCTCCGGTCTTCCTTGCGTCTCATTTTTCCGAGCAAAAAAGACGAGGCGAGTCTTTGATCCTCGGTATCACACACGCCCCCTTTCGATCCAGAAAACGACGCAGCGGCTCGATCCTCTGGCGTTGTGCACAGCCTCTTAGAGAGTGGGAGGGAACTTGGTTTTCCTCGAATCAGAAAGACGACGAAACCTTTGAATTCTCCTCGCGTTCCATCGTTCCGGGTTCACCGACGTTGCAACCCTTCGATCCTCCACGGGTTGCTTTCTCTGTGATCGAGGAGACGAGGAAGCACATCGATCCTCGACGCGGTTGCATCGATCCCGGTTCGCCAAAGGATGCAACCTGCGTCTTTCCCGATTCAGCGGACGGTGCACAGGCCGATACGCAGGAATTCATGGAGGACCGCGTGGATACACCGCTGGGACAAGCCGGCCCACCCATCGAGATCGAAATATCCTTGCCTTCCCTCTAGATATATGACGTTTACATCGTCACTCTTGGCACGCGGTTCTCAATCCTCCGTCCTCGTTCGCCTCTCCCTCTCTCTCTCTTCCTTTCTCTCATGCACAGTCTACTCTTCGGTATCCGATGGAACGGGTTTCGCTCCCGTCCGAGTTCCACCTTGAATCGTACCCGTGTCCACGTTCCTACGCGTTTTCTCTATCCTGTCTTCTCTCTCTCCCTCTCTTCTTCCTTTCCCCAGGAATCCTCGAGACTGCCACGCTTGGCTCGGGATGATTCAATGATAGCGAAAGATTGCCCGAGCCCCGTTTCCCTGAATAATTGCTGGACTCTTGTTGGAATGCGTGTGGGAGCCACCGTTCTCGGATGAATTCGGACGAAACGATTAACACGTGATCGAATGCAATTGCTTTCCAGTCCAAGCATTCTGTAGATAATTTTCTTCATGAAATATGATTTCTAGAATGGCGGAGCTGTATTCCTGAATCGTTGCTGGAAGATGTTCCCTGTGGAATTTGAACTTAGTCGAAGCATTGTGTAGATAATTCATTTCTCAAATATTATTGTCTTTTTAGAAATTGATTTCGTCCTATCTAGGTGCACGGTAGTGCATGGTACTCCTTTTACACGAAACAACTTAGCCGTTTTTTAGAGGCTTGTAACTCCGAACTGGAGACAGATGGAGAGATGTAATTTCGCACACTTGTTAAATGCTATCATGTCTCAAGATTGACAAAACATTAATCTTCCAACATTAGTAGGTTCTGAGATATAGGACCTCAAAAATCGCTAAATTGAATCAAAACCTTTTGGGTACTTCCCATTGACCTACAAACTTGAAATTTGGTATATAAATCCACCATCATAACAAACCATCGAAGGAATAATTATCAAAGTTTGAAATTTTACACCTAAAAAAGAAAAATGACTATCTCAGAAAGGTGCATCCTACCGCAAAAATAACGAAATTTTCAAAAGGCTTAACCATGTAACTCTTTAAAAATTAAGTAGCGTTCTTTTAAATTAATTTTTACAAACACTTTTTTTCAGTATTGTAACAGGTATTTCTAAGCTGACGAACTTGGCTCCTGTTTACAGGATGTTTTTGTTAGGATTACTTATTACAGTCGATCCAAAACGTTCTTCCGAATACCAAGTTTTGCATCTTCAATTGACCGGTTTAGTTGAATAATCGAGGACGAAGATATCTATTTCTAACTGTCTGTACAAATTCTGCTGGTCAATCGATCGCTGGTAGTTCACCATCAGAATGTACTATTTAATAGTTAGGACGTCGCGATCGTAGTGTAAGAGGATTACGATGGCAGAAAGTACAGGCAAGTTTCGTGAAAGAAACGGCTCGAGTAGCTGGTTCTCGAGTTTTCCTTTGAAGCTGTGACTTCTCAGCCAACGGCAAAGGAACACGTTCCCATTTGTATGCAGTTTGCAGATAGTTTGTGGACTCCGATGAATGCCGGGTTTCAAAAGCTACGTCCACGGTAATGGGCGATCGAAGCAACCCCGCTGTTACGATAATCGCTCGTACCTTCTCGCGTGTACGATCCCGCGTTCGCTCGTCGTTCAACGATCCCCGAGGTTGTTTCGAATCATTGAAAATTTCGTGTGTATTAAAACCGGACGAAAACTACTCGTATCAATTACGAATTGGCTCTGGTTGAAGTAGACTGCAGATTTTTTGCATCTACGATAGAACTGTGATGACGCAGGACATTTTTATTTCGTACAAAAAAAGTACTAAGAAAAAAAACTAAGTTGATGTTTTTAATAAACAATTTCAATAGTAAATAATTAATTTCGACGTTACGCGCTCTTTGTGTAGACCCTTTTCAAGAAGTAATATTTTGAGATGAGAACATGTTAAACGCTTTTTGAAATATGTCGACTTACTTGCTTATAGAAATAACTTTAAATTTTCCTTAATATTAATGGGTTTGAATAGAATTTTAAAGTGAACAATATTGTATGACGAGATGGACAAAATGCGTTTTCAGTCTTGTTTTACCTAAATCAAAATAGTCGAGCGTTAACGTCATTCCGAATATACCGCGCACCGTCATGTACGAATGGAATTACAAATCTTGTTAGCTGTCTAAATGTTTGGAGTTCTACATATAACGAGATGCTTGGTTCCCCGCGAGGGAAGTGTCTATTTCTGAAATTCATATTGCTTCTGGAATCGTTGAAATCGATCGAAGGTCATGAATAATCGACGAAGCAATAAAAATGATAACGCGGTGACCGTCGTTCAGCTGGCGAGAATATTTTCAATCGATAATGTGTTATTAATCGATCGAAAAATATTCCGAGACCGGGTCAATGATCCGTCGTGTAATTCTTCCGCGTTAATACCGGCGGCGATGATAAACACACAAAGAAATAGGCACGCAGTTTAATAAAACAAGACCTTCCGTAAATTCGGTGTTCGTGCCTTGCATTTTATCTCTGCAATCCGTTTCGCTTGGGCGCGCATCGTGGATTTTCCGCGCGATCTTTTTTCTTCGTTCGATCGGTCGGTTTCTCGGTCCTTCACTCTCTCGTCGAGTGATATCTATTTATTTCTTTCCGAACGATCTCGTGGCTCGGATTACATTTTACAGCGGAGTTTTATTTATCGATGCGACACGCGTCTGTCGGGGAAATATCGATCGATTCAAGTGAAAAGAATAAGCGTCAGCTACCAGGATTTGCGCCGGGTGATGAGAACAGAAAATACTGTTCGGATGATTATGCGAAAAAATGTTTGATTACTGCGGAACATTCTACAGAGAATTATGTTACTCGTACGAATAAAATTTTCCACTAGAGACGGAGTCCTCGAATGCGAGAGCACTTGGGTGTATGGGATACGGGAGGTATAAACGCGAGGAGGTTACTCTACGTGCAAAACCTCGTTTTCGAGGAAATCCAATTTGGAAATTTGCGAAGCATACCCCCGTTTGACTGAATAGCGGCGGAACACTTTCAAACTCAATTTTTTCAGAAATGATGCTCCAATTTTATCTGAATTTGGAAAAGAGGTTTACGATACATTTCTTCGCCATTATCGATACGTTCAGTGTTTGTCTTGGAAGACAGACGAGAGAATATTTAACTGAACTTTTGGTTGATTTTTGCTGGAGGAAGGATTACACAGGAATCCGTTAAATGATGCTCCAATTTTATCTGAATTTGCAAAAGAGGTTCGCAATATATTTCTTCGCCATTATCGATACGTTCGGTGTTTGTCTTGGAAGACAGACGAGAGAATATTTAACCGAACTTTTGGTTGATTTTTGCTGGAGGAAGGATTACACAGGAATCCGTTAGCCGTGCCAGCAATCGTCGCACGACGAAGCGGAAGAATACAGTACGGAAAACGGAGACGTGACAGCGGATGAAATTATTGGCGCGATGAACGCGTTACCTTCGTTCCCAGTCAGCGACGTGTCAGCCGCGGTAATAATTCCCAAAGGGAGGCACGAAGCTGGAAGAAAAGGCAGACGGTCCTTCAGCACGGAGGAATTTAAAGAGGACCAACGGAGACGATGACGACGGGACGACGGGCTACAGAGGAGCCGTATTTGCATTTACATTGGCGCGCTCAAATCGTCGGGAAGGAGAGCGTGGAATAAAGGAAGCAACCAGGTACCTGGGAAAAGAACTTTATCGCGCCGTGAAATCGATTTCTCATCCACCCTTCCTGTGCCGACGCGCCCTCCAATCGAAAATATGTATAAATACGTTTACGAAATAACGAATCGGGAAACTGCTCGCCGCCTGTCGATCCTTTCTAACAAGGTCTCCTACATTATTCGCCGGTTCCTTATTCGCCATTGTCGGTAAACTATAAATCTCCGTAAATTCACTTTCGGATATTGGAGACAAATTTCTTTCGCTCATTCCTGTTCAATCTCGGACGGCGGGTCGTCGCACAGTGCGGAATGTAAATTGACATTCGAGACAAAAATCATAACTTCTAAACTAATCCATTTTTGACCTAAGTACCTTAATAATTTTTTAAAGGGAATACAAAAATGCATGGATTAATGCACCAATAATATAAGGTTCCATTAGTAAAAAAAGTTTACTCTAATTTTTTTTAATAAAGAGTTTTTTATGATTAGTTGTTATTGCAATTTGTTGTCAACTGTATACTGTACAAGTTTTGTTAAATTTAATTATATCTACTATAATGCGTAATTTTTACTTCAACCAAATCTCTATTGCGATTGCATTTCTCTAACAAAAATTACATAACATCGAGTCTTGCAATTTATCGCAGAACAAAATTATATAGGAATATACTACAACATCTTGTTGATACGGAACAGCCAAAATTATAGAATGTTTTGAACCATTTTTTTGTAAATTGCATTTTAAGGAAAAAACGCAATTCCTAAATTGCCAGTTAAAATTGTGCATACCTCTGGTCAAATTCTCCATACCTCAGTTGTAAGAAACAGTTTAAAACAAAAACGAACCTAAAAGAGCAATTAGGTTGGCTGTTACTGATCCTCTATTGAATTTCTTGGATTTTGTAGGATAATTAGATTAGAATGGAACCATGATTATTTTGATTTTTGTCCATTGCATGCCGCACTGTGCGTCGTTAAAACTATATAATCGATATTGTTTACGTCTATTCGCTTTATTCTATTCTTTAAATATTACCTAAAAATATCACTTGCTAAAATAAAACTCATACCATCGACCGTACATAAGCAACCCGATAATCGATCGCCGTCCCCAAACGGTTAACTTCCAAGTGAAAGTGCAAACGACATCACAGTCAAATGTGGATAATTGAAGTACACGTATCAATTTCGCGTTGCAAACGAGAACCTCGACAACGCTAATAAAAAAAACCAACGACAAACACGAAGCCGAATATGTATCAGACAAATAACAACAGGGGGAACGTCGACGGTGTGGAGAGGGTAGGAAGAAACAGCGAGGATTCCACTTCAATTTCAACCACATTTCGCTAAAATCACTCTCGAACAGAATATTCGCGGGAACGTAAGTAAAAGACTTCCGCGGCGGGTCCGGTAGAACAAGAAACGAAGCTTCTTGACAAAGAGAGCAACGGGCGGATATGAAGGGTGAAAAGAAACCAGCGAGTCTGTCTCGGTGGACGAGCCGACCGACGAAGGAGGAAAGCGAACCGGAGAGAGGAGAGAACGTATGCGTTTAGGAAGCAACAACGAAGCCCCGGCTGCTCCTGCCGGCATTATTGCGGGGAATCGTCGCACGGGACGAAGACGGGAAACGAGAAAACCCGGGAATGGAAAAAAACGAAAAGAAGCGGTTACGGTTCCCTCGAAACGCGGGACAAATAAAGAGAGAAAAACAGAGAGAGATAGCGAGTTGAGACTGCGAGAGGATGGAAGATACCGAGGCGGAGGTACACAGACAGGCAGCCGTCGAGAGCCAGCCGGAAAACCGGCTAGTGAAATTAAAAGCGAAAGCGGAAATTGAAACACAGTCCCTCTCTCCCACCCCATTCATTTCTCTCTACGGTGATCCTAGGCGATCCTAGGCCGTCGACGTCCTCGCCCGTTCGCTGCTACCTAAATCGTTTATCTTTTCCCAGACACGGTTAAGCGGTTAATCGAGTAAATCGTTTAATTGTTTGTGCATGGCCGGTCACTCAGCCCCGCGGGATAATTGCATCCGACCCGGGGACTTTTTACCGGAGTCACAGTTTTATACCGCTCGTCGACGCTTGCAAATCTGCGGATCGAAAATTAAACGCCAATTTCTGCCTTCTCCGGTTCAGTTCTTGCGCTTTATCTTTCGGGGATACCCGCCGTGGAAACTTCTCGAGTTTTATACTTCTCTGATCGTATAACGCTTACGAAATCGGAGAAACTCATTGGCAATGGTAACCGTGCCCCTTCGTGCCCGACGCGGCCTTAATCGTCCAATGACTTTATCCTTGAAGCGAGGATGGAGCAATCTGTGTTCCCGAAGAATTGTATTTATGAGATAAAACTTTGTACGCTTGTTTACTATCAACCAATGTATATCCACAGTGATGGCCAACATCGACTGTACCGTTTTTTCAGAATATTGTAGATACGAGGTACTTTCTAGCAACGACTTATTAACATTCGAGCTGGGACCCAGAATTTATTACTACACGTTTCGACTAACACGTGCTTTCAGTGTCCCGGTTCCACAGCGATTGACGTCTCTCACAAGCTAGAAGAGTGACGCAGCTATACATAAACCATGTCCTTTTAGGGACATAAATGAATCTCTAAAGAGGTAACACGTTGCGAGAAATTAGATTTTCTGGTCTGTTAGCCGCGTCGTGGTCTCGGTTGCTCATTTTAATACGTTAAGAAGATCCAGCTGTTCCGAAATGTTTTTAAACATGTTAAAGAAGTTAACCCCTTAACCTACAACTACGTGCATAGCCCGTGTACGATGATTGGGCCAAATTATAAATATTTGTGAAATATTTGATATGTAATTACAGCCTGATGCAATAATTGTGGTAGATGCAAGTACTACAAAAGGTTTATACAAGAATCAGTAATACAAAATTAATAATCTGCAATAGTGTGATATAATTCGAAGTATTCTGGCTCGAAGGCTGCGCGAACTTGTTTACGTTTCCGGCCCAAAATTCTCTAACGAAAATCGGAGATTAAGGGGTTAAGGAGTTTAAAGTTCAACGAACCGTGATACGTTTGTATCGTACATACACAAATGAAACTATTATACCTAATAAATGCATTGTTAAACACTTTCTCCAAAAAATAATTCCAATTGTGTTCCGTGCAATGTTTGACCGTGCTTTCGCCAATTTTCGCCGAGCATTCAGTGCTCGGCAACGGAGAAATTCTGAAAACAAGCCTGTTGAACGGCGAAGAACGGTTTCGAAGTTTTCGCAGGTGTTCTAGCCGTTTTTCATCGCGAGGCCCGAGAGAAAACGCTCGCCACCGAGTGTCGCTTTCGCGGAGCATGAGCGCGATCGATCGGCCAAGTCCGTTCATCCCATTATCGCGCGACAATACGATTTCAGGCGATATCTTATTAACCAGCGTGGCAGCGGAATGATAATATTGGATGATAGTTGAGTAACCTTCGCCGGAACATTTTAATAACCGAGCGGAATGTCGACCTCTCGGCATCGCGTGATCGTTTCTCGCTCGGTGAATCGGCCCGGGCAGACAATGGCCGATATAATTATCGTGCTAGGCCGATACGAATCACCGATAACCGAGTTATCAGCTCTTCTTCGCCTAATGGCCGCGCGCCGTTTCTGTTTCCCCTCGGCGAGACCCGCGGAACGTTAACGACGCGAATTCACGGTCGATTATTGGACTCCGTTTCCGGCTTGCGCCGCGGATAAACAGCAACGTTGGAACTTTGACGAGACTAATTAGTATCATTCGAGAGAACGGAGAATATTCGGGGATTCGAATTAGGCGCGCCTGATGGCCCGTCGAGCACGGGTCGGCTAAGGAACTTGTTACCTTCCGAAACTTCGATTCGAGTCTCATTAGTAGCATATTAGGGTACGCGCAAAATTAGTTGTGGTATTGATTTCTAATATATACACTGCGGATATTGTGAAAAATGGCTAGATGGAACAGTAAAACAGCAAAAGCATTGAAAGAATTTAGAAGTTAATTTCCAGGCGGTTGTTTCATTTAACAAACAAAGCCGAATACTTTTTTTTATTGAGCCACTGAAACCTATTATAGGTTTATTTCGACTTTAACAATAGTTTTTTAACAGTAGTCTTACAGTTAGTGTACAATGACAGAATTAATACTCTAGAGATGAAGATTGCAGTCGCATAAAAACTGAAAGATATATTCACAGGCTTTAACATTAGGTTTAGCAAAGAAAATGTTCGCTTTTAGTGGTAGAAAAAACTTAATTTTACGCAACTTATTAACTAATTTAATTCTTTGAGGATCATAAAGACGTAAAGATACGGTTTACTGTAGTTATAAAACCCCTTTTAATGTGGACATCAAAATTTTGAGCAAACCAGGGAGTTTGCTCAAAGGAGTTTGCTCCAGGGACTTTTATCGTCGCGCGTATGATTTGGATAAAAATCAAATATTTTTTGAAACGGCGCAACTTGCGGAAGAATTTTGTAAACGAACCGAAGTCCCGCGAGTGCCATATCGATGTACCGATACTCGGGAGCAGAGAACGATTTAACTGGAATAATCGAAAACACGTTAATAGAGCGGGTAACAGTTCGTTAAGGCAATTGCATAGGAACAGAAAGGGACGAAAGGATCGATGAAAGAGTAGCGTGACGGGCAAAAGGGGCGAGAGAGGGGACTGAGGGAGAAGAGCGGGGCGGGGGTGGAGAGACAGTGAAAAGCAGGCAAAAAACGGTGAGTCAAAGGACCCGATCGTGTGGCAAGGACTGCTCGTTAAACCGGAAAACAAACTGTCGAGAACTGGCCAGGACGAGGCTCGAGCCTCACGGGTCTGGATGGACAGAAAAACCGAAACGATACGGCCCGACGCGGCGTGTACACGGGGGCGCTTTTATCCATCGCCTCGCGTGCCGGCGCAGCAACGACTCGTCAATCGGACGTTGAAACGACCGAACAACTTGAATTTCGAGTACAATGAAGTTTAAAAAGAAATTTCTGAAGCTGTCGTTTGTTTGTCGAAAAAGGGGGGCAATAAAAGTACCGAAAGCTTTCACTGTAATACCAGCGCCGGCAGAAGCGTAGCTTCGCCGCAGTCGCTTCGGTTGCACCGGTCGGGGATATGCGGTAACAAAATTTCAGAGGACAGGGGACACGATCTTTGGTTTATCGATTGGTCCTGTGTTTCAGCTCTGTTCGTACCCTGGTCATTGATTCCTATTACCTCTACTCTGTGGCACGTATTTTCCTAACTATTTATGTAGTCTAAATTATTTCGAGCGACCGTGCAGACAAGCCGAATTCCATTTCACCTGTCGTCAGTTTCGTGTCCTACATGTGTCAGGAATTCAATTAAAAGCGAACGATGTCACTTGTAATTCGAGACAATAAACACACTAAAAATATGTATGTATATTTAACCTATACAACTCATTTTATTCAAGTGATGGAAACTAGAGATCCTTCAAAGAAAAAATAAATTGGCCACGCAGCGTTTCAATATTCTTTACAAGAGTTTCTATCGAACGGGAATATATTCGCTCCACGTGGAAGCAGGAAATCAAAGTGCACAGAATAAAACGACTACGGGTAAAATCCGTCGGGAGTAAATGAACATTTAGAATTCTTTTCCTTCGAAGTTTAATAACATCGATCTGGACCGGATTTTCTTAATAAAGACGCTCCGGGGCGACTCCCCTTGAAACTTCTCGTCGACCAAATGGACCAAGCGATTATTAGAATTTAAGAAAGCCTCCTTGTCGGGAAGTCAGGAGTGGCCGCGGTCCGCTGAAATACCGCTTAATTCCAACAAATCGTTCCCGCTCGTGGCCGAGTGTGAATATGGACGAGAAAACTAGAAGGGACGGAGAAAGAGGAAGAGAGCACGGGAGAGCAGGGAGCCCGGGAAGATGGGTCGAGATAGTGGCAGGAGCAGAATGGAATGGGTGCCGACTCGGCGGAGGAATAACCTTATTTACCAAAGGACCTGCGATTATCCTCTCTTCCCCTCCATGTTCCTCGCCCTCGTTGCGCTCTTATCCCTTTTCACCCGTTCCTCTTGCTCTCCGTAATCGCGGTGATAAATTGCCGTAGTATCACGGGCGTACAAACAAATCTCTGTGCCTTCTCCCATCCGAGAGCGGTCGCGTTCGCTTTTATGCCCTCTCCGACCACCCCTGGGCCGCGCTTTCTTTCCCGAATTCTATTCGTCGGTCACTTCTCGCGGGACGCAATCGATCAATCGCACGCGGACTCCGTCTCTCCACCTCCTCTTTTCCCTCTACTCGTTAAGTTCCGTCGGGTCTTTCCCCGACTTTCGCCACCGTTCCGAATCGCCGCAGCGTACGGTCATGTATTATCGATCTTTCCCCGTGACAGGCCAGAGGGGAAAGTTTTTCTGCTAAGTGCACCGAGAGAGAGAGAGAGAGAGAGAGAGAGAGAACGCACGACACGGAGAGTTGCGGATAGGTTGATCGATATCCTCCGATTCCGCTCGATTTTCATTAAATCCAGTCAAGAGTTCTTGACATTCGTTGGACTCTGTTTAAAATTTTAATCGATTCTCGGGGCCCGGTCGATTGTTGCTTTCTTCGGCCAAATCGAACAGCTATTTCCGTAATGAACTAATTTTATGCATTTTCTAATATTAGCGAAATAATCAAGGTGTTACGACGACTGTAAATAAATGCAAATAAATCAGAGAGGAAATAAACTCGGATAATTCAAGATCTTGACGTGTCAACAAATATTTAATAAAACATATTTAACAGAGCTCGTCTTACAATCGAACAGCTACTTCCCTAATGAACTAATTTTATGCATTTTCTAATATTAGCGAAATAATCAAGGTGTTACACGACTGCAAATAAATGCAAATAAATCAGAGAGGAAATAAACCTGGATAATTTAAGATCTCGCCGTGTCAACAAATATTTAATAAATTTCGATTAAAGCAGTTGCCTTATTTGATCGAATACTTACTCGGGGCTGCGCGGAACCCCAGGCAAACAACTGTGGAAAAAACGGCGTCGTCTAACCGAAGGTTAAACATGTATGAAATACCGTGGCACTCTCGAGCGGTCGTGGTTAAGAATATTAGCGCGTTTAAAGCTTCCGATGGTTTGGTGAACGGGGAAGATTAAACGTCCTATTAAGGGAATCACACGATTGCGAGGCATCATTTTTTTCCATGAATGAAATGAACCGTTATACGGCGGGTTTGCGCACGCAGCACGCCCGACAGCGCTTGAGGAATACAATATGCGGAGAGGTTACACCGAGAAACGCAGCCTCTAATTAGGTGAAACGAAGTAAAACCAACCGGGTCGCGGTTGTACGCTCGCGCGCCTCCCGCTGATAACGGAATCATAAATTGAAATTAGTTTCCACGAGAATTATTTTCCGCGGTGAGTGTCAGTCGCGAGGTGCTTTCACCCACCCAGCCCCTTTTCGTCCCCCTGCCTCTCTCTCTCTCTTCCCCAGTTCGTTTCCTTTCCGAGCCTCGCTTCTCGCTCCGTTGGGAAGGTTTTCCAGGGTCGACGAATCCTTTATTGCGATGGTTTGTCCCTGCCCAGACCGCACCGACCCTTCCCTACCACTCTCGGAATCGTCCGACAAGCAGGATTATACCGCCGGAAATATCAATGGCCTCTCTTTTATCCTATCCCGACAAGCACCTGTACGTTTTTTCTCCTCTTTCGGGGGAGCTTAATGGAATTACGCTCGTTAAAAATTCTGCGAATCATAATGCGGTTTGTTACAGAGTACAATACGAGCTGCAACATCCATTGCCTCTCTCCGACGAATAATTCTTAATCCTAATAAACACTCTTTAATCCCTTATGTACGAAGTTCAACAGTACACATTATGAAAACTCTCGTATTTCAACGCTAAACAACTTTCCGAACGGATAATCCAAATGATAGAATAAACTCTGGCGAAACGTTACACCGTTCAAATTGCAAACGACTTGGTAAATTCAAATGATCCCGGGACAAAAAATATGCAAGACTGACGTAAACTCATTACGAAGCGGGTAAACTTCGATTCTCGTTCGATTGTTTATTGGCTACTTAACTTTCTTGCGGAAAGTTCGCCGGAAGATCGAAGATTGGGTGCGCTAAACTTCCGCGTTCGCGACGTTCAACCAAACACAATGCTTCTGTGGTCATTAAACTCCCGTCGACCTTCACCTCGCCCAATCAGCTGGCGAACAATAACGGATATTTCGACGGTATTAAAGGTAATTGCGCAATTACACGCAAGAAAACCAATGGAAAAGTATTCGCACGGTTCGACCGGTGTGGCGTAACGCTGCAAAACAATTCTCAATTACTTACTGTCCGTGCACGGTTCCAGGGAGTACAACGGAGATTCAATTTGGAAAAATGAGTCAACCGTTTGGGTAATCTCGACGGACCTTCTTGAACAATGTCTTCAGCCAGACGATTTTTATAACCCAGCGGAGAGGACACCCAAAAGGACACAGTGAATCATTTCGACTCCGCCTCGAGCCGAGGGTTGAAACAGCTTCGTCACTGTATCTGCCGCAAAAGGTTCTTGCGCCATTCTATCACGGTTCCGATCGTGTCCAACCAAAAAGTTCCAAAGAAAACAACCGCAAGGACTTCATCTTTAGCGCGTTGACCGCAGAGTCGGCATCTTCAAAAATTGATATCGTATCCGTATCTGATTCTACTTTTTTCAAACACCAATTTGGTCCGATAATTTAAACTATACCACCAGTCATCATCATGTTCATATTATTACCTGTCTACACTCCCCGACAAAATATTCCGGAGATAGGAAAACCTGACGATCGCAAAACAATAAAACTACGGTAGCTTTTACTACAATGGCAGGTAGCCATTCCCTAATGAACTAATTTTATGCATTTTCTAATATTAGCGAAATAATCAAGGTATTACGACGACTGCAAATAAATGCAAATAAATCAGAGAGGAAATATTATTACCTGCCTACACTCTCCAAAAAAATATTCCGGAGATAGAAAAACCTGATGATCGCAAAACAATAAAACTACGGTAGCTTTTACTACAATGGCTACCTGTTAAGTACTCTTCAACTGCGAGGTTCCCGCCTCCAGCCCCGCAAGTAGATGGTTATCGAATCAGAACAGTGTTGCAAAGGGTAATCTATGATCATGCATGCACCGAAACGGTCAACATAATTACAATAACCATCCTAATCAATGAAACATGCTCTCCCTTTCTTCCTCTGTACGAGAGTGTTCTAGATAAACACATAATTTCGTTGCAGCCGAATTTGGAGGAGTTAGGACAGTGCTCCAGAGAGTCATAATCATGCTAGCACCGGAACAGTCTAAATGATTAAGCAGCCACGGTAATCAATGAAACATGCTTTTGCAATGACGCAGTAACAGAAAAGGTAGTCAAATATGGGTTGGAAACAACGAAAGGGCCCCTGAAAAGCCGAACGAGGACTATCAATTTCAAGTTGCTATCTAATCGTTTTGGCCGACGATCCTTTACGTAAACTCTTTTCAATTCGTTCGATAAACGGCTCGGTTCCCGGTAAATATGTATATTCGAGGGGGTTCGGGGGTGGTTGGCGTCACCGGTACACGGGCGAGACCTCGTTTCTCGTCCCGTCGACGTCTCTGTTGCTCGTCGCGTGAGGCGAAACGCTCACGGAACGATTTTTCACGGACATTCTCTCCGTCCCTCCTTCTCTTCCTCTCTCTCTCCCCCTCTCTCGCACCTTCGACGATAGACTACGAATATATCACGACGCGGATAGCGCGGCTGAGCAAGCATTGTTCAACGTCAAACATCCACCGACCCAACATCCTGCCCTCCCGAGGGGAATACTAGGGACGTACACGGTGTCCCTTCCGTAGCGACCCCTTTTTCCCCGCTCGCAAGTGCGTGACAATGGTCTCGAGCGAGGTATTTTTTTTACAACATTCGACCTGGAACACCCTATACACGAAACACCGAGAACTTCCCTTGAATTGCTACAATGTAATCTAATGCGAACCATCTCACTCGCTCGTCGCTTCTTGTAAAACGCTGCCTTTTTAGTTGGCGCCGAGTTCGGATCGTACAGGGACAACTGTGTATCAAGGTAAGCAAGTGTTTTAAATATACAGCCGGTCGCAAAAGTCTACGCTCGCCTTTCGAATACACCGAGGATAGAAATATTTCAACGTTTTCTGGCGATTGATTAATTTATCGGCTCTCCGGGAAACAGGAACACGGAAAAGTTTGTTGAAAAAATTCTCACGGATTTATTCGAGCAAATAAATTTTGTTCACCTAACTCTGGATTTTCGATTTATTTGCGTGATACACGGATCAAGGAGAACTACCATTTTTCAGAATTCGTTCAACCAACAAATACCTCAACCGTCCGTGAAATGGATTTTTGACTTTCTTTTCCGAATGAATATGTAAACTTCAACAGGTGTAGGCAAACTTCTGTGACCGACTGTAGATCACTCTTGTTTCCGTTGTTAGCTGGCGAAACTAACGAGGCGAGAGTCAAAGTACCGTTCCCGAACACCAGTTTTGTCTCTCGAGAATTCGAACGGTTAAGTGTCGACGAGACTTACGAGACGTTTGATCCCATCGCTATCCATACGACACACGTTATATGTAGGCGCGCATATAAAGGAGGAAAGACGCGTGTACGCGTCCCCGTCCCGACGATAAATCTGGTAGTTCGATGTCTCCATTTCTGGCGGCGTTCTATTCGCTCGTGTTCATTTTATTTCACCATTATATGCTCTATCCTTCGGAACTGATAGCGAGACGCGCGAGCTTATGTCCTGGTAGCGTTCGCTTCGGGAGAAACGATTCACCGGAGGAACGTCTGTTACGGTGTTCCAGCGAATTTGCATGGAGAACGTTCTGCGTGGTAACGGCGAGATAGAGAGACGGAGAACGAAAGGGAACAGGAGCAAGAGAGGAAGAGAGACTGATGGAAACAGAGCGAGAGAAAGGTAGGTCGAAAGAGGAACGGAAATAGAACGGCAGAGAGAAACGGTTAATGGATTGACACGGTGGATTGCAATTAAGTTAACGGTCGAACGCTATTTCTGGATTATTTCTGCCGGCCGGAATGGTTTATAAATATCAGGATACGAATTCTGTTAATGCGAACTGATGTGGTGGGCGCAGTGCCCGCGGTATTCAACGCAAACAATTCGAATAAAGATTAAACGATGGAAATACATTGCCTAGAATAAGCTGCGCGTCCGAAATAACCATACATCGCGAGCCGCGCGCTCTCTGCTGTTTTTTCTCTGTTTATATACCGTGCACTGGGAACCGTCCTTGGCTATTCACTCGCAAAAAACGAACGGTACTTCTTCGGCGAGTGTCGCTAGACGACGTTCGAAAGCACTCTGTGTAACAGATGTTTCGAGGAGGCCAGCAAAATTCACCGAACAATATGTTTACTGTGGGCACGTTCAATTGGCCATTTCCTGGACATAAATCTCCGTTCGTTCTTCTTCCCGTCGGATTTCCGTTGCTCGTAGGCTCGTTTCGATCGTCAGGATTTTCCCGTATATTCGCGCAAGAAAATCCATCTTGTTCGATCGCAACAAAATGCTTATCGCTTGCAAGGTGAACCTGCTAAAATGGCAGCATCGTCCTCGCGGAGATCTCGGAAGTTCCGCAATAAAAAACTTCCGAAGGCCAGAATGGGAACGGAATCCTTAATTTGGGAATACTTTCTATAGCGAGGGATAATTGGAATACTTGAAGAACGAAGAACCCACTGAAAGTGGAAATAGCGGTGTACCGGGATTTCACATTCCGAGTCTTTTTTAATTCCGCCCTTCGAGTCGCCTCGCCGCTTATAATAAATACTTTACGTCCATTGTGGACCTTCAATTTTTTATCTCGTATATTCCTGAAATTTGTATATAATTTTCACAACTCGACGTTTCTCGTAGACTATTCGACGAAGTCATTATTATAATTTAGTGCAAGGAGATCACGTTTTGCGAATGGTCATAACGAAAAAAGGGAACGACGAGTTCCCATTGAACGCTTTTGAAGAACGGTCTTCGAAACGGTATTTATCACCGTCAAAGGATATCACACGATTAAACCTACGAATATCGTCGGAGGAAGCCCGTTGATTCGCGGGAATTCACCCTCGGTTTTCCTTTCCTCGATCGTTCAGGGGGAGGAGGGGCGTAGAGCACGGCGAACACGAAACGAATCTTCCCAGATTGGATCTGTTCACTGCAGTTCCTTCTTTTAAGAAGCCCTCTCTCACACCCCCGGCCATCGCACCACCTCTGGCCAACTACCGGCGCGTATCCTAGTTGGGCTTTTCTTGCCCGACTTTCGCGTAATAACCGGAAGCGAGAAGCGAGGGCAAAGTGGATCGCATCATAAATCTGCTCCACGCTCAACAATGGAGAGCCTTCGTCTCTCGTGAGTACGATCAAAAGAAGTTTCGCGGAACTGGCTACCATTATGATAATCCGCCTACTATCCCATAAAAGGCTGTAAAAAATGAGCGACCAACTGTATTTTCAAATCTCGACGCTTTTACGCCCTTTGTCCGCTAGTCAGCCAGACGTCGCCGTATTAATTCCATAGCGAGTTGCCGCGGTATAATACTACACTGGTTTATCTCTGTCTGGAGTTTAATCACGAATCATCGATACGTTCGTACCTTGTCCGAGTGCAAGATATTATTTAAACTAGAAATATTGGACTCGTCTGTATTCTTGCCTATAGGATGAACCTTTAACACCTAGAATTACCAGTGAAGTCAAAATAACTTGCTTCTGATTTGGTCTTTTAGAAATATTAAAGTTATAATTATGTTTTTATAAAAGTGCAATTTTGTCATTATTATATGACCGTTATAATGGTGTTAAAGTGGAAGGTTGCAAGCAATTTGGGTCGAATAAAAAGTTACAAGAGTTCCTGATATCCACGTCGATCCAGAACACTGAGTTTCAAGGATCAAGAGGAGGATCCGGTACCTGCTGGGACGCACTTTTTCGGTACCTGGACGATGGAAGTCCGCGATTGAAGCAGTCTGCACTGGCTCGGGGCGGATTAGCTGGATTCATTTACGCCGAACCGATCCGGTAACCTTCGAGAGCCCCGACAGTTACTCAAGGCTAGTGGATACGAGAAAGAAGAAACGCTCCTATCCTCCTATCTTCCTCCTACCCTCGACACACAGATACACGTGTATTGTTCGAGTACCGGCCGGTGGTTCGATTAAACTTCTGATACTCGCAAGGACTTCGTGAACACCATTCTCGTAAGATTCCTTTCTCGATGTGCGCATAATCGAATGGTTCGAGACCTATGATTCACGCACCGCGTGCTTCGATGATATAACCAATATTAGTCACAGACGCGATGAAAGCTCTGCTTGGCCGAAGTTCAAAGTTGACGACGGTATCGGAACGCAGTTTCTACGAAAAAAATATAGTTGGTTTGTAATTTTGTTTTCTAACAATGTATGGCTGAGACGTTGGTTCGAAGAAGAGGTCTCATTTTCGACACCTGCTCGCAGATTGCGACGGCGTTTGAAAAATTTTCCTGCTCGCCGCTTTCATTCACAAAGAGGGGGGTGGGGCAGGGCCGGGTTTCTCGAATGTTCGCTGACCTTTGTAACCTTTTATTATACGTACACGGTCGCACAATGGAACGGTTCCTCGTTCGCCGACGCGAGTATCCCCGTAAACTCGAACAAAGAAGAAGAGAAAAAAGAGCACCGAGCTTCCCGGAACGGCGAACGTTAATGGCGTTTTCTATCGGGCTGAATTTTTATCGTAGAAGCCGTCTTTTCGCATTTCCAGAAAATGCCACTGCACGAACACGCCCCCTGCCCTCACGTCACGATGACGTAGAATTGCGTGTATCAACGTCTCCCGCCCAATCCCCACGAGTTCGCTCGTTTGACCTTTAAACCTGTTACCGTTCGACCCTGCTACTTTCAATCTCATTATTCCAATTATTTCCAGGCATCGTTATCAACCGCGCGGAACTCCCCGGGAATCGTCAGAGAAAACGCCGCGATTCATCGTTCGAATTCATTCCTGGCGCGGCGATGCAACACTTTTCAACCACGGTGATTTTCCCGGAAGAAATTACGGAAGTCTTTCCCTGTAATTGGTCGTTAGCCGGATGATCCAGCAGACACGGATCATTTTATCGTCTGGAAGACGATGCTCGTCGGGAGATTCTCTTTCCGTTGAAAGCGGAGAGGAAATGTGATTGCGTCACAGATAAAGAAAATTTTCTTCAAGGTCGTACTCTTGAGATTTTAAGTTCTTTCTTTTTTATCCTTTGCCATTGCTTCGTCGAGAAACATCACCTTCGCGTGACCTTAATTATCAAAACATCCAACGTAAACATCGTTGACCTTGGAATTTCGAGAAGCCTCGAACCAGATAATGCTTTAAGCCAACGTTTTTTCGTCATCATCGGGAACAGGCGAAACGTTCAGAATGTTAGATGGGACACACGGTGTAAGATGGATGATCGTAAAAGGGAGAAAACTGTGGCGTTAGGCCTATTTATTACACCGAAGATAAAACCCTCGAAAGGGAGCCGGGGGATAACGTAGCGGGACCGTCGTAAGGGCCTATATCGATTTCGAGGTGAGCAGGAGAGGAAGACGCGTCCTTATGACGAAGTCGCCTCGAAGCTTACCGCATAAATCTCGTCGGCTTAGGCGAAGCAATGCTGAACACGCGACCGGAGGATCCTTTTTCGAATGTGTGTAAGCGCACGCCGGAACGTATATCTTCATTCTCATACTTATTTCTCGGCGGTACATACGAGCCGCAACGCTCGGAGTGCACAAACCACGCTGGGATTCTTGGTAAATTTGAGAGTGAAGAAGAAAAGTTGACGACCTCTGCGCCTTCCGCGCGGCCGTCGCAGAATTCAGGCGAAAGAGGAAAGTTTTCGTATTACTATAAAAGGGAACTGTGTTTCGGTCGTTGAACGAGGCACTGGGTTAACGCGTTTACCGTCCCCATCATTCTTACGTGGGACCACCGTTCTACTTAAGAATCCATGAACCCATTTGTCGAGAGCATCGTGTCCTTGACTCGACGACCCTTCACCGTTCGACCTGAGTCAAGATAGCCATTGGGGGCTACGTGTACGTTTAAGGTAGCGGGCCAGCGTAAGTGACCCACGAGTGGGTCATTACGTTCGAATTTATGTAAACACAAAGTGACTATTTTGTTCTCGTTCCAAACCGACAAGCAAGTTTCTATTTAATTCTTAAAAAATGTTGTTTACCTGAAGCGTACTTTTCAGAATTTCGATCGTAATTTAAGTAGCTGTTTCCTTTGATTAATACGTGGCCACAGGGTTTAACCGGTGAGATTGTCAGAGGTGAATAATAATAGAGAAGGATCGGGTCACGTAGATTAACGGCTTTCCGTATTCTTTTCACAGGGTCTGGCCCGACTGCACATTTCTCACCACGCACTGGCCATACTGAAGAACTCTCAACCCCGTGCTCGCACACAAGCATACACTCGAGCGGCCACTCAGCCACTCCGACGCCTGCATTCCTAGAAACCTTGTTCCCAACATCTCAGTCGAACTTCTTCTCCCTCCTCCCACTCCTCGAAAAACCTCGTTCCCGGAATTCTATGCGCTCGAGAGTATTTTCCCGCCAAATATCTTGAAGCCACGTAAGCGAAGTGTCAAATTACAGGCCGCGTAAATTGCAGCCAATTGTCGGTCACGTGAAAACGAATCGATAAATTACCACCTAAACGAATCATTTTCCAGGAACCTATCTTCGCGATGCGTGCATCTATTCCCATGAAATACTACATTGTACAGGAACTATTTATTCTACTACTGCCCGGCCGACGCGTACGGATCATCGTTCACCGTGAATCATTCAAGTTCCTAGTATAATGAACTGGCATAAGTGTTACAGATAGATTACATTTACTTAAATAAGTTAAATTACATTTACTATTGTTAATGTTACATTAAGTAACATTTATTTAACCCTTTGCACTTGGAGCTATTTTCACTGAAAAATTAAACATTCCTTCGGATCTAAAATATTTCTATTCCCTATGAGATTTTCATTTTATGGATATGAAATTATAATACCTCAAACAATACGTAAATATTTAGCAATTGATTAGATACCAACATATTTAATAATGTAAAAAATATTTATATTAATGGTAAATTATAACAAAGGGTTAAGATAGGTTAGAGATCTAAAAGCAATAAATATTTGACTCTGTAAAAATTGTTGCTCTCGAACCGATGGTCGATTAATACGTTATGAAACACGGGAAGTTAACGGCGGCTAGAAGTAGGGCAAAAATACAGAACAGAGAGGTTAAGCGAATCATCATCGAATAAATAATGCGTCTAAACCGGATGCATCTAGAAATACATTAACATCAAATAGTGAGGTCAACATCGACCGGAAATGGTTTCAGATTATGTAGGTTAGTCGCTGTTAAAATCGATAATTGTTTCGTTCGATAATTGGAACACTAATTATGTTCGATTAAGAAACGTTAGAAGAAACCCATTCTCGCAAACGCGACCGTATCTTCTCCGTTGTGAAAACGTTGATGGCCGAGCAGGCTAGATAAAAATACAAGGTTAACGTCACTCTTCTGTGAGAACAATAAGCACCGGACGCATCGTTGCAATGCTTCGTGCAATCGAGCGCCGCGACTCTAGGACCTATATTATAGATTTTACATATTCAGAATTACCTAATCACGCGTGACCGTGGACGCAACACTTTCCCGTGATCTTCCCGAGTCACAGAGAACAATCACATACTACGCAATTTCACATTGTATTATTTTTTCTCGAACAAAAAGTAATACACAGCTATAACCAGATAATTTATGAACCTTGATAAGTATGTATAAAATCAACGTTTCAGGACGTAGTAAATTAATCAAAGAAGTTGAGCAATCAGATACAACTTATGAGTTTACGAGCAGATAAATGAATTAATTTCCACCTGAGCAACTTGATACTTTCAATAATTGTAAAACGAAAAAATATAAAACCGGTCATTTGACCGACAGTGATAGGTGTAGCGTTAATTACTGTTTCGCAAACGGTATCCTAGAATTTCCCGCAAAAGATTATGGAGATGGCAAGGCTAATTGCCAGGAAAATCATGTTTTCGAGGGAATAAATGATTGGATTCTAAGTCATGGGGTCGCGGAAGCGTTAAAGTGAAAAAGAGCAGCAGGCGAAACGACCCAATATTTCGAGCAATAAATTGCACACCATTCTGTCGGGACGAAGCATCGAAGGGCCAAAATTAGGCCATTCGATTCGCCGTAAAGTAATAAGCGTCGAAAGCACCAGCACCGCTACGAAGAAACGGTGTAGTTAATAATTCGATAATTTTGCAGGGACCGTGTAATAGGGCGTCGTTTTATGGCCGGTACGGTGCTCGATCCGTCCGCACGCGCGCGTATCCTCTCGACGCAGCGCGGAGCGGAGCAAAGCGGATCGAGAGTACGGAACGGAGGAGGAGAAAGAAGAAGGCAGAGAACGCGGCGAACAAGTAACGAGGTTACCCGGACATCCCACAATTAATTTGCTTGCAAACGGTTACGCTTTGCGAATAATTATTCAAAGTTCTAGCTTCCGCCGGTGCAAAGTGCAGCCACTCAGGGGGTTTGCGACGACGACGCATCGACGATATCGCATTAAATCGCGGCAACTTGCCATAAAAGAAACCCGTGACAGCGTTTTACTTCATCACAGGGACACCAGGAAGTTAACTGGACGGTTTCGCCGGAAATACTCCGACGTACATTGATAAACGAGCAGTCGGAACGAAAAAAAATGTTCTCAAAATTCATTGAAACGCGATAGACGATCCCCGTACACCTGTTAACTGGCGAACTTTTCGAACATGGAGGCTCGCGTGCGAACAATTACTGCCTGTGTATGTATTGTTCCGGCCTCCGATATGATTTCGAACGAGACGTAG
>CM052333.1:9533471-9572885 GCA_028455615.1 Lasioglossum zephyrum
TTGCATTGGAATATTTTATTAAATGAGGGAATATTCTGCAAATAAATATTTTAAACGAGAACGTGTAACGAAGACATGAAAACTGTCGATGCTGTCAAGTGGTCCGGAATTCCACTGTTACTGGGAAATGGTACACACCGATGAACTATTAGGGGCGAACTACCTCCCATCGAATTGGACAGCGTCGCGTTAATAGGATCTTTGGCCCCGTTTACTACGAAAATTAATTGCGCCGCGCCGATTCCGTATATGATGCATCCGTTGGAGCGTTTCGACAGTTTGCGTTCGACTTCGCGACGCTGCTAGATCGTCGGCAATCCCTGTGCGAGAGACGGCCGATCAGCCGGGGCCAATTACGGCGTTCGACGATGTAGCAATGCGCGGCGTGCGAGCTCGGGAGTGAGCGAAAAGCACGGCGCGCGAACGAAGACGGTGCAAAAACGTCGGGGAAAGAGTGAGAAAGAGCGCGAAACAGAATGGCAAATCTGGGTCACGACCCAAATCATTCTTCTCCGGCCTCCGTTTGAATCTTTCGCAATGCACGAAAGTGCCCAAAGCGTTTCGAAAGCCCCTCACCCGGCCGAATACACTGTTTTGCTTTCCGTGAGCTTCCCTCATTTCCTTCAATTGAATTCCGAGTTGGTCTCGAATGAAACCGACCCGCGGCAGACATGCGTTAGCTACCTATGTATATACCTTGTCAGAGATTTAACTATAGATATTTCATGCAGCGCCTGAAACGTTGTTCACATCTTCGCAATAAGCACGGCGCTGCTTAGACGAGCGGTTTCTTACGTATACCGACTTGTTCGAGTCGCGACGGGTTCGTAGAACGACTCGCATTCGAGGTGAATCGTGTGATAGTAGTCATAATTAGGAGGAAATCATTCACCGCTACGTCTTCGTTACTGTTTCTATGATTTTAAGGAAAACCACTGCATGTCACAATTTCAAAAAATTTTACTTTATGCATTGAAGGTGGTTCGGAACCCACCGTAATAACAAGTAGGTCCCGCTGAAAATTAAGCTGAAATAGGCTGAAATTTGGCGTTAGAGAGAGAGAGAGAGTGGAAAGAAGGGGAGATTGGTGAATGGATTTGAAACCCTGAGGGGACCAAATATCAAAAACCTACCTACTTTATGCATTGATTGAACTATTTACATATTTAGCAAAAAAACTCTAAAAAATAATGCAATTTTACCAATGTCCGGTATGAAGAGTTACTGATCAAAACTTTAAACGGCGATATCTCCGAAGTGAAAGTATGTGACGCGCGGCGTTCTTCCTTACAAGTTGTAAGTTACAATCGCGAGTTTATCGGGGAAGCTGCACGATCCTGTACTTTGTGAACACGGATCGAGAGAGTTGGTTCGCGCGTCTTTTTGATGAGAGGAAATGTCAGGGTAACTACTTTGTTGCGAGTACTGTAAAAGTTCGATGGAAAAGTATTAATTAGAGTGGCGGGCTTTGGTCGGTGTGCACGCACTGAGAACTATTCCCGTACGGAGCGATTCAAGCGGAAACACGTGTCTCTGGGAGTTTTTCAAACGAGGCCAGAGGAAATTTCTGCCGGCAGCCTTGAGAGTGCACTTGATTCGCGAGAGCGCGTGCCCCGTAAGCGCAAGGCAACACGCGAGAACGCTCTCGTCGTCGATGCGTTCAGAAACGTTCCGTCAGTCGTTCAGCTCGGTCGGTCGCTCTTTCGATCTATCGTCGGCTGCGGGCCGCGCTTTGCGTTCACGCACACGCATGCGACGCACGCACGCGGCAACGATCCACGTGTGCACGCTGGCCGTGCATCGGACGACTGCAACGTTGCCTCCCGTGTCGAGCGGGTGCACCGTTGCACCGAGCCGCGTTGTTGCCAAGCCATCGGATCGCCGGCATTCTCACACAACCACGAGACCACGCGTATTTATTTAGCCTTCGAACTTCGCGTCAACGAGCATCGACCAATCGTGCACTGCGTTTTCCTTCCTGTTACGCTTTAACACTTATCTCATAGCCACTGAAATTTCGTACTTCGATTTCTTCAGTCAGATTTATTGAGATTTTCAGCGTGCCGCGTTTAGCTCAATGCTCAGACAGGATAGAAAATGAAATTATGATTTCATATTCACTTTCCGATCGAGAAACAAACTTCACCTTTATCAAGGATAGAAAATGTTGGGATAACGAGGTTGGGAGATGAAACCTGGATGAATTTAATATTAATCGCACATAACACACTGTGGCACTGAAACAAATGATATGATAGACACAGGAGAACTGTGGCCGAGTTCCTCTGCAGAAGGGAACAGCAACGTTCCAAGTGCAATAAACCTCAGGTCAAGAAAGACCGTTTGCTCCTTCCTGTATCTCGTGCACTTCATTGTACACTCCAATAGAAAAGCATTTTTTTTGAAAACACCCTACACGGGAAAAGTTGTGGTTCGACGCCTCGATGACAGGATCAGAATCTCAAAATTGTGCAATGTCTTCAGCATTCTCACACAACCACGAGACCACGTGTATTTAATTAGCCTTCGAAAAACATTTTTTTCGAAAACACCCTAAACGGGAAAAGTTGTGGTTCGACGCCTCAAAGACAGGATCAGAATCTGAAAATTGTGCGATGTCTTCAGCTTGTGCGTAACGCGTCAAATTTTGCAGAGAATGACTACTTTGGGAAACCTGTTAAAAGCGGACAGATGGACGACACCAGCAAAATAAATTATGCGTATGGAACGATACATTGGATAATGCGGTTTCACGATGTGACGGCACGTGGGAACAGTGGCTGAATGCCAGTTTGAGTCCACTGTCGAGGGCCACGGTTGCGGCAGTCAACCGTGCTAAATATACCTGTAACTGTAATAACTTTCGTAACGGTGTATTCCGATTTGTTTCCTCCGCTTGACTATTCTTCCATCTACCGTGCCTCGAGCACGGTAAAAGTAGACCAAACTACTGTAAGCGCTTCGCAAAGCAGCAACATATACGATTTCGTACAATTTTCGGGACAAAGTTTCTCGAAGTAACATTGCGGCGCACTCGTAAACGTTGCTAAATTTAAAGAAACAACCTGTATTTAAAACTGTGAGGAGGCTGGTTCGATCGAGTCGTCAGACGAGTCTGCGTTCAATTTTAGCAACGTGATTTCACGACTGGAGACTGGCAAGTTTTAAAGACGAAGATTGCTTTGATAAAAATCGTTTAAATCTGGCAAAAGAGAAAGAATGGAAAAAATCGTGCGACAAACCACAAAATTACCTCGAAGAGTAACCAAGGGTAGGTCAGTATATACCGAGCAAGAGGTCTGACGTAAACGCACACCGCTTATCCGCCCCTCTGAACGCGTCACACGTTCCTGCTTAATTATATAGCCCGGCTTAAGAATGGTACACACTCCCGTTTGCAAAAATTAGAACACCTGCTATGTTCCCGACGTTTGCATAAAGTCTGCTGTTATACGTTGTACAGGATGCAGAGGTTAAGTTGCACGCAGACCAGCTAACTATTTGTCAACCATCATTGTCCCGCTGCAAATGCCGGTTCTCGTACAATCACCGAAATTAACCTTTTTCTTTCTACGTTCGTAAATATACATTTATCAAAATTTTTCTGTTTTTATGTGCTACTCCTGTAAACTTACGTTTTTTATTTTTATTCTGTTAGTATATTCATTTAATTGGTAATTTAATTTCTGATTGAACGTTTGTGCCTAGATCATCAATACTTATTGTTATAAACTACCTTACGATCGATAATCAACAAACACAGTAATCATTTATAATGTGTTGGTTGATTATCGATCGCAGTGTATATTACAACAAGGAGTCTAGATGATATCGGCGCAAAGGTTCGATCAGTATTAAAACTGATCTAATTTTATTCTATCTAATTAATACTGATAATACGGATAACATCTAGACTCCTTGTAGTAATCATTTATATTGAACATTTACTATCTGATACACTAACGATTTTAGGATGTTACAAATTGGTAATTACTTGCTTCGAAAAGTGATTCGACGATATTCTAAAAAGATGAATGACTACTTCAGAATTGTGTTGTGAACTGCTTACTTAGAATGCAGACGGCATGGGTAAAAATGGGGTTGCAGGCTAAGTGGTATTTATCCAGGAAGGGGTGAAACGTGTTTATAGTTAACGAAGATGATGGGTTCTCATTGAGGTATGGCAGTCCTAACGGGAAACGTATCCCCGTAGAGTCCGTGTCTGCTGAAATGGTAGGGGAAAGAGGAAAGCTGTCGTGGCGTAGCGTCGACGCGAGTCAAGTAAGACTTGGTCAAGGCAGGTCAAGTCACGTCTAAACCCGACACTTTGATCGCGACTGCAATCCAAGGAGGAGATCGTCTCGAGTCGTGGAGGCCGTAGGAGAACACGTGGCCTTGAACCAGCCTGCACGGCCGTGACTATCGAAACAGAGGATATGGTTTATATCCCGGTGTGTTTCCACCGGTGAGATGTTTCCGGGAGCTTGTGGTCGCGATTCCACGTGCCACTTCTCCGCTTTCCACGGCGGTTCCCGTTTCCTCGATCGGCTTCGTTTCCGCGAAAAGAAACGCAACCGTGCATCCGCTGCTCTCACGAGCGCGGTCCGCAATGTTAGCCGTGCGTCTGACGCGGAAATGGAATTGAATCGGGGCAAGAAAATGGCGTCCGAACTGTGGATGCAATTTCGGGAGTCAATCTTTTAGAGAACCAAGTTTCCCGCGGAACCGTAAGAAAAATACAAGCCTCGAATATGTTTCCCCGCCCCCTTCTCTTTTCCTCCCTCTCTTACTATAGCTCCGGTCGTCCTGGATGAAAAATGGTCAAGGTCCCAGCCGCCGCGAACGCCGCTTGAATATCGAAAGTTGAAAGGAGTCGAGACTTTGAAATGTTCCCTCGACAAACTCGGGCCGCCCGTGTATTGTGAGAAGTTTCTCGGTAGAAGAAAACGTTTCTCCGCCGCGTTCCCTATTATATCCCGATAGCCGTCACGTGTGCACGAACGTCGACATTATATTTAAGCCGCGGATGAAAGCACGAGAGGCTATTCCCTCCGACGATCGGTTGGTTTACTTGGCCGTGGTACGATTCATCGGCTGCTGTTACGATACGTGAAAGTGAAACCGCGTGCCGTGGCCAGTAAGACGTCTGACAACAAGATCCTCGAGCTGTTTCACGAGACCTCCACTTCTCCGCTAGCCTCTTGATTGTTTGCTTTCCGTTTCGTTTCCCGGACGAGCCGAACAACTGCAGTCGCTTCTATAGAAAATCTAACTGCACCAAGAAGATGTGTTCGTTTCCGAGCAACAGTAACTGCGGTTATTATAAACGTTTAACGTTTTCCCTGTGGATGCAGCATCTTCGAAAATTCCACGGAACGAACGTAATTTATTTGATGAAGGAAAAATCAATCTTCCTGCATTTTAAACTGAAAGCGCTGATACATATTCGTGTAATATTTTAAGGCGCAAAGTTCACTGTATCGATCTGTTTTTATATGGAAAGAAGTAAATTGTAGGGAATTTTAACTAACCGTTTCATTAAAACAGATGTCACTTGATCGAGGAACTAAAAATACCTTATAAAATTTCGTTGCTCCAGAAATGCACAAAACTTAATACCAACGTTCCCATTTCTATTCGCAACATTTATTCGAAGCCGAGTTACGCCGTTGAAGGTTGGGGTTCCCTGGAAATAACCGACACAAATTTCCCCGACACGGTTTTCACCGATTCTAGATTTGACCGACAACGATTTTAGATTCGTTTTCGATCAAAATCGTTGTTGGTTAAAGGCGTTGTCGGCCAAAGTAGTCGTCGGTCAAATCTGAAGTCGGTGAAAACCGTGTCGGGGGAATTTGTGTAGGTGATTTCCATGGGACCCAAAGGTTGACGGTTTAAAATCAAGGACTTAACAACGGTAAAATTTTCATACCTGTATAATGCCAAAGAGATAAATACCGGTATTTCCTCAGATTTTCCCATGCAAGGGATGCTGAACATAAAAAAGAACAACATGCCGCTTATCCCAGAACCGTCATGAAGGACAGTCACCTAAATTAGTTAAGTACACACAATATAAATACAATCCGTCGTAAAACCCTCCTTGCGGGGGAACAATCGCGAGCCCGAATTCAGGTAAACTACCCACCAATGATGTATCTGTCATGGCCGTTATAAAACATTAAGCCAAAGATTTTCCAGATGTACCTCCCAATTATAAGTGATTTTTAAATATATTTAATAATTACATTTGATACATACATATTATTATTATTATTAATATAATCTACTAAAATTTGTATCAACATTAACTACCATATTAATATTAATAATTAATAAGAGTATGACGTCATACCGGTGGGTCGTAAACAAACCATTTCACTAAAACAGATATTACTCGATCAGGCAGCTAAAAATATCTTCGAAAATTTCGTTGCTTCAAAAGTACGCAACTTAAAACCGTTCCCATTTCTATTTGCAACATTTATTCAAAGCCGAGATACACCGCTAAAGGTTGCCGGTGTAAAACCGCGGTTATTTTAGCGCAAACCGAATTCAATCTGATGAAATTACGAATGCGCCACCGTAGATCGAGACCGATCGTTGGTGGATACCGGCGTAGTTTTATCGTTAACATTTCACGTGGCAAACAAATGAGCCGTGTTATTTATGTAAAGTGGCCAGAAGCTTCCCGTGTGCACGAGTTGCTAAAGGAAAAAGGTATATGAAAGGGTGGAGAGAAAAGACAGAGCGACGCGACGGTGCGAGATGGGAGAAGAGAAAAGAGGTAGAAAGAGACGGAGATCGAGGGACAAGGAAAGTAAAGCCGGCAGCTGGAGAGAGAAGGAGAGAGGGTGAGCTGAAAACAGGCCGTAGGTATTCAGGTCAAATGCCTGGCAAAGTGAGCAAGTATTTCTTTCACGTGTACTTATCAATGCACCGATAGCCAGTGTCTAATGAATTCAGGCTCGTACAAAATGTTATGAACGGTGAATAACAATTTCCGAACCTTCCCCAAAGCGGTGGGAAGCTGTTCAAGTTTTACACTTAGGAACTATCGATCAGTCCTCAAAACGAACGATAAAATTCATTTATGTGCTCGTCAATAATTTAATGCTACACTTGATGTATACATAGAACATTCTCCCAGTATTTAATTACTAAAATACGAGAAGTGTATAGTTAACTCTTGTTGTAAAATTAAACTATACCCGCGAACCGTTTTAACGATCGGATTTCATTCTTTTATAAATTCATGAAGATTTAACTGTTTCGAAATGGATGTAACGTTTAAATGATTTCCTTCTTTTGTAAAATGATTTGCTCGTATTTTCTGCAGATTAATTTGTCGAAGAATATTCCGAGCAAAATGGCGGGATATATGGTGGCCGTTGACACGTGTCGAATGGCAGAGGCGTGATAAAGTAACGATCGCGGTTACTCGATAGGAAACAAATAAATCGTTTTGCTGGTTTATAGATTTTCAGTGTGCAACAACGACGCGAACGGGACGCGACGCGTATCGGTTTTCATTATTTTCCCGCATGATTTTACGAGCGTTTCCTTCGTTGCGGCACGCTGTTACAATTCTCCAGCTTATCGTAATCACTTCACCCATTCATAACGGGCATATTTATGCTGCAATTAACTCTCGTTAGCGGAAAGCCCATCAAGTACATGACTACACCGGTATATCAGCCACACAGCACCGCACCGCGCCGGCTGATTTCGTTATGCCAGCGCAACGTGCTGCCGCAATCCTCCGCGTGGAATTAACAATACGACCCGCGCCCCGAGAAACCGCCTCAATGACCCATACTTAGGCGTCTTATTGTTATTACTCGCGAGTAATTATCCAATAAAGCGAGCCGATGGACTAGGCGAAACTGTGTCGCGACACCGAATACCTGTCGCCAGCAAAAATTCCTCGAGGCTTTCACAGCCGATTTATGCAACCCCGGAAGCGGACGCTCGCTTAAAGAACCTTGCCTCAAACCATAATCGTTTTACCAACTTCGGAATTCAAGATCAAATATTTCCCACTTTCTAAATGTTCTCAACGTAATGAAACGGTAACGGTTTTCCTTTATTTCGATCGACAATTGTTGATAAATCTTTGAATGTTATGATATATAAATGATTTAATGATTTAAATGATTTAGATCATTTTCAAGAAAATTCTTTCATTATAATTGCGTCTGTAATAATTTGTTTCTTAATTGGCATGGAACAAACATGCGTTCCACAAACTGTAAAGAATTTAATTTAATAACCACTTTGTATTAAGCAAGCGAGTATTCACACAAAGTTTATTTTATTCTTTTTTCTTTTTATACTTTTTGTGTTTTTGGGTTTTTGAGATAGTGTTTCCTTTTTTCTGCACTTGGTCTGACAACCATGTACTAATTAAGAAACAAATTCTTACAGACGCAATTACAATGAAAGAATTTTCTTGAAAATGATCTAAATCGAGATCTCTCTCTCTCTCTCTCGAAACGTCGATCGTACCAGCGCGCCAGTAACATTCAAAGATTTAGTAATAAAACGGTACCATGATTTACACAACTGAAAGTGTACTCTATAAATATTTCCTAAAAAAGGAGAAAATTTATATCTATTGTATGCGTACATGTTCCCCAATAACTATTCATTAACGAAACCAAAATAGAATTTCATCTCGGTTTAAAGGAAATTAATAACATACATATTTATTAGACTGTGTTCAGAATCTTCGTCACGAGTCTGACACGATATTGTAGGACAAGGGGTTAATGGAATTGATTATTACCATCAAAATGCGTATGGCTTTCTATTTCGAGTGACACTATCAATTTGGTACATAATAGGTAAATTGATTAGCGATACGGTCCCGTAACGAAGGCGTTGACGCGGCGCTGAGTCACCCGTCGTTAAGGTGTTAAGTGGTCAATTCACCAAATTTTAATTTTCTCCTCAATATCAATATAAACCGCTCGTGTTTGTTCTTGTTTACGCTCTCGGTGACATGTTGCGCTCTAGTTTGAACGAGACGACGACGACGACGGCGAGATAAGATCAACACGCCATTGTCACCGAGAATCGCACCGTAAAAAATGATTGCAATGTACTCGCTGTCACTCGACACTCCGAAGACAAAGCCCCATTAAAGTAATCACAGGAAATTGTGTATTTGCTCCGGAACGAATTGAAGAGAAACGACACAGAGTGAAACGCGTCGATCGCCGGGACTCCCGGAAAAATAAACAGACCGTCATATTTTTTCATTTATATGGTTTTCCCTCGGTACGCGGCATCGTTAAGGGACTCTGGATAGAGCCCATTTGCGTCTGCCCCTCAAAGGGCTCTTTACGATGTCGTGTTGGGAATTAATCAACAAGTTTCAGTCTGACAATCTTGACTTTATCGCGGCGAAGTCAACGGTTATCGGCACGAGCCTCGAACGCGCCATCTTTCGCGAGAAATTCGAGATAGCAACGCTTTGGTATGTATTCGCTGTTGCAATAAATTATGGATTTCTACACGTGATCGGCTTTCATCCTACGCGCGTTTTTGATTCCTCTCTGGACGTCCATAAGTTTTTAACGAGATCGCGTCATGATAAAATCAATTTTCATGTAAATTATGTTCAACGAAATACACGGCGAAACGTTGATTAATCGAACCTTCGTTATCTCGAGTTTAAAGTGAAAATAAAATACTCATTTTCAACGTGAGTGCTGAATCGTGTCGTTAAAACACTCGTTATGTTTGGAGCAATATAATAATATTGTACATTCTTATTTTACAAGAAACTAACAAACATCAAGGCCTGCTTTTTATTAGCTTCGAACTTCTTTGAACGCTTTAAAGGTACAAAAATACGCAGTTTAGTGGCGATATAGATGATAAAGGCTTTGATCAGCGCGAACAAAGGGCTCTTCAATGCAAATTCAACCCTTTTACGCTTAGAACGATAAAACCATATGTCGGACGATATGTTAAATTCCCTTTCTAAACATATTTCATTCTTTTTATTAGCTTCTTTCTGAAAGAGACATTTGTCCCGTCAAGTAAGAAAGTACGCGTAGTTTATAGGATTTCCTGTTACCCGGAGACTCTACTATATCAAGAAAGGGTCTGGAGAAGAGGAACTTATGTTGATCGCATTCCCGTTTCGGGACACTGTGACGTCGGTCTCAAACTGCGTTTGCATTATCAAAACTAGCAGAGATATTTATGTGTTCTGTTTCGCGTGATTTATCTACCGCGCGAGGAGACGGAAAGCAAAGAGACCGGCGGAGGAGGAAGGAATAAGGAAGAGAACGGAAAGAGGGAAAAGAGAGAACAGGCGTCTGCTTAGCACTGACTAACCCCATTTGGTAGCGAAGCGAGAGAAATCCATTCCAAGGCGCGGAACATTACCCAAACCATCGGCCGGGGCCCTGAAACCCAGCCATGGTTGCCATGGTGACCGCGTCCATACCCCTCTTCCTACTTGCCTCGTGCAACCCTCCGTAGCCCATTTTCCACCCCTTGCTCTGCCGACGCCCACACTACCGCCATCAGCATCGCCACCGCCACCACCACTACCACCACCACCACCGCCACCGATGTCCATTCCCTACCATCGTGTTTTCCTCCCCACACCCCTTTTAACCATCTTTTTCATTTTTCATCCCTCCTCGGTCTCGCGGTATCACTCGACGATCGGCCTGTATCAATTTACGGTATCGATTGCTTCACGATCAATTATTCCTTTCTATCTGATTGATGATGACTTCCACGCTCGAACTGCAGTTTCTCCGTAATACCCGGTGTCCCGCCTAAGCAACCCTGCAAACTTCCAGCGAGCTTCGTATCACCTCGCGGAAATTGCACCGGATGAATTTTAGATTTTATCCCACCGTTTCGAAAGTTTCTACGCAAGCTCCATACAGTTGCGACACACTTCACTCCTTGTGTCTCTCCCGTTCCTTTACAATCTTCGCGATGAAATTCATAGAACGACGCTTCTCAAATAATCCGACACGTCGTCTCAGGAGATCTTCGAAAAATAAAATCGTTCTTGGTCTCTGTGTGGAGTTTGCGAGTTTATTTTGCATCGTGCTTGCTCTATGGGCAAAGAAAAAAATGCAGTTTGTACACTAACTTTGGTTGTCGTATTGTACGATAATTGAAAATATCTAGTTTTTAATTACGTACATACTGAAAGGTATCTGAGGAAATTTGTACAGAAAATGGGAAATTTATACAAATGTTGAGAACGTGCGATTTACTGGAATGTCAAACGAATGTGTCGTACAACGTAGCGGTAATGATGCGATGGAACGCCCTGCAGGATCGTTCGAGTAATTCGGGTTTGTGGAGCTATTGTGTAAGCAAGGTACGCTTAATTGGAAAGAGGTGAGGAAACTTGAACGTTTTCCCGCCAATTAGCAACAACGCTTAAAGGTTACGGTTTTCTGGCTCGCACACGTATCCCGCGTCTGTAACGATTTCCGTTGCGCCATTGTGCCAAGTTTTACGCGCGACGAATAAAACGCGGCGCGTGTGCACGCGCGTCGAATTTGTTGATCGACGCGAGATCCGGAGATCCTTCCCGCTGAATGAAAATGCAGCTCGAATCGGAACTCTAATCCGAACTCTATTGCGGACGCTCCGGCGTTTCGTTAATAAACCGAAATTGGAGGTTCGCGCGGGAACAAATCCTAGATCACAGAATAAAATGTCCTCGCGAGGATCCGCAGTTTCCGTCAGATTAGAATCTTCAAGAGATTTCCTCGTTAGACTCGGCGAACTTCGTATCTGCCGCAAGTGAGGCCGAACTAACCAGGTCAGTTAATAAGAAGTTGACTAGGGGAAACAAAAAGGGGAGGCTAGTAGAGAGAAAGGAAGAAGAGTAAGTGTGAGAGAGAGAGATGTGAACAAGAAAGTTTACGCAAAACTTCCGACGCATAATTACCAACGAAACGGCTACAAGCAAAATTTAATTCCAGAATCCCAAAGCGAATTTGTTATTGAGACACTGTAGCACATACTTCCTTCGAGGTAGTTCGCCAAAGCAATTCTATACATTGGGTTTGTGCAACGTCTTTGATCGACAACGAATTTTTGTTTTTAATTGTCGTTCAAAATCGTTGTCGATCAAATTCGTTTTCAGTTAAAGACGTTATCGGCCGAAGTTATTGTCGGTCAAGTCTGAAGTCGATGAAATGTTGTCGGTGAAAATCGTTTCGGGGAAAACGTGGTGCATTCAACACATAATCTACCGAGGTGTAAAAATGGCTAACATGTATTGTCTTATAAAAAAGGCATCGTAGAATTTATGTAGATTCTCTATGATTTTTACTGTAATATGTGCTTGGATATAAAAATGTATATAATCACTTCCAGCGAAAGCTTAATTACAATAACAATTATTGTAAAATAGAAAAGCAGAAATAGGTCGTTTGACCGGCGGTGGTAGGTTTAGTGTTAAAAGCGTAAAAATTGACTTTTATAAAATAAGTTATCGAAATATGTGTCTTATAAAAAAGGCATCGTAGAATTTATGTAGATTCTCTATGATTTTTACTGTAATATGTGCTTGGATATAAAAATGTATATAATCACTTCCAGCGAAAGCTTAATTACAATAACAATTATTGTAGAATAGAAAAACAGAAATAGGTCGAGTGACCGGCGGTAGTAGATTTAGTGTTAAAACCTTAAATTTTGGTCAAGACAAAGCTATGCGGCAAAATCTGGTGCCGGTTGCAGCATGATTTAGCTACACCGTGTATGTCGGAAACGCAGCTCGTGGAACGGCTACTTTCGTTGCCATAGTTTCAAGGTTGTCCGGCATGTACCGGCATAGATGCCTAAAGCTCATCGTCTGGCTCGGATCCGATGGGTACGACGAAGTCGTTAGGAACGATCCCGACGACGAGCAGTCGGTTCGGCCGTAGTCGACGAATTGGTTTCCAGGTAGACTGGGACAAGATTCTAACGGTACCCGCTCGATCGCGGCAGGATGGGATGGAATGGCACGGAGTTACAAGGCGGCGCGGGCGGTTCAGTGACCGACCGACCGACCGATCGACTGCTCGCTACGTCGGGAGAAAGAGCAAAGCGGAAAAAGAAGGAACGAGGCACACATGCACGGTACACACCACACACACGTACGCACGCGCTCACGGATCCACACACAGGGATCCCGAGTACTTGGTATCAGAAGTGGTACTCGTCTCGCTACTTTGCGGTCTCGTAACTCGATTCTTAAGCGGATATCGTTTGCACCGAGACGACGACGCGTCGATAACAATGAACCGGTCGAACTATCGTAGATTAACAACCACGACGATCTCTCGTGTATCGGCGAAACTATGGGTAAACCCCAGGACAAGAAGGCTTTACGCTTTTTTGTATGAAGGGTCGATTTTCCCGGAGACTATCCTTGTTTAAAGGATCACCATCTAAATATAGTTTAAGTATTAATCGATTACGCGACCTTATATTGAACATTGGTTTGACGGAGTCATCCGTCGATAGAAAGTGGAACCGTTCGTACAGTACGCTGATTTATGCGCTCGCGATAGCCACTTTGCTGCTCCGGATATATGTGACGCTTTAACGAGTAGGTTGGATATCGATGTAACTTCAGGGAAGTGTTCATGAAGTCGTCCATTGTTCTTACCAGATATACAGAAATTAGTATAATTAATTAATTGGTTCTCGATCGTAATTTATCTTAAATGGTTCGATCATTTATAACAATGGAAAAGAAAAGGAAGGAGGTGTTTCGTCCTAGACCCGCTAGAGGACTCATCAGTAAGGCTATCTCGCGGGCCCTGCTTTATACACGGGCTGCTAGAAGGCAATTTGGAAAACGTATTTATGCTGAAAGGTGACATATCAGTAACTAGCGAGAAATTAGTATAGCTCGGTGAAGTCGATACATTTTGGACACGACAATTAGCCACAGTTAGAAGCGACAAACTGCAACGAATTTCTTCTCATCGAATAATGCAGAAAATTGCGGTTAGAAGCGACGATAGAGGTTTTCCGACCTACATTCGCCAGCGATCGATCCCCGAAACGTGACAGCGAGACGGGGTAAACGAAGATAACTTTTTCGGGCCGGAATAATCAAGTCTCCGATCCCCGAGAATAATTCAGAGTGATTCAATCCTGTAAGTGGATCGGAAAATGTACGGGCCGGCGTAAAAATTGAAAAGCTTGGAATCTGACGATTCCCTCTCGTACACCGTAAAGCGTCGGGATTGCGAGCCGGTGCGGTGCGGCGATTGCGTTCGGTGTTGTTGTTTCGCCGGTTGCCGCAATTTTCGAAAGCACGCGAAGTTTTATTCGCGGTATAAACGTTGGCGCCACCCTTCTCTTACATCATCCGATTCACCTACGCGTCCACACCGAACTGTGCTGGCCCCTTGCTCGGCTGAATAAATTACACAATTTCCCTTCTTATTCCCACTACTACGCCCCCGCCGCTGCCGCCGCCCCCTTCTAGTCCTTGCACTAACTTCCTCCTTCTGTGGTGTTGCGTTTCGCTCTCGAAGGACATACGTACCGAATGAAAACGACGAACGTGTGCGTCGGATCCGTTCACGCGATGACGGGACGAATTTTCTTCGTTAAATGCAAGTACGTTCCATCAACCGAGCTCGTGGTGTTTTTACCCTTTGTGTAAGAGAGCGGTGGAACAGTGGATCGATGGAAACCGCGGTCATAAAATTGGGAAAAAGTTGACAAGGAAGTTCTAAGGAACTCTAACCTGGCCGAATGCGATTGTATGCAACTCTTAGCTGGATTCAAAAATTAAAAACGCTTATACATTCTCTCAAATCCACGTTGGTGTAAAAGTCGGAGAAATTATAAATAAATAGGTTGAAAAGGTGGAACAAGAAGTTCTTGAAGTGGTGGAGACAAGAAAGGGCAGAGGAACCATAGAAACATAAATAAATTAAATAAGACGCAGAGTAGAAAGAAAGATGAAGCAAAAATAGATGTCAAATGATTGAAAGAAACACGAAAAGAATAAGATCGATGAGACAAAGGCAGAAAATGTGAGCAACCGGATGCTTTCCAATTCTGTTAGGGGAATAAAGTTCCTACTACTTTCATCAACGTTGTCTGTCAAAATCAGATCATGTTTCTGTGTGATTTTGAAAATTACGTACCGTTTCGTGCCCGCGTCGTTTACCGTGAGTCTAGGGTCAAAGTGGTCCCTGCTTTTTCGCCGTGGACACTGGCAAGTACTCCCTGGTAATCCGGATAGCTGTGCCTTAAATGAACGAGCGCAATATTCCATTATGTAAGACAACGATAGAGTTCTCGATGGTCGAGAGCCCGATGATCCCATGTTGCTCTATTAATAGACTGACCTTCCTTGTGTGCTGCTAGCCGATGTGTTAGTAGGATAGCGTGCATTGCGTCTACGATGAGATACGTTTCCCTTTGAGAGGGGAAACACTTCGGCCACGAAGAAGGAACGACTGGGGGGATTGTTCGCCAAAGCCGAAAGTGACGATTCATAAGTTTGTTCTTTACAGCTGTATCTATAAGCAAAAAGACACAGAGTTTCATATTGCACCCTCTTCGGGTGAAAATTCACCCGTTTTATGTGTCAGACCCTGCGAGAATATATTTCGAATTCTCATTGAAGTTTGTCGAAATTAATTCGATAGAAACATAAGTTGAATTGAAGCGCAGATGAAGAACAAACCTGTAAAAGAGTCCAATTCTTCCAGTTATGGGTTTTAAGATCCATTTTTTATAACTGCGTGATAATGTTGATAAGCATTTATATTGAACTCGCGAGCTGATGAACAGGATTTTAGGAATGCAAGCAAGTTTCCGAAGCGATTACATGAGAAACGACGGTTTAATGATTTTTGATAAGAGCACAGATAATTATGGAGGATACAGTTCGAGATTTGAACTTCAAGTAACTTAAACTGTCTTCACAACCCTTGTACAAGGACTCGTCAGGAGGGAGCGAAAGAGAGAGAGAATATAGCGGATAGAGCGGGGATCGAACAGCGAGAAAGCATAACGGAGAATACTGCAAGCACGCCGCTAACTTCGGTTGCTCGTGAAAGTGCCGTAAGTCACGTTTTAACGAGCGCTCGATTTATATTGTCGGCGTTCCACTGACCTCGCAGCGACGACACCCGTCGTGCACACCGATAGCAAAGACAGTTGCGCGAAAAGCTGCGAAACTGACGCGTACGGCGCGGCGTACAGAAATAGAACCCCGTCGCTAATCCAGAACCGATCACGGTGCGTTAAGTCGTTTACAACGACGCGTATTTACCGCGTCCGTTGTAAACACTCCTCGCATCCTGCTCGCCGCTTTATGAGCAATAGTGCATGCGGTTTAACATTGCTTGGAAGAAGTCCTGGATCAAAGGGGACCTGTTTCTTGAATGAGAAAACCGAACATTCTGGCGTCCATGCTCAGTCGTTTGTCCAATAGCAAGTGTTTGCAACAACAGATTTATTTCTTCCATTTACAGGACCCTACGCCAGTGGTATCAACTCCAACTTTCCAAAAATGACCTTTTTTTATTTATTTTACTGTATTATTTTATTGTATATTAACCCTTCACCGCATGGTTTTTTAAATTGGAATTAAAAAATTGAAAGAAGGTCAGTTTTTGTGTTTTGTTTAAGGGAAAAATATTTTAAAAAATGAAAACAACATGTTCAGATAAATAAACATAATTTAGAATAGTAAGAAAATAGATTATTAGTTTACTGTATACCAGATTTGTTAACTGTATCAGATATGATACACTATGCAGCGAAGGGTGGGTTCCGAACCACCTTGGGCACCACACAGTATTAGATGGCACATGAAATATTTTTCCAGAGGTGCCTTTTATATTTTTGATAAATATAATAATATGGACACGTTTTAGAAACTGTTAATTTAATTTATTTGTAGATATGGTATGAAAATTAATTTATCAAAAAAATTTGGAAACCACTGCCGTACGTAATAGATCCTAATATAGATGTCACTAGGAACGGGGATCAGTAATACATACTCCTAGACCACTCAAAATTTCATCTTGAATTGTCAAAGCGTATTCGGAGCATATTTACTCATAGTTAATACTGTAATTGCATTAGACAGCACTGTTATAGTTTTTTGTTGTTGTAATAGCTAGAAGCGAATAAACATTGGTCCCAGAACCTCCATGGACCACTCTGTGATCACATCTTGCTTGTTTCTACACGTGTGTTTTCCTTTCAACTTGAATAAAAATAAATAACTTGTTAAACCTGCGACTCGAATAGGTCGTCCTTTTTCTCGACTGCTATGTCTCACCTGTGCTCTGGGAGAAGCATGCATGTACCCGGTTCCCACATCGGCATGTGCACGTGCTAGCGTAGAGATATGCAAATCGATATTACCAGTGTCGGTGCGTAGCGTCTAATTGTCTGTCATAGGCACATAATCGTGTTCGCCATACAGGTTCCGTCTGTTCGTGTTTTAATACTACACTGTGCACGTTCTGCCATTACCCTTATGTGTACCGATCGCGTTTGTGCCCATTCCTTTGCTGAACTGTTGGGATTCCCGATTATACAAGCAGTTCACGCCTACGCTTAATTAAAAACTTCAAGGCCCTCGTCAGACGGTTATACAGTAGTTACTGAATCCTAGAAATCAATGTTCCGCTCTGTCGATCTTTGTTGAATTATCGTAATTAGATCGCGTGTGTCTATACCAATTTATATATTCATAGCATAAGATGTTAATAAAGGAATCACGTAACGTTAAACTGTTCCTTATTCAAGATCTAGATTTTACGAATTTCAGTTCGCTCGACTAACTTGAAAAGAAGTTTTGTTTAGTCATTTGGTTGGACGATAAGCCTATTAGTCATTGATATTGCAACGAAGTCTATTCTAATTGAGAACGTCATTAATAGTTATTCGAAAGCGAGATGTATGGATGAAATCGAGGTGCGAGTTCGAAAAGAACTACTTTTCCGGTAGGTTAGTAACTAATCCAACGAAAATGACCGCCTACCCTCCGAAGTGATGAAGCTCGGAGGGGCACAGATAGAGATCAGTGTCTGTGTAAACGTGCTCGAACCTATTTACGTAAGTCCACGTGTGTAACTCTCCAGGCAGCGAAACTCGTTTCACGTGTACGGAGTGGCAGCCTTCTCCGCAGTAACAAGGTAACAAACTTTTAATGAACGTATTCTACGCAACATTCGTAACCACGCGAAGCGTTTTCACGTAAACGCCAGTAAAGAGGTATCCGAGTAACATAAAACAGCATTCGGACGAACGATCGATGAACAATTTCATAGCGGACGAACAAGCTTCTACGAGGTTTCATCGACTAAACTTCGAGCGAACAACTCTTCGCACGACAAAACAAAATTCTACGAATTATTCAAGCTGATCGTAGAATTACTATTGATAAATAGAATTACATAAAAGCGGAATAGAGAGCTGATCGAGCTACAACGATGAATCATTTTTAACTTTGCGAAAACGAATCGATGGGACATGAAATGGCAATCTCGATTCGCAATCATACTGATAACTAGGTTATTGGGGCAAGGGAGTTGCAGTGCGACGTGAATCGAAGAGAGAAGGAAAAACGATCGTCCCGCGCAAGGATACGAGATTCAAGGTTCTATATGGGATAAGCTGGTATCCATGGTAACCAGCAACTTCAAAATTTCTACCTTCTGCAATTTCTACCGTCAAGTGTCTGTCTATCCATTCGTGCGACTGACGGCTTAATTACGATTCATACATAAAGGAAACCAAGTTTATACGATTATTAATGACTTCGCCATTTTTCAAAACGAAACGACTTTACCAGAAAGTTTCGCCGTAAGTACGAACATCTTTTATCATCTTTTATCTCGCATTAATGATCGAAAATTATAATAATAGTAGTACAAAAGTTTAGTATTCAACTTTATACATGAACTTAGATAATAATTATAATTTTCAAAAAGTAATCTACAAATAAATATTGAATGATTAAAGCGAATAATGAAATTGAGAATTAGAAACTATTCCTAAGGAGAATTAAATTAATATTCGTAATTGGAGAGAATTAGTTCTTTGAAATAACCGGGTTGGGGTGGGGGATAACTCTGATTCAGATCATAACTCCGTGTTGCAGGAGGAATCTCCTGTGACTTCAGCTGATAATTGAATTTCCTCTCACCGAAACCGATAATGTAGGTCACGATAGCGAGAGGGGAATTAAGTGCACAGACTTAACACTTAACACATGCATGGTATAGGAGGTGCTAATATCACAGATAAGGTATAGGACACAGCATAGGAGTAGACTAGAGACCAATCTGTGATTGACAATCACCATATAGGGTTTCAAATATGGTACAAATTAGACTAGGAGGCAGCACTGTACCGGGAACAGCGAAACACAGATACTTTCTGCCACCGACAAGATCCTGTTAACTCGAATCACCGACGAGAACTCGAATACATCTGTTAAAGAACGTAACATTTGATGATAACCAATATGGTTCCGTCGTTTTTTCACCGACGAAAATCTCCTCTCCTCGGTGATCTTCTGCACCGACGAGATAGCGTCTCCTACTTCGACCGCAATATATCCTAGAGGGCGTAAGGAAACAGTAAAAATTTTGGGAGGTCACAATATCTCGTACGGTTGGTGGTCTTTATCAGTATGTAGTCGGTTACCTAGGTATATTCTGTCTTTGTCTACACCTTAGACTATATATACTTATAGATATGACTTCAAATGATATGCCGTATCCAAGATTACTTTATCTACCAGATGACAGATGCAATGGGCGGGGTGGTAACGGTTGAAATTACAGTGACCTGAAAGACCACATCGCTAAAAAGTTCCACCACCGACGAGATTCAGTTGGTGGTTCAGCGCTCTCTACCTAAATAGATCATTTGTTCGTGAACCACGTGAAACTGCGTCAGTGGCGTAGGTAAATAGACTTAGTACCGCAGCTAATAATTAAATGTAGAATGCTGACATTACCCATTCTGTAATTCTTAGAAAGAAATTACTTTTTATTGTATAATTTCATTATGCACTCTTATTGCTTTCTTATTTCCCTTATTATTCAGCATTGTAATTATTGTCTTATAATCGACAATGTGTAGATGTAGGAAAAATGAAGTAATTACCACGTAATATTCTAAAAAAGTATCGGAATTATTACGATATTTATAAAATAATGATTCGTAAACGAAAAATATTCTGTAATAATCGTTAGTATAATAAACCGTTACGAATCTTGAAAAACTCCGAATTAATAAGCAAAACATCGTGCAAGTTGAATATTTATTAATTATATATTCACTAATTCGTTCAAAAAGGATGATCAACAACACAATATTATTGAAAAAACAACGGATACTTACGCTGACACGTCGGCCGCTGCTGATGAATGTTCGAAATGACCGTTGACGTCTGGACAGTGATTCTCCAATAGATGTAGTATCGATGTTTTCAATCAATGAATCTTCTGTCCGTGGAATCTGTAACAGAAAGAAATAATACACGCAAACAGTCAGAAATGATAGCATACAATCAGAATGAATAACAAATGAACAATTCAATTTGAATAGAGAATCAAAATGAATACGTACCAAAATTCAATAAACTTTCTACGCGTGACGATCCTAAGCGTTTGTGGCGGCAAGTGGCGGTTCAAACTGCGTGTTTGATAGTTTGCAACAACCATCCTCTCGTGGCGCCATTTAGCGACGCCGCTCTTTATTACGTGGTAAAAGTGGGCCCTACCGCCGGTATAGGAGCTGTTTCTATTATTAAAAAGTAGCGTCAAGTTCAGACATAGGCATGAGCACTCTCATTTCCTCTCTGGTGATACTTATTTGTGAAAAGATATATTTATATCACGGTTCTATCGTTCTTTACAATTCTTTATGATTCGTTGTGGTCAATCGTCCGTGCGCTAAAGAAGGCCTCTTCATATTTTATATCTATGCCAGATCTATAAATATATATAGTCTAAGGTCTATACTGACAAAATTAATGACAGGAAAACCCTAGGCGCAAGGACTTTGCCTGCACGAAACATGCAACCACAGAGAATTTCTATTTTGCTGCGAGATTATTCCCTCACTTTTGATTTCAGCACAACAAAATAAATACAAAATATCGAAATGAGGTGTAAGTTTCTAACGAATAGTTAAAAACAAAATATTTATTAAAAGATTACTATATTCGCGAAGTTACATTTTTATAAACTATTTGTTTACATAATTATAGATTTGTTTTAAAATTATAACACACGATCTCCTATTATCTCCTTATATCGCAGATATATTCTAAAGGCAAAGCCTCAAATCCTACACGCAATGTTTTTATATACATATATATGTGTATACCAATAAATGGCGCGATTATCAAATGTAGCAAGCACGAGATAGAATAGAAATATTTAGGTATAGTTCAACTTGAAAAAAAGTAATTACCACTTGCATAAAGTACTAAAATGCGGTAACGTAAGTCTATGCGAGAAACCTTCATTGGATAAATAAACGAAATGAAGATATTGAAAAAAGTATTTTATTTATTTCACGTTCTTTATTACATTACATTCTCCACATGGCAGATATATTGCAGCGGCATACAATGATTTTAAATTCTTGTTTCTAATTCCTTCGTTATGTATGAGTGTATAATTTTCCATTAGATACTTTTCATCCATCAGTTTAAGATTACTATTAATTTAGAAGTTATGAGCGAAATTTGAAATTTAATTTTATATTATATCGCTAATAACATTATTCGTAATAGAAGTACACATGCAGAAAAAATATACATGTACGTAAAATATGACAAATTTGATTTGAAAATTAAACTAAGTCGAAACAATAATAGAAGTGATTGCCTATATTATAATAATTTTACGAAAATTCGTTTATACTTTGAATTACATGTACGTCCAAAAATTCTGCTAAATGATACAAGTAACCAGTCGATTGAATTAAAATATATTACAAGATTAGTTAAACAATCACCATACATGAATCCATTAAAATTGTCGCAAAAATTGTTATGATAAATGCATTTTATACCGATGTTAGTCGCGAGTTTCTTTGATTAGAAAACAAAAGCTAAATAAATTTTCACGTACAATTTGATATCAAATTATAATTTCTACATTTATAAAGGCTGTTTAAAAATAGAGCAGAAACCATTACCCGAGACACCCAGGTATAATCTCTAGCTCGTGAGATAATCGACTACTAGTAAATGAAAACTTTTATGGGTCGGTTCCGGTTCTCGAAACAGTTATTAAGAACCGAAATAATGTTATAACTGTTACTTTTCGGTTCTGTCATTCTGTATTCTGTATTGTGTTTGGCCTTATATATTTAGTATTTATATATATTGATATTTTCAGTTTAAACAAGTTTTATAATACCTTATATATAATAATTATTAGTTCAATAATTATGTATTGTTGTAATTGTTGAAACAAATAAATTTTTATAACTTGTTTCTATATTCATTCGAATTATTAGTCAACAATTATGTATTGTTATAATAATAGTTTAAACAAATAAATTTTTATAATTTGTTTCTACATATATTCATTCATTCAAAAATTTATTTATTTGAACAATTATTTTAACAATGAATTATTATTGGAACAATAATTTAAATAATGAATATACAAATTACAAAAACTTGTTTAAACTGAAAATATTAATAAATAACTATATAAATACTACATATGTAAGGCCAAACATAATACAGAATACAGAATGACAGAACCGAAAAATAACAGTTATAAGCCAAAATCGATATTCTATTTAGTAACAGTTGTAACATCATTTCGATTCATAATAACTGTTTCAAGAACAAGAACCGATCCATATCAGTTTTCATCTCATGAGATACCTGGGTACTTTTGCTCTACTCGGGTGTCTCATGTCTTACTCGAGTACCCGGGTATCTCATAAGTCAGAGCTCTATTTTAAAACAGGACATCAGATTCGTAATATACATCAATATTCTTGATATCTATAAGTATAAAATGTTCTGTAAAAAGTGTGTGCTAATGTGTTCTATTGCATTTCATATATAAAAGGCTGCAATATCGTTTAAGAATTACATAATTGTTTATAAAGCTCACATAATTATTCCGCAATAATAAGAGATATTCAAATTGGACAAATTTTTTATTGAATGTATTTATAAATAATTCTATATATACATTTCTACTTAGTACTTGGAATGTAATTCTTGTGTAATCGCTTGTAGATTTATAAAATGGAATAATCAAAAGAGAGAAAAGATTTCGACATATCAAAAATATTGACAATTTCGAGATATTATGGGAGATACATTGCGAGAGTTGTACAAGTAAAATTTTTACATTTAAGCTTACTTTTAATCATAAGAGTCTCTGCGACAAATCGTGGATCAACTATGAAGGTGATAAATAATTATGACTGAAGTAGTCTTTGAAGCAGAATCTATTTAGAACATACTGCAAAATCATATTAAGATAAGCTACTTACATTATTACTGATTAATAAAAAATATAGTACGAATGGTGATAACTGAAATGTTGCGAGGTTATGACATAAACAGAAATTTTGTTATTAACAAAATATGATGAAAGAAGAGATGAGTTTGTTTTATTTTAGTGGACTATTTTCATTGAATGTTTCAGCTGCCTCTAACTTCTGTTGATGATTCCTTACCTCGCTGCATTTTTAACCATTCAACAAATTCATCAAGCATCACTGGCCCTGTAATAGTTACATGTGCAGTGAATGTACATAGCATAAGAAATATTTCTAACCGTCACGTATAATAAAAGTACATACATGCTCCGTCTAAATCATAATTAGATAAATCATGATTGATTGTACGAGAAAATTCTAAAATGTTGCACCATTGATCTTTATTAATCACTTTGTACTTTGATTGATCTAGGAACTGAGCAAATTGTGTAAAAAGTGGCCAATGTTTTCCCAAAAGTAACTGCAACATAACTCTGGCAGTCTCCATATCCATGCTCCTTTGATCTTTGTCCTAAAATGTAACGGTATTATACACGTTTATATATACCTAACGCATTTAAAAACATGACTTATTTGGATACTTACTCTAGCAAAATCATAAGCATATCTGTAAATTCCTTTGAACGTATGTGGATCAGTCAACTGAACCCTTAGGTACTCAAGTTTTTGTTGTATTTTACTAATAGAATCACATTGTAATTCCGAAAGGCCTTTCAACCATTCACTTAGTGTGAAAAAACCCATCTGGCGGGCATTCATTTTATATGCAAGAACAAGCATCACTACATTCTCAGGTTCTACACCGATGTCCTCACAAAATTTTTCCATTCCTTCAGGACCAAGAGTGTCTGAATCGTCAGGTGTTGTGTATTCCCTAAACCAAGTAATACAACGCTTTTGGGAAAAAGATGAAGTACTTGAAACATCTTCTGTTTTCGTGTAACGTCTTGCACTGAAAGAAACAAACATCATATTCGCTGTCTTCATTAACACTAACAAATATCACCTTACCAGTTTTACTTTTCACATTGATTACAGAATTAAATAGTATCTTTATCTAAGTGATATTATTTTCAACATGTACATTATAATCTTTATTCAGATAAAAGAAATACTATATAATCCAACGGAATGCTTAAAAGTATTGAGAATTATAGTTACGAAATTCAAGTTTCCAATGTACTTAATGCAGGTAACGTTAATATAGGTAATATAGGTTTACCTAGATGTGTGTCTAAGTCGTTTCGATGGATGCCTTGGTATACCCTCGTCTTGGGCACTAGGTGACATTTCAATAGAAGAATGATGATGATTTGTGCTAGAGGGCGCTCTACGCTTGCTGCGTGGCATCCCTCTTTTAACTAAAATCAAAATTAAATGACTTAATAAGTAAATACAATATGGTACATATATCAAGTAACACTTAAAATATAGATATATCTGCATTTGTAGCCCCTATAAGTGTACGAAGCATAGCAACTATCGCAAAGTTAAAGAGAGAGAGCCCGTTGAGTTGTTCTAAAATTTTTATGTAATTTATAACTATAAAAACTCATTGATACGTAAAACTAATATATCTATAAATTTGATGTCTGAAAATTGGTTGACATAAACCAATATTTGTACAAACAACTTTAATAATAATTAATATTTCTATATTATTCAAGTGAAAACAATAATTTTCGATTCATTTAATTTCTCCACAAGATTAGAGACATTATAACTGTAAGAGATTCCTCAACTTCATTTAATGAGGAAAACAAACGAATATAAATTGATAAAAACATAAATCTTATAGGGATCAATGCAAAAAAAAATGATATAAAACGCACAAAGAGAAATTTGCGTATATCTTAAATGCAGCACAAAAGAAAAGAAAAACATTTTACTTACCACGCAGCAAAGACGCAAGGAATCAGAAAAACTAAGGAGATTCAAAAGATCCGTAATGCGTCTGGTTTGAACTGGCTAAACTGACATCTCCTCTCCGTGTTACGAATACGAGGTTAGGTTCAACAATTAATTGAAGTCTCACGTAATTTTCAACTTTCCTTACACTATTTTTGACCGCTTTATACATGTGATATTGCAAATGAATACCTAAGAGTCATTAATACATTGCGTAAGGATAACTAATTTGAAACTATGCTTGTAATGTGGAAATAGGAGTAGGTTACTACATAAAAGAGCTTATGTATGCAAATTATTTTCAACTACGACACAAGTCGCATTTTAATGTTAGACATTCGTAAGAAAGTGGATCGATCATTACCACATAATTATAATGAAATATATAAATGTATAATGAATCGAAGTGACCCTCCCTACCTTGTTCAACGAACCACTAGAGTAATTGCACCAGAAATGTATTTCTCACAGTCAAAAGTCAACATCAATATAAATCTTGCTTTGTAGTTCGGTCTATAAAAATAACAGTAAGCATAGTGTCAGCGTCATCAAATATTTAACGTATTTACTAGTTTGGATGTCTTGTACTACCTAAACGCTGCACGGTTAAATAAAACTTATTCACAGATCCGCTTTATTTCATTTTATTGCCGTTTCGAGTCAGCATGCCTTTTTCGCAGGGATGCCAAACACAGAATCTATTTCTCACTAGTAAGCACAGTGATTGTAAAAAGAGCAAATATCGATGAATTGTTATTTCATTTATGTTATTTCGATAATATCGATATACGTATTTTAAAAGAATGAAAAGAAATATGATATGCAGAATATAAAATATTTTTACATATTCAAAATAATATTATCCGTGAATGAAATCCTTCGTGATATTTTCATGAATCGCATGAAAACTATATATGTATATAATTGTCCAGTAATATCTAATAATATATTGAACTTTAAAAGTTATTTACGAATATTCTGAACAAAAATAGTATGGCAAATATTTTCTATATGGAAGTATAAATGCGGTATATATACCTTCTTATAAAAAATATTGAACGTATATTTATGTAATATTTGGAATATCAGTGGAGATAGTATTTACGATAGGTATATTAGGCCATTTTATGTTCGATATATAGATGTCGCTAATATTTACTGAAATCTACAGACTGCAGAGACCATATACCCATCACAGATAAGTAGATTGCGGATTTTATCACCGATTTTATTCCGTGGCAGGGTACATTGCTCCAGTCAAAATACATTCTAGAGGGCGTAAGAAAACATCGAATTATTCGAGGGACACGATGTCTCATAATTGAGTATAATCATAAGTGATTTTATGCATTTAAATTTATAACAAAAATATGTTTCCCAAAGAGATTCTTATCATTTTAGTGTCATTCTGTACTTTACCCGGATGACATTTAATAAAAATTAAACAATCATTTCCAAATATAACCCACATCTCTAAATCTCATCAAATCATGGCAAACAGGCACAGTGCACAGAACTTAAATTGAACCTTCCTTTTTAGAATGAACTCTTGTCCAGCCAAAAAAAATATACTCGTATAAGGACGAAAACTTTCTTCCCGGGAAATCATATATTTTTGCCTAATTTTACAGGTAACTTGGTAACTCTATCTTATCTGTAGAAGCTATTTCATTCAATTACGTTGACTCCACCCTCCTATGGGGGCCGCCACAATGCAAAATCATTTGTGGCATGACCTCCTAAGCCCCCTGCCGGTAGAGTACGGTGAATGCATTCAAAGTTGAACGTTTCGTCCTGTAACATAACCTGTAACCTATCCTGCATCGCTGCGTGAAATTGAAACTGCGGCGTCGAGGAATCACGATATTCCTGCGACTATCTGTCGAAGCAGAGCGAAACAGTTTCAGGACCAGGCTGGTGTTTTTTCGTTGTTCTGTGCGAGAGAAAACGCGTTGTGTGGTCGTGTCGTAAATTGCGAGTTGCGGTGGATCGGCGCTGGTTTCCTAACCTCAAAGATTGTTTTCGAATTAGTTCTCGAACGATTACACGGTAGGTATAGTCAAAGAAAAAACTCAAACCAAGTCTGATCTAGTCTATCAGATTGCGGGATCTCTATCGCCGTTGCTGCAAAGGGTTCTTTTTTAAAAACTCGGAAACCGACCGAGAGAATTCTAAGGAGAACGGTGGAGAAAGAGAGAGGGAGAGACCAGTAGGATGAGTTCGCAGCAAAGTCCCGCTGCACTTCAATCTTCGGTGGACCGCGAGAAGGTGTACACATGGATCACCGAATTATCGAATCCCGAGACCAGAGAGAACGCGTTAATGGAGCTGAGCAAGAAGCGCGAGGTTGTTCCCGACCTGGCCCCTATGCTGTGGCACTCGTTCGGCACGTCGGCTTCGTTGCTTCAGGAGATTATAAGCATCTATCCTGCCATCTATCCAGCTACGCTGACAGCATACCAGAGCAATCGCGTATGCAACGCATTGGCGTTGTTACAGTGCGTTGCTAGTCATCCTGAAACTAGATCGGCCTTCCTCCAGGTAAAAAGAAAATCCCATTGGTAACTTGACCTTTTTCTTCTTCCTCTCAGTTTCTATGTTCTACGCTGTTGTTTACTTCAGGCCCACATTCCGTTGTTCCTGTACCCGTTTCTGCACACAATAAGTAAAACACGGCCGTTCGAGTATCTCCGACTGACCAGTCTGGGTGTGATAGGAGCTTTGGTCAAGACCGATGAGCAAGAGGTGATCACGTTTTTGCTCACTACCGAGATCATTCCACTCTGCTTGCGGATCATGGAGAGTGGTTCAGAGCTTAGCAAAACAGTGGCCACGTTCATACTGCAAAAGATACTGCTGGATGACAGTGGTCTCTCGTACATCTGTCAAACCTACGACAGGTTCAGCCACGTCGCGATGATTTTGGGGAAAATGGTGTTGTCCTTAGCCAAGGACCCTTCCGCGAGGCTGCTCAAGCATGTGGTCAGATGTTACTTGAGGCTGTCGGATAACGCGAGGTGCGTTGCGCGCAAATTACACGTTATTGTATTGATACTAGAGATCCCTATTTCACGTGTATATAAATACACGTGGTACGTGAACCGTGTAGTAAGAATTTAAGGATCCCTGAATACGGATCCGTGTACACGTGTACGAGTTTTCGAACGTGCCGAACGGATTCTTAAATTCGTACTACATGGTTCACGTACCACGTGTACACGTGTATTTTAGTACACGATCAAAACCGCGATCTCTAATTGATACACGGTACAACAGGAACCGCTCTGTTTCTGTTCCGCTGACATCTTTCACGGTTGTTACAGAGCGTTGCTAGCGCTTAGGCAATGTCTACCTGATCAGCTAAGGGACAACAACACGTTTGCGACGTGCCTTCAAGAGGACGCGTCGACCAAGCACTGGCTGAATCAACTATTGAGGAACTTGGAGAATGGGCCTCAACTCGTGCCCCCCGCGCAACCGGGTCAGCAAGATCCCAGAACGATGGGCATGTCGCCGCTCGCGTCTTAACGTTACCCCGTTCTCCTCAGATTTTAGATCCTTTCGATCTTGGATCTTGGATCTTAGACGGTGACGTCCCGTCTCGTTTTCAACGACGAATTTCCTCGACGACTTCTGGGCGCCGAACAGTACCCATCATCGTCTTCTAGTCGCGAGCGCAGCCAAACGCAGCCAACCGGAGCCGAGAAAAGACGGATACGGTTGAGGTCAGGGCGTTCCCGCGGAAACCACGGAAACGCCGATCTTTGTTGGGGAGCGACGATTACGCGGGATCTACGAGTATTCTCCGAGAAGGGGAGCCTTCGTTCCTTCGAACGAACGTAAACGCAACGAAGAGCGTCCGGTCAAAGTATTCTGTTATTCCATTTCTTAGCTTTCTTGTATTTCTCCTGTTTCTTTGTTCATCCGATCAATCCGAAATATTTTTCGCGGTTCGATCCAGGACGTTTGAAATCGTTTAGCGTTCAACGGTGTTGCACAGCGTTGTACGGTGAAATACATGTATGCATCGTGTAAGCGTGAATCTATGGTAAATATGTATATATTTATATTATATTATATTAAATTACAATATATGTATGTATAGCACGTATACGCGTATTTGTTGTGAGTTTATTAGCGCGTATAGAAATGAGAACTTGCAAGACCGCGAGTTCCACTCTCACTTCTCGATCCGATTCGTGGACCAAACTTGAAGCGTTCGATCAACTACGGAGGATTACGCGTTACTCGGTTGCCCGTCGCATCCATTCCAATCTTCTCGAGTTCCGTGACGTCCTATAAACGAACGAAAGGTTCGGTTAGGTTCGTATTCAACGACACATTCCTCGAAAGAGCAAACCTGTTGATTTTCGGTTCCCGCGATGACTGTGGATCGTAGAAAAGAACGTATCATCGGCGTGTACAATTTTTCGTCTCCAGGTTTGCGTCGGTTCGATCCGGTGATCCACGAGACGAGCAAGCCGACCAGAATCGCGGTCAGAAATCCGACCCATGTGTACCAGAGGTACGACATTCTGTAGAGGAGAAACGGGTGTTCCCTGAAACGTTGAACAGCGAAATAGAAAAACAACGATCCGTTAAGTTCACCGGCATTGTTCTCCATCAGGTCGAAACTGTCGGGACACGCTTACCGGATTGTGGGATCAATGATCAACGTGAAATTGCCGGCGCGATTCTTTAGCGATTCCGAGCATCCTTCGATCGACACCGGCTTCTCGGGAAACACGATCTCTCCGGTGGAAATGGCTGCCTGTGTACCGAATGAGATCCAGGCGACTAGATTCAAACCCAGAAGACCACCGACCATTGCTCCCTGTCGCGAAACAACCGGAAACACAGATACAAAGAGAGAGAGAACGCGAGATAGACGGATACAGGAGAGACATAGAATCGTTGTTCTCTGTCTGTCCGCTAACAGACAGATTGAAATTACATCTAGGGAATTGAGCGATCGATTTGCTTACCGCGGAGTTGGCGCTCGGGAAAAACATGCCCAGGGTGAACATTCCGAGCAATGGGCCCGCCGTGATGCCCGACAAACTCTTGCCAGCCTGAGCGAAACGTTGTAGATGATGGTAGATACGATAAATGAAAAGAAAGGAAAGACGAAACGAGATTTCACCTGAATCAGTCCCCCGAGTTTCTCCACGAGGAAGACCAAAGCCACGCAAATTGTGCCGATAACGATCACCGTGGCTTTCATCGTTCGGCTGGCAGCAACGTCCGAGACGGGACCACGCAGGCAAGGTCTTATCATGTCTTCGAATATCACTCCGGACATAGAGTTTAAACCGGTAGACATGGTGCTGCAATGAACCGGTTGGTGATTGTCGTTGCTAGTCAATCACCGACGCGAGACCGGACGAGACGAGCGATCCGCTAGCTTACCTGAGGGCGGCGCTGAACACGCAAGCGACGAACAGGCCCGGCAAACCAGGAATAGAGGCGGCCAATTCCATTACGAAGAAGGGCAACAGCTGATCCGATTTACCTATTTGCTGGAACCAGAGGAATCGCGAATGCCGTAAAAGAAAAGGAGAGGAACGAGAGGGCGCGTGGTGCTCTTTACCTTGGTTTTGACGGGGTCGCAATCGTGAAACGCAGCAAACAGGACCAGACCGGTGTAGCAATTCAACGAGACGATGGTTATTATGCCGATCGCCATTATCACGATCGTTCTGAAGAACATGGAAGGGATACGGAATTAGATGAGCGAGCGCGTCGAAAGTCTGCGACGCACGACGTCCACCTTCCGATACCGACAATAATTCCGAGACGTTCTCGCTTACACGTTTGCCATTTTCAGGTTGGGCATCGCCAAGCATCGCTGAACCATCGCCTGGTTTACCGAACAGGTCGCCAACCAGTTCAAGTAGTTGCCAATAACCACCGACCAAAAGGTGTGACGCGTCGTTGGATCCATATCGAAGCTGAAGTACGAAGCGATCGATCGATTGAGGAACTAGTACGGTGGCGAAGAGAAAGGGGTAGGAGAATGTCAGAGTTCTTCTTACTTGAAAAATTCGATTCTATTGGTTTCGCGATTTTTATCCCAGACGAAATCGAACCCGCCTACTCGAAACGTTCCGTACACCGCAACGAGGACCACACCCCCGAACATCACGATGGTCTGAACAGCGTCCGTCCAGACGACAGCTTTGAGGCCGCCCTGCAACACGCGGTTTCACGACAGAGCGTTACAGCGATAACGCGACTACAGTAAATCCTTAAAAACTGTCCAACAGGTGTATTCTGGGCAGACAGCGTTGGCAAAGATGACTTTATTTTTTGATTTATGACTGCGCCGAGCGAGACTTCAATAGAGAGCCGAACATAGAGAAGGACAGAATGAAACACGGATCGCGTAACCGAAAAGTGTCGCCGTTGCCCGGCAGTGGAGTGAGTAGGCATTAGACAACGTGTACGTAGACGACTCCGGACAGTATGTAAGGTTTTACTGTATTCGGTTAATCGACTTTGTCTCGCGGTACTTCTTACCAGGGTCGTGTAAAATATGCAAACTATGCTGACCAACAGGGCGACCGCGTGCAGATTGATGCCGGTCACTTGATTGAACGCCAGCGCGGGAACGTATATCACCAGTGGGATGTATAATAGCTGTGGCAACAAACTTTCCTTGAATTCGGATCTGCGGAGCCGCGCTCCGACTATACTCACCATTTTGATCAGAAATATCGCGCAACCCATCAGACGAACGCCATCGTTGAATCTCAGCTTCAAGTACTGAAAGCCGAAGTACTGGTTTCGAGTTTTCGCGCGGAAACGGGACTGGATAATCCGAGTGCATGTACCTCGTAAGAAGAAGTGATCCCGAGACCGTAGAACACGGGCAGATAGATAAAGGCCATCGTCAAGGAGACGAACGAGTCGGCGATCACCACGCACCATAATTGAGTCCCGTATACGTACATCTCCGCGGGTAGACCGAGGATCGATATTCCCGATATATAACTGGAAATCGAATAAGAGGGACGGTTACGAAAAGCTCGTCTCTCGTTCATCCTCTCGGAGTTTCTTCCGATGGAGACGAGGAACGCGTTTAACCCTCGTACGTTCCACAGGGTGAAAATTCACCGATTTAATATTTTCACATACTGTACAATTATTCATCCTTTTTTGTCTAAATCGTAAGATGTGTTTCTTTAAAATGTGATGTTATAAATGAAACACAGTGTGTTGATTTAAAGTGTAAAATAGAAATGGGTGAGTTGTTATCCTAGTTTCTTATGCGTAGCTATTTTTGAGGAGCGTACGAGGGTTAAAGAGATAACGCGTGCTTCCTACCTGGCTATCAGAGACATGCTTATTGGGAAGATGGACATGTTTTGTCCACCCACCAGATACTCCCGGACAGCGTCGGTACTTTTTCTCGATTTGTACGCGTGATAGACTCCGATGACCGCGGAGATTCCCAGCATTCCCGCGAACACCGCGCAATCGATCAAGTCCAACGTCTTGTGCGTCGGATCGTTGGCGTCGGCCATGTTTCGGTGACGATGTTTCCTTCCGGTTGCCTCGACGTTCGAAGATCTCGCAACCGAGCCGATGCACTTAAATCGGATCGACTCGCGATATCCGGTACGGCGCGGTACAACGACGAGGAGTCTACGCGACTAGCTTCGACACAATACGATAGGATTCCGAGTCGCGAAACCGTATACGACCCGGACGTTTGAACGGACCTCGCTTGGGGAGACGATTGAATAATTGGAGATTCCGGAGTTATCGTTCCCACTCTGCTTCCTGCGTAAGCTCCGTATAACGTCTCTCTCCTCGATCTCGCGCGAGTCGCGACAGTCGCGTGTCCTTCGCGTCTACGAGTTTCGACGCGATCTCAATCTCCATGTTACTCTGATCGAAGGTATACAATATCCGAGGTGAACGTTATCGCTTTAGCCGTATTATAAGCACATCACGACCACGCCAATTCTTTGCATCCACGACGAGTATACTCGCGAGTATAGTCGTGGTATGTGCAGATGGAGGGTGACAGGACAGAGACGATCGAGCGTTTAACGAGATTGCTCTTTCCGAACCCCTGTTTGCACGCGACCGATTCGTTTACCTTCTCCAGCGTATCGGCCGATTCACGAGTGCGTTTCCTCCCACGGCATGCTACTTTCCCTGATCGATTTCTTTACTTCGATTCGGGATAAAAGACGGAAACGACCACTCCTGCTTGTGCCTGTGTAATCGCGCGACACGGCCGAAAACGGTTGTTGCATCCTTGCTTCGAAGAGCTCTGACTAGTGCCTGTTCGACGAGTGATCGCTTCGCGTTCTTACCGATCGACGGTCGTCGCACAAATAAGAAGGAAGAACGTAAAATGATCGTCGACCTACTAAGAGTCGTTCTCCTTTCTTCGGTATTGTTTACGGTGTTCGAGCCTCATTCGAACGTCGGTGGCCGAGTCATCTTCGCGAACATCACCGGAAACGTTGTTTTGGGTGGGCTATTTCCCGTGCACCGAAAAGGCAGCGGAGGCGAGAGTTGCGGCGAGATTCAGGTAAGAAAGCAACCGCAACGCGGGCCACGTTCCATCTGGGTTCGTTCGAATTTAGATCGAGGATGGTATTCAACCTCTGGAAGCTATGTTGTACACCGTGGAACGTATCAACAACGATCCTACGATGCTTCCGGGTATACAACTGGGTGCTTTGGCCTTCGATACGTGCGACAATCCTGGTTACGCGCTGGAGCAGGCGTTCTACTTCGTCAAGGGTACGTGATAGTTCGTTTCACCTTTTTTTAAGGATGTGGAGGAACCGGGAGAGCCCGTGAGTCCTGTGATACCGTAGTACCACGTTCGAAGCCGGGTATACCGTAAACTCCCACACCCAAGGGTAGCAGAGTTATCTGCACCCTTTTTTTGGATGTGGAGGAAACCGACGGAACCTGTAAACCCCCCATGTGCGACACCTCCTCGAAGAGGTGCAAGCTGCAGGGGCCCAGGATTCGTAAAACTCCACACCCAAGGACACCAGAATTCTCTGGGTCCTTATTTGCCTCGCTTATGTGCTGCTTCAATCCTCCTGATTGGCTATCCGCATACTAGGATGATGGATACCACTGTGATCATACATGTTCTTTGCAATCAAATTCTTAACGTAACTTAACTTATGTACTAGTATAAATATTATTTACAATTTATGCTCTTATGATATACTATTAACAATCTACTTATTTACAGTCTTCTTGTTTATTTACAATCTTGCATTCTCTATTTATTTATTCATTCAGGATCACCCCTGTTCTTTGCGTATAATTTATTGAGTTATCTGCACCCTTTTTCCCCCACTTACTTGTCATCCCGCTATTCGCATTCAGCAGGGGAGGGGGTGATTAACACCACTGCTGTTCTCGGCTCTTCGAGCTCGTTTTACCGAAACAGATTCGGTTTCCAATTTCGATTATGCTACGATTGTCCTCTATTAGGTTTGATAGCGCGTCGGAATCGATACGGCGAGCAAGAGTACCGATGCGAAGATCGAAGTGCGCCGATGTTCATGAACGGAGGATTCGACGACGTGATCGCAATGCTCGGCGCGCAGTCGAGTTCGGTCACGATTCAGGTCAGCTTTTTGTTCTTGAATGTCGATAACGATTCATTCGGATCCCGATTAGAGATCGCGGTTTTGAACGTGTACACGTGGTACGTGAACCGTGTACAGTAAAACCTTAAATACTGTCTGGGGTCGTCAATTCACTGCCGGGCAACGCAATGATGTGAGCAGCATATAAATAAAAAAGGAAACAAGTCGTCATTGCAAACGCTGTGCACAGAATACGCCTGTTGGACAGTATTTAATCTTTCGCACTCGGCTGTCTCTTCTGAGACACCATTAAAAATTGCTGTACCATTCTACAAAATATTGTTGACATTATCAAATAGGGTAACCGCACCACTGAATGAACATTTAAGAAATTGTTCAGGAAGATATTTTATTTTAAAAAAATATGTAAATTAAAGGAATCTCATATATGCCAAATGGGTCCCTATACTTCATTTATCAAAAATAGATGAATACAAATAAAATGCATTATTATTTGTGTTCATTTATTAAATCGGAAAAGAATAACGCATCAGTTGTCGGACTCGAATGTGCCGAACGGATGCTTAAGTTCTTACCATATGGTTCACGTATCATGTGTATTTATACATGGTCTGTCCACAAAGTATCCGACCTCTGCTTATATCTTCGTTCCTAACTGGGCTGAGGAGGATAGCGTATGTTTATATTAGAGGCGACCTTGTTATAATATGTGGCCTACCCATGCAACAAATCTCTGCGTGCCATAATTTAAAAACGTTACGCAGTTTTGTAAGCATCGTGTCAAGTGACTGTTGCGTATTATAATGATTTGTAGAACAACGGATATGCATTAAATTTTACCAGAAACTTGGGCATACTTGTTCGGAAACCATTGATATATTTCTCCGTGCGTTGCGACTTCTGGTTGTTCCCGAAAATTAAAAGCACTCATATCAACCAGGAATGATACTTCCACCCGGTACAGTACAAGGTCGGATACCTTCCGGACCGACCACGTGTACACGTGAAATAGAGACCTCTAATCTCGATCATGACCGTCGGACGACTCGTGTAGGTCGCGTCAGTGTTGGCGCTTTTTTCGATCCCGCAAATCTCCTACATGGCCACGTCGCCGTTCCTGAGCAGCAAAGAGAAGTTCCCGCAGTTTTTCCGTACGGTACCGAGCGATGTGAACCAAGCTCGCGCCATGCTCGAGATACTTCGGTGAGTACGAGAGAACCATGTAAATAAGATCTTCTTCTGCTCCTTACCTTTCTCTTTTTTGCTGCCCCAGGCGGTTCGAGTGGTCGTACGCGTCGATCGTTTACTCCGACTCGGAGTACGGTGATCATGGATACGAGACGTTGGTCTCCTTCGCGACCGAGTATTCGATTTGCTTCACCACTCCGCACAGAATCCAGGAGGATCGGTTCACGGACGAAGATTACGACAACGTGGTCCGCACGATCGCCGACAAGACCGATGTTCGAGGTAAAACTATTCGTACATTTTTCTGAAAATGTTGTGTTAATTTTTTAAAAGATATTTCTCTGAAATAGAACAGAAAAACTGATCTTCTTTCAATTTTTTCATCCCGAATAAAAAAAATAATGCAGCGAAGGGTTCAGCTTTCCCAGACCATTAAATGGGGTCTATACAGCTGAACGTAATTTACATTATATTACAGGACACAGTTTCTGTGACCTTATTGTTTAGCATATCTCTATTTCACGTGTATGTATAAATACACGTGTAGTTACATTCGGGCGTGTTCGCGTATTTTTTAATTTCCTGAAAGAATGCAACCACGTGTGTTTATATACACGTGAAATAAGAATCTCTAGTACAGGTAAAAGTAAAAATACCTTACTATCCAGACCTACGGTGGAAATATGTAAAATAACTTACTCGTTTCTGATTGTCTGTGAATTAAATATTTAGGAAAATTGTATAGGTTTAAAAACTGCTTGTTTACCATCCAACGATTATTTATATGTAATTGTATTGTATTGAATACAATGTATTGAAAAATATTGTATGGCAAAATAATCTCTACTTTGAGATTCTAATTGCAAAATAAAAAAAAGGTAAAAGTGCAGCGCGTGGGATAATTCCATTTTCAGTGGTGGTGCTGTTCGCGGAGAAGTCGACGACTCTGCGGGTGTTGGCGTCGGCTCGAAGAATGGGTTTGGACTCGCGGTTTGTATGGTTGGGCAGCGATTCGTGGCCCGACCGGAAGGACGAGGAACGCCGAGGAAACGTGTCCGAACTTGAGGGAGCTCTCGCCGTGCAGCCGCTCTACGCCCCGCTTTCCGGTTTCGATCGATATTTCACAAACTTGACACTCGAACACGAGAAACTGAATCCCTGGTTCCGCGAGTTTTGGTACAAGTATCACGGCTGCGAGTATCCGCCCGAGGGCTCGAAGGCGAGCGGATCCACCAAGATCACTGGAGAAGAGAGGGACCGGTGCGCGGATCCCATCCTCCGAATCGATCGAACCAATGGTTACAAGCAACGCAGATTTCTGCATTTCGTTCGAGACGCGGTTTACGCGGTGGCGTACGCCCTGCAGGACGCGCAAACCGACATGTGCGGACGAGATTACGTTGGCATCTGCGAGCGGATGCGATTCATGGATGGCGAAACGTTGTCGCGGTACCTGACCAAGGTGTCGTTCAAAGGTGAGTCAAGGATTCTCGGACGACCGAAACGATCTCTCGAGCGACATCGAAAGCGCGTACCTTCCAGACGAAGCGGGCAACGGATTCGGATTCGTGGACGAGGTCGATGGGCCGCCCAGATATTCCATTCTAAACTTTCAACGGACTTCGAACGGCACGCACCAATGGGCGATTGTTGGAAATTATACGCGTAAGTTGATACCTGTAATCGGTGTTTCGGTGTTTCCGTTAGGCTTCGTACAGACCTAAACAGCGCGTCAAACCGCGCATTTCGACGAACATTTCACCGCGCCGAACGGCGAACTGTATGGATTTTGGCTTCGAAACGACGAACATTTCGGCGCACACAAACGCGAATGGGTAGCACTTTCAAATCTGTTTGCAGGGCAGATAGAGCATGTCCTAAACATTCATAATATATATGTAGGATTTAAATAGTAAATTGATTAATACGTCCGCGTAAACACAACAGCTTAACTTTAATTTCAAATATAATTAATAAAATTGTCTCATTTAATTGTCTCCGTGAATTCATTAAATTGTTTCTCCGTCTGTGATCAAACACGTCTTTACTTTTCAACACGTCGAGCCGGAATAATCAAAAATCGCAAATTACAAAATATGAAGAAATCGTCGTGTTGTTACTTCAACTACAGACTTCTCCGTACATATAGAATTATTAAATAGGCATGTTGCAAATGAAATTATAAATACATATTCTGAATTTCTTTGTGTAGTATACACCACTGCAGCTTCTATAGCTATTCGCAAGAAATTCTGGAAATAGCAAAAATCCATTCCGTTCGGTGCGGCGAAATGTTCGTCGAAATGCGCTGTTTAAGACTGTACGAAGCCTTACGTCGGTGTTCTCGGTGTATCCGACGCAGTGAACGAGCACGGCCGAGCTGAACTTCGGCTGGACCGCGAGAAGATGAGATTCCGCGGTGAAACCGACTTTCCAGTTTCCTCGTGCTCAAAGCCGTGCGGTTCGGATCGAATCATGGTGCGAGTGAAAGAGGACCCGTGCTGTTGGAGATGTCAGAGCTGCGGCCTCTATCGATTCCGGGTCGACGAGCACAGATGCGAGGAGTGCGAATGGGGTACTCGACCAACTGGGAACGGGACCAGTTGCGAACCGATTCCCGAAGAGTTCGTCGACCATTCGAATCCATGGGCGATCGCTGCGATGACGGTAGCCGTACTCGGTGAGCCGCTCGTTCCCTTCGATTTTCCACTTCCGTTTTTCTATGTCTACTAGAACTGTGACTTATGAGATACCCGGATACCCGGGTAAACAAAAATTACCAGAGTACCCGCGTATCTCATGCTGCGGATCTTTATGCAAAATAAAAATCGTTTGCATCAATAGGAAGAAGCAGACGATATATTACGATTACTTATTCTCTCGAACGATTTTAATAAATTTGAATTAATATATCAACGTCCTTTTAATTTCATTATTTTTTTAAATTGCACATAATCATTTATGACTTATGTCTTATGAGATACACGGATACTCGGCTATCTTATGAGACACCCAGGTAGTTTTTCTCTACCTGGATATTTCATGGATACTCGTGTACTCGGGTATCTCATATACCTGGGTAAAAGTCCGGGCTCTAATGTCTACCGGTCCCGTTGAAAACAACCGCGAGCGCATTCTATTCGTTCTATCGGTTTCATCAGTCGTATTTTCGTATCGCAGGTATATC
>CM052333.1:9572985-9627978 GCA_028455615.1 Lasioglossum zephyrum
ATATTTTTCTCGTAATATGAAATAGATATTTCCTGCATATTTAAAAAGAAACATTTGTTACTTAATGTAAAATAAATATTGTATGTATATTTAATTATTAAGAAGAGATTGAATCTCTTTTTAATATTATATGAATGTGTATACAATATTTTGTGCTACTAGGGGTTACTTCTGTTAAAGCTTTCGGGTGTGAAGTATGACTTAACTTACACGTATTTAACGTACTTAAATATCCGAATTCGGAAACGAATTTCAGAACGAAATCGATCGACGGTCCCAACGGGGCCCGAAATCACGGTGGCTGCTCTGCTGCTGAAGCATCTCCAGCTGTTGCAGTTCAATGCTCACGAGGTGTTCGAAACTCGACCGGGCAAGGAGCATCAATTTCGCGGCAGCAAGCCCGTTTACATCGGAGTAGCGATTTACCCAACCGTGGCCCGATTCAATCACGACTGTTATCCCGCGGTGACCAGGTGAGAATACGAGCGAGCGAACGCGAAAGCACACTAGTATAGTTACGTGTTCGTTGTCGCAGATACTTTGTCGGCAGAAGCATCGTGATTCGAGCAACCCGCAGCCTGCGTGTCGGAGACACGGTCGCCGAGAATTACGGACCGATCTTCACCAAGAGAAGCCTGGAACAACGGCGGAGAACTTTGGCCGGAAGATACTGGTTCGCGTGCGAGTGCACGGCTTGTCGCGAGAATTGGCCCGGCTTCGAGACCTTGACGAACGACAACGCGAGACTTAGGTAAAGCTGACGTTATCGCGCCTCGAGACAACCAACGAATCGGGCGTGTTCCCGACCGTCCGAACCCCGTTGCATTCGACTTTGGTTGGTCTTTGAAGATGGGAGGGTGGCTAGGCGCGTCGCATCGCGTCGTTCCGCGGTTACGAACAATCGTGGAACGCTGAACGCGATAACCGCGGGCTACGAGGGGTTATCGTTGGCTTTTTAAAAATCGACCGACTCGTGATTGCGTCGGCGGCGGAATGCGCGCAACTCTCCGTCTACGGTTTTCCACGAAATTCTGCGTAAACCGCGCAGATGTTACAGAGACGTACGGCGAGACGCCGTCGAAGCTAGCTTTTGGCACAGTTTGACCGGCTGCGTTTTCTGTCGCAGATGCCCGACGGAAGGATGCGAAAAGCTTCATCGACAACCTCGAGAACCGGGAAAACTAATCGATTGCTCGGCCTGTCGACAGAAGGTCGATCTGCGGAAACCGCTCGAGACTCTGCGGGAGTGCGAGCGTGGCTACGAGCAAGGATTCGCAGCGATGGAGGAAGAGCAACCCGACAAGGCGTTGGACGCGTTCCTCGCGGCAGCGAAAACGTTTCATCGAATCGCGGCACCGCCTCACAGGGACACGCACTTGGCCGAGATCGCGGCGAGCGCGTGCATGAGGCACGCTCGAATCTAGCATACATAGAATGTACAATATAAAATATTACAATACCTCCTCTAACCTACGATCCTCTTGTTTCTATCACGAACGCGTCACTGACCATGGCCGATCTCACTTTTCTCCAAACCGATCGAAGCGTTTGTCGAAAATCGGTCGACAGCATCTCGACCGTTCGCGCGAGGGATAACGATATTACGTACGTGTTGATACTCTTTCGCATATTACTCTCGCAGTTTCGAACGCGTCGAATTCGATCCACCGGCCGATTACACGCACTAGACTGACGCAAACGTTCGCGCGATCGTCGCAATCTTTCTGGAAAGCGTTTCCGAAGGAAGCCGGCGGGAACCAAGAGTGAAACGGCGCAAACTCTATCGCGATGCTCGACGCGTTGTTCCGCGCAAAATGCAGATAATGTGGAAAACGCGAAAAAAAATCTCGCTAGGCAATGGACGGCGGAATGCATCGCCTTGTCGGAATCCTTGAAAGCTTCGACGAATCCTCCGGCACGGCGATTCGAACGACAGGAACCGCTCGGAGAACGAGAGGAAATGGCGGTTCGAGGAAACTGAAACGCAGTCGATCTTCGGTTCTTCGATTTTGCGATTTTTTTGGCATTTATTTTTTATAATGCACATGTTTCGTGAAAAAATTAAATTCCATATATGAAATTAGCTTTTCGAAGTTTCGCATTTTGGTACAAAATTCACTGGGTTGGAAGGATCAGGAGGGTGGACCTCTCGGAGAAAGGATAATGGAGACGGGACTAGGGTAAAGGGAGCAGGGAGCAGGGAACAACGGGAAAGAGAAGGGCGAGAATAGGGGTGAGGGCTATTTACCGAACGATGGCACGAACGCGTGTACACGCCACACCGCGTCCGATACGCGTTCGTTATGCGGCCGCCAAGCCATCTCTTTCAAAGAGATGAGCGCTTTTCTCGATCGTTTCGAGAATTCGGTCGCGTTCGTTATCCGGTTCGGCTCGATTCGATTCGCAACGAGGCGCGGATCTGATCCAATTACGACGTTATCGCGAACACGTGATTTTGAATTAATTGACTGCCGCGCGAAACGGGGCGCGGCTTCGCGTCGCGATGTCGTTTCGCGACCGATTTCCGTAGAAGCGTGACGCACGCAAATGCGCAGATTTCGCCGAAACGAGCGAACGCACGAACCTTCCGTCAAAAGGCATTCTCCGGAAAACGCTCGCGGCTAACAAACAACGCGACGCGACGCAAACGCACTCGCTTCTTTCATTTCGGGGATCCGATCTCGATCGGTTGCGACGATCGACCGTAATCGGTTCCCTTGCCCGCGCTGCGACCAATCCGAAAGAAACAACGTGCAACGATTGATGACCGAAACCAACGAGATCGAGACGTTATCGGACCGCCAACGGGTCGATCGAACCGGACGAGCGGATCGCGACCGCCTCGAATACCGCGCGTGTTACATGTATTTCTCGGGCGTACCTTGATTCGCCCGATTCTTTTCAATCATGCAATTTCTTTGCTTGTTGTTGTTCCTTATTTTCTTATTCTTTTTTTTCATTTTATGATTTCTTTTTTTTTACTTCGATATTCACTTTCAACACATGCATTGTTCTTTTTTCGCATTCAATTACAATGTTTGCGTTCTAAGCGTTACTTTCTTTCTCGGCTCTCTTTCTTTCATTCTTTCCCTCGTCGCCTAACTTCGCTTTCAATCTACTTTGTACTTCGTGGGAGTGGCAGCGCGATCGCGACAACTGAATAATTCGATGCATACTTGTACCTGGTTTTACGAAACTTTTGTCCACCTATTATTCTATGTATTACCGAATAACCGATCGATCGCAAAGAAACGCGATCGTGCCTAGTTTTCTCCCACTCGGCACTGCACTCGCGCGCACACACTCTCCTCGCAGCGATTCGCTTCTCTTTCCTTCTATATCCCCGAAACTTGTTGTCGGGAAATCATACCGCTGCGCCGGGGGACACGAATAGAGCGAGAGATCAGATGCCGTTGCGACAACTGCATAGAAAACGATCGAGGAACGAACAGGATATGACAACGAACGACGAAAACGACAAATGGAAACAAACATAAACTGATATCCAACGACCGTGGAACAAAACACAAACTAATTTTACAATAATGAACTGCGGGAATTTCGAAACGTTCTTGAAAGAAAATTGTATACTTTATTTTCCGACGATAGGACTACAAACTAAAATTTAAAAAAGTAGCTTCGTTTTCATGCAAAATCATATAAATCTCTCTCTTTCTCTCTCTCTCTCGCACACATTCGCTCCCTTTCACTCTTCCTCTCACTCATTCAGTTTGTTTCTCTTTTTGCTTGTGTACTCGTTTCGCTCTCTCACTCGATCGACGAATCACACATTTGCGTCGTAGATCGAGTCGCAGCAAAATGACTACGACTTTTCCAATATCGTACGTAATCGACGCGCGCGAGTTCTTCGAATAATCGCGCGATCGTGAAAAACGGCGACGATCCGAAAATCGCGGACAGATCGAACCTCGGGCCCGCCAGGGGCACACCGGCCGAGTATACCGTAGCTGAAACGATCGGAAGAGACACGCTTGTCTCGTACACTTTCGCATCGCCGCGATCGAAACAGTCGAACGAGCGAGGATCGAGGAAGATGAAAACGACGCATCGGACGCATCGAAACGCAACGAAACCAATCGAATCGAGCGTTCCGAGAAGCGGAACAATTTCGAGAAAATTTGCGCGCGCGCGCGCACAATGTTGCACGTTCACCTTGATACCGGATACGTCGGACAAACCCCACGTATACATATATGTACACATGAATACATATACATATATAGTGTTAAACTCAAAGACGTCTACGTAAAACGATCGAATGCGTTTCGTTGAAGAAAAATGAAAACATATGAAACAATGAATACGCAAAAACAAGAACAAAAATAGCAATTTCGTCCATACGAGTTGGTATCGTGTCCCCACCCCCATCACCGTGCATTTTCCTTTTATACGCGATTTCGATTTTTCTCTTCGATCAAAGATTGCCCTATCGTGTACACCGAATTGGTCGCAGTCGCGATTTTTGTCCGTCACGTCACGTCAGTCGTTGGTCAAAGATTGTCCGTCATCGGTCGTACGTCGTCCGTTGTCGAATTTCGGCGCATCCGTGGGTGCCTCCGTCTCTTTTTCGTCCGTTTTTCAACAGAGGCGATACTACACGGCTGCACCCTCGCGAAACATTCGGCACGATAGCATCGTCGAATATGCGCGAATTCTTCGCGCATCGTCCTCAATGCGATTGCTGGCCTTGTGGTCGCTGTCCGTCACCCCGTCACCTTCTTCTTTCTCCGCGGTAAGATTCTCCGACGAAAGTATAACGTAGTTCTCTCGAAGGCATCGCGGTTCCAAGGTGATCCCGCGATCGAGAGCGCGAGGTCTTTCTCTCAGGAGAGTGTGGTGTGCTGTTGATTCGTTGGTTTCTTTGCCTTTCTTCTTCTTTTTTTTTTTTAGATTTTTTGTTCGATTCTTTTGTTACGTTGTTGTTGCTGTTGTTGCTGTTGTTGCTGCTGCTGTTTCGGTGTATAACGGGTGTTGGTGTTACTTGTTAAAAGGAGTGGTTATGTCGTGGTGGTACCATTGCTGTTGATTAAGCGGTGCTTTCGGTAGTGGTGTTCTGAACCGGCTGACTTTCCTGTAAAACGCGACGCACCAATCAGAAGGGGTTCGATCGAATCGACTAGCGCGAAAAATACTCGTTAGTACGATGGTCACGGGCAAAACAGTAGCCGCGTCTTTTTTTCTAGGTCATTGGCTAGGCCAACGATTACGCGCGTTATATCGGGGCGAAATGAATCGAGTTACGGGGGATATACATAGTGTAAGTGACTTGATCGGAAAGTGGAAAAGTGGAAGAATGGAAGAGCGAAAAGTAAACGAAGAGCATGCCGCGAGACGAAGGGAGCGATCGTGTCAGAGGAAGATAGAAGAGAACGGTACGAATCGGGGTAGGAACTGGGAGAAGAAAGAAAAATAAAGCCACATTACCTGTGGAGCAGGGGCAGCGGCAGGTGCATCCTTATCTATAGGTGCATCCGACTTCTGCTCCGACTGAAAAGAGCACAAAAAGAGACGTGCAATAGTGTGTGTGCCAAGCGCTACGCCAATTTACGATGAGCATTCATCGGCGAATCGCCAACGTAGGTCGATCGGCCGACGAACGAACGAATGAACGAACGAACAAACGAATGAATAAATGAACAAACGGCTGTTTATCGGGTGTGATTCGTGATCGAGAGAAAGCTAAGGATTGAGATGAGGGAAAATACGAAAATGTTATAAGAACGATGTTCTCGACGGCGATCGTAGGCATCTCGTGACTTGATCCAAACGTATCTTTGTGCTTTTCGCAATTCGCGCGAGAATCGATTCCGAGAAAAAGAGAGAAAACGACCGCCGTCGATGCTTACTACCTGGACGAACGGACGACAGGCTTCGGGACGCGGATAGATAGGACTTGTAACAGGGTTGGGTTTGTTTACGGTGGTGTGTCGTTGACGAACTCTGTTGATCGTTTGCTGGCTACTAGTTGGCCTCGGCTGTCTGACAACTCTTCGCTTGTACCGCGGTCGAAGCGGTCTCTGAAGACCGTCGGCCGGTGTCGAGCCACCACCTTCTTCGTCATCGTCAGATACCTGGGTCGAAACGTTTTATGGTGGGAGAGGAAGGACACGAGAGGAGTAACCGCGACGACGGGAGAAGAAAAGCAGAAACCGTGCGATAGAACCGAAAAAATCCCGAAGTAACCGAGGAAATGGAGAACGAAAATGGAATTGGAAACGGGACCGGCATAGCGGAAGTAAAGGACTGGGTAAAGCGAGAGAGAAGAACAGTTGAAGTGTGGGCAGAGAAAAAGAGAAAGAGAAAACAGATAGAGAAAGAGAACATCGAGAAAACTATACAGACTTTTGTTTGTCCATCCTGACTGCGAGGACGACGAGGTGGACCACCGCCTCTTCCACCACGGAAATTACGGCGATAGTAGCGACGAGAGGCTCCGCCTCGACCGCGAGCGCCGCCTCCGCGGGGCACACCCTCGCCACCGGTTCCCTCGCCTTCCTGTTCCTCGGCTTCTCCGGAGTTATCGGTTTGCTGTTGCCCCGATGGTCTGGATCGCCTCGGTGGTCCGCGATAGAAGCATTCGTAATGCCCTGGGACTCTGTAACGCCGCACTATTTGTCCAGTACCCTGGCCTACGTTGGCTTCGTCCGCAGATTTGCCTTCGCCTGAAACACGTCGAGAACGCGCGTTAACATATCGATCGGAAAACATGAATGGTAAATTCGAGTTGCTCGCACGAACCGGCTTCATAGCCCTCCTGGCCTTCGCGTGGTCTACGCTGAGTTCGGGCGTTGCCGCGTTTTGGACCGATGTACCAGTGAACTCCGCGGAATCCACGTCGCTTGTCGGCAGCGTAAGGCGAACCCTTTACCGCTTCCCCGGAAGGACCGGTAACGTTGGCCGCTTCGTGACCCTTCTCGCCAATCACCACGTCGAACTCGACTACTTCTCCGTCGCCGACACTACGGACGATCTTCCTTGGGTTGTTCTTTACGATAGCCGACTGCAAACAACATCGAGGGTGAATCACCGATTAGTCTCGGACAGATCTTTTGGGTCCAGGAACACGGACCCACATTTCCAAAGAAAAATCTACTTACTTGATGGACGAACACATCCTCCTTGGTGTCGTTCCTGAAACAATTCGGAAAAATCGATTAGGCACGATCGTTGTTCGAGCAGTTCGCGAAAAGGAAACGGTCGACGACCGGTGACCGCGAAACTCCATTCGTTACTCCGTTAATCCGTAGTCCCTAATCCGCAATCCGCCGCCCACCACCCGACGAGCCGGCTGCCGGCCGGTCGCGTTTCGTCGCATCGCGCAATCTCACAAGCGCCAGCCTGTTTTTCGGCCGGCGGGAACGCAGAGATATTCTGTGCGTCTCGGAACATGGATCGTTCGGAAAAGGTCTCGAGACGATCCAATGGGTATCCGGATGCGATATTTTGCTCTGCCACTCGCGAGAAGATTCCGTTCGATCCGCAAAAGCTACACGTTCGACGGTGCGAATAAGCGGTGGCATTGAAAATTTTAGACTCTGCTACGAGAACCGGAGCCCGACCGAATGAGACTCGCTCGCGGTAGGAGTAATCTCTAAGCATAACCTCGAACGACTCGACACCACTTCATGGTTCGCCTCGCCTCGCTGACTTTCGTCGTCTTCTGCCTGTTCGAGAGCACGGTAGGATTTCTAGATTGTACAGTCTTTTCAAACGGTGTTGATCGCGTTATACGGGGCTTACCGTCGACGATGTTTGCGAGGCGGACGAGGCTGTCGAGAAACGTAAGCTTGGCGAACAGCCAAACTTTAGCATAGATCGAGAAACGTCTAGAAATAGCGGAGAATCGAGATTCAAGGTACGAGGAACCGGTGGAGTCTCCTGTTAATCGTTGCTGCGCGTAGATCCAAACCCGGACGTTCTGCCTTTAACAACAGGAAGTCGACGCGAAGAGGCAACTACACCAAATCTACGCCGTTAAAAGAAATCGATCGGAAAGGATACCGGCACGCGGACGACGATAATTACTTACCTGTTGATGAATCCGTATCCACTCTTCACGTTGAACCATTTCACAGTCCCGGTCACTTTGTTAGCTGAAACCCAACAAAAACGAAACGCTCTAATTAGGTATTTGCTGTGTAACGGAACACCGCTCTGCTACACGGTCACCACGACTAACCCTTCTTTACGAGAATACGTCCCTAATTGTCCCCTTCTCACCCCTCCCCGACACTATACACTGCATATACACTCCTTTACCGCTCCGCCCTACCATACGCATTCGCGTTCCCTCAACCCGCCAACTTTTCGAGTACGATTCGTCGAACGTTCGATCCAATTTGCGGTAAAATTATTTTCGATATAGATGGCTGACCTCAGCGCAGTGGTCAACGATGAAAACTTTGAAAAACTATGCCAACAAACGAATATTTCGTACTTTCGAATCAGATGTTTTTTTTCTCAACGTGCCTGGACGCTCAAAGGAAGTGTTTGTATTGTATTTACGAATCGATGGGCCTCGATTAGATATCGACGATTCGAAACGTAAATGTTTACGTGTTTACATCGCGGATGGCTGAAACGACATTCCGGGGACAAGCGATACCCTCGAATAACAAGGGTTGCGTTCATTGACAAAAACGTTTTCATGACTCCTGTGTTTGGGAAAGGTCGTTGACGACGATCGAATCGATCGCGTGAACCGATATCTATCTCCGTTCGCGCGTACCAGGAAAAGGATTTGTGGTTGTCTATTACGTTCCCCCGACGTTTTCTCGACCGAGTCGCGTCCACAATTTCTACGCGCTTCGAAACGCGCACAATGTTTTCCAATGCGTTCGTTGCGCGCGATATTTTCTATTTCGCCTTTCCATTACAGCTTTGTTTCGCGCCAACGAGGAAAAGAAAGGGGAATACAAGATCAACGAATTCTAGTTTGAGAAACGACTATGCCCACTACCTTTTCATGAATTTTCGATAGATTCAAGGATTTCGATGAATTTTTCGGTGTGCGGAATGTTACGAGGATGGGGACGAGAGAAAGAAAGAGAGAGAGAGAGAGAAGCGTGCGAGTGAGGTAGCGAAGGACGGGGAGGGGTAGAAGCTAGGCAAAGATAAAGATAGATAAAGATATAGACGGAAACTGAAACAGCGACAAAGACAGAGATAGAGATGGAAATAGAAATAGAAATAGAATTAAACGCGCTGATCGATGTATACACGAGCATGGACACAGCTACATAGACACCGATAGATCCGGGGAGGGGAGGAACAAAAAGGAAGAGAGAATGAGAGCGAGCGAGTTAGAAGGATAGTGTGTGAGGGAGAGAGAAAGAGAGAGAATCGGAGCAAAGAAGCGAACGAAGACACGAGAGCGTACGGAGGAAAGAAAAATTGAAAATTTAGGTGCGAGAGAGAGAGATTCAAGAAAGAAGCACGGAAAACGGTCTTGAGCGAAATGAAAATAAAGAAAAGAAGATTAGCCGGTCTAGTTAAGCTCCAAGACCGCACACGCCGGTCACATGCCACATGGTTGAACGTCTGCTGCTCGCGGACGCCATTACCGCACGCGGACGATACGGCGGACGACGAGTTCGCCGCTCTCCCTTTCGGCTCGATTTTTTCACCGGAAAGATGCGCGGTCGCGATATCTATCAGTAACAGAGTGCTCACTCACCGATGACCAGCTTCGGCTGGACAGCCTTTGGTTGTTCGGGCTGTTTTTCCGGGTCAGCCATGGTGGTGGTGTTCAGGTGTTAAGACACGCCGCTGCCGAACCTAGATGTTCCCGTCTTTCTGGTCGTGGTGTTGGTTCCCTTCTAATGTTCCCAACATGGCTGCGCCTCCAGGCGACCGTGCAAACATCCTTCCCGTCTAACGAGCGATCCGATAGGTCGCAGAGCCTACCAGTTTCGCCGCTCGACCAATCCCGCGCAGAGTTTCACGGAACGCGCGTGACGTACTCGCGCGCTACTTCCTCGTTTTCTCGCTCGCTCGCGCTCGCGCTCGTGCTCAAGCTCGGATTCGGCTCGGGCTCAAGCTCGGGTTCGCGTCCGTATTCGCCCTCCCGCCCTCGCCCTCGCCATCGCCATCACCACCGTCATCGTCCTCGTCCTCACCCTAGCTGGCCTAGCTCTCGCAGCCACTATGCCACCGATGTCCTTCGCACTAACGATCAAACTCGATCCAAACTAATTAAAAAATCTCGTTGATTCGATGGATCACGAAAATAGTTTTCTTACCATTTGAACAACATATTCTTACAGATTTACGGCTGAATCGAAAACTTTGGTAACGCTGAAAAGTATTCTGCATGACTAAAAAGAAGACCAGTGGAACGACACATCTACTTTTCCATAATTTTATTCGCAGCATTGTCACCTAAACCAATAGCAAAATCAGGTGTATCTAATAACCAATCAGACTCCTCTTATAATACGTGAAGTAGCGAGACGCGCGTACCTACAAATCGAAGTGTTCGGCACTGGTCAGCGTTCGTCGTGACACCGTACACGCCAGATGCATTATACGATAAACGAACATTTTCTATCGGAACGATACCACTTTCGTTTTTCAATATCTTTTTATTCCTTCTAGTTAATACGATGCCTACACTCTATCCGAATTATGGTCCGCAACGATAAATTTTCTCTTTTTAAACGCTCTTACTAATACCGCTATAAACTTTGAAAACAAACTGTTACGATCGTTTAGAAAAATTTTAGTATATTCTTCGAATATTAGTTGCTAAACGTACCAAGTTTAGAATTCTGAGTACCTCTGTTTTTAGAAATTCCGGAAAACTGTCTTATACGTTAGTTTTGCAGATTTTTCGACCTTTTTTCTATCCGTTCCAAGTTCGTGACTCAATTTTTTCACTAGTCACCGATCGAAGACATATTTAAAGAACAGATTGGATCTCGATGGCTACTCCAACGTTCATTATTCAGAAATATCGAAATTCGATTCCGCTGGCAGGAGGGAAGGTCGGGAAAAAATACTGTAAACGTAAAACGAAACTTTACTCGAAAAGCGTCAACGTTCGTATTTCCGACGTTTCTTAAACTGTACAATAACTCGAAAATACATCTGCCTCGTTGAAGCGTAGAAAAAAATAGCTGCGTATCTTTTACAATAATCATCGATCGACCGGGAAATCTCGTTAATTCGCTGTTATTATCGCGTTGCTTCGATTTCCAGGCAACGCCATTGAAGAGAAACGCGAAGCAGCTGCTCTGCTTTTCGTTATTACTTCGGGAACAACGGTGATACATTATGTCTCGTTCCCGAAAGAACTGCAGGAGTACCGGATACGAACACGAAGTAGTAGCGATACCGAACGATATCATATAAAAGAATTTCGTCGAGGTTAAAATTACACTTGTTAAAAATCGATTGGTCGTTACAAATCGCGTCAAACATCGCAAACAAAAATCTACCATGATTCGTCCATTTGTGAAAAATTAACAGGTAAAGCGAACATTGTTTTCCATCGTCCACGAATCGATCGACGAACGGTGGATGTTGAATGGTGAACAGTGAACTATCGGCAGTGAACTCTAAACGTTCAATGTTCAACGAACAAATTACCCAAACTACCAGATAAATTCAGGTACGTAAACGGCTACGTGATTTCCCGTTGGTTTTTCCTTTTTCGTTTCTCTTCATTTTCACTTATTGGTCGCACGAGTTGTGCGGAACAGACTTCAAAACGGTGCGAATAAAAAGAATCGTTTGGACGTGTTCGTATGTACAAACTGAATACATTTGAACAATCACGAGAGATGTATTTTGAAATGACAACCAGTCATTGAACGAGGTGTGTCTCATAGAAACTATGTAGCACGTTGCGCGTTGTCTCTGGTAATTCATCTTCTTCTTCTCTGGTAATAATTTTCTGGTGAAAATATAGGTATAGCGAAGCGGAGCCGAATCGGGTCAGGTCGAGTCAAGTCGACGAAGAGATTCATGTTCTTCATCATCTCGGTTTTCTAGTCCGGACGCTTCTGCATCTTGGGGCGGTGGAACCGCTTCCGATGCTGAACGTGCCAGGCATTGATGCGTTGAATGTCGGCGCGCTTGTTGTACCAAAATTGATTGCCGGCGTCGTCGCCGGAGCAGAAAAGTTGAAGCCTGTAGTCACTGCGAACGAAACATAACATTTCAATCGGATAGTCCCGCAATGGCATTACTACAATATTATAAAATAGACGAAATTCCGCGAGCATCGAATCACGAATAATTACCTGGTTTCGAAGCGATCGGGGCTGCATTGTTATTAGAATTGTTACCGCTGCCGTTGAACGAAAAACTGGCGACTGGCTGAGGGGGCGGTTTCTGGTTCGCTCCAAAGGTAAACCTGCCGGCGGCATTGTTGTTCGCGTTACTTGTACTTCCTGATCCGAACACGGTCGTGGACACGTTGGACGTGGCAAACGGCGAAGCTTGTCCGAAAGTCGGAGTCTTGTTCTGACCGAATGCAACGGTAGAACCGAGAACCGGTCCGGAAGCGTTAGCGGGCGCGGCAAACGTTGAACTAGACGTGCTTTGACCAGCAAATGTATTAGGTGTGTTGGCGCAAATTACTGTGGAACGCGGAGCGGAAGAAGAGGTAGCTGCGGGAACGGAGGTCGACAAAGCGGCAGGGGATCCAAATATGGGAGGGGCTGCGGACGCGGATAAAGATCCGGATGCTGGTGTAGATGCTGATGCGGATGGGGCTGCGCCGAATATGTTGGCTGTGCCACCGAAAGCATGTAGCATAGGATTTTGCCCTTCTGAGACCGTGTTGCTGTGGGACCCAAATACGGGAGATGTGACGTTCGTAGTAGCGAACGCGGGGGCCGTTGTATTCTTGGAAGCCATCGTGGCCCCGAAAATCGATGTAGTCTGGTTACTCGGAATGCTCGTGGTACTACTGAGAGTGGCAATAGTAGTCGATGGCGTTCCGAAGATGGGCGTCGTGGTACTCGCAAACGTTCCTGTTGTACTCTTCAAGTTCTCCGACAGAGGTTTCGTTTGGCCAAAGATATTACCCGGTGTTCCAAAAGCGGACGTTGGGTTCGTGTTAGAGAACACGTTGTTGCCGCTCGATGCGGTCTCTCCGGAAGAGGTTGGTTTCGCGACAGAGCCAAAAATCGAAGCGGAATTTGTGTTCGCTATTCCCGAGGAAGCTCCAGACACCGTTGTGTTCGAGAAGATTGGCGTAGAATTGACGGACGCTGGGGCGGGGTGCGAACCAAACAAAGACTGTGGTGCGGTGGTGTTCGAGCTACTCGTTACGGTCGTGCTCCCGGTCGAAGAAGCACCGAATATCGATTGTCCAGGCGTTGTTCCAAACACCGATCCAGCCGACGTCGTAGCGGCATTCCGGAATATCGAGGCAGCGTTCGTATTAAATTGCGAACTATTGCCGACGTTGCTGCTGGTTGTCGTTGCTGTTCCATACGTTGGTTTATTCACATTGTTATTTCCGCTACCGAACACCATCGTGTTCGATGTACCCGTCTGCACGTTAGTCGCGGCAGTGGTCGACGGTACATTGCCGAAAGAAAAAGCCGGTTTGTTGCTGTTGAAGGAAAAGTTCGGAAGCCCAGCCGATTGGAACAGAGGCGTCGTGGTTTTTACTTTCATCGACAAATCGAAAGCGGAACTTGTTGCCGACGTAGTCGCTATAGGTTTGGATAGCGATGGTGCTTGATTTGTACTGGACGCGGTAGAAGCTGCTGCAGGCTTTGCTGCATCGATAACGCCTTGATTATTCTGCAAAGGTGAAGCGAAGTTGGGGACAGGGGCAGAGGTGTTCCCACCAAAACTCGTGCCAAACGCAAAACTCGCTTCGGATTTCAAAGGTAGCGAAGAAGTGCTACTCTTATTTTCGAAAGCAAACATTGGAGTCGGTACTGCGGTAGCCGGTGTGACCGAGGATGTTGTAGCGGGAACGCCGCTTGTCAGTACGTTGGGTCCTTTGTTTTCCAATGCGTTGGAACCTAACGGTGTCACCGCGGACCAACCGCTTGGAAGCGACAACGGAAACGCAGGTTTGCTTGTTCCCGGTATCGTGTTCGACATCGACGGGATTTTCTGTGACGCTAGCAAGTCGTTCGTTTTAATTTTTGCGTCGAGAGATGATGAGCTTGCTAGAATACTTGTTGGAATACCCGCTGGAATACTCGTTGGAATACTCGCTGGAATACTCGTTGGAATACTCGTTGGAATACTCGTTGGAATACTCGTTGGAATAGAGGAGAACATAGTGCCGCTGATCGTGTCTCCGATCGAATGCGACGCCGAGGGTGTTGTCAAAGGAACCGTCGACGGAGCAGAGGTGGTGGAAGCGCGATGATTCGAAAGATCGCCACCGGCCAATGTGAACGTTCCTGACGACGGAACCAAGTTGTTTGTTGTCGTAGCCGAACCTACGTTGAAACCGTGAACCTTGGAATTTCCCATGGTCGAGTTCAAATTAGTTGAGGTCGACGGAAGAATCGCAATTCCAGATGCGTTCGTAAACGTGACTTCAGTTGATCCAGTTACTATTGGATTCGAAGGCGCGTTCAAAACTGCTACGTTACCAACCGAAGTATTTGAATCCACTTTTTTCGGAAGCTCGAAGGCCACGTGTTTCGGCGACTTGGTTCCAGAATCCAGAGCTATCGCCGACGTAGAGATTGGCGTGGTATTCGCGTTCGTTGTAGTTGTTGAAGATTTTAATGTGGCACAACTTGCTGAAGAAGACGGAGCGGATTTCGCGGTGTTTACCCCTTCTGCTTGAATCACTACGTCCGGATTGATTTTACTAGTTGCTGAAAGGAGACATGAATCGTCTAAAGTAAGAATGGAACTGCTCGTCGAACGGTCCTATATAAACTTTACTCACCTTTACCGGATATCGCGTCGAACATACTTTGAAGTCTCGCCTTCATGCTTGTCTGCCGCATATCCGCTATATCCTCCTTCTTGATCTCTTCTACATCGTCCGTAGTGAATTTCGCTCGAATATTGCCCTGCTCTTCAACCAGCATTCTTAATTTCTCGTTCCTCTCCGGTTCCGCTCTCATGAACAATTTATTTGTCAGTTTAGATTTTGCGGATCGAGATTCTCCGTTGTACCGCTTCCCTTGATTCGCATCGATTCTCTCTTTATCGCGCGAATCTGTGTCCACAGGCCTCGAGCTAGGCTTCAAAATTCCCTTCAAAGGTGACAGCTTCCCTTCTATCCGATCAAAACTGTTTTGTGCATTCGGGTGAAGCTTCTCGGAAGCCTTTCCCTCGCTATGATCACGGTACTTGCCGTTCGTGTTCTCGGTTTCTGGGTTCGGTGACGTTTGGGCACTGGAATTTGCCACAGATTCTAACGACTTGAAATGCTTTTCAAAGTCTGGTGTCCCGCTTCGTGAAAAGTCTTCTGTAAAACGAATGTGTGTAAGATTCAAACGACAGAACAAACAGAATGAAATAACAAATAACAAGGCGAACGACATCGACTTCATACTTACTAGCTTTTCTTTTAATGCCGGAAACTAAGTTCCTGCTGGAACTCAAAGAATGTAAAATATCGTAACAAGAGGGTGTCTTGGTTCGTTTCGCAGGTCTGACAGTTTTGTTTTGAGGCGAGATGTCTTCCTCCGATTTTGAGGACTCGTCTCTGCTTCTCTTCTGTTTAGTTTCATCCAGAGTCTCGATTTCGTTTGTAGGAATACCACATGTACGCTGTTTTTTAGCTAAGTCAAAAGCAATCTCCTCTCTCTCGGCGTGTCTCTTCAACGACATCTCTCTGAATCCATAGGGAATACTTTCCAAGTCAAGACTGTCATCCATGCCGCACATATTTGACAATAGTTTTTGCTTCCCAGATGTAGAGTAATGAACAGCATCCAGTGGTGCTGCTCTGACGATCACTGGTGTTTTTGTCTTTATGCATTTTGCATTTATCAATGGAACTGGACTACCTTGCAGATTTACTTTTGGAAACTGTCCCACTTGATACTGAGATTGGTGATTTAACTTGTTGCCAGCTTCCGCTGCATATTTTGTTAATCTGCCAGCAAGTCCTGGAGAAGTTACATCTTGATATACTCTATAACATAAGGGAAAAAAATGTATAATAGCAATACTGTGATATGAACCAAACATCTATGTTGTAGAAAGGAAACTATACTTACCTAGCGTCGATATTATACCTGGCCGAGGATAAAGGTCTACTCGGCGACAGGGATTGCTTGTCCGTTGTCAGGCGAGCTTTTGGACTAATCGTAGTACCCCATGGAGACCCTTCTTCTCCACGTGATAAATTACGATACCGAGAATACATGGGGGATATCCCACTATGAGACGCAGTCTTTTCTGACGTTTGATTCTCAAATTCCTCGTTGTTTTGTGAAAATATCAGTGTACTTGTGAGTTTGGTTAGAGAATTCCGGACGTACGAGGAATTAGGTCGAACCAGCTCGTTCGCGTTCGATTCTCGCAGATTTCTTGAAATTGGGCTGAGCTGTGTTATCGGATCGAACTTGGACGAATTCCTCCTGGTGGGGTACGGATCGGCGCTGAGCTGATAATGTGTTCCACGACGTCTTTCCATCCTGAACTTGGTTAGGTAGATTTCGAAAAAACGGCGACTCGCGGTTTCCCAAAGTGTACGTGTCCACCGATAAATTTGTCCGGCGATACTCTCGAAATGTGTGCGAACTTCAAGAAAGACGCGCACACAATAATCAAAAAGAAAAGACGCGTGCGGCGACAATGAACTGTCGTTGATGATCAAAGAATAGCATGTGTAAATAGTGAGGGAAAGTAAGGTCGTTAGAAGGAGAATCGGCCCCCATACGTTGTACAGAAACAAACAGCCACTCAACACACTTGCTAAGGCGGCGATACTTCGATATCCTAAATCCCACATATTATTTCAAACAAATAACCTCTCCATGTTTAAAAAGAGCACACTCACCGAATCACCGGAACTTTGCTGCGTAAAGTCCAACGACATTATCGACGTAGCAACTACTACGTAATTCGAAATATCATAAGATATTTCTGGTCGAAACGTTTTGATGAAAAACTTGCGCTTGTTCAACGGACAAACGATATCATATCAGAGGTATTCCCGCGAAATTCTTTATACGCACCATTACCGTTACCGTATATCTATTTAGATCAATTTAGATCAAACTTTCATAGAGACTGTGCGGTAGAGCGATTGGAGTTTGTCAATGTATATATAGAGAGGTTCTTCACCAATCACGTTTTACCTCTACACCTTATAAGCTAATGCAACATATAAATATTTCGTAAATAATACTTTAAACAATTGTATTGTAAATATTTATGCTATATATGTGCATATGTAAAAAAATTGTTAATTATAATATTTGATGATAATATATTGTTATGTTTATTGAATATATGTTAACAAAATTGTTATGTTTATTGTATACATATGCGTATCCTCTCAATTCATTTGTGACATAAAATATTTAAATTGTATCTTAACAAATATTTGATAAATACGTTATCTGAATCGATCATATATATATTCTTTGCGATATTTATGAATATTTCACATATAATTATAAATTACATTTAAACAGATTTAAACTACATTTAAACAACAGCTATAAATGCTATTCGAATGCAATTCGTATTATTTGAATTTTAAAAAACTAAATTGTCGGCGCACATAATGCATTTCCATCTATAGTAAATTATGCAGCGCTTCACGAACGCAGATTTCTTTTCGAACCGACCATGGTTCAAACAAAATCTTTCTGTAACTCCTTAATTTTTTGATAAGATATCAAACCTCGGTTTTATATATCACCCTACTTGAAGCATAATTCCTTCGAGACGTGCGAAAGTTTTACGAATATGGAATTTTAAGGGAGTGCACTTCTCTTAATCACGTAACCTCTGTATAGTTAATTAGATTATCATGTACTATAAGAAAATGAGATCATGTCAAAGGTTCCATACGCTTCGAACAATATAGTGAACGGCGCATTGGTCTACTGCAATATTAACATTACTAATGATATCAGACGAGAGTAAATGTCATGACTATGTTACGACGAAACAGGTAAAGTTCATTTATTATGTAATGAGTATGACATATACAACTAGTCTTGTGTTTAGTTTCTACTGCAGCTGGAAGGAAGTAATAGATATGACAGACTCGTTTTCATTTAATTATTACATGTTGACACTCTATTGTTATGTCCGTAAAAAATTCGTATAAACAAATTAAGAACTTCATTTTTATATGTTCTTCTTATTGGTTTAATTTTAACCTCTTGGCTGCACACAGTACATATATAAACACACCTATAGCAAAATGATTGTTCACAACAAACAAAATAATTTCCAACAATTATTGCGCTATCATTATAAATAAGTTTTGTTACATAGATTGAAGAACAGAGCGATCGCTGTTGGTCTCGTTGTATTGGTTACTGTTCTTTATAATGAGTTTCTAGTCTATGATATACAAAAATTCAAGTGGTCCGTGCGAGAATGTTCGGAATGTGTGAAAGTGTTACTTGTTGCGGATCCCCAGATACTGGGCAGAAAAACAGAGGTTTATTTTGGTGCCTGGGTGGCACAATGGGATAGCGATAGGTATGAATAACAATTAATCTCTTAATTAGAGTATTTCATGAGTCTTTGAAGATTGTTTCGTTACGCATCAATGAATCAATTTTGAAAATAGATTGCATTAATTTATGTGGAATGTTGCAAAGACACGTGAAATGACTTGATAAATTTGTTGATAAAAGTCTTCACTCTTGACAACAAAATTTAGAAATTGACCTCGGTTTTGTTCCACAGTGTCTTATTTCCAGGTACTTGAAGAAGACGTTCGCAAAAGCATTGGATCATTCTCAACCGCATGTAGTTGTGTTTCTGGGAGATTTGATGGACGAAGGACACATTGCTAATGCAGAAGAATTTAGAGATTACAAGAGAAGATTAGATTCTATATTTGACATGCCTGATCATATAATGGTAGAACGATAATCGTCACGTGTGTTCATTAACTGTTCCTGTTTTTATAATACTTAGGTGAATTTTACCTTTTAGAAAATTTACTTGCCTGGTGACAATGATATCGGAGGTGAAGAAGACTCAGTCTCGTTTAATATGAACAACAGATTTAATTTTGCGTATACACAGTCTGATACTTTAGTTTACAAGTCGGTAACATTTTTCAAGGTAATGTCGAAAGCATTTCTGTCAAATATTTTAGTTTGTACCAACAAATTGTTATGTTTACTGTCTCCACTAGGTAAATAGATTGACGCATACAATGCCGGAAGCTCCGAAAGATGCCTTTCTTAACGATTACGCTGAAAGAAATACAACAAATGTCGTGCTCAGCCATATGCCTTTACTGTTTATGCCTGGTGCTTTCGTGCAAAATGTATGTACTATATACCCACAAAATTTTTATTTCATTTTGTCTAAAAATGTTGGGTCGGGATGGGTCACAAACATTATTCGGAATTCTCGAATATATGGGGATTTTCGCACACCTCTAGTTTTTATTAACATTTACATTTGGTTAATAGGTGCTGAAAGAATTGTCTCCTCAAATTATTTTTACTGCACACGAGCATAAAGCCATGCATATCAGTTTAGATACAGCCACAGACCAATTGAGTGGGATTTGGATTTTACCTCCTAACGAATCACCCTTGTATCAATTAAGAATGGATGTAGGGGACATTCACGAAGTGGAAATGCCTACCTGTTCGTACAGAATGGGTACACCTCATATAGGATATGGCTTAGCCTATATCGGTAAAGAAAAATAATGATTTTATGTTAAAGTATTGGGTTTACATATTTTCGAGAAGCTAATCCTGTCCCTTTATTTTTAGATACTCAAGAGAAGACTGTAGAATTTACTATTTTATGGCTACCAGGAAGATTTCCACAATTGTGGATTTATATTTACGTTGGAGTATTCGTTCTAATATTCAGTATTTTTTTTTATATATCCAGTTGCTGCTGTTTAAAAAATCATGCCGGTTATACCCGCATGTCTTCGATTTAATCTACCACGTAATTATATACAATTCAAGCCCGTTACTTAATATCAATGATAACTTGACATTAGAACTGAGGTACAAAGATCCGTCCAATAAATGTGATTCTGCTACCATCTGTGTCAAGTTTCAAAATCAACATTGCGATGATCTCTTTAAGATCCAATGTTTGAGGAGGAAGAGAATTACTAGCAAATGTGGCTGAACATACTTAGAAAATGTTCCTAAATTATCATGGTTAACATTTGGACATTAATGCTCGTTTATAATGAGCCCATTCACGTTTTACATTAAACATCGATTCTGATGTACTCTTAAATACTCTTATTAGAAATTCATTGACAAGACAGACGATGCCAAAACTTATTTATCGGTAGTATGAGCAAGTATTAAATATGAAACGTATAAAGATCAAATAGGATTTCCATAAGGGACATCGTATTTTTGTTTTTTTGTGAATTGTATTTTGTGGAATAGTGTATGGCAGTAGTTGTAAAACTAACATGACACAGAAACAACTATGTTTCGCCCTATTTACTTAAATGAAACGAGACGATAATGACTTAAAGTATAGTGACAAATTGTTGAGCAAGGATTCCTTTTAGAAGAGAGAATTTATATTTGCGTGTAAGACTGTATATATCTGTTTCTTCGAAATAAATATAAAGCGTTGAAGTTTGATTCCACTTCATTATTATACCCTAACTTCTCCACGACCATTCTTCTTTTTTATATATCATATAACCAAATGTGTTTATCGAATTTCTACGAATAAAATATGAATTTATATCTTTTATTCATAACTGTTATGCAGATGGAACTGTACTAATCAATATGCAGCAATAAGTAAGAATCGCACATCGCACCACTCATTTTGAATTATATAGGAGTACAGTCAAGTACAGTGAATCGATCATCGACCAACTGGCGCCCACTATAATTCGCTGAATTTTCGTATGTATTTATACATGCATTATCATGGTGTCAAATTTAAAAAAACAATCTAGCAGGCTAGAAACAATCAACGTTAATATAAATTTATTTAAAGTATCTGAGAAAAATTAACTGGTGAAGATCAATACTTATTCGGAATTACGAAGACATTGCACAATTGTATCACGTACGATGGGAAAACGAAAGGCAACTGGCAATACAGGAAACCCGAATCAGGATCTATGTGATTTTTTAATGGGTAATTCATCGTTGCATTATTTATTATCACCATTACGGATTTTCGAATTATCTTTACGAAACGTAACGGGTTTTAATATTATTTTGGAGTCGTCAGAACGATCGTAACCATGATCGTCACGCATGATAGAATTGTTACTGAAATTACAGAGTTAGCAAATTACGAGCGGAATGTCAGCAAAAATATTTACAAATACAATGCTTATCGAAAAGCGGCGGGCACTTTGAGCGGTTTGCCTGACAGAGTAGCAAGTGGAGATGCAGCAAAGAAATTGCCGGGAATTGGTGAAAAAATTGCGAAAAAGATAGACGAGTTTCTTAGTACAGGAAAGTTACGGAAATTAGAAGATGTACGTATGTTAATTAATTTGCTCAATAATGCTCTGCTATATATGGATTCCTAAACTTCATCTTTCCATAGATTAATAAAGATGAAAACAATGTTGCGATTAATTTGTTGACAAGAGTGTCTGGTATTGGGCCTGCAAAAGCAAAGGAATTGGTTGACGATGGGATAAAAAGCATAGATGATTTAAAGAAGCATCCAAGTAAACTTAATCATCATCAAAAAATTGGACTGAAGTAAGGCAATAGACAATAAAGGAACTGCTATTTACAAGATTATATTTATCATTTTTATAATCGTTTCTTTCTCCAGATTTTTTGAAGACTTTGAGAAAAGAATTCCTAGAGAAGAGATACAGCAGAGTGAACAGATCATGAAAGATGCCATCAGAAAGTTGGATGATGAGTATATTGTAACAGTTTGTGGCAGTTACAGACGTGGTAGAGAGGAAAGTGGAGACATTGATGTTCTGATAACACATCCAACATACTCTTCCACAGAGAAAGATTCGAAGAAAAAAGTTTCGCTCCTAAAAGATGTTGTTGAATGCCTTGAGAAAAAAAAATTTATCACTGATACAATATCGCTTGGAGCAACAAAATTTATGGTATGTTAATCATCTTCAGGGCATTGATAGTTTTCTTTGAAATATATCGTCTTTTCTTATTCAATTCAATTTTTGTTATCGTGCTACGGTTTGTTTTGCCAAAGAAGAGACCCAAGAGTCACAGATGATCACAACAATGTTAACTTCAGTTGATTACATGTTAAGAAACTAAAGTAGAGCACACGTTAAGTCTCTTTTTACGAAAGAGAATAATATTATGACAACTAATCATAAGCTAATTGATTTTCTTTGTAGGGCGTCTGTAAAATTCCAGACGACCGCAGCAAACCTTATAGAAGACTTGACATTAGGCTAGCACCTTATGATCAATATTATTGTGCTATCCTTTATTTCACTGGAAGCGATCTTTTTAATAAAAATATGAGAGCTCATGCTTTAGAAAAGAAGTATACTTTAAATGAATATACATTAAGACGTCTCACTACTGAAGGTGAGCAAAAAGAGAAAGGGAATAGTATAACAATTTTTTAAATCTAGTACCAATAATATTTTTTAGTAATGTAAATATAGCATTAACAGATTTATTTCATCATAGGATTACCAGGAGAAGCAGAGACAATAACATCAGAGAAAGATGTTTTCCGTATTCTGGGATTGCCATACAAAGAACCAAAAGATCGAGATGCATGAAAAGATCTGATCCGTGCGCCTACATTTTTCTACTAGTAGTTTGTCTTTCGTTATGGAAATGTGTTAACCAATGAATACATTACATTGTCTTTATTTATAAAAATAGAATACATCATTTTAAATAATCATCAAAGGTAAAATGATTATCCGTAAATTCATTTTTGGTTAACCAATATGTTAACAGTTGTTGCTGCAACGCACCAGTTTCGTTCTGTTCGCAACACTGTCCCGTGCTTGTGATTACGAAACTCAGTACTTGTTTCTTACTCAAATGTTAAATATGTAAAAGTAACAAAAGTATCGTGTTTCTGTCGCGATACGTGGGCAGTCGTAAATCTATAATACCATCGTGATGGGAGTATACATTTTATACAGTTATAATAATGTCCTTCCGATATAGGAGGTAAGAGATTATCGTCCACAATATTGTTGTCCATAAATTCATAGCCAAAAATGGCCCGTGTGAGTTAGCAGACAAGTGCCACCACCACGGGAACAACTTTCTCGTTAACGAATGACCCACGTAAAGGAAAATGGGATTCGCACCTAAAACAAGTATACCGCGTTGATATTTAATCATGTCTATTCATCTACTTATCGGTAGCATCATTTCGAAAACTTACCAGCGTAGGTAAACGGAGCTCCGGTCCAGAATTGTCTGTAGTCGATAAGAAAATACAAAAACGCAAACAACAAGAAAGCGAAACTGGAAGTAGACAAAACGAAGGACAAGCTCATCATCTTTTTGCTAATTGGAATAACACCTCCCTGCCTCTCAAAATTACAGAGAATTCCAGCGACGAGACCCTAAAAAAGTTTATTATTAATACCATGGTGTCTGAAATTCACTCGAAGCCAACATTTCGGAAACTGATTTATGATTCCATTCCCAACTTATTTTAGATTTACTCACCGTGGCCACTGCCCATAACAACCATCTAATAATTCGGAAATTGTATTGGTAGAAGAATAGTAGAATCTTGCCAGCATGAACGCCCAAATAGACAATCAATATAGCTGATACAGTATTCATTAATCCTGCAATTAATAAATTGTAAATCGTAACTTTTAACATTCAACCAATTTTCTTACAGTGGATTCATTAGAAATTCCACAACTTCAAGGCACATAACAATAATTGTAGTATTTTTCTAAGCTGATTATGGAAATATAATTGCATTTAATAATCACTTGCGGCATTCAGCGTGTTACAATACTATTTGACTATCATACCTTCGGGATCGTAAGGTAATGTAGTACCATAGACAGGATCTGATGTCTTAGAGTACATATGACTTCCAAAGATTGATCTGTCTATATGGCCAGCCGCGCCTGCGGTACAGTTCATATAATCTCCACGATGATCCAATTCACCACCAGGTCCAAAATAACCCTTTGGACAGTTTGGTACAGGTAGTAAGAAAGTGATGAGAGTGTGAGTGGTAATGATGACTCCCATAAATAGCCACTGGGGCCAACTGTCTAATATGTCGTGAAACGACGCAAATCGACCAAACTGGAGCAGGGTATCCTAACAAGTAATTTATACAGTTATTCATTGTTCAGGCAGAAAGGTTCTACAGTTCGAGAATAATAAATAATATGCAAACCTGAGAATATGGTTTCATGAAGATTATTTCTAGAGTGGCGCACACGAAATACGAAATAGCCAGTAATTGAAGGACTCCGGGAAAACGAAGTTCGCTCAAGGATTTACTATATATGGAGTTTATCATTACACCGAGAAGTATTAATATCACTGTCCGTAGAAGACAACGTAAAGTTATTTTTACACGCGAAGTTGTAATACGAAGTTCGGCACGCTTCGATATCGCTATCGTTAAACCCATGGTCCACGCGAACCTGTGAATTTATTGTAGAGTTCATCGCACAGAACCAGTTGGATAATGTAATTTGAAGTTAACAGCTGCCTGTAACTTACCAAGGAAGTACCAAGTCTGCCATGGTCAGTCCAAACCATGCACTGTGATTAAACCAGACATACTGACCTCCACCATTGTTGACGAATATCATTAATAGTACAGCAATTCTACAACAAAACAATTGACATTATAAATGAAAGAAAGGATCAGGTAGGATTTGTGCAAAAATTACCCTCTAAACGTATCCACGGATTGTATTCTAGTACTGAATTTTGTGGTTCTGACTGCTGGAATTGTTGCACTTTCTGTCTCTTGAAGTCTATCCAAATCCTGAAATATGGTTGAATAGATGATAAACGAATACATTAACAACAATTTATCCAGTTACTTACACTTATGCTACGTGCATTATCAGACGACCATTTAACTTTTATCACTCGTATAATGACCTTAGACATTGACCAAGCAATCATAACTAAAATATATATCATAAATGCTGCAATGATAGCTGAAACAAAAACGAACAATTAATCGCGAGTTAATGACTACTCGTTAGTTTATTATGTCTATTACATTATTATGAAACATAACTTACGAAGATAATTCTTTGTTGGTTCACGTATGACATAAATGTCAGAACACAAGTGATCGGCTGATATATTCCATCCATAACTACCATGCTCTTCAAAGTTATAAGTTGTACTGAAATGACATTATTAATGAATGTGTTGTACAAGATTGTTGTCAAAGGATTAAACAGTTATAGATACTAACTGGCAATACTCCAAGTATCTGGATTCTGATTCTTTAACTCGGTAATATATATGTAAAGGGTGCTTTGTGCTTAGTATTAAACTTGTATTTCTTTCCGGTGGTAGTGAAGCTTGTAGTTTACCGACACCCTAGAAACAATTTTTAATGTATCAGTCTGCAATTGGCATATTTTTTAATTAGAGAGTGCCAGCAACGAATTAATACGAATATCATATCATTTTGTTTATATCAAGTAGGTTCTCGCTCATTGCACTCCCTATGCAAGGTGGTAAATGCTTACCCAATAAGCTTCCCAGGCCACCGAATAAAATGAAACCGTAGCATTGTATAAATTCAAAATGCTGAAGCATGCTTTGTCTATGCCGAGTGGCTTACTGGAATCAGGGCATTCGTATGAATTTCCAACTATCAAGTCCATCTTGCGGACCTCTTGGGTATACGAAACTTCTGCTTATACCCAAATGTCAAACAATATTTTCACAGACATTAGCTTCATTCGGCCTACGAGACATGGGTCAGTAACATCTCTGAAATGAAATCGACATGTGAAATCCTAGTGAATGGATAGAAATCGTAGTTGTCAAAAAAAACACTTTTTCTTATCATTGATGTTATTGACACAACATTTCCACGAAACAGTAGAGCAACGTAATTTTATCTGTCGTTGACATTCACCTGATCACCGGGCACGAATCACGACTCCAAATAACTATCAACGAGATGGATCGATTACTACGCGTGTAATCGTGAAAAACAAAATGAGAGGCAGACAGTTATAAACGCAATGATCTCGACGAATTACGAGAAAATCGATATAGAAGTATGCGTCACTCGGTGAATTGCGTAATTGAAATACATAGGAAACAAAACGCTACCCTTATCAAACATTACACTGCTGTCCTATTTGTCTCTCGTAAAAAGGAAAAACGTTATTTAGGCATAGTGGTACTTCTCCTACTTTCGATATTATAGATAGAACAATACAGGAACGCGAATCCTTAAAAATACTGAGTGCGTAGTTGACATACGAATTCATCGACAACCAAACATTACCGGACACTGCTGATTCACCGACAAGTTCGAACAAAACAACTTCGGTCCTGTTATCTGTGTAACTTCCGATATATATATTAAATACAATGTCGCACGCAGAACAATGTCTCAAACTCTGTAACGAAGAACAGTGCGAACGAAACTGTGAAAATGTCTTGTGACGTCATCGAAATATATTTAGCAGTATGAATTTACATGTTGACTGCACAATGCATTAATGCTTGTTCTTTCGAACTGTGTGGTACTATATATTTATGTCATGTTTAAAGTCGATGCAAATTCACAGAATGTTGTTGCAAGGATACTTCAAATCACTTTGTTAAACCGAACGTCTTTTGAATCCTATGTAAATACATATATATTTACCTATATAGGTAATAAATTGCACTGTGTGCATCAGCCGTTCACTGTTGGATATTTTTTCTTTCAATTGCTTACCAACGACTATATTCAAGTGAATAATTTGAATTTAAATTATTCTTGGTTTCTAGTATTTAGTATTAATTTTTTTGTGACCTTGGAGGTTCTTCGAGATTCAACAATTTCTAGACTTTTACCTTATTTTCTCTAGAGGGGATAGAAGAAACGGGAAAATACTCTAACGTCATGCAGAAAAGTTGGGGAAATAGACGAGGACTGGGATTATTAGAGACTAAGAAGGCTAGCAAGGATTACTAAGAACTGCTACAGATTACCAAAGACTGCCAGGATCTAACAAGAACTATCAAGGATCGCCAGGAACAACGAAGGAGCCAATAGAAATCCTTCTTATATATAAATTCCCGAAAATTCTATTGAAGTCTGCGTTTCGAGGTGGACTGATAATTTTTAAATACTCAGCTCCACTTATACGCGTGTATTTACTTTTTTGTACGCATGATCATGGATCAATCTTGATAAGAGCTACAAATATACTCTCCTCTACACTCTACATTCATAAATTTTTTTATGTTCCAACATTACCTTTATCAAAAAAACAGACTATGAAAATATAACTGATAAATAGACATTTATAGAACAGTGGAAAATATATTCTTTTAGATCTCAACGTCTACATTATCTTTAGCATAGAACAAAACCAACTTGTTATCTGTTGTCTCCGGCATCGATCAAAACTAGCAATCGAATCGAAGACTGTCGAGATATCGATTAGAAATACTTTTTACTGCTTTTGAACTTATTTATTTTCTTTTCATTTAAAAGAAATTAAGATTTACATACACGAGTCAAGATTTATAACAACATTTCCATTTAGAGAACTTTAAATGCTGTAGTTTTACGCTACTTCTATAATCCATTCAAATTATATTTTTGAAAAGTATAATTATAAAATTAATAAAGTAATGTTATCTAATAGTTCACATTTTTTTACCACGGTTAGTTAAATAGTAATGCATAATTAAATACGTGAATAAAAAGTAGAAAACGAGGTAGAAGGTAGGAAGTGGAAGTGCAACAAGTTTAGTTGCATAGCCTGTATCTGCTTTGTAGTGAAATTGAGTGTATCGATTGACAAGTTCATTCGATAATATTTCAAAATATTAACCTTTATTGACATAATGTCCTCGGAAATAGTTTTGGGATTACGCTTAGACCCACATGCGTTAACTACAATTAAGTTAAACAATATTAATTTCAAAAGTAAAGCCAAATTCTTGAAATCGGAGACAGCTAGGAGAGTTAACCTAACAAAAGATTTGTTTGGTAAGATGACATTTGAGTTTTGGCTCTTTGTGATGTATTAAAGTTTTTCAGATATTTGGATATAACCGTTATATTTGCTAATATACAATATACAGTGCTCAAAATAAAATTGCTGCGATCGTTAGATATAATATTAAATGCAGTTTAAGGAAAACAATTTGTAAAGTATGGTTGAAAATAAATTGTTTACTATTTTGTTTCTTAGAATTGACTTACTGTGGGAGCATCCTTGAAGATGAGGTCACACTAGAATCATATGGATTAAAAAATGGTTCTATGGTGCATGTACTAAAGAAAGAAGAACCAGAAACCCCGACAGTACCTAGATATATTTCCGAAGATAGTATTCTAGATCTTGCATCTGCATTCAAATCATTTAGGGAAGACCCTGCTCTCAGAAGTGCTTTACATGTAATTATTATATTGGATTGGAACAAAAGTTTGTAGCATTTGTAAATTAAAATTGAAAGCTAAAATTCAGATATTTATTCATAGATTTATCCAATCACATATTTTCCATTCTGTTACTTTTTGCCATGTTCAAGATAACTTCTCTTGTTATTGAATAAACATATGAATAAATACTTTAATTTTTTCTTTGATTCTTAATTAGAAAACACTACGAACTTTCTTTCTAACCCAATATCTACTAATTGCATGGTAATACCATAGTGTGTTACAATATACAAACTACAACATTATACATATTTATTAATTGTAGCGATTAGGTCAAAGACAAGATGTAATAGCCAACATTATTTCATCCTCTCCTGGCTTACACGAGGATGCTGCAGCAATAGCTATTTTCCAAGATCCTGATTTAATGGCACAGTTTACAGATGTAGATACAGTCCGAAGGCAGGTTCTACTTTATTTTCTTACATATATTATAATAAATTTGAAATTAATATATTGTCTGTATATGTAGATTTGCAAAAGCACATCCAGTGTTAGTGGAAGCAGCACAAAATATAGCTGCTGCTATTCACGAAGAGGCACGCAATAATGCAACTGCAGCTATACAAGAAGAGGCACGCAACAACGCAACTGCAGCTAATCATGAACAGACACACAATAATGCAACTTCAGCTATCCATGAAGTGACACACAACAATGCAACTGCAATTACTCATGAAGCAGCACACAACAATACATCTGCAGTTATTCGTGAAGCAATACACAATAATGCCACTGCTGCATCTAACAATTCTGTGTCCAACACACAACCAACTGGATACTCTTATAATTTATACAATTTGAGTGACGATGAAGAAATGGCAAGCGATTCTTCGCACTCTTCAGATTCTACGCAACCATCAAACCTGTCCAACAATCCATCAAATACTGCACTAATTTCTGCACAAATCGCAGCTGTAGTTTCCAGAGCAAGAGCTAGAAGATTTCCTCTCTCCAACACACCCTCTTCAACCTCAGGTGGAAGTACAAATTCTGGTGTCATAACCACTGAAATGTTCAATCAGGCTATGCAACAGGCTTCCGTAGCAACCACAGGTTTAATCACTGACCCTATACTGCCACCAATTTTACCACCTGTGCTGCCACAGTTCACAGACTTGCAACGACAGTTAGCACAGATGCATGAAATAGGATTGCAGGACGATACAATAAACATTCAGGCATTGCAATTTACAAACGGCGACGTTCAGGCTGCTATCGAGTTGGTGTTCAGTGGTTTCAGTAATAATTAGATTCATTGCAGTACCGTTTCTATATGATGAAACGATTATGATATTGTACAGTTGAATGATTTACTTTTACAAATTAAAGTAAGACTGATGTTTGACAACATTATTAACATATTATCTACCGGAGATTATATAATACTTTTTGGAGACCTATGGTACATAGGAATTTCGTTCACCTGTTATTAATATTTAAACATTTAAGTAAATGCAGACAAAAAATCGATGAAAAGTGTTAAGAACGGTTTACCTAATTCTACAATAATTCATATATTTCTTTAAATTGAAAGGGTCACTAAAAGCTGTCGATATACGTTTCATAAAATTACAGATTACATGTATTTAATAAAAATTGTTGATGAACATAGTTTGTCTATATTAAAATAAATGATTAACGAAGAATTTTTGCATGTTCCTGTAAAGTATCAGATTGCCATTTTTCGTGGCACACAGATAAGTTAATATTTATCATGTTGATCGCCACGAGAATTCCGAGTATTCATATATGTAGGTCTTGCTTATTTCTAAACTGTGCATCCTTCTGCAAAATAAAAATAGAAACTAAATTGAATATTATTTCTTCCCGTAATGATTTTAATAGATTTGAAATTATATATATATATATATATACACAATGTTCAATTTTAAAAATTTTTCAACAATTTTCAATTTTGCTATAAATGCATAAAGATCCGCAGTTTACTTATTTCATCAGAGCTATTATCAATTACTGTTAATTACTTGATAAAGAAATTTGCACTTTACCTATGGTTTAGTTCATTTGAATTTATGTGTACAACCAACATGTTACGCAAAATTCCCAGTTCCAAATGTTAATTTGTTCGATCGTACATCTTAAAAAACGTTCGTGCACAAAGGGTTAAAACACTGGTTTGTGTGTGTGTGTAGATCGCGGGGCGCGCGTGTCGGTGAGCCGTCACTTCGAGAAAGTGCGTTTCGCGATAATGCGCGACGGTCGGTGCATCTGTGTGACCGATGCAGTCGCGTGGCGGCGTATGCAACAGTGTGCGAGAGCGCGCCTCAGTATAGTAAAGAAGGCGAACTGTGCGGCGTTCCGTTAGTAGGAGTCGGGGTTTGGCGAGGGTCGGACGTGTCGAGGAGTGCCGAGTCTCTGTTATCGCACGAGCGCGTATGACAGAAGTCGCACGTGCTTGCGAACGCATAAGCAGTGCGCATCGTGTCCGAGCGAATTCTCGGTCGGTGCAAGCACAGTGCGTGAAGAATAATCAACGTGTTTTTTAATCGCGTGAACCGCGTGGAAACGAGTCAGGAGACAATACCGGCTTCTGTTCGCATCATCTGACATGCTGTTCCCATAACGTTTTCGAAAAGCTTCGCCTGCAAGATCCACTGGTCGTGCACCGTGGACAGATGTGAACAACTTAAAGAGGCGTGAATATTCATGGCGTGAAGGTTATGGGGAAATTGCATACATGACAGAGAGCCTGTTCCACCACAGAGGACCCTTTAACGTCGTCGTTGGGAGAGAAAGGTAAGCATCCCCGAATACTTGTTTGCGTTTCTGTGATTCGAAACGATGCGATTCCTTATTGAGAAAGCTGTGTGTAACCATGTCGATGTACCGGTCTTCCCCTTCGCACGAGAATAATACAACGAAACGTTGTAGACCGTATTTGGTGCGGCGTCTGGGGTGAGCAGGCTGCGTTATTAAGCACACCATTATTTTTCACAAAGCTACCGCTTTCCTGCATCGCCAGAGTGGACGTCGACGCATAGCTTCCGAGCTCCTTGAACAGATGATAGTTTATTTGAACGCATTCGCCGCGGCATTCATCCGTAGATTCGTTCTACTTGTTACTTTACGGGCTCGTGTTTTTAACTTCACGTTTAACCTGTCAATCCGGCAGGGTGGCTCGTTGTTCTTCAATTTTTTCAACAATGAATATACATTTTTATTCACATATGCATGACTAGGTAACTGGTAAATAAATAAAAAACTAGGAATCAGCCGAAGATTAAACTGAATACAAGTATACTTGGCAGGTTAATGCATAGTTCGCATGCAGAGCTATGTAATTTGCGGAGATATATATTTTCAAAAAATATTTTGCTTATCTGGATCGAGATAGACATCGAAATAACGAATATTACTGGTTTTATTAATTGGCGGTGAAAAGAATAGTGTAGCAACAGCGTTAGTGCATTAGAGGGTGGGAAACGTGAATAGGGAATAAGAGTTGCGAAAAAATTAAGGAGGCAAATAAAAAATGGTGCGTGCAAGATATTTAAATTATAAAATATACAGAAATTAATAATGAAATGCAAAGTACTTTAAAGAGACTTCATTCTGCAGTAAGCTTGTTTCGAATTCTAGTTTATTTATTGTTCTAATACTCGCTGCAATGTAATTCAAATTACAATCGATGATTAAAAAAAAGAGAAACTTAGAGATAATAGAATTCACTTTCAGGAGATTATTTATAGGTGTAGGGAAGTAGAAATCATAATATTTCAAAACGAAAGGGTTGTACACCCTTTTATACACATAGATGCGCTTCGATCTGTCGGTTGTGCTGTAAATCCCCTTAAGAGCAGCTTCAATATGAAACGGTGTAGTTTGAGGGTGCAAACGATGGAAAACGTTATTACCACAGAATTATCGCGGAATTATGCTACAACACACAATGCGGCTTCACCGGTTTCCGGAGGCATGCAATAAAACAGTTAGAAATGATATAACCAGGAACGGCAAAGTAATATTTGTGATTCGTCGTCGTTAGGATTGTGCATTTATCGAAGTAAAGATAACAAGGAAGCTACGGTGAAATCATTGTCATTTACCGAGTCTTTTTTAAATTTGTTTACACGGGATGGGAATTAAAAAGGAAGACACGTTAGATGAATTTATATAACAACTAGCATTTGAAATTGAAATTTTTTTCGTATGTTCTTATCTGCAATTGAAGAAAATACATAATGACGAGATATCGGTGTACCACGAAATATCATTTTAAAAATCTGTTTCGTGGAATATTTATTCTGTGAATGCAGCTTTCAAAATCCGAGGAAAGCCTATCGCATGTGTTTGTACAGATATCTTCAACGAAGACTTGTTGAAGTTCTAGGTATTTGTATACAGTGCGGATTGGTTGAAGTAAGAATTGAAAAACTTTCAAAATCAGGAACCACCTGGTTTTTGCATGCTGTTCAATCGTGATCGAGGAAGATCGAAGATCGCGCAGAACAAGGCACAGTCACCGAAGGAACGCCATTTTTCCGGCGTTACAAGAAACGATTAATTTAATAACTAGATCATCCATGCATTAACCCGTCGAGAAACAGTAATTATGTGTAGAGTGTTGTAAACAAGGGTAATTTCATAATTGACAAGCCTACGCGGCAGTTGTTAACTAATTGTAACTCGAGAACCAAGGGCATCGGGCGCTGATCTTCGCCGACCCGAACCGGTTATGTATAGGGGATGTAACGACGCAGACCTCCTTCGAAGCTCTCGATCGTCAATTTTTGTAAACACGTGCCAATGAAAAAAAAAACGATCGTTTTTAACCCACAACATTTATATTGTTACGTCTACTGATTACGGTAGAGTCATCGTAGTCAACAATAGCCACGTGTAGTTGCGCACTACCACGCATGACACATTGCTGCTAAAAATTCCAAGATAGAAGTCCGACAGTCGTTTATCATTATTTACATAAAATTATTGTTTTAACGCAGCGCTGTTCAATAGTCGCTACTCAATATCTCCCGAACATCGTTTAAAATGTGTAGCATCGTGCGAATATATTTGTCCTTGGAATTAGTAAACAGAATGCCGATATAAATATTTTCAAAAAGATCTCGGTTATAGGACAGATCAGCCGCGTCCTCCTCAGAGTTAATATCTCGCGAGCTTAAGTAACGGCTTCACTTTATCAATTCATGTTTGCTCGGTGTTGTAATTGCATTCCATTAGCATTTGAGCATTAGTCACATGTAATCACTGCTAGTCATTTACAGACACATCTAGTCACGGTTAGTTAGGAACAGCTATTCCTACAGATACGAAAAGTTACGTCCATATGTCAGTATCTTCTACTGCAGGGACATCTTCATCCCCGGTTTCCCAGAAATAGATGCTCGACGAGCGGTTCCTAATGTTTAATCTCCGACTATTGTTTCAGGAAGCTCCGGAGATTAGAATCAATAAATCCATGAGATCTCAGGAGAGCTAGACCCATCGAGCTACTTCGTGGAAGTTTTCAATCGTCTAGAGATAGATTTATAAACTCGAGATCGCCGTTGGTCTCGCGAGCTAACTTGCCAAACAGAGGGCAGCTTTCGTAAGAGTATTAAAGTGTAAACGAGACAATAAAAATGGCTCACGAGAACGGTATAAACGGAGACACCATGGACTCCGAGACGGTGGAGTTGAACCCCTTGAGGAGGACCAGGTTTCACGTGAACCGTGTCGATAGTCTCGAAGGTCGTGCCAGTCTCCTCGGCGAGCAAGAGACCAAGAAGTCCCTCAGGCACATGACCAGAGAAGCTCTGCCTAGGTTAGACAATTACAGGAACATCATGAGCATCCAGGCTGCTCATAGACCATCCTTGGACGAGCTCCACAATCCCACTCTGCTTAACAAGGTAAGGATGATGATGATACTTGACCATTAATAGGACCACGGGTTCTTTGTTTTACAACGTGCCAGTAGTTGGACTCATTACGACTCACGATGGTAACCGTATGTGCTTAGCATTCTTTCCAGCTGTGCTGCTCTTCGAGGTACGTGATCGCGCGCGCCTGTTTTTCTGCAGATTTAGGGTCATTTTAATCATCCTTCCGATAACATTGAAATCAATTTTAGAATTCTATTTTTAACGGTGCAACTACGAATGCCTTTCATTATCGTTATTTATTTTGTAATCATTCTATCGCGGCTTGGGAAGGCTCCCGTATTATATCGTGTTTACATATTAATCTAACTTCTTATTAGTGCGAACTTTACGCATCCATGGTAAGACTGAGTAGGCGCAATTTATAACAGGACTTGAATTAGAAGAACTTGACAGCTTCGATGCATTAGTCCCAGCTTATCAAAACCACTAAAAACAATTTTTATTTTGCATAAAAATCCTCAGTTTACTGATTGAGAGAGAGGTTATTTAATGAAAATATGTATGCAAACATTAGCGATTGATTGGCGTGATTTATCTTGGAAAAGGATTTTGCTTGGAGCCAAAGGAGGATATTCAAAATCTGTTTACACTAAAATGATAACTAATAGGTGCAGGGGGCGTTTAGCTCTGTTATACATATGTATTGCACCGCGCAAGTGGTCTTCCGAAATTGTTCCCTGGTCACATTGCTTCTGTTTAGCAATTGTTAATCCGCGCCAATTGAAGAAGCCTGCGACACAACCCTCTTTATCTTGACCCGGCCACAGCGACCAATGTTCGCGCTACGTTTTAATCGAACAGGATTTTCGAAAGTCCCATAGTATGTGTTCAGCTAAATATAAACCCCGATGAACCGATTGATAGACCGAAATACGATATGTCCGGCGAAACGTAGCACCGTAATGACTTAAATCTATCATCTAGATTACCCTCAACATTGAGTCAATAGCAATTCAACTCTAATGAAGTTTGGGTGCCGTTAATACAGGTTCTTTAATTATTACAGCGCTCAGATGATGCAATTCTTTGTCTAAATAGGATTACACCTCATTGAGTGTAATATCGTGACTCCATACTTTCTATTAGCCTTACAAAGACTATAGAGGGGGTGGTTTTTCTGAGATCGCCAATTGAAAGTTATCAAAAATTATTTACCGTGCAAGAACCCCTTTAGTTTAACAAACATTTGTCAGAAATTGCTCGGTTTCTTATTCGTCTCTTAACCTTCCCAGTTAATAAGTGTACTGACTTAATGAATCTTGCAGCTGTTTTATATTAAAATTTTTAAGTACCTTACCTGGGAAGAAATTACACAGAGTGTTCCGTATAAAGTATAATGACAATGATTTTATTCTGCTGAGTAGCGGTAATAGGGCAGAATGGTCGACTTCTGGTTCTCACAGTTGAGGTATTGGATTTCTGAGTATAGTGTCGAATTGATAACTTCGAGATCGGTTTTTAATTATTAAGACTCGGTGCAGTCTTGAATGTTTAATTACAGGCAGGATCGAATAAAAACAGTAGATGTGTAGTATTCATTTTACGTACATTGTGAAAAGTCTACTGGTTTCATGATTATGCGTGGCATAAATTATCTCCCGAGCTACCAAGAGTCCTGTCACATTATTGTCCATTAAAGTGCGTGATATCCCGCACTGTAAATTTCAGAAAACATGGGCCCAGGAACATGATCTGTTACACCGGGTTAAACTGGAAACCCCCACGTCCCACGTTGCACATACAATTAAACCATCACTTGAAGTGGTTATAAATGCCACAAGACTGTCTCATCCACCGAGAATATTTATTCATGAATTTCAGATCTTTGTGTGCGTAGTACAGTTGTATTCCGAGCGAGCTGTAAATTATGAATTATGTCGGCAATTCCGATTCCTCGAATAGCTCGGTATTCCATTCGGCCTGTTACTAGTTCGTGAATCTTTCGGCAGTGCCACCTACAATAATCATTTTACATCAACGAACGTACGAATAACCCGAGTAAATTGTGAAATTTCAAATATCGAGAGGGAATTATAATTCGTAGAAGTCCTCTCCAAAAATCTACACGGTCACCGTCGTCATGTGACTTTATTGGTATAATCATTTTGCAGTCGTGGCCACATTGTTGACCTCTGGTCTCGGTCAAGGTTTCATCATTACATTGATGAAGAAAATTTCTAACGCAGTACTAAGATGCTAACACTGTACTACGAAGTCAACAAATTATGTGACAAATAATGAATAATGTATCTGCCATACAATCAGTAATTAAAATGAAGTTAGCGACGTTAATAACGAAATTACTGAATGGCAATTATGATATTTTAAAATAATATGATTGAATTCGTGATGACTAGTTTAGAGATAAATGTTATAGAATAATTAGTTCAGTGCTCAGTCATTTTGAGAGTTGTTATTATTAATATACTGTTTTCTAAATATTTCATATGGAGAGATTAAATTGGAAAGAGTTTCTTAATAGATAATAATTATTTTTAAGCAATTTATTTTCGAGAAGATGGTTAATGGGTAGGAGCGCTGACGTAAGGCATATTTACCCTACTTTATTATAGTTTAAACTTTTAGTTTTGACCTACCGATTGAAATATCAGTCGCGAATCCGAATTGTGCGGCATGTACCGCTTAACGAGAGTGCCAATGGGACCAGTAAAACGCGTGCTCCGAATACATTACGGGCCGAGGGATAAGCGTTTGTTATTATTTGACTATTATACCACGTTATTCTGTGAACGTGTTAGTACCTACATGATCACATGTAACACTGCGTGAGAAGCGCTCCTTCTCGCATCGTTCTTTTCTTCGATGCAATGCGCTTGTAATTCACTTATCCGCATCACATACAGGGTGGGAAAAAATCAACGACCGTATCTTTATACCGTGAATTTACGCTCCGAGTCATCGGACAATTATAAGAAAACGTTACCAAAAAATTACAACGTTATCGTTTTTATTGAAACGGAAAAACGAACATTTTTATCGTGCATCTAACCATTTTCGAAGAAAAGGCAGTCAAATTTTGTTTATTCATGGTAGTTGCTGAAAGAATTTAAAAAATGGATTCGAAAATCAGTCCTTCCGTTGAAAAACACGAAAGTTCGTTCTCACATTAGGGAACTACGTTAGACGCGTCTTCCTTCCTCATTTCAGTGCAAAATTGTACAAGCAATTGTCGTTGACGTTCGCGGTAATCATTTGTCGCATGCAACCTTAAATTAATGTACGTCCCAACGGAATCTTCTGTTTACATACAATATATTTCGGTGAGACTCATTCGCTAACCTATGAAATGGCTAACCTATGAAAAATTAATTTTTACTCTGTAGGGAGTGGTTTTCGAATCAATACTGTGCAAGCATTTTTATTCGAGTGTTACAGACGCACCAAATTTTGGATCGTTTTATTTGACCACCTGGTACATTCAGAAATATAGCCAGCATCGTTATTCTATTCAATAACATTTCTACGGCGTTTAAAGGGGCAGTGCCAGGTGCATCCCTGGAAAATATACCTGAACCATGTAACTTTATAAAGCTCTTTCTTCATCGAGGGTTTCCACTGTAAGCCGTGTTCTTTTGAAAAGGCTATTCTATCGCTTCGAGGGTCGATCGACGGCGCTGATTCGAAACCAGTTTTTTCTAGTTTATCTGCTGCGAAATAATCTATGAACGACGGAATTTTCATTCTTCCATATACAAACTAGGTCGCATAATTATTTTGTTAATATTTTCTTGTAATGCTAGAAAATGTCAAAATAACTACTTAATAGTTTTGTAGATTATCGAATCGACAACTAGACTTTCTCTAGAATTCTTTCCTGAATTAATTTCAGTGAGTTGAAAATAACGTGAGCATACTGTTAAATATTCTCAATGTTTATACTGTCTTAAATTTCATCTACTCATTTGTATCATAAATGCATAAAATCCGCAGTGTATCGGTGACCATGCTATCGATGCTTTTCCGATTCACATAATTAGTTTCAATTTGGCGAAAGATACCGCATTTTATGTTTCCTCGGGGTATAAGGAATATCACGGTGTCAATTATTTCATGTAACACAATACGGAACGCGATACCGCTTCGTGATTTTTCGAGACTCGAGTTTCCTGTTTGCGAGCAGATGTGTAAATGTCAAGTTTACGATAAAAAGATCGACGGAAGTTGGAAATACTTTGGAGAGACGTTCGACGGACGCGGTTTTCTTTTTGCGGAAGGTAAGCCGCCGCCGCCGCCGCGAGAATCCGCAGCGCGCGCAGCCGTGTAAGAATAATTTTGCAATTATGCTAGAGACCAAGGCACGATATTCGAGGATAGAGCGGGAAATAATGGGATGAAATAATCGTCTCTCTAAGAGCTATAAAAGCCGAGAGCCACGCGTCGAGGAGGCTCGGTTACCCTTGAACCACCTTAATCGTTTCGTCGGGCTTTTCTTTTTTCGTTCCATTCGCAGAATTATGTAATTATTTTCCGCGGCTGTTGATCACGGAGGGGTCAACCTTGGGAATATCTGAATTTCGTGTGAACGATTCTCGCACCCCTAATCGTGACTTCACCATGACATCCTGCTGTGATCCAATTATACTTTGCTCTTCGTTTCTACGGCTTCCGGAAACGTTTGTTTGGCGAAGATATATATGCGTATTTGGGAAGGCTGAAGCTAACTCTCTGAGTTAGAAAATCCAAAATAGCCAATGTTACCCTTTGGAATTACATTTTTCGTTCGCGAGATCAGGTTTTGAATAAAGATGATGATCTCGCGCGTTCTTCCAAAAATATTAACTTAACACATTTTTTAAGACGCACGATTTTTTGCACCATAAGCTACGAAATGGAAACATTTTTGTTTTGTCGTTCTCGTGTTACTCGACTTGGTTCTTCGCGAAAACCAGATATAGGTACAAGGAACCGGATTAGAGGATAATTGCAAGATATCAGAGCAAATTATTTTTCTCTTGATTGTGCACTTCATACATTTTAATATTGTGTTTATTATCCGAGGTTTTAGAGCGGTAGGTAAGGTACGATTAATAGAGTTACGGGTTCAACTTTTGGTTTTTATTCGGTTCTAGGAACGATTTTTCGCAGGGAATTGTAGCGTAGGGTTACAAGGGCGTGACAAGGTCTTCGTAGTGTCGAACTCGAATTTCTAAAAAGTGTCTCAACATTGGGCGACGTGTAATGTACGGCATGTGAGGCATTGTTACGTAAATCGTTAGTCTTCATTGGTCGACTGGCGACCCTTCCTCTAGACGAATCACCTTCAATGCCGATAACCACCTCTAAATCTCAATTTACGCGTAACGCTCGCGTACAGAGATCCGTGGATCTCTCGACAACTTCTACAATTTAATTCTATAAATACTTGTACGTCTGTAGTAACACGGGCAAACACGGAGCCCATTCATAATCGTACGAAGTCAGCTGATCGCTGCGAGTACATATGTAGAACAATCACGAGGTTCGCGTTCGAACGATCTAGATTAGTAGGACCATTAACCCTTCGTGGTTCAAATTGTTCTTTGGCTCCTCTGGATCTTCGATCAAAATGCTCCCCAATTCTGGGACCAAACACGATAATCAGACTGTGGAATCCTTGTGCATTTAGAACTCATAGACTGTGGGTCTTCATGCGAAATAAAAATGGTCTTTACCAATTCCAGCATATTAGGACCAAATAAAAATATCTTTTCAGATTTAATCATTATAGTAAGCTGGGAATAATACGTACGCATTCCAAAATTCTTCTAATCTTTATGCAAAATAAAAATTGTTTCGCAGCGATGGTAGAAAACACCAGTTGAATCATAATCCTTTTAATAAATTCACTAAGTTGGAACTTTCTTGTTAAATTATCTTAGGGCCCAGGCTCCCATACTTTACCGATCGCGCACTTGAAACTACCGACTTCCGGTTTCAAATTTGGATGGATCCAAGGAGTCCTGCTGAGATGTCTCCTCAATATCTGGGGTGTAATGCTGTTTCTCAGACTCTCGTGGGTCGTAGCTCAAGCTGGCACAGGTAATTATCGATAAACAACCTGATTACATCGAGTCGATCATCAAAATGCAAAATCATTGTTTCATATGCTTTTAGGACAAGCCATCTTGTTAATCTTCACGACGACAGCCGTGACCACGATAACGTCGCTGTCGATGTCGGCGATTAGTACAAATGGGCTCATTAAAGGAGGTAAATAATACTCCTGCGTAAATGAGTGAATCAGCAGTGCGAGGTCTGATGAGTTAATATGACCAGTAACGATGTGTGGCGATGCCATAATCTGATTAACCAGTTTGGCAGTTGTTAATAATCCCGCAATAATCAACGATAAATAATATAGTACGAATAAAATCGCGGCAAACAAGGTGTTTCCACGAATGAAAATTCTCTTTCATGTTTTTTAAAAAATATCTCTATTCGATGAAGTCAATGATATTACAATTTTAAAGTAACTTAGAAACTCGAGTCTGAACATTAAAAATAAATATATCATCTACACAATTATAATACATGGTAATGGTCAACGATCAGCAGTTTTAATTCGCACAGACTTCAGTGTAATAGGTCAGATCTTTGAGACAGCCTTATTAATTCTAAGGTCGTGTGTACAGCTGAACAGAGCACTTGAACTTCCTTTTTTACTCATGTGTTATTAGCAGTTTTTCTCTTATGCTTGTAGCATAAATTTAAAAATGACGCACTTGTGACAAAATTAAGGAACTGTCCATTTAGAAATGAACGTCAGATGAAATTGACTAATTGTTTTCCGTAGGTGGCACATACTACATGATTTCTAGATCATTGGGACCAGAATTCGGAGGAGCCATAGGGCTGATATTTTCCTTGGCAAACGCGGTCGCGTGTGCTATGTATGTTGTTGGGTTCTGCGAGAGTATGGTTGATTGTCTCAAAGCGAATGGGATCTGCATCGTCGATTGTGATAACACAGATATCAGAATTATAGGTCCGTATTGTATAAACAAGGATACACGATTTCTCAAGGATATACGAACACAACGTTTTAATCGTCCGTTTTTAATAGGTTGCATTACAATAGTACTGCTCCTGCTGATTGTGATGATCGGTTTGGAATGGGAGGCGAAAGCGCAGATCGGTTTGCTCGTCATCCTGCTCGTAGCTATAGCTGATTTTTTAATTGGTACTTTCGTTGGTCCCAAAGACGACGAAGAGAAGGCTAAAGGGTTCATAGGGTACAATGGTAATGTCTACTGAATAATAATATTATTTTCTGTTTGTTGCTTGTATTCCAGTTGTATAACTGACGTTTAAATTGTTTTTTACAGGAGATCTGTTCAAGGAGAATTTTTATTCGGACTATAGATATTACGAAGGAGTGGAACATAATTTTTTTTCAGTTTTGGCTATCTTTTTCCCCGCGGCAACAGGTATCCTGGCAGGTGCGAATATATCCGGTGATTTGAAGGTGATTTAGTCATTTCGTCTATAGGGAATATTTTGTTTATACTACATCTATTAAGACTTCTTGTTGTTAACACATATTGAAATACGAGTACCACTTGTAGACATACAGGATGTTCAGTAACAAGCGGATGATTGGTTGTGACGATATAAAATGAAAATTTTGCACGGCAGTAAATGTATAAAGAATTGTTTAAACAGACTAGACAGTTTACTACCACACAAGGTATCACAATTTTCGATCGCGGAATTCTGCTTGTTGTTGAATACACTGTAATACATACATGTAGTATGTATTTAAGTAATAGTGAAAGATAATATTACTTATGCATTTAATGTTTGTATTGTCAATAGGATCCGCAAACGGCAATACCCAAGGGTACATTGTTGGCCATACTTTTAACAACAATTTCCTACTTTCTCATGGCTCTAATGGTAGGAGGCACAGTAATAAGGGATGCGTCTGGCGATGTTAACGATCTATGGAACGTGTTCAACAGCTCATATACGGCCATAGCAACTTTCAACGCGAGCAATGAAACTACAGAGACGACGACAACTGTTGCTCCGGATTCGGATAAAATAGTTTGGAGTATATACGGTACAAAGTTTAATTGTACAGGCAACTGTTCTTATGGTAGCCACAATAGCTTTCAGGTATTATCAGACATTGCAAAAGTAGTGTAAATGATTCAAATCATACACATCTACCAAAGTCAAATCGAATTGTTTAGGTGATTGAATTGGTCTCCGTGTTTGGTCCAATCATTTATGCTGGATGTTTCGCAGCTACGTTATCAAGTGCTTTAGCATCGTTGGTTTCTGCACCAAAAGTGTTTCAAGCTCTTTGTCTTGATAAATTGTATCCTGGAATAGCATGGTTTAGCGGTGAGAAGGATAAGGAACCGATTCGCGGCTATTTCCTTACGTTTATAATTGCCGTCGGTTTCATCTTAATTGGTAAATATTACGGTTTTTACTGTTAACCATTTAGTAATATCAACGATAAATGCATGATCCCCGAAATTTAGTATTTACGGATTGTCTTTGTAAAACATGGTTCTCCTGTTTCAGGCGAATTAAATGCCATAGCTCCGTTGATCTCAAACTTTTTTCTGGCTGCCTATACCCTAATCAATTTTAGCACATTTCACGCTTCGCTGGCTAAGCCGATTGGTTGGCGCCCGACATTTAAGGTATCATTTTTTATTATATTATTTTATAAACATAAGGAAACACTAGTTTCAAGAAAATAGTCATTGAAATATTTGTCTGTTTTAGTATTATAATATGTGGCTAAGTCTTGCCGGTTCTATTCTTTGTGTCTCTGTAATGTTCCTGATCTCATGGTGGACAGCTCTAATTACGTTGTGTGTGGTTCTAGCACTGTATCTAGTGGTCTCCTACAGAAAGCCAGGTATAACTTCATTTACCTAATATTTTAATGTTTTTATAAGGAATATAAAACTAACAGAGGTGTGCGAGAATCCGAAAATGTCGGATTGACGAATTTTATTATAAATTTTAGAATATTCTGGGGAATCCCCAAAATTTTCGAGAACCTGACCCATCCCGACCGCCGGGTGTCCGACATTTTCCAGGTCTCGCGCATCTCTAAAAACTGACATTGTTTTGCAGATGTAAATTGGGGATCAACTACACAAGCCCAAACGTATAATAATGCGTTAACCGCTGTTCAACAATTAGACAGAGTCGAAGAACACGTTAAAAATTACAGACCTCAGCTTTTGGTACTCACTGGCCTGCCAAGCGCGAGATCATCGCTCGTTGACTTTGCGCATCACATTACCAAGAACAATAGTTTATTCATTTGTGGTCACATATTAGAGGTAAATGGTTAAATCCGTTAGAATGTGTCTGACATAATGGCGTGCGTTTAAAGTATAAGAAAATTGTTCTATCGCATTTCAGACACCAATTTCATATAAAACACGCAATTCCATGATCACAAAATGTACTTCTTGGTTCAGAGGAAATAAGATTAAAGCATTTTATTCATTGGTGGACGGCGCAAATTTTCAAGATGGGACCACTTCCCTTTTGCAAGCGGCTGGATTAGGAAAAATGAAACCTAACATTTTATTGATGGGTTATAAACAGGACTGGGCCACATGCCCACGGGAAAATTTGAATATGTACTTCAACGTAATGCAGTTAGTATTTTTATAAAGTAACGTATTAAATGAAATCATAATAATCGATGTCTCTCGATGTATCACGCTGCAAAAAAACGATAAGACCGATTGATACACAAAATGAACCATTGAGGGGAGTTATATATTATAAAACTTAATATTAATTAGTGGCCTATTGCTTACAATTATCTTTCTGTGCCTAGTAAAGCGTTGGATATGCATATAGCAGTCGCACTTCTCCGTATAAGCGAAGGTTTAGATTATGGTACAGTGGTAGGCGACATTGAGGAACAGAAAAAAAATGCGACATCTTCGATACCAGCAAATCAAAGTTTCTCACAACTTAGCCAAGGTTCGCAACATATTTGTAACCTTAGTTGATCAACGTTTGAGTAATCGTTAAACAATTAATATTTCTTTTGACAGCCAGTAGCACGTCAGATATTTCAATACCCGGCAGTCCGGCGCCAAGGCGAGCTAAAATGATCAACGAATACCCTAATCCAACAGCAGAAGATCGACGGGAAACTCGGCCGAATATTATACCTGTGGCGAAAGACATACTTAACGCTGTGACAAAATTCCAGCGTAAACAAAAAAAGGGCACCATAGATGTGTGGTGGTTGTACGATGATGGTGGTTTAACGCTTTTGTTGCCGTACATTATTAGCACAAGACGAAATTGGTCTAACAGTAAATTGAGGGTATTCGCGCTTGCCAATAAACATTCTGAACTCGAATATGAGCAAAGGAAGTAAGTTATGATATCCGTATGTTATATAGATAACGATAAACCAATGAAAAATTATTAATATTGCCTTTATGCGTAATTTTAGCATGGCAAGTCTTTTATCGAAATTCCGGATAGACTACTCTGCTTTGAAAGTTATACCAGACATTTCGAAACCAGCACAAGATAGTACGAAAAATTTCTTCAATTCGTTGATAGTCAGTTTTCAGCAAACCGACGATCCGAAAGCAACAGATGACGGTTTGTTATTTAAACATTTTAAAAAATGATATTGATATTCTGCAATTACAAGAGGTTTAAATGATTGATTAATTACTTTCAGATGTTATTAAAGATTCTGAGCTACTCGCCATGAGAGAAAAAACAAATAGGCATTTGCGTTTGAGAGAATTGTTACTTGAAAATTCAATGGAAGCTAATTTAGTTGTTATGTAAGTGGAGAAGTTCGAAAAGATTTTTATAGTTTACTCGTGAACAATACGCGTAAGTGTATTTTCTATTTCATTTAATCTATTTTTAGGACATTACCAATGCCACGCAAGGGTGCTGTATCAGCACCTCTATATATGGCTTGGCTGGAGACTTTAACGCGCGATATGCCACCGTTTTTACTCGTTCGAGGGAACCATACTTCTGTTTTAACATTTTACTCTTAATGACGCCAAAGAAAGAATACATAAGCAGATTTGTGTACGAAAACCTTCCAGTGGAAGTCGATTAACGAAATTAGTTAGTACTCTTTTAATAATGACTTAAACATTACACATGCGTAAAAAAGTGGTTTAATAAAAAGAGAAAAATAACCTGATGATGTATAAAAATAACGGTGCCTTGATAAATCAAAGGCACGTATTTGAATGAGTTAGTATTTAAGAGTGTGAGTTTACCAAGGGACTAATATCTAAATCTGTTCAATCATAATAAATGCACCAAGACTGTTATTTTTTTAAACACATATTTGCCAGAACAATTGTTCCTAAATTTTCTAAACAGTGTTCTCCATCCAGCAGTTATAAAAATAAAATTAACTATGTCTCCGTAAATACTTAAAACAAATGAAATGCGATATATGTAATAAACTACGATCAACAATATTATAGTCTACATGTTTGCTTAGAATTATTAAAAACTTAGATAATGCATTTCAGTATTCAAATGCCGACAATCATTTCACTTTGTAAAGAGAATTTTTCCAAGATATTTTGAATAAATATAAGCAAATGTGAATGTATTTGTGACCAAATTTGAAAGGAATACTAGTCTTAGGTTTAATAGGGGAATTAAAAGCGGTGTATATTTTTATTTCATCATGAAATTCTGTACGAATGTTCAAATTTTGATAACATTCCAGATTTTATATTAAGTCACTCATTTGTTGAAATGTTGCGTGTGTTTTGAGAGAACATTTTTAAATAAGTCACCCACTGTAATAATTAAGCTGATACTAAATATTAGTACGAGTGTTCTTCCATTTATAAGGGTAGTAATAATTAGTAAAAACTGGACTATAACGTCTAGCACATATCTTTTATTTTGTTTACAACTTTGTAGTCTTATACACTTTAGAATACTTGCAAAAAATTACACAGAATGGTACTAAATCTAATAGTACAAAGTGTAAAATATTTACCATAAAATGCATTCTTAAAATACTTTCATATTAGAAAATGCTTCAAAAAAGAAATGACAGAAACGAGACGAAAGCTGAGAAAATTATTGCAAAAATATGCATATCAAATTGTACAAAAGTGTAATAAAATTACTTAAATATTGTCATGACTTTAAAAACACCAAAAAACCATTGCAGAGTATTATTTTAAACTGTATATTACAGACATCGTAAATTTGCCAAAACACATCAAGCTTGTCGTACTATAATGTATAATGTGTATACGTATCAGGTTTACTAAATCTATATAGATTTCTTGCTTTCTTTCTGTTCAGTAAACTCTTAATTGTGTAACTTTGCTTTAATGTGAATCAGCTCATTAACTCTTAATTATTAGCGCTTTTATATATTATTAACTTTATAATATATTATTGAATAATAGAAGAGCTCTATTTGAATAGTTTGGTGAACACGATTTATAGACTAGTAGCAAATGCATTTTAAGATGTGAGAATACTGATGATTAATTTCTAATAATTGATTTCTAATTGTATAACATAATATATCAAAAGTAGAAGACGTTAACTAGTGTCCGAGATTGTATAATATCATTCAGTTTACGACTTTTTTGTTTTTTCTTTTTGTGCTATAATAGAAAATCGTTTCTTTTCGTTTGTATATCATACGAATCAACTTTTTAAATGTCACAAGTTCTTGTAAAGGAGAAATTTTGTGCAGTATCAATGACTTTTATATTTTGATATCGAATTTATTGTATATATTGGAAGTTAAACATATGTTACCACCGTGAAGCATAAAATATAAAATCAGAAATAATAACAACGATAGAGAATATGTTTGTAAGCGCGAAAAAGGAAATAAAAAAATATTATTAACAATAAAATAATATACTTTGTCGTATATACACAAATGCTGCCACAATAAAATGGAAAAATATCAGAAGAAATATTGTTTTTACACGAATGGCAAGATAAAGATCATGACTGTATGTAAGTCTAAAAAATTAGGTAAACTATTATCGTTTCAATATATTATTCTCTATTGTAAATACGTTCAAAATCAAATATATTAATCTTTTTAATTATAAAATCTTTTCTATATAATTATATAGAATTATAATCTTTTTATAAAATAATTATAAAATAAGTTTTTTTTTTAGTTCATTAAAGTAGTTTTAGGGTGACGTAATTGTTACGTCAATATTATAGTTTCTTTTCTTTGCACAGCATTTTGGTAATATTTCTCATGAGAAATATTTAAACTTGATTTTTATCAACGTTGACTAGCAACTGAACACTTTTGCTAGTCTCGATTAAATTCACATATTTGGTTTAGATACTGCGAATGTGTCTAGGTCTACGTACCAATAAGCAACAAGATGTTAAACCAGAACTGACCTTTGCTAATTCAGACATATGCAATGATCTGGTAGGAAAGTCAATTTTCTCTGCAAACACTTTACTTGATTGTGGAATCTCATCTTCTGATCGATGAATTAACGTTCCGTTTACGTAAAGTACATTGGCGGCAACATCTTCAGGCACAGTAAAAGTTTGATAGTTGTATGTTGCCTCCCTTTCGATTCTCTGTATAACAAATGGTATGCAGTATTACAATTCGAATAAGAATAGTCTCTATACAAATACAAAATTTTAGATAGCAAATTACATGGTTACCTTTAAGACTTCTTGTGATTCTTTTCCTGCACCAACACAAATAATGTCTGGGCCAGCCATTGTAACTAAAGCTTTGAGTCGTTTGGATTCTGCAACCTGTAAGAAATCATTTGGTGAGAACAATACGCATGCACTCTTAAGTAATTAGATACTTTGTGTATCGACTGTGTACATAATTAAGTTTCATTTTTATATTCGTTACACTTCCTTATCTCAAGTATGTACATCCTACAAAAGACCATACTTCTTATTACAAAATAATTATATTTATGATATATAAGCATAAGGTTTTTCATAAGCCACTTCCTGTAATAGTTGTACATGATGCGTGTATTAACAAATGAAAATTATTCAATATATCAAATAATCTTGTAGCATTGCATTAACTAAAATATTGAAGCAGAGTTTCATGATTTGTGAATGAAACAAATATAACAATTTTCCAATATATTTTCCACTACGAACAATCTAATAAATTCGTGTTATACATTTTGTAAAAGAGTCATTATATTTGTTCCAGCAGCATGTGCATACTAATATTAACTTATGTGTCTTGACTGTGACAATAATGAAAAAGATAATAGAGCCTTGATTGATCACATGTAAAAATAGATGAAATTTTATCAAAAATTATAACATTTCATTGACAATAATTGATTCAAGCTACATTAAGGACTAGACTCGTTTTTCTAGAATTACAAAGGTACAGAATGCACGATCTCATTTCTCGATAATAGCAAAATGGGGGTTTTAAGATTGATTTAGGCCGCTATCGCACTCAAAAGTCCTACTTTTTTGTCTACATGCTGCCGAATTACGCTTCATAAACCAAAGAATAAGACTTTGACGGCAATAGCGGCCTAGATAGATCTTTCATCCAGCGGGAAATGAGAATGTGCATTCCACACCTTTGCAATTCTGGAAACGAATCTACCGCCTTAAAGTCAACAGCATCACATACTTATGCAATTAGATTGAAATCTGAAATGTGCAAATGTAAAAGTAAAACGTATATTACTGTACGTAAGTGTACGCGTTCTAAATGTATGTGCGAAACTGCACCAAGCCATAAATCGCATACATATATTGATATTCTCCATATGAAAGCATTTCTTTAAATCTGTAATATAAAAATATCTAATCATAAATAATAAACTTGACGAAATCGTGCTAAATGGTGTTTCTAAATTGTGAAGTCTTTTTGCAATGGAGTATGCAAAAGAAAGTCAGTCTAGTACACCCAAACCTGAAGTGGGGCTGAGGTAAGACTTTCCACAATCACCTCTTCACCACCATCACCCACCTTAAATGAACATTGAAAAAGTAAGTTATATAATTTTAATATTCATAGTTTGTTAGTGATAGTGTCAACCCAATGTATAAATTATTTGCTACACCTATAAAATATGCTGTAAATGTACTTCATTAATATTAAATAGGATTATCGAATTATAATACAACCGTAGAAGGTTGGTGGGTTATAATAAAATTGATAATTCTATCACTACAATTACTGAGTAATTATAAATCTCACATTTATAAGATTACACAACACAAATAGCTTATAGTAATGTTTGTAAATGATTACATTCTGCTTTACATATATTACACTAGTCACATTTACTCTGTTGACCTAATTTATTTTCTATACTATATATAAACACTAAACACATTTAAGAACCAAATATTTTTCCAAGACAAAACAATTACATAACGCACACACACATTTTAGATTCTTCGTACTATATAAGTATGCCACTAAATAGTTTGAACGAATTCAAATAAATTTTAATAGACCAATGAAATGATGTTATTGTTCCAAGAAATATATTTTGCTAAACTATTCATGCTTATTTCATATGTTTTCAAAAACAATTAAAAGTTATAACTATTTTTGTACAGATAGAGCATTGAAAAAAATAATTTAATAAAATACATTTCGAAGAGATTAAACATTTAATGTGTAATAATTAAAAATTAACCAACCTTAATAGGTACACAAGGATACTCTGGAAATGCTGCTGCAACTGCCCTTGCACCTGCTTCATTTGTATAATGGGACAGTCCGACAAAGAATTCTCTGCCTAAAATAAAAGATAAATATAATAATAATAATATTACTAATATTCAATAGTAATTTAGTATATTATTAGCTTAATAACGAAGATTGATTTACCAGTAAATAACACGTCACCCCCATCTAGACGAGCATTTTTATCAGCAATTTCTATAAGTGGAATCTCCAATTCCTTCTTTAAAACAGCTCTAATTGTCTCAATCTGAAAATTAGATCATCACGTTTTCAGCTACCAACGCGCTGACAGCACTATTCACTGTGACGTACAACAATTTAATCTAATCAATGCCGGTTATTCAGTGCTTCAATCTATATACATGTAAAAACAACCGAAGAGGTGAAAATTGTTGGCGAGAAGAAAAATATACCTCTTTCATTCGGGACGACTCGTTCGGCCGTGCTATGAGCGCGATACCGTTGCAAACGACAGCGATATCTTCGACGAAAACGCAAAGCGGCGAATTCTCATCCGGTGGCATTTCAACGACATCGATATCAAGTTCTCGTAGAAGCTGAGCCAGCGCCAAATGCTGTGTTCTAGCCTCATCTAACGTGACCTCGCCTCTCGTACGAAGCGAAAGAGGAATACGGCAGAGAACCGCATGAGTATAACGATGAAAAGGCATAGCTTGTGAATCAAACAACTTTCTTGAACAAATGTTATGTGTGCTCCGACCTGTTCCTTTTTTTAATTCACGCGAGACGATCGCAAACAGGTCACAACTTTCGCTCAACTTTAGCAAAACGCCGAGCGCTACTAACGTAGATTTTGACGTTTATATAAAAACAACAATGGCACAGTGTTGTCAACATTCGATTTTAAAAATCACTAGATGATAATCCTATATACAGACATGGCACAGATACTTTTCCTTGAGGAAAAGATAAAGTAATTTGTGACGTCACATTTGTGTAATCTGTCAAATTGATAGTGCCAACCACGGAGGCGGGAGGTATTTTATCATAAAACAATCAATATATGAAGTATATTTATATATAGATATACAGACATTTTTATACACACTGTAGTTACAAGCACAAGATAAGATCATTTTTTAAAATAATTTATACCTTTGTACGTATTGTAAATATATTATCACCTGTTATCACGTCATATGATGTTTTGTTATCAAGAACGAATTGTCGATGTATTTTTCATTCACCGGTAATTATTATAAATGGGTTGGTAACACTGCTGGCAACAATGCTCTTTAGTCATTAGGATGTTTTGGTTATAAACACCAACCAGTTCCAGGAAAATCCCTTCTTCGTTCATTTAGTTGTAGCAGCGTAGTTTGCATGTGTGTATATATATTGGAATGTCTCCTTATTTTGGATCAGTTATATTCTATATTGATTGTAATTACATTCTATAAGTTTGTCCATATATAAAATAGTGTTTTATACAAAATATTGTACTACATATTATGTAATATATATGTATTCTGTTCATTTGTTCTAGATATAAAAAATGGCAAATATCAAAAAAAAGAATCGTAGCTCAACGGTTGGAAAATGCACGTAGGTATTCTGAATAAACATTGAAGAATATTATACATTATTGTTCATATATAATTACAAAAGCAATTTTGATTAAACAATAGACATAACACTTATTCGAATTGACATTCGTTTCATTTGATTTTAGACATTGCACTAGCTACGGTGTATTACAATCATTACCCTTACGAGATTTTAAACCACCTGAAGAATTGATGACAGCTTTTAAAAATTATAAATTAGGAAATAAACAACAAACTTCGTTATCCGAAGATTATGTAAAACTTATTAATAGTTTTTCACATCTAAAGAAGGTGGAACCTAAAAATTACTTTATAATATTCAAAATTTGTTTATATTTGGAAACAATTGAATTCCGATTAAGAGCTGCAAAACATGACTTGAAGATGCAAACGTTGACAAATGGTGGAAATCTTGATACTTTTGTTGTTACTGTGCCTACAGTAGAGGAAGACGACCCATTTTTATGCATTGGTGATCGTGTAAAACTTATAACTGAAGAGTTTACTGTTTATGGAAAAATTGTAGAGATGCAGGAAAAGCAAATATATATACAAATAAATCCGTGAGTATTTGCATTATTGTAATATATATTATAGATTATATTTTCTACATGTATGATAATAATTAATTTTATATATTATCTAGGAACAACAAAAAAAAAGTTGAAAATAGACAAGTTAACATAAAGTTTATTCCGTCTGACTGGGCAATGAAGTGTTGCCATTATGCTTTGAACATTGTACATAAAAATAATTTAATTCGTGCACTGTATCCTAAGATAAATACAAGTTATAGTGCTGAATCAAAAGCGTAAGTTTTACATAATGTGTGAATTTTTCTTTACATGTGTTTATAGTTTTATTTATGCATTTGTATTTACACAATATAATTTTGTGCATTTAAATTACAAGACTTGACTGTGCAAATAAGACTGATTGGGTAAATAAGAATGTAAAAAATAATCCAGAACAGAAACAGGCAATTACTAATATAGTAAATAATACAGCATATCCTGCACCATACATATTATTTGGTCCACCTGGTACTGGGAAAACAATGGCATTAGTAGAAGCCATTTGTCAGGTATAATCTATAACACTGATATAATATAGTTAGAAATATAATGTAGTTGAAACTTATTTTCATTGTAGATAAGGAAACAGTACATATCCAAAAATATTTTGATTTGTACATCTTCCAATGCAGCAGCGGATGAAATTATGAAACGATTGTTGTCAAACTCCATTCCGTGTAAAGATATCTACCGAATGTATTCACCAAGAAAAAATTGGTAAGACTTTTGATTCTACAAACAATTATTTCCTTATTAACTTTTTTTCCTTCGTATATAGGGAAGATATAAACAAAAATGTTCGTCCTTGCACAAATTTTGTTGATAGTACATGCATTTTCTTGCCAAAAGAAATTTTTATATTGAAGAAGATAGTTATTGCAACACTGATAACATGCACAAGGTATATTGAATGTTTATTTTTAATACTATTACTTTTTATGTATACAAATGATTTAATAGTACCTACCAATTTATTCACAGACTTGCAAGGCTTAATTTACAACCTGATCACTTCTCATATGTATTCATTGATGAAGCAGGTCAATGCACAGAAGTAGAATCTTTGATTCCTATTAGTTTAGTAAGTTCGCTAAATAAAAATGGTCAAGGTTCATTACGTGCTCAAGTTGTTCTAGCTGGTGATCCTCATCAGTTAGGACCTTCAGTTTGGTGCAAAGAAATTGAACATTTACTAGGTGAATATGATTTTCATTATTAGCACGTTCACTGCATAATTCGAATTATTTTGTAATAAGCAATTCAGCCATTGGCAACAATTATGAGTTAATTTGAAGACAACAATTTTATGAAGTCATACAAAAATGTTCGTGACAGTAAAATGAAACTTATAGTATTATAGACAAATATATTGAAGTATAAAGGCTTGTGTAAATAGAAGTTTTATTTAAATGAATAAAATAGATTATGTAACATTAAATAGATATGTACACAATGCTTTATTTAGTTGTGCAAAAACAATTAACTTGTTAAAAAGTGTAAATATATAAATATTACTGTTAATTTGCAATTTGATTACATATCAGGATATTCAATGTTAGAAAGATTAATGGAAAGCAATCCCTATCAAAAGGATGAGAAAAATCAATACAATCCACGTTATATTACAAAATTGCTTCTTAATTTCCGTTGTCAAGAATCTATTATGCACGTATCTAATGATTTATTTTACAATGATGAAGTGATATGCACTCAAACGTCAAATAAAAAATTTGTAATTTCGAATTTAATATCCAACAAGATTTTCCCTATATTATTTATTCAATGTAGGGGTAAGGAGATGTACACTGAACTTCGAAGGTAATTGTAATGCATAAAGTTTTTTCTTCTTATTTAACATAATCAGTTTTAACATATATGTTTTTAGCGTTTACAATAATAAAGAAGTTGATACAGTATGTTTGTTTGTACGGAAGTTTATGGCTGCCACTCTCGGTACACGTAAAGTTGAAGAGAATGATATTGGAATTATAACGCCCTTTAAACAACAAAAAAATATGATTCAAAAGGAGTTATATAAGAGAAACTTAAGGAACATAACTGTTGGAACAGTTGAAACTTTCCAAGGACAAGAGAAAGAAATTATGATTGTAAGCACTGTAAGATCGAAAGTGTTTAATCACGATGGTAAAACGCATATCGGTTTCTTATCTAATCCGAAGGTATAAATTTTATAATGATTATGAAAAGTTAATATGAATATTTTACATAAATAAAACTCATAAAATTAAACATTTTTCCAGAGGTTCAATGTGGCTGTGACTAGAGCTAAAAATTATTTATTGATAATAGGGAATCCCGAGATTCTCTGTATAGATTCATATTGGAAAGCGCTCTGGGATTACTGTCAAGAGCACAATGCGTGCGTCACTATTTAGCGTTAATCTTATACAAAAGTACTTCAATTTATTCTTATGTTATGAACAATGCTATCTTTCTACGACAAGATAGTAAGAGTAATTAAGACAATTTGATAGCAATCAATTCCT
>CM052333.1:9628078-9785958 GCA_028455615.1 Lasioglossum zephyrum
GTAAAAATTAGGAGTTTTGAGAAAGATCGCACCTAGATCGATCTTTTGTCTAGTGTTATTGACTAGCGAAAAATCAAATTATTGTATTATCGAGAAATGAGAGTGCACACTTGCAATCCTGGAAAAAGGAATCTACCTCCGCAAGAGGGCAGCACTAATGTCGCGATTGCCGTAGTTATACAGAATATAGGGCAGGCTGACGAATAATTCAAATTACCCTTGTATACGGAAAAAATACGAGTTTTCAGGGCGCTTGTGGCCTAGATTGATCTTTTATCTAGCGTTTTTGACTATTGAAACAACCTGTGATTGTGTTATTATCAAATAACACCGCTAATACCGTACCCTTGCATTTGGTCAGAATCTGTGCCGGGCCTGCAGGGCCTGGGCTCGGTTATTCTGCAAGTGATCTGCGCGCCCAGGCGTACTTAGTGTACCTGCAGAAACAGAGCAGGCGTGCTGACTGGGTTGTTTTCTAAAAATGTTTATATATTATTGAAAAGTTTATATGTATACAAATCATTACAAATGAAATATATTATGTTATATGTTACTTCTTTCATGATGTTTCTTAGTTTAATGGAATTTCTATTTGACATAGAGTATAGTGGGGTATTAATAAAACAGTTTTAGTATTAAACCTTGTACAATACAACTTTATTCTAAGAGTAGTTTTGTTTTAGTTCCGCTAACATCCTTATTAATACCGTGACGTATTGCAAATTCATGCTTTACACTTGCGAATAAAATATCTGTTAATAAAAAGATTTGTGCTATGGCGAATGCGAGTGTTACTCCAAAATAGAAGTTTGCATTCGCAGATCTGGAATAAATCCACTGGTACCACACAGTGGGTGCAAATACTGTGCAAAACAACATGAAACAACCAACTATGAATCCTTGTTGGGTATCTGAAAATAAAATAAAAATATCATGTTCTGTCTGTAACAGATAGTCTGTGGCATATGTAGCTTACAAATAAAGCTTACATTGAAATAAATGCTTCCAAAGTGGCAACAAAGATATATAAAATCCAACGTCTCCGATGCAAGGGTAGGATTTAAATATGGCAGCAATTGCTAAATAAGAAAATGCTAGTAACATTGGATCATGTCGTAGTCTCAATGCTAATGGTACTATATACAGTAAACTGACATTTATTTGAAATGAAGCAATAAAGAGCCATCTAAAGTGCTCAAACATTTCTGTAAAGAAGTACCAATACAGTCCTATGTTAGGACGTAAATCAGGGACTGTTAAAATGAAGCCCGTTGTGCTCCAAATAAATGACCAACTTCCCATGATATAATAGGAAATGCAAAATAAACTCGCTAATATACTGGCAAACACTATAATCATAGAAATTATAGTACTCTTTTTCTGCATTGCATTCTTAGAATGGGCTATATAAATAGTTGCTGGTACCATAAGCGAAATAGGATATAATCCTTGTAAAGTAAGCAAAGAAATGGATAAACAGCTCCAAAATATAGAACATTTTGTCATTGAGATCAATGCTACAGAATACAATAAATTTGTGAATACTGTTGTTGTATGTCCGACACAGTTTAGTATTATGTATGGGTTAAATAAGTATGCCGCTGAGACATACATCGTGGAAGTAGAAGCTACAGAAGTATCATCTTGATCTTCTGCGTTTTCATCTGATAGCTTTTCTTTCTCGTTTCTAGAGGCCTGTAAACAAGATTGTTCGAATGCTATGATTCCTTTCTAACATTATAAAATTACAATATCAAATATTACTAAATTAAACTGACCAATTCAATTGCATATTGTTTGGCTGTAAGAGCAAGTAATAAAGCAGTTACTAAATCGGTAAAAATGAACAAGACGAATAAAGTCCATTGAGGTAGATATTTCTGAATAAGATCAAAAATATATAAACCTATCGGAGTTTCATGAAATAAATCTCCCACATACGGATCTACACCAAAGTTATAAAGGTGGACACCTTCTGTCACTGAAAAAAATAAATAAACATATATATGATGGTTCAATTGCTTGAATATAAATGCAATAATGATTAAATATTACGTGGTACATAAATATCTTTGTACTGTTTATGCCGTGATTGTGCAGGATTATTCGTATTGTACCGAATTCTACATAATTTTAAGTAAATAGATGTTCAATAGCCTAACCTCTTTTCCAAGAATTTAACGCTGTTGACACTTCCACACGATCACTAATAACTTTTTGGTATCCAGAGTTCATTAATAAATATCTGATAGTACCAGCTAATATAAAATTTGATACCCATTGTTTCGACATATTTCTAATAAATTACAAATCATTCGTGTATTTGTTACACGGGATATGTAGAGCCGGTAACCAAAGGAACATGTCGTACGAGTGCTTCGTTTATTTAGTAATTGTTATCTGTCCAATTTTCCAGAATAAATTGTTCTTGTACAAGTTAAATTAATCACACGCTTTATTATTGAAAGTGCAAACCATAATATGCGACTGTAAAAACAGTCCAGCTATTTCATGCTATATACAAGACACGAGATACGAGTGCAATTTGTTGATTACTATAACGTGTTACAAATGAGTACTTTCAATTAAAAAAAACCGCATTGCTTGGTACAATTTTCTTCCTATCAATTCATAGCTGGCTTCTAGGCAAACCAATTTGAAGATATTTAACTCTGATCTACATACATCTACAGATCACACTGATCCTTTTAAACCTGTCTATAGATCAGTGACAGATCAATAGATTACACATGCAAATATATCAATAGAAAAAAGAACTAATCTTATTTTCAATAGGATTAAATTGTATTACGTATTATCTGGTATTATAAAATAAATATGTATTATTAATTTATTACATTTTGATCTAAGTATTTATAATGGTATTTTTATGTCTACAAAAATTGATTAAAATGACTTTCTTAAAGGTAGTTATAAATAACTTTAAATAATGAAATGTAAAATAAAATTTTTTAATAATCTATAAAATGTGACAAAAAATGTGGAACGCTTCACGATTTTGCGTGTCATCCTTGCGCAGGGGCCATGCTAATCTTCTCTGTATCGTTCCAATTTTAGTATATGTACTGCCGAAGCAAGTACGTCCGATGGTCTTTGCGAGATGTTTATATACTTACAAAACGCAATATGAGTACTAATGAGAAAATGTATTTGTTAGAAGCCATCTAGCGGTATAGTGGAGAAGTTTAATCGAATGCCTTATGGCACCGAACGAGATACTTCCTAACGTTTCAAAAAACCTGCAAACGTTTGGTTGAATTTGAAAAAATAAGTTATTAGTTTTAAACACTCAATTTTGTCCCCGAATATATAATACATATGTATGTAGTGTATTTTTTTTATTGAACGTTTTGGATCGCATTTCATATTTTTCATATTTAAATTCTCTGGTATTATAGAAGAGATAAGAGTCTTCGTGTACGTATACTAGAATTGAAAATAAAAGAAGCGATAACAATCGCACGAAATAATTACTGTTTCTAGTTTCGCAGCATATTTTGAGTCATTTGATGTTCTTGTAAAGAAATTAAAATGAAGTAGCAAAAAATGTGGAACGCTTCACGATTTTGCGTGTCATCCTTGCGCAGGGGCCATGCTAATCTTCTCTGTATCGTTCCAATTTTAGTATATGTACTGCCGAAGCAAGTACGTCCGATGATCTTTGCGAGATGTTTATATACTTACAAAACGCAATATGAGTACTAACGAGAAAGTGTATATGGTCTGAGCCATCTAGCGGTACATCAAGAAAATATAATCCTAAAGATTTACAAACCAAGTAAGTTTTGTTTGGAAATGAAGATAACGTTAATTTTGAATTGATTTTCTCTAAAAAATTTAAATTATACGGTTTCTATGTGTAACGTTGCGATATATATATAATAATATTGATTTCCTTGAAAAATAAGAATGCAGTGTGTGAATACGTAACGTGATTTTACTTAACCTAAAAATAAATTTCAAATTAAATACTTTTCTCGTAACAGAAAAATTGTAAAACCCTACTGTATGTTAATAAAAGAGAAATATTAAACTCTTATGTGTTTGTAGTTATGCGAGTGACAGGTCGACGATATGCTATATTTATTGGAATGTTTGTGGGACTTATTGGAACACACGTTTATATTAATATGATAGGCCCTATGATGAATCCAGAACCATATAGTATGTATTATTGTGTCTTTATTAGTATAGTTTTCTCAGCTAATATTTAAATAATTAAGTTATTTTAATGAATGTCTAACTTGTAATAAATGTTGTTAATTAGAACGATTACGGGAACAAATACAAGAACAGTATCAAAATAGAAAGAATTGATAAAACGAACATTTATGTATAGAAACAATGCCGTTAACAGTACTGCTGGAGGAACATAGATAAAGAAAAGCACCGATTGTATAAAACTAGTTTTTATTACAGTATGCTACAATTGGACCGCTATTTTCAAAAAGTATGTATATCACTAAAAATTTGTGCATATAAAACAGACTAAAGAATACTTAGAATATTATGGTAGAAAAATCAATAGATATAATGACTCACACACTTTTTACAACAATTAATGTAATTACATTACTGTACAGATATTCGCTGCAAGAAGTTTCTTATTTATGACTAGAAACTTTCCTACAAGCATAAAATTTTATGAACATAATATACAGTTCACGTTAAAATTCCTCATGATCACAAACATCTAGAAAGACATCGAATGCCTCACGATTGCAGTTTCCATCGGCATTGAAAACATATTTATGAAATGTTCCATCCACGCAAACAGCTGTAATTTAATGTAAAATATAAATGTATAATAAAGAACATTATTTATGCATTTTATGTTAATTTAATAATAGATTTGCTAGTTTTCCATACCTATGACAGAACTCTTTGTACCAAATGCACATACACAAGCACATTCCGGTGGTATTGTGAAAGTAGCCAGTGCCCACTGACTTTCAATATAATTTCCTAAAAATCCCATTTTTGAGAAGCTGTAACAAAGTTAATCGTTAATTTTGTTAGCTTGATGCTTATAATTATATGAAATCTGAATTCTGTTTACATACGTGGATCTGCGATTCAATTGAGTGTCTTTTAATGCAAATATATGCACAGTTCCTTTGTCGCTGGAAGCGCATAGAAACTCTGAGTCCCTACTAAATGTGATACTGTAACATATATTGCACGTTTTTGTGTTGAGAAATTAAATAGAATTTTCATGTAATATAACATTGGGTTGGCAAGAAAGTAATTTTGGTATTTTAAGGTGAAATAAAACACCGAATTTCTTTATTCAAACGATGAACTTCAATCAGTAAACTATTTTCTTATTTATTCTTTTTCGAAAAAGATCATTGAACGAAGGGGAAAATATCTTATTTTCCCCCTACATCTTTAAAATACCGAAATAACTTTCTTGTCAACCCAATATCTCTGTTCTTTAGAAAATAAATTTAATACTCACCAGTAGAGCGTAGCAGAATCAGCTCCTCTCCTCAATTCTACTAATAGATGTCTACGTATACTATCCCATACTCTAACTAATGTACCCTGTGTAGAAGCAGTTGCGATCATGGTTCCACTGCTATTAACTGCGAGACAAGCCAATGCACCCTAACAGTATTATTCGTAAATAAAAGATACTAAAAGAAGACAGTAATAATACCAGTTTTATTCAACTTTTATTTATGTGAGATATACATACCTGATGTGCTGCAAGAGTCGCAGGAGCACTGGAACTACCAGCTTCTGTAGCACCAAGATCAACCATTTGTACACTACCTTGCTTATGGCCAGGAAAAGCAAGAAGCTGCTTCTGTGCAGTAGCTAATGTAGCAACTTCGATCAATCCCTTTGGATTATCTCTTGTCTCCAATGTTAGTAATCTTCTTGTTGGCATAGGAAATGAAAAAACATGTATCTCACGTTGAAGTGCCACCACCATTCTGTTTTGTAAAATTATTCCTAAGTAAGTAAACGCATCATTTTTATAGACTACAATTCAAGACTTTACTTTATTAACGAACTTACTTGTCTCTGCGTAATCGAACAGCTTTAATAGGGCTGGTGAATGTAACTTCCATTACAAATTTTTTAGACAAGTCATCATAAATAAGCACTGTATTCTCTGCAAACTTTGGTTTTGTGCCACCTCCTACTATAGCAATGATGTTTGTTCTCCATAACATCTCTGCGATCGCTATACTCCCCATAACATCGTGCTCCAAATGTGCTTTTTCAACTAATGGTTCTACATTGTACACTCTGAGACCAGATTCCATACAACACGTAAAACATCCTAACAAAATAAAAGCATTCCTTTAAATTGTATTGACCTTCACAAGAAACGAAAAAAAAAACACTTTATTTAAATTTGTTATATGTTAAATGCAAGCTTCGAATGTTAAAAATTATAACTAAAATATTCAAGTCAACATTCGCGCAATAATATAATTGTTTCAAAACATAACATTAGTAGTTGAAAAAGACATACAAGAGTTATAATAATTAGACAGTGGATCTTGATGCAAAATAAATATTTTCTTTCTTAATATTTTTAATAGGTCGAAAATAATATAGCAGTATTTTGAAATGTTTATAATGTTTTTACTGTTTTAAATTACATCTATACACTTTCGTCATAAACAGAATGAACAAAGAATATTTCTCTCTATAATATATTAGTACCACATGCTTCATAATTTTGTTTTAGTTTCTTTTCGAGTAAACAAAACAAAATTAGCCATTGTGAAACATTTTTTTCGTCAACATTAGTCTTATTACGAAGACGAAATAATATGAAAGAAACTATTGCATTCTAAAATAGTAAAAGTATGTACGTCGTAATAGTTAAACTCGTAGTAATTAAAACTGTAACTAATAGTCACCTTGATCCTGATTAAATTGTAAACTAAGAATATTTCTTTCTGCAGCCATTTGATTTCACATTAAGTTGACCAAATAGATGTCTCCTTTTCGAGGCCTTTTTCCGTTCTTTCCTCTAATAACTGCAGTAGTTGTTTGTGTTTACATTCTTATTTCACAGTCATCTGTGAGAAAATGTTTGGTATAGTAGTATTTCATTCTGTTTCATTCTTTATGAAGTGTGCACGATAACAGGAACAAGGCTGATTTTCATTATCGAAATGTAAATCGATCTTATGCGTACAAAAATGATGTTAGCGAAATCTTTTAGAACAACTTTTTGTCAGACAAATTGTACAAAACCATGACACAAATGTAAATGTACGAAGTACAAAAACTCAAATGAAATTTATGATTTCAGATATTTGTTGTTTGTGTTACAGCTGAAACTGTGATATTACCAGAGAGGAAACGAAAGTACAATACTACCAACTGATGCATTTTAATAGAAATAATTACCAAACCATTGTATAAATGAATTAGATCATGTTTATTGTGTATTTTCCATTCATTATATAAGATTTTAACAATAATCAATGCTAGTAATCAAAAAAGAAGCTGTAAGTTACGGAAACAAGTTTCTATCAACTGCGAAGAAAGTCTCTAACTCGACAACGTTCCAGAATTAGATTCTCGTTATTGGTCACATTGATTGTCCTAATATCCTGCATTGCAGGTCCATACTGTGTAGAAGCCTGTGTTCAGAAAATTCTGTTAAAAAAATGTCAGCAATGGTAAGTCTGAATGTAAAAGTGGCTGTCAATCTCATTTTATCGTTTGTTGGTTTTCGATGTACCAATTAATACATGTGAATCTTTATTCAGAAAACATTTATTCACAATTAATTTGTAACTACCCCCTCCTTGCTTCGAGTCACATCAATACTTTCGACTACGGATATTGCATGCTTGCATGAAAGCCGTACATTTAAAACAACAAAACGAAATTTTTCAGAGAATGAAAGCTGTGAAGTGTCCCACTGATGAGCTCAGTGTCAGTAACTGTGCTATAATTAATCCAGATGACTATCCTGATGATGTCAGGTACAGATTCATATTCTGATTAATTCATTGATCTGGTACCTATAATAGGATCTTAAGATTATAGGTCTATGTACATCACATAAAGTCATGGAAGCTTTCAAATTCAATTACGATGTTATTTATTTAATACTTTTGTGGTAACATTTACTATGCAACTATAGGTATATTGTACATAAATGTTTCCCCTTGAAATGATTACACGTTATTTTTGCTATACTATACTTGTACACAAGTTATCTAAATTCTTATAGTACAGATTAGATATTATGACAGAACAAATGTTATGATTCAAAACATTTTCACGTGAAAATTATACTTTATATCTTTAATTCAGTTTAATTTATAAATAGCTATACACTGAACAGTAAGAATCTGTCAGAACAATATTGAAAGTGTTAATGATTAAGGCCAAGATAATACAATCATAATTTTATGAATATGGATGTTGACTACAAAGTTTCTATTTTTGAATCGTATAGAAACTATATTGACAAATGTATTGCAGAGTTTTCTGTGATTTTAGTTAGGATAACATATGAAACTTAGAATGACATACATAAACATAATTATAAAACATATATAATTTGAAAAGAAAGTAAAGACTGCCATCATTCATCAGTGCTGATAATCATCTAATTATATTTTTTAGACACATTGAAGTTACCACAGCACCAAATCATCACTTTGTATTCACTGTGAAAAGACATCATGAAGTACCCAGAGGAACAGTGGGCTTTAGTTTACCTCAAAGAAAATGGGCCACTCTCTCCCTCAATCAGGACATTGAAGTGCGGCCTTATCACTTTAATCCTACCTCGAACACAGAATGTCTATGCTGTGTTGTATTGGAAGCTGATTTCTTGCAAAAGAAATCGTACGTATATTCTATGTATTTACTTAGTTATGTATAGGCTGCGGATTTTTAACCAAAATAAATACCATCTGCATGAACTACAAGGTATAGTAGTTTTATAGACACTTGTTCATTTTCTTAATTATCTTAATGGATCAAAAATAATACAACAGTATTTTGAAAATTGTGCTGTTTTACGCTTGATGTACTCATTTTTGTCATAAATGCATAAAATCTGCAGCAAAAACAGTATTTATTGCTTTTAGAACCACCCTGGAACCATACAATACCGATGAAATGGCCAGAGATTTCCTACTGCAATTTTCGGGACAGGCATTCACCGTGGGTCAGCAGCTGGTGTTTCAGTTCAAGGACAAGAAAATGCTTGGCCTTGTAGTGAAAAGTTTGGAAGCTGCTGACCTTTCTGCTATAAGTTCTGGACAAAACACTGCACCCAAGAAAACCCAATTAGGACGTTGTCTGGGTGACACTGTGATACAATTCGAGAAAGCAGATAATTCAAGCTTGAATCTTGTTGGTAAAGCAAAAGGAAAAGTTGTTCGCCAATCAATTATCAATCCAGATTGGGACTTTCAAAAGATGGGAATTGGTGGCTTGGACAAAGAATTCAGTGCAATCTTTCGGCGAGCATTCGCATCTCGTGTTTTCCCACCAGAAATTGTTGTTCAACTAGGTTGCAAACACGTGAAGGGAATTTTACTGTATGGTCCACCAGGTACTGGTAAAACACTAATGGCACGACAGATAGGAACGATGTTAAACGCCAGAGAACCGAAAATCGTCAATGGTCCTCAAATATTAGATAAGTATGTTGGCGAAAGTGAAGCGAATATTAGGAGATTGTTTGCTGACGCTGAAGATGAGGAAAAACGGGTATGAATATACTTTTCGAGTTTCGTATTAGTCTTTACTAACATGTATTGGTATCTGTAAGATAAAAAATAAAATAAATTTTCAGCTTGGGCCAAACAGTGGATTGCACATAATCATTTTCGACGAAATAGATGCTATTTGTAAGTCTAGAGGAAGTGTTGCTGGCAATACGGGAGTACATGATACTGTTGTAAATCAGTTACTTGCAAAGATTGATGGTGTAGAGCAATTAAATAATATTCTCGTTATTGGTATGACTAACAGAAGAGATATGATCGATGAAGCTTTACTGCGACCTGGTAGATTAGAAGTATGTTTCAATAACCATTAACTAAGTATTAGAGATTTGCGAGAACCCGAAATTATCGAGTTAAGACGTGACCAGAATTTTATTCGGGATCGGGATGGGTTCTAAAGAATATTCGAAAGTTTCGGGTTCCAACACACCTCTACCAGAAGGAATCATAATAATATTTTTGTTTACCCAAGGTACAAATGGAAATTAGTTTACCAGATGAGCACGGACGATTCCAAATCCTTAACATTCATACAAGCAGAATGAGGGACTACAAGAAAATAGCTCCTGACGTTGATCTGAATGAATTAGCCACGCTAACTAAAAACTTTAGTGGCGCAGAATTAGAAGGTCTAGTCAGGGCTGCACAAAGTACTGCTATGAATAGATTGATCAAAGCCTCTAGCAAGGTAGAGGTCGATCCTGCAGCGATGGAGAAGCTTATGGTTTCCAGAACTGATTTCCTTCATGCTTTAGACAACGATGTTAAACCTGTAAGTATTCAATGAAGGAGGAGTATTAAAAGATTTATAATCATTGTTGCATTAAAAACATTTTATGTATTTTATACTTCTAGGCATTTGGCACCAGCGCAGAACTTTTGGATCATCTTCTTATACGTGGAATTATTAACTGGGGTAAACCAGTGGCTGAAATTTTGTCCGATGGTAATCTTTACATTCAGGAGGCTCGATCTACTGAGGGTTCTGGTCTTGTATCAGTTCTCCTGGAAGGACCACCTAATAGCGGAAAAACTGCTCTTGCTGCACAAATTGCAAAGAATTCCGATTTTCCATTTGTCAAGGTATGTTCACCAGAGGACATGGTTGGTTTCACCGAATCTGCGAAATGTCTTTCAATTCGGAAGGTAAGATCATTGTTCTAGTCAATTAAATTAAATTACAGAGGCAGTAAAAATATCATTGAAAACCGATTTTACATTTATCATTTTAGGTATTCGACGATGCATATCGCTCACAACTTAGCTGTATTCTAGTCGACAATATTGAACGCTTGTTGGATTATGGACCTATCGGGCCTCGGTATTCGAATTTGACTTTGCAAGCGCTTCTAGTTCTATTGAAGAAACAACCACCACGTGGTCGCAAATTATTAATCCTGTGTACAACAAGCCGCAGGTAAAATGTCTCATTTTCGTAATTAAAATTCTGAAGAAAACATGTAACAGTTTTATCGCAACTGTTAACATAACATTAATGATTAATGTACCTCCAGGCAAGTGTTGGATGACATGGAAATGTTATCAGCATTCAGCACAACGCTGCACGTACCCAATTTGTCGAGTCCCGATCATCTTTTGAGCGTTCTAGAAGAATTGGACCTTTTCACCAAAAAGGAAATAACATCTTTACATTCTAAATTTAAAGGAAAGAGGTAAATTTACAATTACACATTGAAGAAAAGTTTTGTATAAAACTATATGAACATAATAATTTAAACATTGTACATTTTGTTACAGGATATTTATTGGTATAAAGAAATTGCTATCTTTAATTGATATGGCACGTCAAGTAGAACCGAGCTACAGAGTCCCCAAATTCCTTTCCAAATTAGAAGAAGAAGGGGGACTAGAATAATAAGTACTTAATTATGAAATTATTTATGTAGAAATGAATTAGATGTCGTTTACCGAAAAACAATATATCTATTGAGCAATCGACCGATTTGCATTCAAATGCACGTTAAACGTAAATGAGTTTAAAAAGAATACAGTTATTGTTACAAGCTATATACGTGTGTTATAGAGGAAAGTAAGAAAAGCATTTAAATTATTTGTAAAGTTGATAAAAATATTTTTTTATGCTTTCCACAAGTCATTTGCATTTCTTGACATTTAAAAAAAATAATGTTAGTATATGTTCAATGCAATGCAATCGAAAAAATTCAGTATTTATAACTTATTTTAATTTTCCGGTATTTTATTGTGATCTTTCAATGGATGATTTATTACAGTAACCCTTCAAAAGGTTCGCAAGTAACGATTTCAACAATTTTAAATGCGACATTATTTGGATAACATTTAGTTATACTTACAGTAAAATATTTTATTATTGCATTAATTCAGTAATGAGTTTAAGAACTAGTTGTAAAGTATTAGTACTTATGACGTAGGTATAATAGTATGGCACCACTTTCAAGTTTTGGTTATCAACCATTGTACTCTACTTATCAATCATTGTATAAAAATGGAAAGAAGATTTTACATTCAAATTTTATGAAGGTAAAATATACGAATCTTCTGAAGCGTTACTGTACATGAGTAGCTTCCAGTGAAACTAGCTAGCAATTTCCAATGAAACTTCACAGTTTCAAGAAAATTGTATGACAGATGTACAGTTGAAATGTAAAAAGGAGAAAATATAATAACCGAAGGGTATAATTTCTTTTCGCAGTATATAACTGCACAACTATCTATCTTAAAATAAATTAAACATTTTCCTTATGTTGTGATCGCTTTAAAAAATCAATTGTTTTTATATTCGATGATAGTATGTAAATGTGAAGTAGTCGCGATACATTTTTGTCTGTAGTATACATATGAGATTTATCTCTGCAAATTGCGCGGGAATGTTTTCTTTAATTTATTGTTTTTACTTTATAGTGATATAGATCTGTTCAGTTACCAATAAAAGTAACTTTTGTAATAGTTGCCACAACTATTTATTTATTAAAAAATTTAGATTATTATACATATTGTAAACATATATTTTTATGCCTCCATTTGTATGTATTGTACATCCGTAATCCGTATACCTATTTGCTGTGTGACTATTACTATCAGGAAAATTATTGTAATTCTTGTTGTAAATGTATGTATGTATTTGGTTGACTGATGTTAGTAGGCTCATAATTAGTACCTCTTAGGTCTTAGAAGTATCTTTGATGAGAATTAGTATGAAATCATTCCAAACGTATTATGTATAATGTATACTAATATTTATTTTATTATATATATATTATCTGGAAGACTATGACATAATGTTATAATTTCAGTTTAAAAGTTTTAATCTATAATTGGCTATATCATGTTAGTAATGTTAAATTACAGTTTCATGACAGTACATTTATGCGTCGTGTAATAATTTAAAAATTGTTCAATTTGATGTTTGTATATAACATTAAATTGCTTATAAGGGAAGTTGTACACTATGTTAAACTATCTCTTATGCTCGACAAATAATGTAACGTGGATCATATCTCTGTACTTGAAAATAATATCTATATGTAATAACATAATGCAATAATAAACTTATATCTTTCAATTATGTTATTATAAATTAACCATTTCTTATATTTTATGTGAAACATATCCTCTGTGTCCTAATTATGGTTAATAATTTAAATTACTCGTTTGGGTTTTGAAAAATGCAGTAATAAGGCTCAATGAAAACATAACTTATTTGAAATTATTATTCTGTATTATTTTTGTCTTCATACTTTAAAATGAATATGGCTGTATTACACATTTAACTTACAATTCACACCTATATTTACACTTTTATAAGCAAAACAATCTTTGTATATATGTATAAGATAAATTCATCTAAGTATAAAGTGTATGTATAATTCCAAACAGCACATTTTTAATGTATCTATTCTAAAAAAAGAACGTAAAAGAAAAAAGACAAACGAAACATTTACATGTAGTACAGATTACAATCTACGAGTATATGTTCTACAGCAAACATTTTTACAAACATTTGTAATCCTATACAGTAATATACAATTTTTATACAGATAGTTTTTTCAATTTGTAGTGCCTTGCGGTAATATACCTCAAGTTCCCAAAAGTCTCAAATGATCTTCGTGTTGTGTGCGTTTAAAACTTTGTAATTAATGTGATAAAAAATTCATTAGGATGTATGCAACTGATTTAAGTTAATTGAACTAATCGGAATTATGGCTGCAATAAACAATTTGCAAATTCGTAACATATAGTAGTCTAATAATTTACATTGCAAGAATTAAAAAATTTGTAAAATTAATCTGTTGGGATCACTTTCACGATATTTACATAATTTAACCATTAAAATCATGAAGGGATAAATTTGAATGTACGTATTAAACATGTATGCACATATTCACGTATGTGCATAAATACATATAATATATACAAACGTGTATACATACGTATTCAATGATACTGGGGAACTTAATTTACTATGAATATATATAAAAATAATGCGCATATATTTTGTGTATAAGTCCTCTTTCTTAGATTTCTTATTCGTTTCTTTAATGATATATTGTAGATCCTCTAGATTTGAAAAATACGGTAAGTAAAAAAATTAACATAGTGTAAGTATTATACAAATTTCGTTATGACGAACCATCAATATACATGTGTTTTACTTCATCATAAAATTATTCATATCTTATTTAACGTTCAATACGCTGCTGCTCTGTAACTTTTGCGATCAACAGTAAAAAGACTTTACAAAAGAAAAACAAGATTTAGATTATCACATAAATCTGATATAAACATCTACAATACCTCTTCCCTATTACATTATTTTTCTTTATTCTTGTTCGTGCCAGTGATCGCAATTATAATTCATCCTTTCCTTCTACTTTAATTTACACAAAGATAAAGGTAGTTAATATATATGTGTGTGTTTATATACATATATATTATATTATATAAAATATATAAACATACATACATAGTATATTGTTTGTGTGTGTATATATATATGCGTGTGTGTGTATAAATGTATGTATAAACATACATAGTATATTGTGTGTAAATATTGTATATATAGTATATTATATTATATATAATATGTACAATCAGAAAATGTATATTATATATGACTATTTTCCATGTGCTTTGAGTACTTGGCAGTATTTAGGCACCTTACTTATCCTTCAAGGAAAGAACAATTTATATACCGGGTGAATCACAAAAAATTACTCTGTTACTGTTATAACAGTCCGATGAAAAATGTTTTTATCTAATTTTTTTAATGTTATGATACGTTTACGAGTTCGCCTTGAAATCCTCTTACCAGATAGGCGCAAAAAAAATTATATGTTTATTTGCAAAAAATTCATGGCGACCTTGAAAAAACATAAAAAAAGAGTTGACGAAAAAATTTTTATAATCACGTTAAAGCTCTCTTGAAACCATGCAAAAACTGATAAAAACATTTTCGATCGGACAGCTAATAACATAGTAATCTCTACTGATCACGATTCGTGATTCACCCTGTATTTCACACATGTTATAGTAAAAATTTCGCGTGATACGTAATTTCATAACATGTTTTTAGGATCTTCTTTCTATGTAAATGATGTCAACAAAATGAGGATATTTAAAATAATATCGATTCCGATAGCATATTCAATCTTCACTTATTCTAAACAGAATAGTTTGCTTATTTTTTATATATTATTGTAATGTCTATTATTCTTTTTATGAAATAAATAATCCTGGTGTGGAAGCATGACAAGTATACAATGCATTTTTGTTTCGAATGAATTGGTTGAGCGCGCGTTGTTCGTTTAAAAAATTCTTGAATTCTTAACTTTACGATTCGTATTTGAAGTACATGTGTGTAACATGTTTGCATAGAAAGATAATGCATGCTAGGTTTATCACACCACACTGATAATATTTTATAGAAGTTTAAAGCATAAATTTGGAACACTTAGTACGAAGTTTAGAACGTAGATACATCAACAATATCATGTTTATCCTTAATAATACTCAAGTACGCCTGAATAATATCTATTGTAAGTATGCGTGTAAACAATCCTTATATTCTTGTATCATATGCGAATCAATACCTGTTTCGCGTTAAGTCATGTTACAAGCACTGTGTTAAGTGTTCGCAAATTTTCTCGTAAAGATAATACTATTTTACATATGCAAAGTGTATAAACACAGATCATGTATTTTTCCCGTTTCTAAATAACAATTATATAGAAAATATTCTTAACATGTACATACACTGGAGAAAAGTTTTCAATATCGGTTAAAAACAACATTTGTGACTTGTATTTTATATCAACCAGCACCAAGCGAACTTACATGCTCGAATAATCTGAATCTTTGTCCTTCTTACATTCGATTACACAATTTCCTTATTTTACAAATACTTTGTTAATACATAATCGAGTCTAACTTACAAGCACTGAGAAGGGCAAAGGCTTTCCTTTAATGAACAATAGTCCTTATTCTTGCTTTAAGGTTAAAAAGACTATAAATATTTCTGTTAATAATGTCGAAATTAATAAAATACCCATTTCTTCGAGAGCGATATATTTGAAATTCACTAATGGTGTGCATTTAATCAAAACTCATACACGAACATAAAGACTTAATATTAAAAACAAGCTTAATCAATGTCTGTGCTGAATTTTTAATTGATTTCTTTTCATCATTTCAGTTAACAAAATGCGGAAAAAGAGAAGGTTGTACAAAAAATTTTTAACAACAGATCTCTTAATAACTGTATCTTCATTATGGCACACGAAGGAAAATCACTCTATTTGGACTTTCAGTGATTCACCTCATAATTAGTAGGGCATGACGAATTATCTACTACGACTATTTAATATTAATATCACAAATGTTTACATTTAATGCTTTTGAATTAGTTCAAATTTTATACTCGATTAGAGCTGCGTCTAGGTAAACTGTCCTAGCATTTCAGCGCGTTATTAGACTCTCAGTCATCTCCACTGCAGAGAAATATTGTATGCTGACATAGTCAGGAAAATATATAATTAAAAAATAAGCGTGGCAACAAGACAAATCACGATGGCTTGCAAGATGGAAATTTTTTAACGCTAATGCATGAAATTGGTTTACGCCATCTTCGTTTACTCTGATGTGAATTCGTTTTGCTGTTGTGACTATTCCATGTAGTTTTTTGGTCTTCACTGGTTCTGTCCATTTCTTGATGCCTTTTTTCCTCTGTATAAAAAAAAGAAGAACGAATTCAGTTAATACCTGTTACATACTTTCGTTTTAAGGGTTAATATCAGTCAAACTTTTTAAAAATCTAAACTTAAGTATGTATGTAAAATTGACAACTATACTTGATCATGCAATACTAGAATATAACAATTAATAATATTTTTAAAACACAATTTAATTGCTACTGCTTATGATTTACTGTGTGCATAATGCATTGCAAAAGCTAAGCCATAAAATTAATAGAAGCAAACATTGCTCAGTTGAAGATGTCAATACAATAATTGCTGTATGTGAAGTTTTAAATGTTATAAAGGGGCAAAACAGGGTGTACACTATATAGAGAGTACCCGTTTTTGTCAGCTCGCAACATCATAGGTAGATATAAGTGTGACATTGTTACAGAATGGTGCATGTCTTTGATAAGAATACAAGTAGTCGATTTGAAAAAGATTGTTCATTATTCCGTTTAGAATCTGAAAAGCAAAAGCTATATTTTATTGAATTGTCTATATGCTTTTCTGTTGTTATGATTACAATTTACATTGATTGAAGTTTTTAAGTAATAGTTTTTTCGGCATAATAAGAAACTGGATTCAATCGAATGTTCTTTTAGTAACAATAATTATTATTTCTTATTTGTTCAGAATCTGTTTCTTTCTGCAATAATAAAGTATACTCTAGAAATTTCAATTTACACAAATTTCCATGCAAATACTCTTCATTGTTAAGACATAATTAATAAATACAAATTAAACAAATCATGTGTAACCACTAAATAATATTATTTTTCTAATTGTAACAATACGTAAGTAACAATCTATCACGCAAATGATATTTTTCAGCAACAATATATTAAGCGTCAAATGTGTATCAATATCAAAGATTCTTACACTTTTTTTTACATAGTTCCATACATGCAAGTTTTAATGCATTTATCTTACCTTTGTATTAGTTAAAAATATACATACAATATTAAGTACAATGATAACATGAAAGTTTAAGCTTTGATACGTAATTTTAATACCATACTGCATGATGCAAAATGAGAACTGTTAGAAGATTGCATACCATTTAGTTGATGTTCAGTGTAATACGTAGGATTGTCGTCACCTCCGTAATGATATTCCATCAGGTACGGTAGTACGGTCATACTGTGCCATTTATGTCCTTTAAGAGGAGGTATAGGCACTTCTTCGTGTGTTCTAGGATGCCTGCATATAGTCCATGGATGCTTTCTAACTTGTTGTAAATTAAATCTTTTATCTGAATCTTTTTGTAACATTCCGTGTATGAGTGATCTCAAAGGCTCTTCTACTTCCTCAGGTATTGTATATTCACCTTTTCCTATATTCTCATATAATTTATAAATATTATCGCCTTGGAAAGGATATTGACCTGTTGTTATATTGTACCTAGAAATTGCAAGAATTTATATTATCTTTAAAGCAAAGAATTCAGTTGTTATATTTGCTAGAGGTGTGCGAAAATTTTGAGAACCCGACTTGATTTTCAACCCAATGCTTTCCCGACTAGTTCTCAGCATTGGGTACACAACACTATCGAGTGCTCACACATCTCCAGTTGTTATACTTGCACATAAATAGAAGCACACTTACAGTGTAACTCCGCTGCTCCATATGTCTACCTTAAAACCAGAAAACGTTTCACAGCCATTTGCAATTTCAGGAGGCTGAAATGCTGGTGACCCTTGTCCCATTTTACATATATCGTCTTCGGAAAACATGTCTAACGCCTGACAATAAAACAAAAAAAAAAAACATAAAACAATAGTAAATAAAATATAAGATATTACTTCAGAAGGTACAAAATATAAGTTGGCTATATACCTCGGCAACTCCAAAATCACTAATCTTTAAAGTGCCATCTAAAGCCAGCAACAAATTTCCTGGTTTTATATCTTTGTGTACTATTCCTTTACTGTAAAGATATTCTAAACCATCCAACAATTGACAGAAATAGTCATGTGCTTGCCAAAGAGGAAGCTTTTTAAGAGGTGTGCTTCCTAACATATCCTGTAAAAGATCTAATAAATAGAGATCGAATTGATGTCAAATTCCATGCAGACTTATGTTTCACAGAACAATTGCATGAAATAATATGTCCTTCCCAAATATATAGGTCTATAGAATGAAGAATTATTATTGCAGTTATTATTCAAGTAACGCTTCTTACGAAAATAAACACTATTGTTTAAGAAATAACCTTTATCTTTCGAATTAATTACATAGGACTTTGCACTTAAGTAGGAACACCTAAATATCTCTGTTACTTTGTAGTTATACAAAAACCTGATCTAAACTCATTCATTTACAACAAGTCTTATCATTCCTCATAAAATAAAGTATTAGACTATCTCTATGAACAAGCATTAGTTTACCTTACTAAAATTAATATTCAAATTACAATATCTTTTAAACTATAGGGATATAGGAATGACAAGTATGCCCCTCCCCCTGGTGAAAAGTTGTTCTCTTGCTACATGTTTCCTATTAAAGAAGGATAATGTTGTATTAACAAATATTTTTATACAACCATAAATAACAGAAATGTGGGTGTTTCTTTTCGGATGCTCTTCCCTTTGTAATATCATGATTAAAATATTAACTGCTTGGAAAAAATAGAATATCAATTTGTGCAAATGTATATATGCGTGTCGCATTCTAAAATAAACCGTATAAGGCTTTTAAAATTTACCTGTAATCCACATACACAAAATTCCATAACTAGGTACATCTTCTCCTTTTCATCATTATATAAAACATCTACAAGGTTAATTACATTCTTATGTTTTAATATCCTTAATAGTTTTATCTCCCTGTTAACGAATGTGAACAAATAGTATTTAGAATTACAGGCACTAATTATGTTCATATATTGTATATATACATATATAATTTAAAAACAAAAGTGTGTTCTTTTCAAACATTAATATTGTCTTTAGAAAATAATATATAGATTAAGAATTTTACTGTGTAACATTTATGTATTTTGTTATAAAATCATGTTTGATAATATGTTTGTAGTATGTATGACATATACTATAGTTTTCTATTTATAATATTTAATTTACAAAATTCGTTAGATATTTTCATTGCATATATTATTATAATTTCTTGTACATTTGTTTTTGTTATAATATAGTATTCGTGAAACCAGACTCTTATGTATTTGACTTTTTAAATAATACAATATGCTTGGTATGTTAAATTGGTGTATATGATTTGTCATTTTCTTGATTATTAACTTTGCTAGATCAACGCATCATTGGATAATTTATGTGTTATATCTCTCAACTGATTTAAGGAGTTTGCCATACACGCATATGAGAGAAACATAATCTTAGAAACATATAAAGTATATATTTTTCATCTTTTCGTATTAGTTTTCATATAATAATCTTCCCTAAAAAAAGAGAGACAAAACATGAAAAATTTTTTCTCTGTCTTGAATAATACTTCTGATATTTACAGAAACTTTAATAATGATAATACTTGATTATTATAAAAAAAGTAACATGAAAATTAAATCTATGAAATGTATGATAGTCGAAAAGTATTATATCAGTTTGACATTTCATGCACACCGATCTAGTACATAGTGTAAATGATTGAAAGTGATTCATAATGAATTTTGTAATCGAAATAGAAAGCTGTTCTGGAAGAATATGAAAATTAATTAATCGTACCGTTGAACGTTAAGCTCTCCATTTGGGATTCTACGAAGTTTCTTCCTTTTTAAAATTTTCACGGCTCTACGACAAAGTGTCTCTGAGTCCATCACTTCTTTCACCTTTCCGTAACTACCTTCACCAAGAACATCACCCATAACATATTTACCAATAAATTTACATTTTTTCTTTTTCTCTTCATATATAATCTGATCAGAATCCACCCTATGGAAGAACATGTTGACTTCATCCAAATCGTAGTTCGGATCATCGTTAATCCACGTAACTGGCTCGATATCTTGAAATATTCCATCGTCGATTTCTTCGTCGTCCGGGTCACATATTGTGATCCTATTGTCCATTTTTCACAACTCTAAATTGGACTAAACTGTTACTCGAAGCCACGCAACTTTAACCTAAAACACGACCGGCACCACCATTGTTGTGAATTACAGCTGTATGCGGCCACGGCTTGTGATAACAAAGGATTCGGATCGTCATTTCAGTTTCGGAATACATACATATACTGCCCCTCAAAAGTATGCGGATACTTTCTTAATTGCAATTACCTACAAATAGTATTAAATTTTATAATACATCTTTCACTGTATCAGTAAACACAGTTTACGAATAATTCACTTAAATATTTTATATACCAATAATAATTATTATTATCATAGAATATTATATTTCTATATTCATGATATTTATCTGCAGATAAAACAAAAAACTATTCAAAAACGTAGATTATCTTCAGCTTTAAATTATTTGAAACAATTTAAATAATTAAATGAAATACTAATGGGTAAACATTCTTTAAATTTAGTAGTAAACACCGTTCAATATTATTAATTTATATTATATAGATTCACAAAAATTATAACTGTTTCCATACTTTTGAGCGACTGTGTACATCAATGTACATCGACTATATTAGCGGCTGAATTTGAAAGTATGCCGACTTGTTTTACATAAAAGTAATTGTCCTATCGACGAATCTCGTATTTTCAAAAAATATTATATAATTTTCTATAAAAATATATAAATATATTTTTTTCGAATTGATTATTGAAAGATGATTTGTACTAGTTTGTACTTAAAAAAGGACAATATACACAGTAGACGTAATTTTTATTGAAACCTTTTTTTATATATTTGCATAAAAATTAATATAACATAATTAATAAAATCAGTTTTATATATGTATATAGGTTTGTTGATGTGCGAAATCTCGTCATATATATATTCTTTTTTGCACAAGAGAAATTGCGAAACATTTTTATGATTTCATATATTTCATGTAAATACATATTAGGAAAAATAATTAATTAGTAATAGTACGGACTCTAATGTAAGAATGAAAATGTTTGTGTTCACTTTTTGTATAAAAAATGTGTCTACCAATAAATAATACTTATGATGTATTACTGAAAATTAGAAACTCATTTGAATGTTTTTTATATTATTGTACACAGTATTCTTTTAATCCTGTATGCCTATCTTTCAAATTTATACAAATGTATAATCGTTATATGATATGCCCTTTCTACAATTATATACAATACATAGAATGTATCACTTAATTATTACTAAAAAAGATGTCCAAACAGACAAATTTTCTAGATACCTCCTCATGATTTTAAATAAAAACCATAAAGTTTATTAAAAAATTATACCCTTGGATAAGGGAGATACTTTATATCGTACACAATGAAAACGTAAATGTATCTTTTGTGTGGTGGTTTCGTCAATGGTGATGACCAGTTGTAATCAATGAAGGCAACAATGAACCGATCACTAAAACTAATATTTCTTTAACTTTGAGCCCTGAAGGAGACACTGCCATGTTGTCACCAGTTGGTAAATGGGTATAATTGCTATTTCTCGTCATTAATTCTGGCAGAACATGCACAGTCGCAACATATAGGAATGTGCCTGCACTAAATAACATTGCTAAGCCAGTTGCATTAACATTACTAAGAGTTTCTTTTCCTTCCTACAAGAAGTGCAATTGCAACATGTTAACATTTAAATAAATTAAAAGTTGGTTCTTTTATAACTAAATAATTACCTTTCCAATACCAAAATAAGTTAGAAGAGCAAGGCAAGGTGCAGCAAGAGAAAACACCAAGAGATGCCTACTTATTTTTTTTCTATCTACTCCTTCATGAAGTAAAAATGATACAAGACCAAATGCAGCTGGAGCCTGTAGAAGATTGGTAATTCAATTTTTAAAATTCACTGCAATTTTGTGTTGCATCTTCTATATCCTAAATGAAAATAATATAGTACAGCTTGTTATTCTTTTTACCTTATGCAGCATTATTGCTAAAAATACAATTATTTCTACATCAGCTTGTGATGTAGTTGCAGCAGCTCCTAATGCAACTCCATCAGCTGCTGCATGAACTACAAGACCCAATGTAGCGGTAACGCTTCTTTCTCTTCCTCCGCTTCTTCTAGCTGAGCACTGATCAACCAGAAGCATAAATACAAAACCAAGTATTAAACTAATGCCTATTAAGGAGTGAGGATCATCTAAAAAGATAAAGATAAAAAACAATAAATTAATTCAAATTAAACAACGTTGACCTTTCCAAATAATTTAATTGACTTTAAAACCTAAGATTGTGTTTAAACATCTTTAATATGTTAGCTACCATATTAGAAACAAAATTTAATTTCTTGTAATTTCTTGTTCTATTTGACAAAACTGTTTGGTTGCACATACTTTAGAGATTGTATTAATAATGTTCGTAGAACAAAATAATTAAACTCTACAGTTGTAATTCAAATCTGTAGTTAATACTAACTGTGAAAATCTTGATGGCTGTTGCCTCCACCAGTAAACAATGCTCTTATACCTTCAGGTATTATCACAGCTAACGCAGTGCCAACAAGAAGTCCAGCACCGAGTATCGAAGTCAGTTGTAATTTGTCCTAGAAATATTAAAGGTTCATGATGTTCATGATCATGGAGAGTTCTTTGTAGCATCTGTAACCAGTAGTTCAAGTGCATGATAATTACAGAAAATAATCGATAAGAAAGATCTTTTATTCTTCTGTCCATCATGCAGTGGCAAACAAATTACCTCGGACAAATTCATGACTAAAGGCAACGATCCAGAAATACAGGAACCAATTAGCATCACTAAAGAAAGCATCCATAGTACCGAACTTTCTTCCATTTTTTCCAGATGTATTTTCTCAGTAAATGGAAAGTGTTTATTTTATGTAATTGATACTTTCATATTTTCGTGGCAACTGAACAACCACATGTGTCGTATTTATCGAAACAATTCCATTTTTATCTATTCCGTTCCTTGCTTCCTGACAATCCAGCACAATCTGTTTTCGTCTACGTAGCAATTTTCGCGGTGAATACCACAATACCAGTGAATACTGTGAGTATGACAACGACACGAAACCAACCCACTTTCACAACCATAGAAGAAGCAGCATAACATAAGATGTAATAAAATACAATTTTTCATTGATCTCCTCGGTCCGAGATCTGATCTGATTACAACTATAAATGTATCTCAACATATGGATATCAGTGCGGAACTATTTAAAACAGTACTATATATAATTTCTACACTACACGAATGATAAACTATACTACAGGAATAATGCATCCAATGTCCCTGAACTTCGAAAAAAAAAGATCAGTGAACTCAAGCCTACATAGACTATATAGGTAGTTTCACGGAAAATACTTGCTTGTGTGCTTGTTAGACTTTATCAAATGCTGTTTAATCTCGATTTGAAGTGTAAGTACCTAAAGCTGCCTAAAACTCAATAATCATTTCAATGTCACACCCGACGTTACCGATAATTCAACATTTTCGGGTATGTACTGTTAGCAAGTTTAAAGTATTTGTACACCTCGTTTGTTCTACGAGGTAATCTACTAATTCATACAACAACAACTTTCAGATACAATCTAGCATTTAATTTGCACGTTCTACACATTATACCAATTATATAGATATAACCACTTTGTTGCAAAGTTTATTCGTTCTAATTCAAACACGAATCTTTAACCAATCGCGACAATGTGCGTGACGGCAGGGGATCGCTATTGGCCGAAGAATCGCGTTAGAGTTAGAACGAATACAATTTTGCTAGCCATTATCTGGCGCGCGCACAATTGGAAAATTTGCGAGAATTGGTTATTATTTACAGTCCTCTAGCGGTGAATTATAGAGGTATCGCCCTCAACAATCCTGTGACATATACAGTGTAAACAAACAATATTTATTAAGTTCGTAACGAAGCCTAACCTACAATTAGTACAACTGTTTTCATAAAGTATCATTGCGATTGTTTCTGATATAATTAATAATAATCAATTCGATTTCCTTTGCGCGTTAGAATAATCATTTTTAAAAAATTTGAACTATCTCATTAGATGGCAGGAAGATCAGCGATCGACAGCGCCTCTGTCGGAAATGTCGATGTACTAAACAGTAAGTGATTTGTAACGAGTTGAGCGAGACAAGTGATTAAAAAATGGCATCCGCGACGACGTCGCACAATGAGGTTTCGCAGGAATTTTCTGTCAACAAACTTATTCGTGTCGGTTATTACGACCTGGAGAAAACTATTGGCAAGGGGAATTTCGCCGTCGTTAAAATGGCTACCCACGTCGTGACGAAATCGAAGGTGAGTCCGTTGTTAATCCATTTTTCTTGCAAACAGAGTATCCGTCATTTTGTCGTTATATCTTCGGATAACGCTGTGGACACGCAAATTTTGTGTTATTTTACGGCTCCCGATAGCTTTTTATGTAACAACAAGTTGTCACAGCACAAGGGGAACTAACAAGTTCAAAAAATATATCGCGAAACGATATTACCAACAGACACTGCTACATCGATTGAAATATGTTTCCTCGATGTTTTTCAAATTATTACCAGTTATTATCTGGCTGAATCGGCTGTAGAAATAAAAAGAAAAATTGTCTACGTTAGCTTATAGAACAATTTATCGATGCGATTCATGTCTACGTACGCGATGTATGTTTTTTTAACTTACGTTCGTTATATGTCGCTTTTTTTCCTTTGTATATTCTTCACTGCTTTATACCAGAATCAATTCAAATACTCCTGTTTTGCAATCTATTGATAACACGGGTTAATTTTTAGAATGAAGTACATGCTGTGATATGTAAAATTCATTTTTCTTGAATAAAAAAATGTTTGAATGTAATGTTTGCAAGTAATAAAGATATTATTTGTAAATATATCATAGCTCGCGAATATGTATTATTATTTTTAGTTTTGTCAAGCATGTTTCTAAACATTTAAATTTATAAACAACAACGTACCATATACATATGTCACTGTATGTTATTCCATATAATTCTTCCTAAATTTTTGTGTGACTACTGAGATTTATATTTAATAACTGTTACGGTAAGTCCTGGATACTTTATAATTATAGTTTTATTACAGGTGGCTATTAAAATAATAGACAAGACAAAATTAAACGAGGAAAATTTGGCTAAAATTTTTCGCGAAGTACACATAATGAAACGATTAAGGCATCCACACATTATAAGGTTGTATCAAGTAATGGAGACAGAAAAAATGATATATTTAGTTACCGAATATGCACCTGGAGGAGAAATATTCGATCATCTTGTGCGAAATGGAAGAATGCCAGAACCAGAGGCAAGAAGAATTTTTCGTCAGATTGTTCTTGCTGTTCGTTATCTTCATCAACAAAGAGTTGTTCATCGAGATTTAAAGGTCAAGATTCATATTTGTACCCTAAATAGTTTTACGCATCGAAGATATTAATGAGCGGAACAAGTTACATGTGATTTTATGCAATGTTATGCTTCGCTGTTGTAGGCTGAGAATTTACTACTTGATGCAGACAATAATATAAAACTTGCAGACTTTGGATTTAGTAATGAATATACTCCAGGTGTCCCGCTTAGTACTTGGTGTGGATCACCACCATATGCTGCACCTGAAATTTTTGAAGGGAAGCAATATGATGGTCCAAGAGCTGATGTATGGGTATGTCATGGTTTCTGGAAGTGTTAGCTTTTTAAGTATACTAATTATATAATTCTTTATCAAATGTTCAATTTCAGAGCCTTGGTGTTGTTTTATATGTATTAGTTTGTGGTGCATTACCTTTTGATGGGCCCACAATGCAATTATTACGCTCTGTAGTTATCTCAGGAAAATTCAGAATACCATTTTTTATGTCTGCGGGTATATCTTGTTCCGTATAATTCTGTTGTTTAACATACACGACTTTGTTACTGTTGTAATAATCGCATTTATTTTTGTAGAATGTGAAAAGTTGATTAGACATATGTTGGTAGTAGAACCTGAAAGGCGTTTAAGTATTTCACAAATTTTAGCACACTCCTGGATGGGTGGAGATGGTGTCACAGAACCAGAACCAGGAGGGTAAATATAAATATATTGTGTTATATATGAAGAATGAATAATCGTATTGTATAATACTTTAATCTTCTATTCGTAGGTGTAATTCGGAAAATGTGCCACTACAGTTAAATCAGTTAGTAATAGAAAATATGTTAAGATTACCAGGACTCAGTGCAGACACATTATTGAAAGCTGTTCAGGGGAATGCTTTTGATCATGTATCAGCGATATATAATCTTCTTGTTGATCGGTTAGAACCAACAATGCCTAGTTTACCTAGTATTCAAAGTTTACCAGGAGATTATGCTCCGGATGGTGCTCATCAATTAGAGAAGGTAAAAATTATAAATATTCCACTTGAAGATGCATTATTTCTACGAAAACCCGAAAATGTCGGGAACCTGATAGTCGGGACAGGTTGGGAAAGCATCGAATCGAAACTAGTCAGGTTCTCGGGATTATTTCCGAGAATATTAGAGAATCCTGATATATTCGAGAACCTGAATATGCTAGAAAATTTCTAATATTCTTGGGAATCAATCCTGATCCCTAATAAAATTGACGACCCGACCCGACATTTTCGGGTTTTCATAAACCTCGAATTATTTCTGTAATTTTCCGATATTTCCCTTTTCATAAAGTTTGGTGACACCGAAGCAGAAACAGAAGAGAGAAGTGGGATGCAACTTACGCCTGGCACACCTTACCATACCACAAGAAGACATACAGTTGGACCTGGTGACACAGCTCATCAGCCATCAACACCATATCCATATAATTATAATCACAACACAGGCGATCCAACATTGCGACTCCTTCCTATACTACAGTGTAACAACACTGATCCTCAAGTGTTACCTCATACAAATTTGCCATTAAACCTTCCTCTAGTTCAACATCAGCCTCCTCAAAACTTTCAAATCAAGGATCAACATTTGTTAAAACCACCTCCTGTTATGGGAGCAAGTGAGTAGCATGACATGAACTATATTTAATGCCATCAATTATGTCCACTTTTAATAAGTATTTCACCGATTGCAGCGGGAAGCTTTGGAAGAAGAGCTTCGGATGGTGGAGCTAATCTTCATGTTTTCTATCAACAACATGGTAGTAACTCTGGTAGTGGTGATGATGGGGGATGGAGTCAACCTGGCAGTAGGGAACACTTACAACCAGTAAGACACAAAAGTAGTTATCATATATTATTAGGTTGTGGCATATGAAATCTTATAAAGCATTTTGATCAAGAAATGCGATATATTCGTAGTGCAACCAGACGGTGATTCTACATGTAAAAATAAATCGAGAGAAAGGAATTCTATGCGACAACCTAATACTATCAATTCATATATCGTAACGAATTTTATATTACTTTCAGATTCCGACTGGAAGTCCAACGCTTGTACCATGTGCTCAGTCGTTAAATGTAGGAGTCAATAATGGTAGCGGAGATACAAATGGCAATAACAGTGGCAGTGGTAGTGGAGGCAGTGATAGAAGACGACGAAGCGGTCTTACTGCCGTCATGCAAAGACCAGGTATTGTGGGTTATATCTTTCAGGTATTTGCGTGCACAAAAATCGGTGCACTTTATTATACCGTACTTCATTATCACCACGATGAGATTTTATTATTACGATTTGCTGTATCAGTTAATTTAAACGCTTGTTTCTTCGTTTTTGAAGCTGTAAGTATGATCATTATGCCTTGTTCTCTTTGCCATTTCAGCATTTGTATATTGATATGTTTTTTTTATTATAGTGTTACTATGCATGTTTCCTTTTTCAAAGAGTCAATAAGTAAACTGTATTTTTAGTTAGTATGTTGCATATCAAAAATATGCATATTCGTTGTCATTTAAAGCAACATTTATTCTACTATTTCATATATACTTTCTATATGCAGTATACGTTTACGTGTTTAAAATAAGTGAAATAATTATCATACTATTTTAATTTATTGCGCGCTATATACGTATATTCTTGAAATTGTTAAGTTTCTAATTCTCATAGATAGAATTACATTTTTGTTGCCCTATTTTATAATTTGCATATATAAATACTTTATTTATCACATCTTTTTTAATATCCTTTGATTTTAGCCTTCACTTAGTGTTTTATTTGATTTTATTTTTGGTTTTTGCATGGTTTTTTTGTGTCTACTGCACTGCCATGCCTCGTTGGTTGGTAATATGCATGTAGTTATAAATCCGGAAATGGTTATGGAGGTGGAAGCTAGGATGAATAGAGCTTACCTCCCATCACGGCTCTTACCGTCTCACCTTAGAGGATCGACACTTCCACATCACAGGAAGACTTCCTTGTACCATGCTAGCACTGGTAATTTTTGTGTGGTTTTTCGCATACTGTATAGATAAGAAACATTTGCTCTTAAGTGTTATTTTTTCACTATTAACATTGTTACACGTACCGTTAATCGTAAATATGATATTTGAGTGCATGATTAATGACAGGAAATAATGAAACAAATTATTTGTGTCCCACTTTAATTTATAAAGGGTATCAAACCTTGCTGAATTATATTTCTCTTTGTTAATAAGGATATTTGATCTCATACTTTTGGTCGATAGTGTGTATGTATATATACAGGGTAGACCAAAATTCGTGGTAGAAATAAGATAGTGTGGCACAAAGTGAAGTAAAAATGAAAAATAACAAAATCGCGTTTCGGTTTTGAGGAAAATGACTTACTATGATCGTTTTTGTATACAATAACGTGCCTCCTGTTTCCACGAGACATCTTCTACTGGTTACAAATCTTCCAACCTTGAGTGACCGTGGAAGACAAAATGTTATAGGTCAGTGAATTCGTTTCGGAATAGGCTACACGCTTACCTGAATAAAAACATACAGTTCCATATAAAAAGAACAGAGCTCACAAGTGAAATCTCGGAAGCACGTCACCTAGAGAAGATTTGTGACCACCGTAAGATGTCTCCTCCGAAACAGAGTAAGTTTAATTGAAATATTTTTTACAATGATTTATAGTTTCGAAAAAATTGCGTGCCAAACTGGGACACTCTGTGTATGCGTTGTATGCTATGTATAAAAGTGTGATTCGTACAATTTTTATAATTAAATCATTCAAAAATCTATTTGATTGATTTCAGTAGGTAACAGAGACTCGTATAAGGAACCAAGTGCTCATGTTGCTGCAGAACGATACTCGCCAGTTCGGAGAGCATCAGAAGGTTCTGGCCCATCTGGACCAGGAATTCAAGCACTTCAACAAGAATACCAGCAATTGCAAAGGTTAGCATCTCCATCGCATAGTCCTGCAAGTATACCTGGATCTCCTGTACATGAGAGGGGTGTAGCAGCAATTACACAAGGTATACTTTATTTCAAGTATATTTATAGTGCAACTTTTGTGCTTCAATTAATGTTTCATGGCAATTCATTTCCATACCTTGTTTTCTTGACAGGTTTAAGTGGTTTGACCACAACAACAGTGCAAGGCAGCATTGTACATGGCACTCCGACACAACCACCAGCAACACCATTAGATTTAAGCCCATTAAGGCATCATAGATCACCTGCTACAACACCTGTTAGTTATTCGCCTAGTAATAGCCCAGCTTTGGACATGATTCAAGAAGAACATCCTGTGGAAATACCAAGAGTAAGTTACTTTTAAACTATTTGAAAATTCAGATTACTGTTTAAATGAAATAGGAATATTCTAGTTTTATGCTTTTATCATACATCTATTATCATTTATTTATTATGTATAGTTATAAGTGAAGAAGATACATTTAGAAAATATTATTTAATTGTTATAATTACTATTGAGTTGACGCACGTGAAATGTTACTTTGCATAGCCAAAATTTTTCAATGTAGTAACATGAGTAAAGCAACATTTATTTAGCGCCAGAAATGAATCATAAAGATTTAAATCGTAATATTGTTACACTTAATACTGTAACTTACTTGTAAATTGACTTTTAAAATATTCAAACCATGTATAGTCGAACAGCCTGTATAGAGAATGAAACATTTCACATGCATTCAATTAAATGCAATAAACGATGCAATCTATAATATTCAAAATATTTTCATAAAATCGATTCTAATGTAATTATAATGTTTGTTGTAGGTGCCACCTCAGATATCTGTAACAGATCTCGGGGGACAAGTAACAGTTATCAGTTGTTCACCTTCGCCATCTCCATCACCCGATTCACTCGAAGACGCGTTACCTCATTACAATCCTCTTCCCAGTTTCATCATTTCCGAACCATGCGACCCATTAAGACCGAGTATCACGCGTGGTATCGGTAGGCCATTGAATACACCAATACCGACGGAAGTCGAAGTCACTTTATCAGACGAGTCAAGTAGATTAAACAGTGAGGCTATATTAGGTCGTGTCAAACAGATTATAGACGCAAGAGCCCCACCAAAGGGATTTATCTTTAATAGAGAAGAAGTGAAGGGTAGCGGGCTTAGTTTAGAATACCCAGGCGGTGTTCAAATAGAACTCAGAGTATGTGAGTCAGAAGAGAAGGAAGTCAAAGGCATTAAAATGCGAAGAATTAGTGGGGACCAATTGCAGTATAGTCAACTTTGTCAGCAGCTGATCTCGTGCATTACCGTTTGACGACAGCCAGCTTATAATATAATGTTTTCTTATACATTACATTCCTGGTGCCACACACACCACTCATTACAGTATTGCACATGCATGCTGCATACATACGAGCGGTACTTTAAGTATACCATTCTTTGTATCGGTACATTCATACATGTAACATTCAGTGTGCTTGACTTTCGAATGTTCTACTATTTTCTTTTTTCTTTTTCATTCTAACTGTGTAAATCGTGGAAGAGGAAGATTTACGTTTATCTCTTGTGCATAATGTGCAGTTAGAAACGGAAATGTTACTACTGAACACTTATAAAGTCTTAGGACTAGGACTTTACAAGGCATATTATAAATATATACATACCCTTGTGCAGGCAAGACAATGTTCTGCTATTTTTTAAAACAATTTGAGTATTAACGGAACAGGACGATTTTCATGAAAGTTTAATCGTAATGTACATCACACACACACACATATACACATACACGTACACATTCACACACACCATTCCTTTTTGTAGAATGTTTGTCTTCATGTTAGAAGTTGCTAGATAGTGAATTCATAATTTACTGTTTAAATCATCATCAGGTGCCCTTTTTAGCTTAGGTAAGGAAAGAGTCTTTTGTACCGGATTAGATGGCAAAGCATTTTCATGATATATACATATATCTTTCTGACGTAGCCAGGGATCTTTTATATGGGATTTATTATATTTATTCAATTGTCATTGCAACCATTTTAATTTCATGATACATATACACATATTCCATGTTTGTAAATACTATTTTACAAAGATCATACAATCTTTCTGTTTTCCTTTTACGTTAATTGGGACTGGAAGAATTGCCTTCTTTTTTCTGGTACAAATACCACTTTGTTGAATAATTTAATTTTTAATAGCTAGAAATGTATACATAATCTTTCATACGTAGCGCAAACACATTATTGTGATTTGTAGTTCAAAAACTACACAGACTGAGCTAAGATTGTGGATCTTTCTCTTTTAAAATGTCGGTATATTTCGTTTGTGCAGTCTATCGGTGAATACGAATAGAAATTGTTTAATACGTGCTTTTTTAAAACGTGCTATTCAACTATTGCGCTGTGCAAACCATTTACTTGTCGCGATTTAAAAAGGAAAGTATGCAATCTAGCTCTCCTCGTGTAACCAAAGAGTTCAGTTGGTTTTATTAAAGAAAAAAAAAACAAAAAGATGATAACGTGCATCCAATAGAAATCGCTAGTTAACGCAGAATGAAATTGTAACTAGGCTGGCACATATTCTTATTATTATGTTACAATGGTTAGATAAAAGACATTATATTAGTGTCGTGTATGGAAGAAATAGAAGATTTAATTCACATATGTAAACAAGGTATTTTTCTAAATTTACTTGTTTATAAAGTAAGCAGAAAGAAGTATGTAAAAAAAACATTTTTCGTCTAAGGTGCAAGTGACAATGTATACTTTGCAGAATACAACTTATACATAGCTTTTTTCCAGTAGGTGTGACTATTTTTTTTTGAGGATATTATACTTCAAGAATTTATTTGTATTACATTTCTGAAAAGTTAGAAACTGATCTTTTTCTCAATGCATATAATTACGTAATTAAAAAAATAGTATACATATTAAATATAAAGCTCCATTCTGCAAACAAGATAACAGGACATTGTACTTGCACTAATACATTTTCTGTTAGAGTATTCCAATTTTAATCATGGGTTAAATTGAGTTCGTTAGAAGTGACGGTACTTCTACACTTATGTAAATAACGAAATTCAATGTAAATACATGATACGTACTATTTAAAGATCTCTGAAGTGAACATTATGCAGGCTATTCTATTTGAGCTAACTATTTTTAATACACTGATTCATTGGTCTTTGTTAACACGTGAATGTCTTTAACAGTATATTTTACTATACATTTTCCTATAGTAATTGTGTATATACTGGCTATGCATCTAAATATCGTGACTCGGTTTTAAAAGAGAACCAAAAGTGCGTTTACATTATTTAAATCAAAACGTAAATGAATTGACCTGTTTCCTAGTTACACGAACAAATTATTTCATTAGTTAGCTAAGTGAGAGTAGCCTTTTTAAATCATGTAATGTCCAATTTCCATCATTTACAGAACAAATGATTGTTTATTAATATGTTCAGAATTTTAATTGTTAATTTTGAAAGTTTTATATATTTGAATATAATTTTCACGAAAATTATTATGCTCGGGCACGTGCATTGTTTGTTAGAATCATAATGGAAATATACCATAGAATATTGTATTATATTCTAGCTATGTCCACGAATGTTATGCAAATTACTATACAAAAACGTTTTGTATTTGATATAAATAGTATATTTGATTATAAATCGCTGTAACATATATTTTGTTTTAAACATTTTATAATATGTTGAGAGCATATCTGTTAGTAATATTATATGCGTACTACTAGATTACAAAAAGAACAAAATTCTTTGTGGAAAACATATGCTAAAGCAATAATTTATGTCTATGCGAGACTTTTTCTATAAAATTATATTTTAAACGTTTTTGTATATCTCTTATCGACACAAAATTTTATAGAAAGTTTCACACATAGAAATATCTTATTTATGAACCAAAAAATTCTGTATTGATGGAAATTGGGTAAGTAATGTTATCAATTACGCACAATAGTGCATACCATTGGAAAGTGTAGATCAACATAATCCAAGTTATTGTACATAACATAGTATACATAATTCTTTATTTAGGGTACATACAGTGTGTATGTATGCAAAAACAAACTATGTACATTATAAACATCTGCTATATGGATAGGATACAGATAGTATTTTCTGCTGTCAATTCTTCAACTAAGACTGTGATTTTTAAATATACTAATGGCTAGGTAGATACAATACATATTGATTGAATATGATAAAATAAAAATAAAAGAAATATTCAAGACATAGGCATTTTTAATGTTTCTATCTAGTATATATAATATTTCAGAGGTATATAACGTATGTCTTTTGTTATCATTTAAATAATGTGCTATAGATTGTCCCTTACAATAAGAAATTGCTATCACCTATTAGTATAATCACTAATAGCAAATTTTACAAAAGATCAATTTTTACTCATAATTATGGTAAACAAATTAGAAAAATTGAAGATTTCATTGTGAAAATTAAAATAAACTATTGTATAAGCCTCGAAACAATAGTTATTATTTATGATTATCAATTTTCAGTAACAAAATGATTTTTACTTCAGGTGGTAATTATTATAAATAATTATGTAACCTAAGAATTTCTTCGTGAAATTGTTTAATATCATTATAAATACAACATTAGTAACATAAGGTGATGTGCACACTTATGTATATCCTTTCAAAATTTATGAAACGGTTACTTTTCCACATTAAAATAATTTCGCCAGAAAGCATCGACTTCAGCGGTTAGCTATATATCGTTCCGACGTAAATGAAATATATATTTAGATAAGAAAGTGTTTTTTTATTATACAATATCATTCAACATTACATGCTGTAAATAAGTATAGGGACGACAAATTTTTAGAATTGACTGGAGTTGACGCAACATGGGATGTTGAAACATTTAAACACTAAAATCGAATAATTTTCAAAACTACTGCCAGGTAGGAACATATCCACTTAGTGCAACACATTAAACAATTTATAGAAAGCATTTGGTCTAACTGATCGTTAATAAACTAAAGATTTAATAAATATCATTATTTTGCATTTGAAACGTTTCAACTTTATCCCAATCTACTAACATAACCTATTCTTTCAGTGTTATTGTTTACTTTTAAATAGATTAGACTATGGACGTTTATAAATACAAATTTACGTTTTTCTGGATTATTATTTATAATTGATAAAAGCAGGAATTACATCGTACTATTTTAATTAATTGTGTGATAAATAGAAAAGAATATTCAGTATACATTCAATTTAATATTCAACTTTGTTGAAATTGTCTTTTACTGAACTGTATCGAGGAGTGTATTTGATATTTATGTATAAGGGTCTACCGTTTATTTATGATAAATAGTAAAAATTTAATTTCATAAGTTTTTAAGTAACTCCAGAAGACCCGTTGTTATCAATATTATATAGAATGGAGGTAATCGAGCTTGTCTCGGATGAAGAAGCTGTAGAAGACAAAGGAAATACAAAGGAAAACAAGAGTCCTAAACTTTACAACAGTAATTGTATAAATTTTCAATGTTCGTCCGGGGTAGACATGAGATCAGCTCCTTCGTTTGCATGCTCTTACTATGGTGTGAATACAGAGAAGAAGAAGAAACGTATGATATGTAAAAAATGTTTTAACTCTGCGTTAGACCATCAAAAGGTATGTTTACGAAATAATACGATAAATAGAAGATTTCATTTCACGTTTATATCGATACATTGATCTTCATAGAAATTAGTAGCAGCTTTTGTGGATCGTAAACCACTGCTAAAATGTGAATTTCCGGATCATACAATGGAAGTGGAAATATCTGATAGCGATGAATCGGATGATGAGAAAAAGAAAGACATAAGTGATGAAGGTGAGATAAAGAGGAATAGAATTTTAACTGAATTGAGACAAATATTGATTAATATTGCATTCTTTTGTAGAGAAATATCTGCCAGAGGAACTGCTTCAGGGTATCGAGGAAATGTTCGAAAGTACTTTGAAAAATGTTTACATCAAATACGACGTCGATTATCAAATCAAAGAATCTCATGATATACTAAAAGAGCAGTGGGATAAAATAGATGGTACACTATTATTTTGTAGCATTTATAGTTACATATATTTATTATACATGCATTAATATCATAATCATACAATATCATTTATTAAAACAGAAGAGACAGAAGTTTTGGACAAAACAGTTAGAGATTTAATGCACACTATGGACACGTTACGTAACAATTTATACAATGACTTCAGGCCACAAATTCAAATGTTGCAAGAGCTTCAAATAGAAGATGCAATTACGGATAATACTGTGTATCCATTGGTGGCAACAAAAAAAGTTACGCAAGTACGAGTGTCGCCTGCAATTCTACCGCCTGATAGTCAACCAGAGATATTACCTATTGATCAAGACAGTAGGCAAATTTTATCTTTGGATTTACCTCCACCTGGTCTGCTTGTGAAACCAGTAATTGATGTGGATACTGTTGTGTATATTATGAAGCATCCACTTATGCCATGGATTAAAGCAAAGGTTGATAAATCAACTGTTCTAATATTTTGTTAAAATAACTTTACATTGATATTCAATCATTGTTCTATTTTAATTTATTAGGTGCAAACTGTTGTTTCGAAAAGTCCAATGCATTGTCGTGTGAAGTTATTGCAAAAGAAGTACAATGCGACCGTGAAATCTGTTTTTGGCAAGCAAATTGCACCCGCCGTAGTTAGTCAAGTAATAATTCCAGTTGGTACAAGAGTAGTTGCAGTTTTTCGGGATGTCACGTCTAGTAACTTTTACAGTGGTGTGGTAGCCGAAACACCAAAAGCTACAAACAAATACAGGTATGCCTGCCGATTAAATGTAGGATTATACAAGTTAAATCTTTCCTTAATACAATCTTCTTTCATTGATTAGGTATTTGATATTTTTTGATGATGGGTATGCTCAGTATGTTGAGCACAGGCATATTTATTTAGTTGGTGAATCCTCTGTCAAAGTGTGGGAAGATATACCTCACGAGTCTCGTGATTTTGTGAAAAAATACATTGAGACATATCCTGAAAGGCCAATGGTAAAATTACAAACAGGACAAGTAGTGAAAACAGAATGGAATGGCAAATGGTGGATTGCCAGGGTAGTACAAGTTGATGCAAGTTTAGTGCAAATGCATTTTGATGCTGATGGAAGAACTGAGTGGATTTACAGAGGATCTGCTAGATTAGGGCCGTTGTATCTTGAACTTTTGAAAGCCAATGCCAGGCAACAAGGGCATCATGCTTCCGTTAACACCCCAACTCGGCATAGACTTCCTGTTATTAATAATGTATGTTTACTAGAGGTGTGCGAGAACCTGAAGATGCTGAAAATTTTTTGGAATCCCTATTCATTCGAGAAACCCTTCCGACCTGACATTTTCAAGTTCCCGCAAACCTCTAACGTTTACTAGCTGATAAAACCATCCGTTTTTTATTTCTCTTTTATCATAAACTCTAATTGTCAAATTTATTAATATTTCAGAAAAACAATTTACCTTACGTAGAATATACATCTAACATAGAACCTGAAGAGGACAGAGTTACTCAAACAGAAAAAGCACAAAGTCCCGTAGTCAGTGAAAATACAACTGTGACTGTTCCTATTCCACCGCAACAGACGCGCGCTGTCGCCAGGAAGAGTACCGCTAAAAAACAAACTGTTGTTGAAACAAATACCTATACTCCTAGCACTGAAACGAAACCTTCGCATAGCATAGTTGTAAGTATATCGTGCCAAACAAGTTTTTATAAATTAAGCAAATAAAATAGAAATGTCAAGAGTGTTTGTTCTCCGTTTCAGTATTATCAAACGCAAAATAAGATCCAAACAAAGAAATTTGTTCCACACAAATGTGGTCCCCAATGCGTTCAGGGTATATCCTTCACACCTGACGATTTGAGAGGCTATTCACCTCTTTCAATACCGCTACTCTGCGGTTGGAATCGACAACTTTGTAAATATCCCAAAGGCAAAAAGATCACGTTATATCAAGCTCCTTGTGGCGTTAGATTACGGAATATGGAAGAGTTACATCAGTACCTCCGCAAAACGGGTAGTCCAATGTCTGTTGACCTATTCGATTTTGACTATTGGGTACATTGTCTAGCTGAGTTTGTGTTAGATAAATGTTTCATTAGTATAAAAGTAAGTACACGGTATAATTAATTCTATCTGGGTGTAAATAAAATTATTCGATTTAGTTAATTTAGTTAATGTATGATGTAAACTAAATTATTCAATCCATTTCAAGGATCTCAGTTATGGAGTAGAAAATGTACCAATACCATGTGTTAATGAATTAGACCACACCCAACCAGATACTATTCGTTATAGTACTCTAAGAGAACCCACGGAAGGTGTCAATCTTAACTTAGATCCGAATTTCTTATGCAGTTGTGATTGCGAAGATGATTGTCAAGTATGTGAGCTACACCGAGATAGTATTCCATTGGTGTTAGTTACGTTCTTTACTAGAGATGTGCGAGCACCCGAAAATGTCGGGTCGAGAATTTTATTCGGGATCTGGCGGGTTCTCAAAAGTTTCGGGATTCCCGAGAATATAAGGGAGTATCCTCGTATAAGAACATATTTACGGGTTCTCGCACACCTACAGTATCTACATTTAGATTTTCGATGTTATTTTTTGATCGAATAGGATAAGACGAAGTGCCAGTGCTGGCAGCTAACAATACAAGGTGCAACTCTTGGAGGAAGAGTGCCAAACACATCTGTTGGTTATGTGTATAAACGTCTACCAGAACCGGTGACTACTGGAATCTACGAATGTAATTCAGGATGTAAATGTGCTGTAAAGACTTGTTTGAATAGGGTAGTGCAGCATCCTCTAACACTGAAATTACAAGTGTTCAAAACAGCTCCCAGAGGTTGGGGAATTAGATGCCTAAATGATATTCCTCTGGGATCTTTTATTTGCATTTATGCTGGTAGATTGCTTACGGAACAGGTAACTTGAAATAGGTCCTAGTTAAAATTATTACGAATAATATGAAATAAAAAAGATGCTGTTTTAATGTTAGTTATATATTGCAGGGAGCCAATGAAGGTGGAAAAAATTATGGTGACGAATATTTAGCTGAATTGGATTACGTTGAAGTAGTGGAAGGAATTAAGGAAGGCTACGAGAGCGACGTTCTTGAGCCAGAGATGCCATTATCTACGCCAGATGATAAAAAGAAGTCTGTGACAAGCGACGATGAAGATTATACATCAAGATCAAATACGAACGATTCGGACGAGGACTTCGACATTAGCAAATATGCAAACTACAATGTAGATTCGCCAGAACCTTCATCTATCAGGTAAATAAAGAATAATAATTTCTAACTTCAATATAATTTATATATGAGCTACTAATACTGTCCCTGTGTATCAATTTAGAAAACGACTTAGAAAACGAAAGCGAGAAGAGGCCAATATTCAGGATGGGTCTGAAGAGAACAGTGAAGATGGGATTAGTACTAAAAATTCCGAGATTCTATCGAAATCGTCAGCGAGTGAAAATCAAGAAGCAATCACGATAAGCGATGAAGAAGAAACTAGAAGCGGTAGACGTGAACCAAGTAGATTTGATCCTACAGTTGAGCCAACGCAATTAGAAAGGCCTACATTTAAATCAGTAAGAGATTTCTTTGGTGAGGAAGAGGCTGTTTATATAATGGATGCCAAAACAACGGGAAATATAGGGCGTTATTTAAATGTAAGTAAAGTATTTATTATCCTGAGTTAATTCTTGTTTGACATTCTTCGTCATTATACTTGTACATACTGCTCCTATAATATGTAGGGGCGCCCGTCGTTGCCAGTAGGCACAAAGTTTAATAGCAGAAGTAACAAATGTTTTTGTCAGATATTTTAGTTAAAAAAAAGTCATTCAAATCATTTTCATGTTTGAAGAAGGTGCACTAAATTTCTTTTACATACGCGGCGGCTCTGCCTATAATTATTACCGATCGCAATTATGTATGTAATAACAATATATTTTCTTAATGATTTCAGCACTCTTGCGATCCAAACGTGTTCGTTCAAAACGTATTTGTTGACACGCACGATGTCAGATTTCCGTGGGTGGCATTTTTCGCTTTAAATTACATAAGGGCGGGTCAAGAATTAACGTGGAATTATAGCTACGATGTTGGAAGTATACCGGGTAAAGTAATCATATGTAAGTGTGGAGCATCTAATTGTAGAGGTCGACTTTTATAATGTATGTACGTATTGTCACACTTGATAATAAGAAGAATAAACATTTTTTTTCTTCGTCCTTTTTTGGTATGTATTAATAATAAGTAGTAATTTGCTAAAAAATTCTGTTCATGGTTTTTTTTATTATATTTATCATTCATTAAAATATAACTTAGCTTACAAAATAAAGTAGACCTGTCGCGTAGAACAAATTGTATGCATTTTACAAATTGTAAATGTTTCTTCCTGAGTTAATTTTCATTTGCTATTACAATACAGTTTTTTTATCATTCTAATGAACGTAACGTTTCTGAAAAGATATATCTATAATATATTTTAGCACTATCAAAGATAATACAGTCTTTGCATTTTTAATAATTGACATCGGATAAAGAAATTTTGATATATGTATATAAGAAGACTTCTAACAGTATTCTGAAAGTTTCATTAATATATATGTATATATTATATTATATATTATATATATATTATATATACATATATATACATATTAATTGTAATCAATATCGACTAATAAATAAGCGATAAATATGGGTTTAATAATAAAATACAACTGTATACATAACAATGATGCATTGGCTTATTATTTTTGATTATTGTACACCTTTTCAGACATATCAAGTAATTAGTACCATAAAGATAGCTCTTTAATCTCATTCTATAATTTATACATGTCTTTTGTCGAACTCAGTTAAATTATGTATGTATATATCTCGAATAGAGCATTTATAGTATTTTTTATATGTATTCTTTCTCGCAAAGGTATTACACTAAGCTGGAATTATTACTTTGATAGTAGATTACAAAAAAAGTGTATAAAAAGAAATTCATAACGTTCATAAATTAATAACAAATATTTAAAATACGATGCTGCATCTTATGAATGTATCAAAATATCTTCTGCTATATGTGATTAGATGTTTTAAAAAATAAATTTGTTCTTGTGTTAGTTTTATATAAAAAGAAGAGGAGAACAAAATAGTACAATATACTACTTTAAAGCTGAAATTATACATACATTGAAATTCCTAAGAATAACCGTGTAAGACTATGAGTCTATGATTATACACTCCAAATGTGCGATATATTATTATAAAACTACATTTGTGTACCTATATCTTTTAATTTAAAGTGCATAAATACGATAGTCTAGTCATATGCAAGAAAATTAAGAGAAAGCAATGGTGATACTCCTACGAGGAACATTAAAATACTAAAATAACAAAATTATCGCTCTGTGGTTTGGTCAGCTGTGTGCTAGTGAAGCTTTAGCAGTTGTTTAATCTCATCTTTCTCGGCAGCATCCAAATAACTGGTTCCATCTGGTGTAAGACCATCTGGTTTAGCTCCTTTTTCTAATAACAGTTTTACGCAATTTGTGTGTCCTTCCCAAATTGCTGCTAATAATGTTGTTATACCATGCTTGTCTGTAGCCTATAAACAAATGTACGTTATTGTAACACATGATGTTGTTTTTATCTATGCGAATTTATTGGTATTATTTTTTTTTTGATACTTCATTTATAAGTTAATTCTATTATCTCATAGTTCCAATTTAAAAATTAAATAGTTACACAAGGTTATTTCCTTATTACTTGTGGAATGAAATTATTATATAAACTTTAGGAAAAATTCCTTATCTCTACCCTATGTGTAATTTTATAGATTAAATGTATATACATATAATACACATATATAAAAGTAGTTCAACCTCTATATGTGTATATAGTTATATTCACAGCCCATTCAAAAAATTTCACATAGAACCACTCTTACTCTTCTATCACATATATGAAAAGCTTAACTTTTAAAACATATTTACATTTGCATTTGCACCTTTCTCCAGAAGGTATCTGACAACTTCATTCTGACCATAATCAGCTGCATAATGCAGTGGTGTCCTTCCATCAATTATTTGATTAACATCAATATTCTACGAACAGAAATATACTTGTAAGACCTACATTCATGGAAAAACATATACATACGATACGTAAAAAGGAAATATAACTAATTTCTACAGCCATTCTTTTGTTACGATCAATTTTTTACGCAAAGTAAATTATAAAGATCTTGGGCGAGTTTAATCAGAAGTCCTGAGAAACGTATCATTATGACATATCTGATTAGCCGACAGTCGGAAAGCAAAGAAAAAGGAAATTGAACGTCTTGTATTTGCCTTATTCTCAACGATATCCCGCACTTGCTCCAAATCACCATTCTTTATACCCCAAACGAGTTCACTCATTTTCGTTACGGGTTATTGGAAGATTCGCCGATTAAAACACACAGTCTCTCGAATGTCCACGTTTATTCTAATCAGTTCACGCTCGCTCTCACGTCCATTAAATTTGGTTAAATAGCGAATTTCGCTGAAACAATTTTTCGGCGCTGCCAACATATGCGGCGGGAAAACGAAACTCGTAATGCGTCCATGATCACGGTACCAACATCAGGCACTGCCAAAGAGAATTTCGCAAATTTTTAGAAATCTATAAACTGAATGTAACATTTACATAAAAAATCTGTTTACTAATCAAAACTGAAAAAATTCTCTCTTATTCTACCTTTATCCTTTGTAAAATTATTTTCAGACTACAAACCAGGCTACTCTTCCGACAAACATTTCACTGTCATAAAATTACGAATTCTTTCAAAATTGTATATTTTCAAAACTTTTGTTTAACACTTTTGTAACAATTAATTAAATGAAATATACTCTACCGACCAACCTTACAAGTTTTATAAAATTGCAATATAATTTTCGTATTTATACTTTGATACAGCATTTTACTTTAGCGAGGGTGGAAGGGATTTTCAAAAGAAGCGGGAAATAGTTGCCAAGTGAACGTAAGTATATACATTTTATTCAAACGGTTTTTCAATTGTAAAAATGAAATGTAAAATAAATTATAAATCTCCGTCAATCCCTTCATGTTCATTTTCAAATTGCTGACAGCTTCTTTAATCAGTGCAATAACAAAAGATTAGTATATTTATATTTTTTCACAGAACTGCAGACTCTGATTTCCCAAGGAAATATTAAAATGACGAACTCAAATCTGGTCCTGACAATGAACAATTAAATATTTCTCTCGTTTCACGTAATTTCTTATCGGTTTTGAATGACTGGACAGGAAATGAAAGGCTGGAGGCGAACGTTGAATTAAATAGATATTAATTTAATCACATATAGTTACAATCACACATGTTTTTACATTATGTACGCAGACCTTTCTACTTCCAGAAAAAGACGGGATAATTGCTGCTCTACGGGACGATGGTTACAGCTGGAATTAAAAATAAAAACGTGAAAGAATGGGCGGTGTGCATCTGAATCTCATTTCCGGGACTAGGAGACTGAACAGACACGGTAACTGTGAAGACGACGCTATTCACCCTACAATCAACGATAATCCTACCGTTGAATTTTTCTTTTTTTTTTGCATATAACGATCCCGACATTTTCCACGGGATTTCGTATCGATCAATAAAACAAAGAAACATGGAAGTGCATAGAGAATAATAATAATTATATACAATGTAATAATAGCCTCGCGTGAAGTTGAATCGCGTCGAAGGGTAACAGGAAGTTGCGATGTGGCCTCCTCGTGACGAAACAGGCGCGCATCGAGGCGCGACGACGAAAGTAACGTTCTTCCTCGTATACGGCTATGAGTTCCTGTCCTAATGCCTTTTTTCCTTCAACAATCTCTTGCAATCTAATGTCTAATACCGATTTCATTCTTAGAATGAACGTTCTTCAGCCTGTCCAACGTTTCACTCATTCAGCTCTTTTCTTTTATTATACCAAGCATTATAAAATAATTTCTGCATCAAATTCTTTCTACATATTTTCGAGCCTACCTTTTTAAGATCAACGGTGATCTACTTATTGGACCTAATACACATAGCTAATACGAATTTAAATGGAACGTATCCGTGTCAAAATGGACCCGAGTCCCCCGAATGAAATACTATGTGGTGTCCCGGTAACCGGAAGTGGGTGGTGCAGAGACGAAGCCGGAAGGTGGAGAAAGCGTTTTCAGGGAAAGTGATGGATACTTTTGTTGTTCGTTTGATCGTTCACGGGGGCCACATGTTTGCGCTCGAGATTAGGCTTTCGCGGGTGCATCTTCGGATGGTTTCCCGTCTTCGACGATCTGCGTGGGCGGCGGCAGTGTTGGGATCTCGGGGTACTCCAGTTTAGCTCCTTCCTCGCAATCGAAGATCGGACAGCAATCTGGGAAGGGCGCGGTTTTGTTCGTCTTTTCGGACAGCTTGCATTTGGGATTCGCCTTCGGCAACGGTCCGCAGTCCTCGACCAGCTCGAATAAACGGCCGGAGTTGTCATCAGCCGGCACGCAGGTCGATCGGCCACAGAATGGTGTCAGGTCCCATGATTTTGTTGGCTCAATGGTGGCGCATCTTGTCGAGGCAAAGCACATGCCCGGGAAATCTATAACAATAGATATTTATAAGTCTAAGATCAATTAAATTCGTGCGACGATTCACCTAATTAAATCACTTATTTTAAGGTCGATTAACTTAATTAAATTCTTATTTCGTCCCTGAATTCATTCCAGGTCTCGACGTAATTAACACTTTTGTAAATTAATGTATAAACACATCTATCCCTTTATTGGAAATAACATGGTTTATATTAGATATACAAATTAATTCCTGGTACTTTCTTCATTTATCGTCTCTACAATCATCCAGGACAGATTCAAGTCTTCGAAATCGTACAGGTAACTGATGGACACAGTCAAAAATTTAATTTGAAAGAAAATTAAAGTCATTTAATTTTCTCATATTAGATATATAAATTAATTCCTGGCACTTTCTTCATTTATCGTCTCTACAAACAACCAGGACAGATTCAAGTCTTCGAAATCGTACAGGTAACTGATGGACGCAGTCAAAATTGAATTTGAAAGAAAATTAAAGTCGACTGATAGTAGGGGACACGAATCAATTTGTACGCCTAATAGTTTAAGCTTAAAGAAGACCGAATGGTTAAACAAAATCCAGTATTGTGTAGTGTGCAGGCTATATGGAGTCAATTTCGAAAACGCTTGGCATTCCGGGTGAGTCACCGGTCGGGTTTTCACTGGTAAAAGTAAAATCTCATCGTATATGAGCAGCGGCTCGCGAAGATTGCATTTCTTTGGGAATGTCGTCATCGGAGTGTGCAAGATGCATAGACACGGGCATTATCCGTGCAGGTAGGACCGAACTGTGAAAGGTATCGTTACTTTCTAATTCTAATGCATACGTGTGTGCGAGACAAATCGTTCTAACGAGCTTCTCGCCGCGTCTTTTGACACTAAACTTGTCATCGGAAGAAGCTCACACCGTCGAACACAGAAGCTGTACACAGAAAACAATGTTACGCATCCTTCCGACGACATTGCAGTTATCGGATTATCTTGAAAGTTAGTTTCACTTAATAATACGTAACCCCATCGAAGCGGAACATTATCCTTTATAAATGTGTTTGTTGATTATCGATCGTAAGGTTGTTTAAAACAAGAAGTATTGATGATCTCGACGCGAAGGTTTGATCAGAAATTAAATTAAAGCAATTTTGCTTTATCCTTTTGCAATTATCCTTTATCCTAAATAATTCCACAGAAGGGAAAAGAAACTTGATATTTATTAGCCCGATTAAAGCTCAACCAATTGTGTTCGACATGTAATCTGATATTTTAAACAGACACCTTTTGCAATCATCCTTTATCCTAAATAATTCCACAGAAGGGAAAAGAAACTTGATATTTATTGGCCCGATTAAAGCTTAACCAATTGAGTTCGACTCGTAATCTGATATTTTAAACAGACACGCTTAAAAGCTTGATAATAGAAAACCAAACAATTCTGCAGCAGCTGAAATACAAAATCAGTGAATTTTCACCGGAGGGCTCGTTGCTTTTTCAAGATGAACGGTTTAGCGTTGCAGGAACTGTTCGAATGACTCAATTCAATTGTCCTCCGCCTACTGGCAGAGACTGAGGGGGCGTTCATTTACTTTGCCCCTACATCCGGTGTCGCTTGTCTATCGCGGCAATGTTTTTGCTCAACTTATACTACAGGTATTATGGCGTCATATGTGGCTCGCGATAGGGACGCTGGTGTTACCGTGACCGCGTGTTGATGTATCGCCGACAGGATGGTAGAGTTTCGCCGGCGCGATAATTCACCCGTTGGAAATTTCAAGGAGAAACACTTTCACTGTCACCGTGAACACCGCGTTGTGTAATTTTCGCAAGCTCCAAATGAATTACTGCAATATTGCAAGATTAAATCTCAGTGAACACCTTTCCATCCTGTCGCAAGCTTTGTTTCCTTCTTTTACCACGTTTTTATTAGCTCGCTTTCTTGTTTGTTTGTCTGTCTGTCTGTCTGTCTGTTCAGTGGCAAATTTTGCAATTGATTTTAAATTAACTTCCTGATGAGCTAGAGACTTGAAATTAAATACATGGCTGAGAACTGGATGACAATGCATTATTAAAAAAAAAATTTTTTAGTCTATCCGTTTCAGAGCAAAGAACAATTAAATATTTTTCCAAGAAGATTGTCTCAATACATGACGAATACGACTCGATATTGATATTCCGAGCTGCTTCCGGTGTAGCGAAGAAAATATTATTCCTTCTTAGTGACTTGTGTCTACAATCATTCCCTAACTGATTGTAAAAAAGGAGCGGCAGCGAGAAAATGACGAGAAGTTGAAAACAAGACAAGAAACGCATGCGACCACACAACGCTCGCCTACTTCGGCGGACGTGATTTATTTAAATAATGACGTGTCCGTTACCGTTTTCTCAATGCCACCGTTACATCGAAGGTTTCACGTGACGGGCACCTACACTATCGATGACGGTGTCGTGGTTGTAACGCCGATTCTCGCGGGATACCCGAATCGCGTGAAAGTAGATCGGCAGGTCTCGTGTAGTGAGATCGGTTTTCTGTCTGTCGAACACGTGTTCGATTATGCCGAAGAGTTCTCGAAATTTCTCAGCGGTCTGGCTTCTGTATGTAATCCTGCAGCTAGATCTGTAGCCAGATTGTTCACGCAAATCAAGATCGAAGTATGTACAATGTACTTTACATCTATTAGGATATTATGAATTTTTTATTCTCTACAAAATAGCTATTTGTTTTGTAGAAGAATGATCGAACCTTTGCGCCGAGAATAAAAAATTCATAATATCTTAAAGATAAATTACGATCGATATATAATTAATTATATGTACTTTACATTCGTTTGTATTTTTCTAGATAAAAGATGGTAAAAAGCAGAAATTGCACTGAGTGTGCGATGAATCTGAAAGTGAAGCGAATACGGCCGTCGCTAGACGAGTCATAATTCTTGCAGATCATTATTCGAAACGGAAGCGGCGAAACATGATTCTCGATCGCCTAACCACTTTCACCGACATTTAAGGTGTCTCGTCTGCTACCGAGGGTCAGCTTTCGTGTCAGCGGGTGTAACCTTACATCTGTAGACTTCAGCTTCCACTTCGAAAATATACTAATGAAGCGTACCAAGAACGTCTTGCTCATTGACGAAAGTGTTTCAACGTAAAGTTTCGAACAAGCTGCAGAATAACAGACAAACAAGAAAGCGAGCTAATAAAAACGTGATAAAATTGCAGCGACGATTACCGTTTTGTAATCTTCCTGTTATGTTCATCGGTATCTTTGTTTTCTCCGCAAACGTCTTCGAAATATAAAGTGGCTTTTTGATTCCTGTTACCCGAATTTGGAAATCTTATTCCGAACTGCATCCGTTAATTAAGCAGGCGATAGATCGAATAATCACGGTAATTGTGCCTCTCGCCGTTTATTCATTCGATTAACGAATCCGCAGGCTATCGTTTCGATAAATGCGTGATATTTCCTCGTAATTGTGTGTTATTTAGTTACGGCCCGACAGCGCGTGTCGTCTTTCGAAAGTTCCTTAGACGGTGGACGAGTCGCTCATGTAATCACTGGTTGCACGACGGCAGATAATATGATCGAAGAGCGAACGATTGTTCCCGGCGTTTTCTTAATTAAGTACGCGAAATCGCGAATTCCCATTCGTGTCTCGCTTTTGTCGCGACCCAACCCACGAGCCTACTTTTACGATTCCCGACCGGAATGGGTACATGCATAGTTCGTGATCGAAAAACTGAAACTTAACCGCCGAGGATTTTACCACTCGGATTGTGACGTTGCACGACAAGCTCGTTTTTGATCAGTTATAAAAATCGCGAATCCCATTCAGGTCCCGCTTTTGTCACGACCCAAAACACAAGCCTACTTTTACGATTTCCGATCGGAACGGGTACACGCATAGTTAGTTCGTGATCAAAAAAATTATATTCAACCGTCGAAAATTTTACCATTCGGATAGTAATGTTGCACGACAGATTCGTTCTCGATCATTTATCGAAAATCTGCAAAAATACAGAGTCTAATCGCATATCGTTCGGTTGCTGCATCTTTTGTAAACGATGATTACAAAAGGATACACGGTGTTTCGTGTGCATCTTACGGTAAAAGTTTTGTAACGTGGTCTAATCTCATTATCCTTATTCCGCGTGCGTATAAATAGCATGTCCTCAGCGTGTCCGAGACACGCGACACCGTACGCACATAAACGTACGTGATGCCGTGTTCGGGCCCGAAGCAACTAGGCTGATTCGATCATTCATCGGAATCCAGGCCTGGAGCGAGAAATACGGAGTATCTGGGCCAGGGTGCTCCGGGACCGATCTTCGATATCGTCTAACCGGAATCGGCAAGGACACTCCTAAAAGCCCATTGTCCGTGTCATAGATTCGTGAACCTTCTCTGTATTAGGATACTCGTCATCGTGTATCATCAAACATCCCTTTTTCTCAGGATTTTCTCAGGTAAAATGTTTCTAACGATTCTGCATTCGTAGAAGGTAATTCACCTTGACCCGTCAGTCGCCTTACCTGTCCGCGAGGGTGCCGTATAAAGAAGAATCAAGAAAAAAGAAAGACGAAACAAGCTAGAGCCCGGGATATGGTCAAGAGGAACGCGTGTCAGTCAACGGAACTTTCACGGTTGTTGATCTCGAGGCGTTTCCTATTTTTCTGTTCGCGTGTCGCGACCGAAATCGTGCCTTTGCGTAACGGCGAATGAGGGATTTGGAGGCCGAGACACGCCTAGAACTCTTTGTGGACAATCGTCATTCTTTTCTGCGTAGAAAGAAGGTTTGTCTTCGCTCGTAGCAGTTACGGTTCGGCGAATAACGTGATGAACGACGGCTGAACACAATGGCCAGCCGACGAGAGTCTTGTCTTCAAGGACCGCGATTAATTGTGAGTGGAAAGCTGGGGAGGCGGGCGTGGTTAACAGAATCGATGAAACTGCGTTTCGTCAGCGTTTTTCTGCAGACTCAACCCTTGCACGTTGTTCAAACCGATTTCATCCGAAATTACCCCGTCTCGTTCATATATAAATTTACAAGGATGCTCATAGTTACCCGACGCCGATTCTCGAAGAAAACTTCAAAAATTTTTATTAGCTACTCTATGTAAATCGAACTTTCATCAAAATGATTTTTTGTAACTACCTTCCGCGATATTTTGCAGCAAACTGATGGAAACGTTACTTAGATAGAAACTGTATAAAGTCTAGACGTTTATCTTGATTCTACATTCGATTTTTATATTGGCTCTTACACGTATCGATCACGCGTTGATCTATTATCTTTGAGCTTGGTAAACATGGTTTTAACCTCGGGATAAGCGTATTTACACGCTTCTCGTAACGCAATCTGTCCCGGTGGTTTTTACAGAAGAAAGGAAATTTCTATCGATTACACCGTTAACAACAAATTGTTCCAAGTGCAAACACGGAAGAAGAAAGTGGGAAACAGGAAGTCGACTTAATCTCAAACGTGGAATGGATTAACCTGTTGATCGAACAAGGCTACCTCTAACCGGTTCGATGATTCCGGTTTATCTTTGGAATGCGACAAAATACGTGAATTAATTTTGCACACTAATCCGCTGATTTTCTAACGTACCTTATCTAGGTTCCGATATATCATAATCGTCACATTACTGTGTAAATGGTTGATATTTTCATTGAGGGTATGAATGATTTTCGATAGGTAGTAGATACTTTTAATTTGTTTAAATAGTTTATATATTGTACACAATATTTTTTGGAATTACAACGTGAACTAGATCGAGAAGAATTGCTTCATCCCCTAAATTGTAAATCGCGAAGGTCCCCAGAAACTGTATACTTCCTAATCGGAACAGCATATCCAACTTTGGAGGTCAATGATCAGACCTTAGTCGTAACGTTAGTAAACCATTGGAGTAGTTCTTCCAAAAATGCTATTTTTGCCCGAGAGAATAAATATTAAGATCTGTATGCTGTAAAACCATGAAATCTTCGACGGAATGGAAACATTTATTATGAACTCTTAACTGTCGAAGAGGATTCCCGTAAAATCTAACATTCTTTTCGAAATCTAGTACTTGTAAATTTAATTTAGCAACATTCAAATTAATTGCCGTGTAGTAAATATACTTTTCAAATATACTTTTAAGTAGTAAATAAATTAAATACTCTTTCAGTAGTTGAGGATTGACGAATATAAAAGTCAATAACAGATTCACCAAGATTGAACTTAAAATCATCGCGACTGGAGCTATGAACGTGTGAATCTTATCCACAGGTTAATCCAAAAATATAGTATCTAATTTATTAACCCTTTGCACTCTGAATTATTTTTCAATTTTATCACCAACAATTCCCTACTATTTTAATATGTCAAGTGTCACTCGACATAGAAGTTCCTGTGATAAAAACTGATGTCGAGTCACACTCAAGAAAGGAGTGGAAAGGGTTAAGCTAAGTAGGCTAAGCCTGCGGTGGAAAATAGAACAGAAACCTCGAACAGGGGCTGCGTTATACACATGCCAACCATTTGCACTCAGTTGTCCCCTTTGAGGCGCCACTAAAAACTGCTGCACCATTATTCAAAATATTGTTCAAATTATTAAATATATCGGTGACAAATCGCTTACTAAACATTTAGGTACTGTACAAGGTACACTAATTGAATATCCACGAAATTTCAAAGATCATAGGGAATATTCTAGAAATGAGCAATTTCTAGAATAAATATTTAATTTTCCAGTTAAAATAGCTCCCAATACAAAGGGCTAATACAGTCAACCCTCCCATAGTTTTCCAATCAATTGTTGCGAAGGCATGACTGAATCGTTTTGATAAATGTGTTCTATCTATCGAGATATAGTAAAGGAAGGAAGTTCGTGCAATTTTCCCTGGTCATTGCGATTGCAAGTCCCTTACTGAAGGGGCCTTGAAGAATCTCAGAGAAACTATATTACGGAAGTACACATATAAATGGTAAATGTGATGATGCAGGTGTAGTATATTGTGAAATGCAAGGCAAAAAAAATACTGGTGAATATTTAGTATACACAGAACTAGTAAGGGAAGGAGATTTTGTTCGAATTTGTAAATTCGCCAGTGGTCGCAGGGGATATCATTATCAGGGAAGGAAGAGAGCTAGAAAGACTCACCGCGAAGAACGTCAGCAGGGATGAGCCTCCTGTACGTCTTTGGTCGTTCTTCCTCCTTCTCCTCAGCGGCGAAGACGACGACCGCGACGACGAGCAACAAGACCGGCAACAGCTTCATGGCGACAGTTGGTTGCAAGCGAAGGAGGATCGACACCGAAGAAGGAGGAAGAGGTGAAGAAAAAATCTATAGAGTCCTCGTGTACCGATTAAGAACTGGTTGGGCCCGATTCTCCTGCCGGCATTTTATAGCTGCCCACGGGGCGGGGTCCTGTGGTCCCCACCAGACATTATGGTCTCTCACCTCTTGAACCACCAGTCACCAAAGAATCATTCCCGTCCGAAGCTGGATCGTCATCGTCGACCACACGCGCGCACCATGCACGGACGCCGAGATGATTCGTGCCGGACTCTCCCCTGATCCGCCATGGTGCTCTCGGCACGAATCATTCGAGCTCTATCCACCCCTCCCCCCGCGTACGTATTGTAGTCATCGCGGAGTGTACACACACGGATCAACTATGGAAATCGAATCGAATCCACGACCAATGCATTCCGCTTGTCCGCGATACATATAACAAAGTGGGTTAGCATTCGGTGTATGGGTTTTCTTCGTTCTCTTTTTTTGGTCCTGCCCAGGTCTGGCCTCCTCGAGGGCACCATTCCTTTCGTTCGGTCAATTAAATCGTCCGGCTCGTAGGAAAGTTTCGGTCACCTTAGGCATTCTTTTCTTTTTTCTCCACCGGTGTCGTAATGGACTATTATCATTTTAATAGTCGGCTCCGAGATAACTTTTTATTCGGTGAGCTAATTATTGAATCACCGCGCGCTGGCTCGTGGGACTTAATTTAGTTGTCACGTGAAATGGTAGTGTAGTTATTGGGAATGTTTATACGGGCCATGCAAGCTCAGCTCAAACTTGATCTTTTTTTTAAATTATTTCATAAGAAAGTTTTGGTCCCAATATTCACTGTTTCACCTGTAAACAATAATATCGTGGTTTACTAATAATAACCATAATAAAAAAATTATAAACAACTGTATAACTTTGTTGTACAAATAGTAAAAGATTCGAAAAGTCTGCGAATATTAATACATTGTATTCAAAATACATTAAGGGATGAAATAGATTTTGATTCTCTTAATCTTTATAATTCTCGCTCTTCTTTGTATCCATTTTTTTGTGTATTGTGTTAGAACGTATATGAACTGCATCTTAACCAAGGAATCGAACAATTCCAAAAAATGAGACTCTCAATGTTATTCAGAGTATGAGGCAATCTAAGTCAAATGTACACCACCGTCCATAAGTCACCGGACACCTGGTCGCTCTAAAGAAAATGCAAATTCTGTGATGTGGGTACTAGCTCATGAAGCAATCTTACTAGATTGTTTTATTTTTATGTAAGACAGTGGCTCCGAACACATATAGAACAGCTCTCCACCTTTCACCAGAATTGCTTTAAAAATTAGGAAAAGATAACGAGCTCGAAGTTACACAATACTCGCCGCAGTGCACCTACCAAAATACAATGAAAACGTAACGACGCTAACTCGATAAATGGACGAAGAACGTGTGTACCGAGAATCGGCGAGGAATTTCTGGGAAATATTACAAAAACTGCGAAGTATAATTAGCTGGAGAATATAGGTATTAAAAAGTTCATCATTAGATCATCCGGATTGATTCGAACGATTTCTATATGTTGCAATCACACTAATGATGATGTTCCATATTGTTCGCCGTGTTCAATAATGCTTGAATTCTCACCAAACACTAAGAGATGTTTGGGAATTCAGAAAAGCATTGTTGGCATTTGTACTTTCGTTTGAAATAATGTTTCCCATAATTTGCATAAGTGGCTATAAGGTGATCTAAACAAACGGAGACAGCAAATAAATGCGAGATAGATAGTAGGTGTAGCTCATAAATTTGATGGAGCAAATAATTATTAATAACCATACCTCCACAAACTAGGTAGTTTCAAACTAATAAATTCGGTTGACAGTTTTCATACAAGGATATGAAGCTGTTCATCGGAAGCAAGAAATAAGAATAAATGCATAGGAGTGGACTAATAAACATTTTTTATGTTTAAGCAATTTATTTCCGAAAAGGTCGTCTATGGGGTTCGGACCTACCCAATAAATTTTGTCCTAATCCTGGCTCTCGCAAAGCAATTAACCCTTGCTCCGTAAGCATTGTTCCGAGAACCATAAACCATAAATCATGGTAGTTTCTGACCTATTTGCGATCTACTGTGGATAAATGTCTTAAAAAAATCTAAGTAACATCTTCAAACCTTCGGAATGGAAATTAGATATTTGAGCAACAGGTTTTTAAAATATATTAATAAGAAATATCGTCCAAGAGAGAGCTACTCTTTTCAAATTCGCTCGATCCTGGTCTACGAAGCAAGAAATCAATTTGTCCTTGATGTCGAGTTCGTAAAATGATTCATCTCGAAATGAAGATTTGCATAAAGATTCGCTGTTTAGATAGACGCAGACGAATGAGTAAAAAAAAGTGGTCTCGAGCAGTCTGGTTTTTGATAAAGATCTCTTGTTCGTCCTCGTACCCGTAAGGATAACGGAGGTTCTCTTATGGCGGGCAAACAAAGGCGACTGGCGACATTTGTGGCAGCGTCACGCGACTCGAAACAAGTATTGCACAAGGAAGAGAGCCTGGGCGAACTCGTTTCCCTTTCGTTCTCGTCCCGTCGTGTTTACACACGACGCGTTCACCGTAGAATATAACTGAATCTTTCCGTGACCGTCGCATCGCCTCTCGTGAAATCTTGATTACCAACGGCTGTAAAAGCGTATCGTCCGCGAGCCTAATTAGACTCAATTAGGATAGCCACGTTCGCGATGCTCTAATGATTCGCGCCGCTCCGGACCGGACCGGCGTTAACGAAAATGGCAACAATCATTTGGACTGTGACAACACAAAAATTTTTTAAATTACTTTCCGAATAATTTCCCTGTATGAAATGTTCTTCAAAAAAACTGTGGCTCCCATGTTCTGTGACATCTACGACCGTATTGTACTAGGTAGTCTATTTTCTATTCAGTCCATTTTCAGGAAGATTATGAATCATCTTAATTGATTAATAATAATTATTGATTAATTAATAATACATTAATGTATTATTATACATTATACATTAATGTATTATTATACATTATACATTAATGTATTAATGTATTATTAATTGATTAATAATACATTCGCTAATTATCCCGCAAAATAAAATATTACGGTCTCGAAGAAATGGAATAAGGAGGGTCGGAAGTGATTTCAGTGCAATAGTATCGAAGTTTCAATAGCGTTTGGACCATGATGGCAAACTTTCGCTATTTCGTTGAGAAGCATCTCAGCGAGCAGCTTTGCACGCGTCTATTATACTAAACACATGCGTCCCGCGAGAAAAACTATCGTTCGATGTATAACTAGAGAAGGCTTCGAGAATTTCTTCCTGACCATTCGAAGCAACAAGTAGGAAGGAATCAAGTTAGCGTTGCTGTATGGTTAATAACCGTTGCGCAACAAGTTCATCTAGTTTACGAGTAACGTTAACGGTAGCATTGAGCGCTGCGCTTATAACGCGATTAAAAAACAACGGAAATATTTCACCAGTGTCGGAACAAAGGGAAGCGAAACTTCGTTCTAAAATAACGGGCGAAAACATAGATCCGACAGAAATAAAGATATTCTTCGGTTCGCACGGTGAAAGTGAAAACTGAGATCTCTGGCTCGTTAAAGAACCTATCGGAAGCATACGATACGGAAAAATAAGATCCTACACTTATTCTTGTTCACCGACGCTCCCCGCCATTTTGTAAAAGTGAGCATCATAAATGCATTAATGATCCGCAGTCTGCTTACTCATGACAATATTCCACTTTGAACTTTCCATTCGCTGTGTGCGAGTACAGCCACCTGTCTCGCGAATAGAATGTTCTCTTTGCACGGCAATAAAAGTCAAAAGAAAGAAGGAGGTATACATTTTCTGCTCGCTCCGAAATTAATTATCAGAATGAAACGGAGAAGCGTGGTCGAGGCATAAAATCGCGAGATAGGAAAGCGAAGGAGAAAGGGAAAGTTGCCGATCGGCGTCCTTATCCCAGGTGAAGAGACTGTAACCTTCTGAATCACCGGTTCTGAGCAAGTTCGAGGAACTTCAAGCGGAACAGCTTGACATCTTTCTGGACACCTCTCTCGCAGATGGTGTACAAAAATCATGTGCTCTTCGTAGAAGAAGAGTTTTGTTGTGAGAACTGCGAAACCACGTTTCTCCACCTACGTAATTTGTAGTGACCTTGTGTTTCTCGTCCGTTTCATCAGTTTACCGTTCTTCTGCATCTAACGACCTCGAAATGCCTCGACTGTCTGTACTCGAGCGACTTCACGGGTAACAAAGCTTCTTTCAGAGCTCCTTCCGCTTTCTCTTCAGACGACTCTCCCTCGACCGCCAGTTTCTCGTCTCCCGATGATGAAAATGAAGGGGTCGCGTGTTTCGACCTTATCCGCGTTGCGGAAGACAGAGTCGCGGATGGCACCGCACGCGGAGCAAACGGGACCACATTCTTCGAGCCCTTGCCACTTTCCAACAAGAATCTATGTACCAGAGCTTGTAACACGAGGACATCGCTCACGATTGTGTCCTCTAGGTGTGCGAAAACTCGAGTCATCCAAGATCTGACGTACAACTAACATTGGAGGATCTCTGCTTTAACCACTAATTGTTGGATGTCTTCAAGACCATCTCCTTCTAGAAATCTAGGAAGTTTTAATGGCGGTTCGATCCTTTTTTCTGCTGAACGGATCCCATTTCAGATCTTTCCATTAGGCGTTTAATGCTGATGGTCTTATTTCGTTGATAATATATCTTCCATCGTGAAAGCCTCAATCTCTACTAAGATTTAGCCTCTCCGGGAGCCTAATCGCAAAATATGCAAAATTTGTTGCTCTTCTCGCCCGGAGAACTTTCTCGAACAGAGTAGAGAAATTACTTATTCTCGATGTTTATTCTTCCCACGATTAGAAAGCCCAATTAACACGTTGATTAGAGGCCTCTTCAATCCTGGACACAAAGTACCATCATTTTTAGAATTTAAAGTATGCAACAATTCGCGCAATCATACATTTCCTGAGACAAAGTGCTCATAATCGGTCTCACTTCTTATGAAGGTGAATCGTATTTACTGTCATCAATGTGCCACGTGGCGGAGAGCATTGTGGCAGATCCGGAATGTCAGGTTTGAACTAAGTTGCAACCGGTTGCAGGTTAATAGCGTCGAAAGAAATCCCTGCACACCAGAAAAGGTAGCCGGTGTGAAAAGCGTGGGACCAGAGCTGAATGGAACTGTCACGATATATTACACTAATTTAACTAGTATCGAGACACGCCTAAAGTGAAGATTATGTGCAAACCCGATGTAATTACTAATTATTGGTGGTAACAAATAATTACGCTTCTCTATTTGTTGATAATTTGTGACTGGTGACGAACGAAGGAAGAAGAAGGACACATGACTTTTTACACCTCGGTAAGGCCTGTGAACGAACACGTGAGTCATCGAATGCATCATCTCAGCACACTACCCGTTGAACGCCATTGGACACTACCACGAGACCCAACAATTCTTTGGTAATCCGTTGATTAAGTTATTATTAAATTCTTTCTCAATTATCACCCCGACAACGGATATTCGTGACAACAATACAAGTGATAATAATTAATTAATTGGTTATCGATCGTAATTTATCTTCAGGATAATAGAAAGTTTTATTCGCGGTGCAAAGGTTCGATCATTTACAACAACAAATAGCCATTTTGTGATAATGCTACAGACCATTTTATTTAGAAATTTTTTAAGACACTTCTAAACACGTTACTAGTAGAAAAGATGCGAATTCGAGTTAATGCTCAAGAACGGCATTGTTTGATAACCATACCGTTGTCCAAGGATTAATGAAAATTTTCCTAAACAGCTAGCCGAGTAGAAAAGCCTAAAAAAACGGCCCCTCACATCTTCCGCTCTCTATTCAGCGTTGAAACACTAACAGCGTAACAGGACTTTTAGAATAGTCTCGAAACGGGTCAGCAAGTGGAACAGAATAGTTCTGCTTCTTTTAATGTGGGCTTTGACTCGCTTCGCCGTTCAATGCTCGCATAAAATATTGCGAAATGTACGTATACCCCTAACCGCATTACAGTCGCTCGTACGAGCGAAAAAAATACAAATACATGCCGGATATTCGGATAACGCAATTTTTAAAAGCTGCGATAACCGGATATACGTGCGCAGCGTCACGATCCAGTTAAATTATATCATACCCGTATAAATATATACTGAAAAATAATATGCTCTTTACAATCTCGCGTCTCGCTGTGCGCGCGAATCCGTACAAAACGTTGTCAGCTTCGGTGAAAGGAGACCTCGTTTAAAATCTATAACATAACGTGCGACTTCTTGAATTTATACAAATTTGTTGCCGATTTCTACGGTTTACCGTGATTGTTCGCCGAATTGTTATGGCGCAAATATTCGCTCGATATCTCTTTCGTATCTATATATTTCGAAAAAGATTCGGTGAGACACATCAACAGGCTCAGGAATAATATTTTCCCCATTCCATGTCATTACTATCCTGTGCATTGATTAGCATTCGTCAAATTTTTAATTTGAACAAACTGTACGAACAATTCCCAAATTTCCACATTAGTTTGACATTTACATTAGTAATTCACTTATTAATCTGAATTGAATGTTGTACGTTCAAATAAATTCTAGATGAGCTGGTGTGACGCAATTCTGCTTCCAAACGTACGCAGACGACGGTGATATTTCAAAAGGACATTTTAGTATAAGTAAAAGCAGTCTTTTCCAGAACATTCGGATCGTTCCGAAGTAGTCAAGCAACTGCTAAGACTCACCGCGAACGATTCCTCCAGCGGAAAGTGATGGATGTCTGCCTTTTAATCCCTCTATGAAAATCTAAAACTTTTGAAAATGTTTAACTAAAATTCAAAGCAGGTTTTAGACATTTTTATTTGTCATGGTAACTTCTCCTTTTGTAAATTCTGTTGGACCTACAATGTTATTAAGCACGGTGGCTAAAACGAGCTATATTGTAGAATACGAGAACCTTATCTTGTACGCAAACACCGAAATTGGAACAACGCCATACTTTATCAAGTTGGACCTCCGAAACTGTTATCTTCCATACAGAATTTCATGCGATGCGTCATATACATTGAATCATGGTTTCTACTTCGCTCCTCCTTCGCGATTGGGACAATCGTGAAAAGGTGAAAGCAGATCGCTTGCTATAATCCTTGAATAGACATTGCGATTTTTTTTTCTCTTTCTCTTTGGCCCCCTTACAATCATTGGGCATAAAGACGCTGCGTGAAATCACGACCAAGATTTTGCAACCGTCTTCGAGATTATTTGAGTTATCCTCCGGTTATTCGTTGTACGATTTCTCTGGAAAAATACTACACGGTTCATCGTACGCGAGTTAACGAAACAACATATGGAATATGGAGCATAATCTCATCTAGCTCGAGCACCAAATACCTTATATATTATTGATAATGACAAAGTGTCAGGGAGAGAGACGTGATAGTTTATAGGGGCAAACAGTGTGATAAGCAAACAATTTTTCTAAAGATAATATTTTTCTAAATTTCAACGCAATCGAGGTATTTTTTTTATTGTAGTGACGTAATAACCAATGTGACCTTCATGTGACATTGAATACTATAAAACAATTGAGATAGATATATTTTAAATAATTGAAATAATTTGTATAGTGATAAAGTTAGGTGGAACAGTATGTACAAAGGAGGATCGTACAAGAAGAAGTAAGACAGAAACACTTTATCGAAAGTGTCATTACGAACAGGTGCAAATTTGCACAATTGCATACATCTCCATTATCAGCAATTGAGAAAGTACTCATTCGGGATTGATTACCCAAATGATTCGCCAAGACAAAAGCATTGTGATCCGACAATAAATCCCATGCATTTATACGCAATTATCAGTAATGTGATCCGCGGGAAGATTAATTAAATGCATTATGATCCACAATTTCTCAAAATTGCTATAATTCTATTGTAAACATCGCCTAGAAGATAGCAATCAGTATCAATCCATCATTCTAACATCAACAAAGACTTTTTGATTTATCAACAACCTGTCAACAACGCTATTATTTACGAAATTATTGATTTCGAATCAATGCGAACGCAATTGTCATTTAAGCGATTGAAATGAATAATTATGCGTATCGCTCGGTATCTTTTGACCGCACGATTCAACGTGATCGCAATAAGTCGATCAATAATATTGTGCATTTAAGCACGGTCCAGTGATTTTTCATAGAATTATCTGAACGTCGATGAAATTTTCCCACGAGATGTTTTTCTGAGCTCCAATGTCAGGAACGCATAATAATCGTAAAATAAACTGTTCCATTGCACATTTTTTCTATGACAAGGCCACGCTATTGGCACGAATAAATTATAAGAAGGCTGTGAATGTTATACAAACTCGCAATTGAACAATCCCACTGAAAAGAACAGATTTCAAATGCATATTATATATATATACAGATGAAAAATACGAGATGAATTATTTTAGTTAACTAAAACAGTTGTTATGTAAATAAATACATAAGAATGAAGTACTTTCTTACGTGCTGAGGAGCTTTTTTATCGACAGAACCAGAGCGCGGACTCTTGCAATCAGGAGACAACGCTGTGTCGAAAGATTATTGTTCTTCAAAACGAAGCCGCAGGTGCGCAATTAAGGAGCAGGAACCGTAACTGCAAACGTTAGTTTTCTGAACACCAATCAAGCACTTACAATCATGTAACTTGCCCTTGGCATAATTCGAATTGTATTATTACTTCATTGTTATGTTCTGAGAAACTTCTCAAGTTACTCATGACAGGCAAATTAATAGTTAGAACCATGATAGGTCTACGATTCATCTTTCATACGTATATGTAATTAACAATCTGATACAATATTTTATTAGCGTTACGTACTTCGCGGTTATTTAGAGGTACAGTTAATTAACGTGAGTTGGCGCCTCTGCGGTAGTGCACTACTTTGCTCGTTGAAGCGCGCGGAAATTTAAACTAGTTGAATGAAAAGTTGAGATTCTGTTACGAAAATTATTTTCTATTTTCATATTATTCTTTACCTTATTATTTTTAACTTGGGTTCTAGTAATGGGTATTTAAATAAAATTAAAGACGCTTTATAGTCAATTACAAAACAGATTAACTTGTTTATTAATTGAATATATACATATGTATATCGCGTACTTTTATATTTTAAATACACTGGGTGTACGAATACTCTGTACACCCACTGTACATGCATAACATTGGGTTGGCAAGAAAGTAATTACGGTATTTTAAGGTGAAATAAGCTCAATTTCTTTTATTCAAGCAACGAATTTTAATGAATAAGATACTCTACTCTCCCTTTTGTTCGATGATCCTTTACCAAGAAAAAATATTTAAAAAGTATTTAATTGATTAAAGTTCATTGCTTGAATAAAGAAATTCGGTTTTATTTCACCTTAAAATAACGAAATTACTTTCTTGCCAACCCAATATAATTCTACTATCTAAAATCTAAAGTATCCCCTAAGGAAAAATAAAACAGATATGATATATGAGAGTTACCTAATATTTTTACACATTGCAAATTAAAGCAAATCTAAACTCTGTAAATGGAAAAATTATCGTTTAATAGATCTAGAGAATTTAAATTATTATAATGCATTTATGATTTATCGTATTATCTTCTATAATATGTACATATATTCTAATTATTAATTTTTAATTACATATAATAAATAATGGAGTATAATGAACTGTATAACTTTTACACTCTTATTTTTTATGCAAAATTAATGCTAAAGCAAAAGGGTTATTAAATTATTGGAAAATAAAATATATGATATTTGTATAGATTAAAATATAAATCAAGTTTTGAACTAAAAGTTTTGTTAATTGCTTTTTCTGCTTATTATTTATTGTATCATAACTGAACGGATTAACAGTCTCCAGACTCCGCTTTAATTGCAGTAAACTCACTTCTTATTTAAAAATTGCGTTTGTTATTGGAGCAGCAGCAATCTTTACGTCAATTTTTATAGGCATATACATTTCAAGTAACACATGAAACAACCTGTACATCTTTATACAATGTGTACACTGTGTGCTTTGTTAAAGACTTGTTCCACAGCATACTAATGTTCTTATCAGAAATTTAATAAATAGTTGAAATTGCAATTTATAGTAGAACAATTATAGGCAAAAGAAATAAATGGACATTTACTTACTAATACTATTGTTGAAATATTTAATGAAGCAACTGAATAATTTCATTAAACAAAATTTTATAATTTTGCAAACATTAGAAACATCAATGTCCATTAGTTTTTATTCCCAACTGTACAGTAGTAATGCAAAAATCCTAAGTTGTATTGTTCCATATAAAATCTAACATACATTTCACGTACAGAGATGTTGTAATCACGTGAAATTTGAATCACATAATGTGATCTCGACTCGCAGACTTGAAAAATATTTTGTTACTAAAAGTGTCTGATAAAATAGATCATTTCCGTACAAAAATGCTTATACAGTCGAAGAGATGATGATAGATACATTGAAAAAGGAAATATGGATAATTAACATCTTCCAATAAATTTGTTTTGAATATATTGGAAAAGATTGATAATTTTTACATTGTTAGCGACTAGTGCATTAATAACAATGACTATACACTCTTGGTGCCTTATTCAAATAAAATGAGATAATTGAACTAATATGTACTATGTATATCTTCTTATAATACAGGAATATTTAAATAGATTTTGTGTGTATACATGTCTCTTTCAACGAGAAAACTTTTTAAATATATTAACAGACACTGTACTCCCTCTTACTTATAACTTACATGTTCTTTTTATACTAATATTTCCTTATGTGCACATCAATATTTATTACTGAAATCATATTAGGTGATATAATAAGAATCTCTTATCTTCCATTTATAAAATGTTATCAAATTAGTTATTTATGTTATTATGATTATAAAACACACTTCCATTTTACAATTATGTCTATCACCCAACATAATTCGTGCTGTACATAAAATAAGTTCTAGTGGTATTTAATACGCCTACAAATATTAGACTAGCCATAGGCAAGAATTTAAATCATACAGTTTTTTCAATGTTTAATGTAATTTTCAATAAAGAATGTCTTTTAAAACAAATGTTCTACACTATTTATTCACAGCCTATTTTGTTATTATGGAAGACTTATTATACATATGTATTCCTTTTTCCTGTAATACATCATTTCTTCTACCACGTTATACAGCATTTAGCCTTTAATCAAGAAATTACCTTACAAGGACGGTGAATAGAAATTTTACTCAATAGGTGCAAATCTTTCCTGCCAAATGTGAAGCCGATGTTGTGTACTTAATATTGGATTAAGAACGTGTCCTAAACTTTTAATACGGCTTTTAAACCGATCTCTGTCTCTACCCATTTGTTCCCACGGACCTCTACGAGCAGCACGGTACGCATAATCCCATGTTACCATGATGTGAACAGTTGGATTCAAATTAAATTTTACCTAGAATTAAGATTTCATTTTTGAGTACATAGGAATTCAAATAAGTAATTCCAACTATCAAGCGATTATTTACTTTTGGAACTGGAGAAACACGTTCGTTGAGATTGCATGTCTCATTTTCGTCTTCGTCGTCATCACTAGTTTCATCTGTATCGCTTTCATCTGTGTATTCATCATCGCTTCTAAAGGTTATTTCAGATTCTGTTTCGAAAACTATACACGAACTATCTTCTGAATCGATAGAACTCTCAGATGCCAAGCGCGGCCGGAATGACTTTTTCATCGAATTGTATTTACTGTCAGTAAAATTTTCATTGAAAATATTTATACATTCAGGTATACATCTCACTCTCATAGACAATTTTGACATTTCTTGATTAGAAGTCTTATGTGATTTCGGTATCTGTAATGTTGGTTCAACATCGGCAAACGTGAATGCTTCGGGACAACTATTTATTCCTGAAGTATCTAATCCGTCTACTACATCTTCATCTATGCTACAACAGTCTTCTTCTTGCCAACTTTTTAAATCATTTTGTATGTCTGCAGCAAGATCGTGCTTAGTACGTTCCTTTCTATGTCTAGTTTGACTTACACCAGAACGCCTAAGCTGCGACTTTGCACGACCTCGACCTCTGCCCTTTGTTATAGTGTTATATTTTCTCCGTTGCTTCGGCGAAGAGTGTGATCGTTTCATTGCTGTTTCTGTTTCAGTTGAGTCAGTTTTATAGAATCGATCTGTCATATTCCCATAAACCTTTTGCAACATATTTGTCAGTATATTACACGTAGAAGTTTCTTTAACCATTTGTTTACTCTCTATGTCTGTATTAGCTGTCGACAAGAGTGGTTCTCTGTTTATGATTACTTTGTCGTTAGCTCTGTTCTCTATGCAATCAGAAGACTGTTTCTTATCGGAAATACTAGTATCTTTAGTACATTTGTAGTTGTATGTATTGGTCACGTTTTCTGTGCTGTCTAAATAAGCGTGTTCAAACAATCCTTCGATATTTTTCTTATTCGATACTTCAGTCAGTGAAAAATGATTTGAACTCTCCTGAACAACTGGCTCTTTTTTATCAGACCTCTCTCCAGCTTTGTTTTTAATATCAATGTAGTTGTAATTGAATTTTAAGTTCTCCATCGACATTTTTTCATTAAAAACTCCACCCGCAAACAATTTCTGTTCTTCTAATATATTATGATGTATATTCTCAATCATATTTAAAGACTCTTTCATCGAAGTGTTACGAATATATATGTTATCGGTGTTCAATGTATCCCTTTTAATTGTCAAATCTTTAAAAAAGTCATGAGAAATTATACCTTCATTATTGACTACTGTTACCGATAGTGGGTAATTAATGCCTGTCATAAATGATACAGGACCTTTGGTAACTCGATTCCACATCATGTTCAAAGCATTGAACATACTATATAGCATGTTTTCTCGCTTTGGATTTGACATTTTGCTTCCCCTGTTCAATGTATCGTTCATTGAATACATTTTCTCCATTATTGGTCGACTACATACAACATATCATCAATTATAATAACAAAATCACATTTCCAAATTCGAATAAGTTCTTTATCTTTCATTTACTCACGTTTTTTATTCAACAGACTGGTACTTCCTCACGACCTCTCTTCGTTCTGATATATCTTCTTTGTTGCACTAAAAACAAAATGTTAAGAATTAGAATCGTCTCTTGTTTTCATAATCACAAAAATCTTTAATACTTTATAACCAAGACAAGCACAAAACTTTTGTCAACGATCATTCCAATTATATGTGCAAAAGTTTTTCTGAATTATCTTTAGCTACAAATGCATATTTAAATAAGAATAATTATAATTATAAATTGCAAATAAACTATTATGATTGTACTTGAGATAGAATTTTGTAAATGTTAAGATTCGTATTTCTTTTCTGGTGAGAATTCTTTCATTTTCTACATATTTATGTTATTCGGCTAGATTATAACCCTGAAATTTAAACATTTCGAAACCATATAAATGTCTACGTTAAATACGGGAGCATTTTATAATCGTGAAAACATTCGCGAATCAATATACAGTTTATAATTACAATGCCGTCCCGCCGCAGATTTATCACGCACATTCCACAGAATAAGATTGGTTGATAACGAGCAAATCGCGAAACGACGGGATAACCAAACCTTCACCGTTCCTTTCATTTTCGCATATCGTTAAATTTGTTATTATGACCTACTGCTACACATGGGAATTGCAATTATCCAATGATAATAAGTTTTTTTACGCATACATACAGCAAAGATAGCCCCCACAGCCGTGACAACCACAATCACGTAGACAATCCTGATCGCAGTTTAACAACAGATTCTTCGATGTAGTGCACTTGTTGTCTTCGATCAAAGAATTTTCGATAAATCTCGTTACGTCGGACACAATGCTTCGCTTAGATTTCTCAATAATTTCAAAGGATTCCATTGTAATATAACAAAATATTGTAGCACACATTTCAAGATCAAGTTTCAAGCGGCCATTTTCAACTGGTTGATGCACAGAATACGCGTGATTCACGCGGCTTGGGGCGCTGTTGTCGCCAATATTTCGCATTTATACTATCGTCGTATTTACGATAAAGTGTGAAACGATAGTATATAAGTATATAATCGTGTAAATTATATTTCGCGAAAACAACACATCGATGCTTGAGCTCATTTTTCTAAATATGTATACATATAGAAAATTGATGGATAAATTTAAATAATCGAGTGGACGTGAAAAGGTATTTCCTAATTGGTCAACATGTACTTAGAAACTGATTCATCAACTGATGAAATCTTTTGTTATTTCCTAGAAATTATGCATGTTGCACGTCTGATGTAAACAAAACAATTACATAGTAATCCCATTTATAGTTTGTCTTAGACTTGCAATGTGGTCAGAGAAATGGAAAATGACTATCAATAATGCTCATACAATTTGTACTAGCTTTTATTGGAAACTTTGTTTAAACATAAAATGCTAATCACATTGGAATAATTAAAATATATCTTTGTAACAATAATAACATTATAATTATAATTATAATTTATTGTACAGTTTCATTACTGACATAAAAAATAATACAAGATATACAATTTACTACTCCCAAATAAAAGCTTATAAGTATTGCAATCCAATACCAAATTGTACAGATCGTAATACGTCGTATTTCATGTATCTCAGGGGCGAAATTATATTCAATTCGATTCTCGCAACGTTTCCAAGTTTCATTACAATGCCGCCACCAACTGAAGCACGCACATTCTTCGAAAAGATATCCATATTCAAATCCGTGAGATTCATATTCTTACTCAAATTATTGGCTGAAAATGAAATATGTGTTATTCTCATGAATCTAAAATAATTTGTTTGAGCTAATAAACGTTCCTCCAATTTCACGATTTTTTATGAATATCAAATAAAATCAGAATTTTCAATTAAAATATAACCATGGGCAATACTATCTACATCTCACAAAATGAGACTCGGAAGGTCTGCAGTATCGTGTCGTGAAGAACTAGTATTGCAAAATAAGTGTGTGGATCCCGAGTCTCTTTTTGTGAGCAACATACAAGACTATACTTTTCATTATCTTAAAGACCCCTGTACACATTAATGGAGATCAAAATATATCACATACTAAAATTATGAATATAAAGGTATTGCATTACGATTTTATAAACATCCATACCCAATGTTGCGACATTTCCACCGTTGACAAAACCATGTAACCTGAACAAATCTCCAATACCGTTACGACCGGGTCTGAATGGCAGTGGTGTATACAAATGAAGTGCCGCTGCCCAATACGCATCGCCGCCTAATGAATCGTTTTCCTCGCGAGGTCCACAACCCCTCATCTCGAATCCTCTAAGGTTCATTGGCCCACCCAAAAAGAAACGATCGGCTATGCTTATGTTCTTGTCATCGTTAATCGCACGAAGTAATCCAGATTGAAGGCCCAATTGAAAAGTCTATTTTAAAAGATCATAATATTCATAATAAATTAGAGACAAATAAGTAATATATGTATGTGTATTCTCTGATAATTCAATTAAATAACACTTACACAATATTCATGTGGCGTCCAGTTAGCTTGCATGATAAGTTCATTTTTTACAAAACCAATGTTCCCTCCAAGTCCAGCTACCTCCGTCGAAAATTGTACGAGACTTCCCATAGTGGGAAATATTGTAGAATCCCGTTTATCGATAGAACAAATGTGTCGTAACGCAGATTTCAAACTAGGCCCACTTTCTTTACGAACGGAAAACGACGCTTTCTTTGAACAAACAATTTGTCTGCATATGGCTTCGTACTGTAAATTGTGTTTCAGTATCCCTGCTCCATCCGGGTTAAAACCAATATCTAATAAAAGGCCTTTCTCAGACTGGTTAAAGCCAGACCATGGAAAATCACTAGTTGTGTTAAACACGCTAGCAGTTAGCCTATAAACGAAATTAAATGATTATAATGAAAAACGTGAATCATTGATAGAGGAATATTCTTACTTACACTGTATGAAGCCAACTATTCAAAAGTGGTTTAACAGCTGACACATTTATATTTGTAGAACTTTTTGTACCATGAGAATATTCCATTTGAAGTCGTTCTCCTCTGCCAAATAAATTGGGTGCTTTTGCTCCAATAGTTGCAGAACATTCATTGTTTCCAACCATAGTGTTAATTCCACCTATTAATCGTCTCATTTCACGTACCGTAAAGGTGACCTGAAAGACCACGGGACTTGAAATTTCTCACAGGAGTATCTAGTCTTTAAGATCACATTTTGTCAATGAACTGAAAAGAATTAAATCTGAGAAATTACTTATTTGTTGTTGAATTAGTGTGTAATTATATAGACCCACTTCAACGCCTTCTGGGGTGGCATGAGGACCTTCACTCGTATCAATGTATACTCCGACGCTTCTAAAACATCCTAACGATTCTAGCTTTCCCTTGACTTTATGGACACGTATAATAACTTCTTGAAAATCTTTAGCTTTAAAGAGGTCTATTACTTGGTTTTTTATTATATCGTCTTTCGTTCGCTTAAGTCCATCTATGTGTACTCTGTCAACTCTTATCTATATCATAAAAAGGCTTCCAGTTAATACATTTGTTGCCAATTAGAATTAGGATGTAAATTCAAACATACCTTTACTGTTTGTAAGTTAATAGTCTTCTCTCCGGCTTTGTCTTTTCCAAATATGTTCTTCCTCTGATTAACATTTGCAAACTGCAAACAGACATTGGTAAATGACACAATTATTAATGTGATAAGAATGTACATTACTTTTTTCAAGATGTAAATGCTGTTTTAAGTATAAACATATATTATTACTTACAGAATCTTCTTTGTCCTTGGGACTGTGCTTTTCACTGGGAACAGCATGATTTAAATCTTGATTTAGTTTTTTCGGCATTGTTGTTTCCTGGAAACAAGAAGGTATGTTAATTTGTAAATAATAAGTTGTAAAGCATGAATGAAAAATATAAGAAACGTAGATGGACATACTGTGAAATAAATGAAAATAGGAAAAGCTAATATAAGTTCTAACTAAAAGATTACATAGAAACGAATTATTATTAGAAATTACTCATGCTGTAAATTAATGTGCTAGATTTTAGGTTATAGTTCTTCTAATAATATACACTTACCTTTGCGTAGACAGTTCCCATTTTTACTAAAATTAATCGTATACAATTTAATGAGAACTTACATTAAAATGTTATGCTGAATTTTGTCAAGTTCTCTTTAATATTTGACAATAATAAAAAGGGATAAATTTTTCAAATTAAATATTCAGAATGATTGAGGCTCAGCGGTGTGGCATTGCTATTGCTATTACCGATAGCGAAACATCGCCCTCTGCAATGCTGCGTTACCATTACGAAAGCTGCCATTGACAATCCACGCCAATCCACGCTGATCTACGCTATGAATGTGCGCTGAATGCGTACTAGAAAAAGCTAAAACTATTTAGACCAAACTTTAGTAGTTAAAAATATATTCAAATTATTGTTAGAAAATAAATATCTAGAGTGTAAACTGAAAATAATATAGTATCTTTACTAACAATGCGAATTAGTTAAAGAAAAACTTTACTATGGACAATTTAACGTATATAAACATATCGTAATTTAAATTAGGATTTTATTTTTTGTAATTTATAAGTTACATTATAAAACATATTCCATACGTATATAGAATTAATTTGTGTACTTTTCATTACATAAAAATAGTGTTATCAATATCAGATATGGCAACTAAATATATGTATATTTAAATAATGTCCCTTATAATGGAAAGACGGTTACGTTAATACATGAAAGAATTACATATCTTCGTAGTCATCACAGTATGAAGATTGCCATAATTATCGTATCTTTGCCATAATTATCAACTCTTTGGTAGAGGTAGATCATGTTATCATATCGATAAAAATATGCCTCATTCAAAACAAAAAGAATCGTGTTTTAGTGAATGTTGAATGCTGCATCAAATCTGAATATAATACACATTTACTCGTCGACGTTAGTCCTTATTAACCTGGTTATGTGCAGGAACTTTAATAAGAGGAAGACTTATAAATCTATTTACAAGCTTAAATTCCAGATAAATAGTATAACAGCTTATGAATTGAATAATAATATACTATCCTGTTGTTTATCACAATGTAACAAAACTTGTGCAGATCGTTGATAACAGTTAGTATTATATTTTTATATATATATGTAGATATTCTTTCTCCAGTAAAATACATATTAAATTGGACGCGATATACTTTCTTTATAACATTCCTTCAACAGTTATATAACTTATTTCTTACTCGTAGTACTCGTTGTAAGAAATAATAATATATTAATATATAATTTAATATTTAAATATAATATCCTTAAAGCTCTTTCCATAATGAGTAAAATAATGAGTAGATAAATTTAGTAAAAATACGTAATTGTTAGAAAATTTGTTTCTTATTAGGCATTATTTCTTTCTCCAATCTTGACTTTACTATCCATATAATTATCGGCAGTATTTGCTGTCATTATCATAATGCAGCTGGACCAACTCTTGAATTTGTATTCGCAGAAGGTACAGGACTTCCATGAATTTCCAAATCAAATTCGGAATTTGACAAACTATTTCTCATAACTCGGTTCAAGCGATTGCCGTTCGCGGTTACTTCAGTGGATGTCCCGCACGCGCGTTGTGCTTCTTGGCGAATAATTGTCTCATTAGTTATATATGCTTCGCGTCGAATTCTATCACGTAATTTTGGAGTCATATCAGGAATGCACCATCGTATAAGTATCATTACGAGAGCGACGATGTTCTGAAATCATAAATTTAATTAATTCTATGTAATAAAACATCTAATATTCACTTTTAAATGCTGAGTTACGGGTGACAAATTACTATTTGATACTCAAAAATAAATAACGAGTATCAAGTAGATAAATATGAAAAAAAACTATATACCTCGAAAACAACAATGAACGCTAATCTAGCAGCTAATACATGCCAGAACATAATTGTATATTGATATTTATTTGGAGAATTTGGTGGTTCTCTGTAGTCTGGATATCTGCATATCTCGACTTGTTCATGGGCAGATAGAACAAACGGCTGGGTTCCATTTTTTAAATCACTTGTATTGAACTTTGACAGAGAATGGTCGAGAAAACCTTCTAGCGAATAATTGTCGGAAATAACGATTCGGTACACTAATCTTGGTATAAAATTCGATGTAAAAGCAATAATGAATGCCTAAAAAAACATGGTTATATACACATATGTACACTGCAGTATGTAAAATATATTGCTCACAAGTAATTTCAACTTACATTAGTTATAACTGAGAGTTTGGAAATGGAATCAAGAATACGATACCATATACCTATATCTATGACACGCTGTCCAACTGGCCTTCGATACATTATCAACAATTTTTTTGCATCAAGTCGCATCTCAAAAACGTTATTCAGTAATGCAAAAAATGGCGCTAACGGAAATGCAGCAACGAAAATGGTAACAAAACCATATTGTAATACTAGCATGAACAAAAGTTATGAAAAATCAGTAATACTTTCTACGGAGAATAAGAAACTAACATAAACCTCGTGTAGTTACCCATTTCCAAATATTCCGGAAATAAACTTCTTGGACCCCATTCTACTAGTTTATAGTCTTTGATCCACTGGAGATATTTTCTGGTATTAGTTTTTCTTTCTCCATTCGTCATAGTCATTCCAACATGTACTTTCAAAGTGTTTAACCATTTGTAAAACAATGGAAACAACATTTCTAATATTGTATTCATTGCCTGTTTGCCAATCATAATGATGCTTAATTGTATACATAATTCCATAAGGCAGCCACCAGGTCCACATTCTTCTTGTCGATAATCGAAAAAACGATTGTAATTTCCTGGATATCCGACAAACTTTCCTTTGAAAAACGCTATATAAAATATGGAAGCGTAATAATTTACAAACTCTAGTAGATATATTTTCAACGTTAAACTATCATCGAATTCAGTTTGTGTTCGAAGCAATTCGATCTGTAACATTGTACAATTATTACAAGGGTAAATGAAAAATAAACATTTATGTTGTAAATCAATCTGATTCTGCAATACCTCTGTTAAATATTCAGCCAACCAGACGTAGATCCAATTGAAGACAATAATGCAACACAAATTGATGCTAGCTGCAGTAGCTGTTGTAAAGAGTATTGCATAACTAGTTACCACGGGATGACCATAAACACTTAATGCAGTTAACACAGACATTCTATACAGAACAACTCCCAACACAGCAGCCATCGCTATTGCAATCTATATCATGAAATAAACTTTTATTTTGGATTATCATGCAATATAATAACTACTTAATTCTTTATTATTATGTAGAGCAAGCTTACCAATAATAAAACGACGGAGAAACTAAGGATCGTTGCTGGTACTCTCATTTTCCAAAATGGTACCTGCGGTTCTTCAGTATTTGTAATAATGTTAAGGGACCTCTTTTTGATATGAGCTAAACGCGCTAAGTACTGTGGTCGAGGATGTTCCTCTTGAGCATCTAAACCAGTCAGGTCCCATCGATGAGTTATTTCAGCTGAGTATCTTTTCCACGATTCCAAGAATAACGTAGCTAATAAAAAATAATAAAATAAATAATTAAGTAATTGGAGATCAACATGTTAACATTAATATCATTGATACTCGTAAATTAATACATACCCCATAACGACATGAATATTGAAAAAAATACGGTAGATGGATTGTCAAACAAATATGTGATTCTTGAATGCAGACAAGTCTCCTTTAAGTCCCAATATCCGCAAATGCGGTCGCACAAGGGACACATTGAAATAGTACCATTACCGTTACAAACATCTTCACTTGGTTCATTGTAAAACAAAGTTAAACAACTATATATAAAACAGAGAAGGCCGACGATACTGGCTGGTATCAGCATATGTGTGTAAAATCCAAGCCAAGCAAAGTAAAGTCCAATTTTTACTCCAAAATATTCTTTGATGTAATCTAGAGGTTGATAATGAAGACATTTTTTCAAACAGGCCCATTCGGTGTATAAGAGATATCTCATAGACTCTGGTGAATGCAGGTCTCCCTAAAAACATTAGTATTGTACTTTAGAAAAATTTAAACGATTTCATTAAAAACTAAATCGTTTTTTGAAACAAGTATTGTGCAGTATCTCGCATGGGCTACAAAGGTACAGGCTTCAATGTTTGCGTTATTTGTAATAATATGAAAAAATAATATATGCAAAAGTTGCATGGTTATCGCTAAAATTTTTCGTATACACTGATAATTAAGTTGAGAGATATTAGTTCGAGGTATTTAAATGAAGAAATATATGTAGAAAATTGTAGTTAATATATACAAATAGAATTATAATTAAATATATTGAAATGGTCATGAAATTTCGTATGTATGATTCAAAGAATGTGAAAGTTAAAAATTGCAAGCTAAAATTCTATATTGCAGAATAGGACAATTAAGTAAAAGAATAAATGGTCAACTATAGTTTTATGAGCGTCGATGGCCCTACTATGATCCGAAAGATAAGGATACAACGAGAGTCCAGGTGGTAGTATTAAACACTAATACCTGAATGGCTCGTCTGATAACTGAACACCCTATCTATCCGAATGCACACATGCAAGCCGATTAGGACAAGATAAGGAAACCCTATATACGCTGTTACGTGTTCAGTTCAGAGTCAAGCATTCGAACCAAGGAGCTCATCGTTCTCGAATCTATTATGCAGTTTTGTACGAACATCTCACAATGTTTTGAACGTTTACATGGTGCGAACAAAGGTATACAATAAATATGTATGAAAGGGTAGCACCTTTCCGGTAATTAAGGTGGGTTGTAATAACCGTAAGAAGGAATAACGATACCAAGGAATAACCATTCATTAACTGTTTTAGTAACACGCTTCAAGTAGTAGTACAAAAACTGCAAAAACAGTTAAGAAAAAAAGAGCGATTGTACTAAAACCATTAATGACCATGGACATTTAAATTTTAAAGTACTTTAAACCAATTTAAAAAAAAATTTTGTCCGCACGTCCCTATCTCTTATTTTTTTGACACCTCCTTTGGCAATAGTTCCTGCTTCCCAGGTTGGAAATTGCTGATTTAAACCATAATATATTCGAGTACGATATTTTTCAACTTGAGCGATATTTTTTCTGCAAAAAACAAAAAGATTCAGCTTACATCGTGTAGTGGATAAGCGGCCACGTATGCTTTGTCTGAAATCAGCCTTTCTATTCCAAATGCAAAATCATCGTGCATGGACTCCGTAAATCTGGTTCTATCCAAAATAAATTGTACTATTCTAGCACGTGTCGCGGCAGTAAAAAAGTTAGGCATATCTATGTCGAATAAATATTCTTTATCACGACTGTAAACTGCAGTAAAGTTGTGTTTCATTTTTGGGAAGATCGTTTGGTCAACATAATATCTACTCATAATTCGTTTGAATAGAGAATTGACTTCATTGATCAACGTGTTGCTACGGTTTTCAGGAATTTTCAAACTGCTTAATTCCTTCATTGGCAATCTAAGTTTTAATATTTCAGCATACCGTCTTAGCACTTCTCTTGGTGCATGTATCTTTATGAAATGGAGACCATTTGGTTCGGCATTCTCATATTCCATTTCCAAACCTTCCTTTTCCAAGCTTTTCTCAAACACCTAAAAATTAATGTTGAATACCATATGGTTGTATACATATTTAACTAAAAAAGAACTTACTCGTCTATATTCTGCACTACGATGTGTTTGGGCTTCTGCATTGTATTCGTCCCAAACAAGAACAAAATCAATTGTTCGAATTTCATCTTGGAAATATAAACTAAACCCTGTTCTAGAATTTGAGACCTATGAATACATCAGATTAATTGTTTCTAATCATTGATATAGAGCTTTGATATTCTGGTGTGTAACAACTTACAATTTCATTGTCATTGTCGGACTGTTGAATTTCTTCCATTGATATTGCGCTATGCATAGTGTTGGTGCTACCTAGACTTTCAACATCGTGCAACGCACTGCGAACACTTTGATACAAAGTTTGCACAGATCCGACGTTCAAATTATTTGGTATCCAGGGCACAGTAACATCTTCATCGTCCTCTTCCATTTCAATCGAATAGATCAGTGGTCAAATAATCCTACTTATTTGAATCAAACAACTTATACTACATGCAAACCAAATAAGCAGAATTTATGCAATTAAGAACAATAAATATAACTTGCAAATTTGTTTTTACAAACTTTGAACTAAATAAACATATTCATAGCAATTTATTTGAGCATTTCTACAAGATATATGTAACCAAAAACTACAGGTAAAATTATTATTGAGCAATGGAACTATGTAAATAAATAATAGTAGCAATAATGATCATTAGCTAATTTCTACAAATAGAAAAATAATAAATAATACAAAGTATCGGTCTAACATATATAATGCAAACGTAAAAAAGCAATTTACATACGAAATTTTAAAAAACTGCTAAAGAAACTGTTCCACCATTTCTAAATTTTACATTTTAACTAACGTCAAATGTACGATATTCTTACAGCATTCCCATTCGATAGCCATCGAAAAATCTTTGCTTCCGGATGTTGTTAAGATGTGGAGCAGGAAATTATTCTATACATCTGTCCTCGCATTGTGGGTCCATGGGTCCATCCAATCGTGCATAATTTTATAACCTTTCTTCTTATATGCACTGCAACACGTGTTTTAGTTGAATCGTTTTATTGCATTTCTGCGTTCATAACATTCACTAACTGTACGAATATATGGTTTAGAGACGAGAAAATAAATCATGATGTGACGGATTCGTCATACGTGCATGAGTTGCAATGCCATATAAAATTAAGTAGAGGACAATATACGCTAAATGATCACGTGGGCAATAGAAATTATTTAGCACCATAATAAATATATTTTTTACAGAATATAGACTAGGATGAAATTTAAACAATTGTTTAAAGTATGATTTAGGTTTTTTAGTAAATTAGAAACAAATTTTATAACCAAGTAAAAATATATCTTTGTATGGAGGCACAATTTAGTATGGTTGTAAAATTTATTATGATAAGAACATTATTGCAATTCTTCAATGAATACTTGTGAACACAAATACTTTATTTGATATAAAAAATTGGTGGTACAAAATTATTCTTTGGTTTTATTATAAAGTTTTTTTTCAGCTTCAACATGTATAAGTAGATAAATACTATTCTAATAATGTAAATAATGAAATACATGAGTGGTAACACGAATTATAGTTTATAATTATGCGAATAATGTATGAATTTATATAATATGTCAATATATTTTACATTTCCTGTACATTATTTAAATGTTAAATTATCATTCCATCTTAATTCAATTGGAATTAGTGTATCTCCTATTATGTACAATAACTATAATACAAATAAATCATACTTCTTGCATAACTAAGGCATTGAGCTCATCTTCTCCTGGGCACAAGACAGAGTCAATGTTATAAAAAGCAGCATGTAAAGTTATCAGAAACCAGGATACACCTAAAACATATTTTATAAGTGCATTATGCATATTCACACAGAACAAGGATTTTTACTTAAGTATATTTAAGTTTTATTTACCAAGGACCCAGAAAAGTGCTGCACCAGCTCCCACTAGATAGAATATTGGTAATGAACATATTCCAACTAAACTATATACCTGAGCCAATGTGAGTTTATGATTCAATATTGTGAGTTCTTGTTTAGCATGACGCTGTGAAACTTTGTAACACGTTCCAAGAGATGCTGCAACAGCGAGCAGCAAAAGCGGTGACGTTATCCTAACATTTAAACAATATTATTTTCACGTTTACATAATTCCATAATGAAATAGAAAAATAAAACCATATCTTACAAGCAATATATAACTAATCCAATGAACACGAATAAATAATTACTCTGGAAGTATTCAATATTTCTCACAACTCTTTTGCTCAGTCTTGGTAAACTTGGTGGAGGCCTAAAGTTGCTTGTATTCAGAAATAAAGACCATGGTCTGATATTGGCTTTCCGATGTTCGATCCATTCATGAGCTTGCGGGTATCCGATATTACTTAGTGGTAGCTGTGGTATTTGTAAGAATTCGAGCCTGTATAGACATTAAAATGCATCGCATTACAAAATGTCAACAATATGTTTACTTTAATCCTAGCATCAATCGTGTATTTGATACACAGAATTTCATTTATAGGGAATCTGTATTGTTTTACAGAAAAAACACGGTGAATACGTAAAAATTTTGGTTTCGAATTTGGGTTGATGTAACAATATCGCTAATGCAGTGACAAGGAGGTGATTCATTTCCTTATAGGTTAGTAAACATCTGAAAGTTCATAAAATCAGTGTTCCTTTTATTACCCGCTGCCAGATTTTTGTTTCTGTTGAGGAATTTGCATGTCACCCGCGATCTCGATTTCTACGTCTGCCATTCTTCCTTTTACTGTTCAAATTTGACAAAATTGATCACCGCGTGACAAGGAAGTGAGTATCTTCTGTTTAGCTTGTATTTGTTTTTTACGTGTACCTAGCCTCGCATCCCCACCACGAGGCGTCTACATACAGCTTCGTTTTAGAAGAAACTCGTCGTATAGGCCCTACGACGTAAGCAGTAAAATTCCCATCATATTGCACATCGAACCACTATGTTATCCCCACCATTAAGAGCTGCTACACTAACACATCTACACATTTATGCGTACAAACGCTACAGGTTGCAGCTGCTCGATAAAAATTCTTTCACTGCCTCCTTCGTAAAACTTCTTTCACGAAAAGGGCTCTTTGTCCGGTTAAGGTAAAAGACGTAAAAGATTTTTCCTGCTTCGCATGCTCGCTCGGATGCTTTCATTTGGACAACCGTAAAGAAGAAAACTTTTCCTTGCCTCTTTCGGGTGTGTTACAGCATATATATGTATTGCATGCTATTTTTTTCTATATACTAGACGCTTCTTTTAAATTAAACTTATATATATCACTGTGTCTTTTCTCAGGAAATCAGAATACGCAATTCTCTTGTTTAGATTTGCTGATTTTGACTACTTTCTTCTATAAATATATATGTGTAGATATAAACGAAATATAGAAATTCTATTTGGTACTTGAATTAGTCATATGAAGTCTTTGTATTAAATTAAATTAATTGTACGAATAAGGCTTCGATTGATACTTCTACTTTAAGAATATGATTTCGTAAACTTTCATGTTCATGTGATTTTACAGTAAGTTTTTGATTGACCGTATTTTTTATTTCAATCGGTGAAAGTGAAAATATTCATTGTAACACATGGTTTTACGATATTTTACAGGAATATAAATGTTTTAAATGGTGAATGAGGTCATCCCTGTGTGGACAGGATTTGTTTGCATCGATTCTTCGTCAGAAGATCATCATCGTTTATTTTAAAGTGTCCTTCGGTCTCAGGTCGAAACTTTCAAAGAAGTAAACCGTGACACAAAGTTTTTAGAATTTCTCTGCGAATGGCCCTCACCCTCGGGAAGCATGTGCAGATGACGCTACTATGTACGACCATTGTGAGTAATTGGAGCCAATAGGAGAGCACGTTACATCAAATTCCATAGTCTCTTGCTTCAAACACGATCTGCGATTGGTCATCACAATTTCCCAAGTAATATCGGGCCACCCGCCATAACGAACGTATTTAGCGTGGTACGAGAAATTATTTGAATGAACGTGTTTTAAAGCAATCGTAATTGACTAAATATTCTTGATCGGTACTGATCTCAGTTTAGCGTACGCATTACACACGAGGAAGTTGAAACTACCAGAAAACTTGATGGTGACAATTTGAAGACATGGAAGTCGCGCAGAAGTTTCATTTCGAAGCGTGCGACATACAGGACGAAGAGCTGAATATCAGCTGTCGTACGAACAGCTCCGGTTGTGATGTTGACGATATTTTAGATTCTTCCGCTGAAGATCTTGGATGTTCACCACTTCATCCAAGGAAATTATCCTTCAGCAATACTATGGACTGCAGTGATAGTGAAAGTATCAACAATCAATCTATGCTAACCAACAACAACAAGACCCCAGTCAGCAACGTGACAGGTTAGTAGCGTTTTTCAAATTTTTTACACTTCCCAGTCTGTTTTTGCTAGTTATCTCAATTGAAATTTGTTCGTAGAAATACTATTTAGTATTTGGCTCTACGTTGTTTACAAGTAGTTTTCTGCTAGAACCTATAACTTAGTCCTAAAGTTTCTGGCATTTAAAAACACTTTGTGGCGCACGCTATTGCTACTGCTATGTATGAATTTATTTTGTATAATGCTTTATACTGTTTATTACCTTAAATCATATTTTATATGATTTTTGATGTTGTTAGTATACAATGGTGATTTGTTTGTTTTGGTAATGGTCGATCACAATATACATTCTACTTTGGGTACTCTATGTTTGCATGTTTTACTTTACATTATTAATTGATAAGTAAATTATCTATAGAAGTAAATGTATCCATTTTTGAAATAGTGATTGTTAAGCATGGTGTGGCAGAATTGATATTATCATTTGACAATTGTTTTACATCATGCATATGCGTATATCTGCTTGGTCTGTTTGAGAAGTAGTCAGTAAACATGATTAGACCGTGTACTGATGGTATCTCAGATTTTCAAATCTTCTCATTTTCTATTAAATAATTAAATATTTATCATTTTGACAAGGTATATGGATGCACAAATAGTAATAGTACCTTTCAAAACTTGCGTGTATATATTATTTTATTTATGCTTATATTATATCAGTGGTTTGTTTTATCTTACCTTATTCATTTACATATCAATAATTAATCCTTTGTCAATTACATTTTTCACACATCCATAATCCTTCGTCAATTACATTTCCCTCATGTCAATCCTTAATTCTTCATGAATTATATTTTTCACTTGTCAATATTTAATTTTCTTCATCAATTACATTCTTAACATGTCAATCCTTAATCCTTCATCAATACGTTTTTCACATATCGATAATTAATTCTTTGTCAATCACGTATTACAATCTGTATGTATAATAATCCAATTAAATTTCCAAATAAGTTTTACAAGTAAGTGATGCTTCCTGTACTGTCAGTTTTTATTTTATTAATTTCTGTAGATGTTATAGATTACATTCCTACACTACTAAATTTGTGGTGTATATAATGTAATAAATATTTTCAAAATAGGTTCTTATTTAATTAATATGATGAATGTAATTAATGTTACTCCCTATCTTACCGACACATTGTAGTGTAATGAACAAATTTTTTGAAGTAAATAATCACTGTGCTAGAAATCCTCTGAACAGCATAGAAAGCTGTCTATTGTGTTGGGGGTGGGTCAGCAGCCCCGCCAAGTGAACAAACACAAAACTACTCCGATCTCTCTTTCTTGATATCCAAATTTCAATGGCAGAACCATAACAAATATAATGCTCCTGAAATGACACAAATTACAATTACTGAAGACTTGTATGCTCGGATTAGGTTCTTAGAGAGATTCTATTAATCTGCAAATACACACATCTTCTGTTAACCGCAACAGTGGATCTGGTTCATTTTTCTTCATCTCGTAACACCATAAAAATTCATACATGTGATCAATAAGGGTATCTTCTCTGATGAACGTGTTTTACAACTTTAGATCCACCTCCGAAGCTGCTTAAAGTATTCCCACGATTACGACTGTGTTGATAACATAATGAAACATTAAAAAAAAATTATTCAAGTCACCAAAAAACCATCTCGCAATTATCGTTTTAATCGAAAAAGAACCTATTTCCAAAATTTTACATTGATTTAATGTAATAATTTGAAATGTATTATATTAATAACAAATTTTTCATTATAGGTACGTCGAGAATTAGGATTCCTGCTCGTGAAAATGCGAATTCACAAAAGATATCGATGGCATGTAGTCCACCTTATAAGCGTGTTAGAGCGTTACGCCTATTTGATTCTCCAGCTACTCCAAAAACCTTAATGGAGAAAAGCACAATGCATACTCCATTTCCCTCCAAATGTACTAGATTATTTTCAATAGACAAGCCAAGACCTTGTAGTTACCAAACCAAAACTGACAAACCTGCAGCTAATGTAAATCCTTTTACACCAAATGGAATGCTGTTAACAGCAAGAAAGCGCACAAGATCCAAACGTAGTCTTAATGGGTCAGTAACGAAAATAAAACATAACTAATTGTTGGTTTCTTTAACCCTTTCCTTACCGAGTACGCATTCGCAAGTAAACGTTCTCTGTATTGGGGAACCATCTATAGTTCGTTATGCGAATTCCAATTATAGTCGGCACTGGTATCCACTAGTACCGTCTAAAGTCAACGTTGGTATCGAAAGGGTTAATTGCGTCAGTATATGCATTTATATCATGTTCTCTTTACTTTACTAATTTATAATTTTCTTCAGCTCTCCGGATATGGAAGTCACGAAGTTTGACCTCGCCGATTCTGACGACTCGGATAACGAGATAGAGCAAGCAACAAAACGTGTAGCGCTACAAGATTCTAATATTCCTAGATACCATCAGGAGTTCCACGAACTTGGTTTGATTGGTACTGGGGAGTTCGGGTCAGTTTACAAATGTATTAATCGTCTAGATGGTTGCACATACGCCATTAAGAAAAGTATTAAGCCTGTTGCTGGGAGTATTAATGAGAAAAATGCTTTAAACGAAGTTTACGCCCATGCTGTACTCGGAAAACACCAGCATGTTGTACGGTATTATTCAGCATGGGCAGAGGATAATCATATGATTATTCAAAATGAGTATTGTAACGGTGGTAGTCTAGCGGATGCTGTTACCAACTTACAGAAAGAAAACAAACATTTCACTGAAGCAGAAATGCGACAACTTTTATTACATGTTGTCGAAGGTTTAAGATACATTCATAGTATGCAATTAGTACACATGGACATTAAACCTGGGAACATATTTATTTCGAAAGAGAAACGGCTATTAGCGGTTAATTACGATTCCGCGGACGATGGATTTGACGAAGAAGAGACCGTCGAAGAAGAAATTACATATAAAATAGGAGATTTAGGTCATGTTACATCTGTTAATAATCCTCAAGTCGAAGAAGGAGACTGTAGATATTTACCGACCGAAATATTACAGGATGATGTTAGTCATTTGTCGAAAGCTGATATATTCGCTTTAGGACTAACTGTTTATGAAGCAGGTGGTGGCGGTCCGTTACCGAAAAATGGGCCGGAATGGCACGATATTAGGAATGGAAATTTAAAAGAATTACCGCATTATAGTCGTGACCTCAACGAATTACTCAAGGTATGCAGAAATATAATTGAATAATAGTTAAACCTAGTGATGGGATTTTAGACGCTTCGAATGTGATTCGAAACTTAAGGATGCGCCGGAGCCAGAAATAGCTGTAGTTTCGCCTCTATCTACGTAGAGGAGAATTACGATTGAAAGAGGAGAAGAATAGAGAGGTCCTCGTCTCTCCTGTTGGGCTGTGACGGAGGAGAGACGAAGAAACGATGCTCTTTGCGTAGAAATGTTCTCTGAAGTATTTCGGACGCTCGTACAGAGCCCTTTTATTGGAAGAAGTGTACAGAAAAAAATATCTTCTATAAAAACATACGGAATTATTGTTTATAAAAATTCAGGAGACAAATTGCAAAAAAGGTCTCTGTACGGGCGTCCGAAATACTTCGGAGAACATTTCTACGCAAAGAGCATCGGAAAATATTGCTTCCTCGCGAAATGAATCGCATCTAGGCACATGAAAAAATCAAACTGCTTCATAGTATTTCCGTCTTCGTCTCTCCTGCGAGCGTCATTTCCCGCTCCGTCACAGCCCTACAGGAGAGACAAAGATCGTCCAACCTTGTCCAGGAGCTTCCTTGTTTTTTCGCTATTGTCACAATAGTGCTCCGGCGCATCCTTAAACAACTGAAGTCCTGCAAATCTTGGAAGTCTTGATCGTATTGATGGGCTTGAAAGTTTTGATTCTATAGAGACACTGGTGCACGAGACGCGACAATCGCCACTCTGCGGCAACACGCACTGTCCTACATTAAGGGTAGATGCGCACTGTCGACCAGTCGCCAGCAGTCAGGTAGCCAGCAGTCAGGTAGCTAACGCCCCCGTCGTCGGCGACCACTAGGTAGCAGAATATGTACTATCTCGTACGCACTTGGTCACAGCGACTAACGCGAGCAACTCACTATGGTCTGGAAACCCGTTTTTCGTGGCAAAAAGTATTTTAGCGTTATTTTAAAGTTAAAGGTTTATAGTATGCTAGGTTGTTGAATTCGTTTCGACACCAGCAATAATATTATAAAGTCAGAAACATATAGTAACATTTAAAAAATTGACGTGATTCTAATTTTTTATAAACAAAATTTTTTTTTAATTTTTGTTTATTGAAATTTATATATATGTAAATACTGATCAACTTTTGTTGGAAACATTTTTTTTGGCAGATCGTAGGAAATGTCTTAAAAATCATGTTAACAGTACTATTCTGCCGCAGGAATAACATAAGTAATAATACTAGCACTATTAAGTTAAATACATAAATAAAATGATTAATGTATATAAAAACTCCCGGTAACTATTTGTTTAAATCGTTGTACAACTAAAACGTGCAGACGCGGGCAACTGAAACTTGATACACTATATTCAGAAATGTCTACACTTTCATATGCGCCAGGTCCCACTTCTGCCGATTTTGGCAGTTTTTGTAAAACCTTTCTCAAAGTTTACATTGTTTAAACTTGCTGCTATGTTTTTTGTGGATAAAAATTATTTATGGAAAGTACCATTTAAACTAGTATTTTGATAGTCTATGATGACTATTTTAAACGTTTTATTTAATCTGAATTTTCCGAAGTTTGTCTTCAAAACGTTATATCTCAGAAATGAATAATCGGAAATTAATAATAATTTGGATTTAGAAGCTTTAAAGGGTTCTTTCTCTGTTTCCAAAAAAATTTTTGAATATCTTAATCTCGAAAAATTGACTTATGGCCACGAAAATCGGGTTTCCAGACCATAGTGCGAGGCAAGGGAGACTCGGTGCTCACGGCGATAGTTGAAATGCATTGATTTCACTTGACGCTTCCGTGCAATAAAAGTCTTTCTTGGCGATCAGACGACTACATGCATCAAATGAGTTTTGATACACGAAATTTCATTTTAGAAATTGAATGACTAGTTTATTCCCATCACTAGCTTTAAGCTAGTAGCTTAACCCTAGGGCAGTGAAAAATTTTCTGTATGCCAGCAACAGAACTGAGCATATATTGCCCAAAAAGCAGACTACTCCTAAGGACTCGGCACATGGGTAGCTCAGACAACGAGCGCACACGTGTTCGTTTATATCAGTGTATTCTTCCTGCAAGTATACACAAGGAATTGCTTACTGCTGAATTCACGCACACTGCTACAGTACGCTTTCCTACATAGAGAAATATTGCCATATTCCGCTGGCCCAGGGTTAAAAAGTTTTACACATATTATTTAAGTGCAACATCAATATATTAAAAAAAAATTATAACTAATATTATTCTTCTTATTATTCTCTAAATTTAGTTAATGATTCATCCGAATCCTGAAATGAGACCTTCAGCAGGATGCCTTATTCAACATAGAGTACTATGTCCATTTGGAAATAAAACAAAAGCTCAACTTCGACACGAGTTGAACGCGGAGAAGCTGAAAAATGAAATTTTATCAAAACAGCTCCAAGAAGCGGCGAAATGTTTAAAAACCATAGCCCCAAATGTGGCCGTCATTAATAATTCATTGAATGCTGGCGGTGGCTACAAGTTGAGACCGACGCCAACAAGGATATCTACTCGGGTTGTGGGTAAAAAGGTTAATCGAAGTAATAGCACTACAAATTTTTGAAAATTATGTGTTATATTTTTGCTGGACTAAACGAGGGAAACGGAGAGGGAGGGAGGTAAAGGTGCTTAAGAAATATATGATTTTTTAAGTGCCTTGATATTGTGATATGAATTAACTATAGTATGTACGTGAAAATATTGATCGATATTTGATAATATGGAAACGAAATATACAGAGTGAAATTGCGTAATAGTCATGGGTATATTTTCTTGTCATGATGAAGGTATTGCATCTATTGCTAATGATTTATGGATGGATAATACAGTAATTTAATACTGTTACTCGGTAACGTAAGTCTTTTGTGTTCGATGTTTTTTTATGTCAGACAAGAAGTAGGTATTAAAACGCGTAAAAACATCTATTTTTTTACACAAAGCAAGACTAATTTTTTACCTGTATAGTTCACTATGTGCCTTCAATGTTCTTGTTACAATTTTTACTTTCTTACTTCGCACGATTTCTATACATACATTCATTTTGCAGTAGTTCTTTTTTGTCGTCCTGTCAACAGTATTATGAAATGAGAAATGTTAAAAAAAGAAAGTGCAGACCCTTTGGTATGAGTTATTAGTTAATGTATTGACATATCATTGTGTGGTACTTGTTCTTTCCATTCTTGTTTGAAAATTAGTGTAGTAAATAATTGGAAATACTAACTACTAGACTGCAACAAATTATTTGCTACAAGTACATGGTAGTTTTATATATAGATATTTACATATAGTAGTAGTTCAGTGTTGTATATCGTCTAATTAGTAGTTGATTAACTCTTTGGTACATCTGTATTATCCATCTTTCGTTATCATTAAGTTCTTGTAAAAAGTTTAGTTCATTAGCTTTTTTCTTTTTGTTTATAATCAGGCCCTCCATGGCTAGATAAAAAAAAACCGCTCTTTTAAATGTATCAATCAGTTTTTATACATTTTCGCTGCACGATTTTAATAAGTTTAAAAATCATAGATGTTCGAATAAAACAATTTAAAATTGATATTATACACTGCCTGCTTGTACAATATAAATTTTTAGTCGCATGGATAAATACTCACTTCTTTACTTACTAACATTGATAATCAACATCTCTAGAACTTCATCTGAGCATACTTCCTAGCCCTAAGAATACAATTTCACTCTGTGTGTGCTTGATAACAAAAATTTACCTTACACTTAAAAACGTAACTGACTAAAAGCCAACCCATTAAACGTAAAATGTTTTAAGTTTAAATTATTTTTATAATATTTTTTTTATAATCCTATTTCGTCTTTAGCATGCTCTGGAATTCGTATTATACAATTTTCTCTCGTGTTTTTAGTATGTATATTAAATAAGTACTGATGTATAGTAATCCGCCTTTCTAGTATAGATGGTACTACTACAATTAGCTGTTCTTTATTTTATTAACTAACATAAAATTCTAAAAAATATGGTTCGTTTCAGTTATTAAATACGTAATCAATTTCGAAAGTATTGCATATGGGAGAAATTATCGATAAAATTTTCTACTTCCAGTTTTCCTTGTAACAATATTCTGACTTTTTTAAATCAGGAATGTCAAAGTGGTTTATCAGAATGTTACGAAGATCTGTATCATATAATCGCATTTTTTGAACATCCTTGTTCCTTAGTGTGTCATTAGGTAAATGTCTCACATGTAAAATCACTTGCTTTATATAGCTAATAAAAAGGAATTAAAGTCTTCGTACCTTAATTTAACATTCTCGTGTCACCGAGCATGCTAATATGTGATTTTTATATTTGCATTACTGAAGCATTTTGATATTTATATTTTTTTAAAAAAAGGAGAAACGAATGTAGCATGTACAATGCATTGCATTACTGTTTACGAAGTGAACAATAATCAAACAGAAGATCTGGACACCATACTTTTAGTATCATTAGTATTTTGTTGTAGTTTGCGCTGCGAACTACGTATTTATTTGTCATACGAATTTGTTGTTTCTCGAATTAGGTACATTGAAAATTTTCCTATAACATTATCAAAGTGTTAGAGGTAATGCGATCATATAATGTTAGTTCCCTGAGTCTTGTAATTTATGTGTAACCTCGTTTACAAACCAATGTTATCCTAATTAGTGATATACCGCGCTATGTATAAAAGTTAAAGAAGTTGTTTTAAGAAACAAGTCTTTTTGTTGGCTTCTATTCATGTGTGCGTGTGCGTGCGTGTGCGTGTGTATGTGTGTGTGTGTGTGTGCCAGAAAGGGTGGATCCCGACTTTTGGCAGTAAAACATGTGCTAATGTGCCACAGTTACAGACACTGTGAACTGTTGTTTCTATACCCTTATTATTATTATTAATATTATTATTATATTATTATTATAATAAATGATAATTAACACCGACTCTTTAAAATCCCTAATTTCCAGTTTTCTTAGGACAATAGTACATTAACTTGAGCAATAAATTCATTCATCTTTTAGTGTTAATAACAGGTGTGACTTTAAAATGTTACACATCTGAGTTTGTATTGATGTGATAAAAAGGGAGTGAATCGTTCAAAAGTACTATTTTAGAATCTAAGTATATTGTTTATGTTTAGCGATATTTATTTATAAATTAAGTATAAAATAATATCGGCTTACTATTTATTCATACTAAAGTATGTATTAGGATAAGCATTTTTTTATTAAGTCTCATACTTAAGTTATTAAAATTTTGTATTTAATACACTGTTTTACTTTTAAAATGGTAAAAAGATATAAACTAACATTATTTAAAGATCTTTTCAGAAGAGGTCACGCATGCGTGATAAAACGAAAATTGACAGTACAATACTGCCTCCTTGTATACCCGTTTCATTGTGATGCAGTTGACGATCGACTCATTGCTTGTATCCAAACAGTCAAATAAAATACGGCTACAGTCAGAAAATTAACTGTTGTGCATAATTTTTTGTGTATTTTCAAAAAATATTAATGAGTATTAATGAAAGTACATTTTACATTTAGTTCTCATATCAATTAAAATAACATTTCTCTTGTGTTTCATAAAGCTTTTGTATTTAAACATCTGTCAGTGCAAAACAACGTGTAAATACATGTAAAATTTATATTTTATGATTATAAATAAACTTCGACTGGCACAAAAAGCACTTTTATTTTCACAATTTCTTGCAATTTCATAAAATTAGGAGAAAAATGCGACATGAATCTAGATTTCGTTTGTGAATAGGTCACAATTATATTTCAGCACATGCTGTTCTTTCACGTTTTCGTGCATTATAATTTTTATAAATAATGCTTTTACTTAAGTGCATCTATTTTGTAATTTGTACTTATATATAGTTCTCTACTAGGACTATTAAATAAACTATTTTTGCTAATATTGTAGTGGTATATATTTTATTAAAGATTTGTTTGTAAGAGAATGATATTTTATAGATACTATAATAGTCTATATACTATACTCCTATAATAGTTATCATAAGATTGACATAGGACATAGACAATAAGATAATATGTCTGCTTCATTTAATTATACGATTTTAAGCATGTTATAATAGGATTATGTAGAAACATAGTATGTCATCCAAGCCTGCACGCACAGAATCTTGTCATGCAGAAGACTGCATGAAATATTCTTAAAGAAGATCGAGAAAAAAATGCTGCGTCTGGCTGAACTTATTTATAGGCCTAACAGTATAATTTTTATGCAAATGGTTCGAATCTTTTTTATCAATATTAACATTATTCATTATAGAAATCATATTTCATTTCTATATACCTATACTTTATTAATTAAATATTAATAGCATTGCAATGATAATAAATGTTCTTTATATATTACAGGTATGTCTTAAATTAAGCAATAATGTATTTAAAACTTCCACAAGAAGGCCAACAAAAAAAAAGGCAAAATGAACTTTTATATCGATATGGGTATTTTTTATCCATGATTTTATGTATGATACTTGCGTCTATTAGACCGCACTTGGGTAAAACAAATGGTACTTGTAATCAAATACCTGTATTTCTATGTATAATGCAGCTTTATAATTATGTGTATTACAGGTGTTTTTAATGGGAATATCATAATTCGATATTTCGCTGTGCCTTTAACGTACCTAGAAGCAGGGTTGATATGTGATCCCAAATCACTGTACTTAACGTTACACAATGCTCCTCTTTTGATATTTACCATGACCTTCATATATATTTTAATGCCCTTTTTGATGAGATTAGGAGTGTGCATGTTAACGTATGCAAATGTCAATGTTTGGCTGTTAAAAGGAATGGAAGTAAAGAAACAAAAATATTGTTTTAGCGATGTTACATTGAATGTAATTTCAAACACATAGATTATTGTAAGCTTTTATATTTTAGGTGCTTTACTGTATGCCGCCTCCATTTAACACAAGCCTTGTTTTATGCCGATTAGCACAAGCAGACTTATCGACAAGCATTGTGATAACTTTAGTTTCTCATTTTGGTGGATTATTTATCTCTCCTGTACTATTGTACTTTGTGGTAAACTATTTGTTAGACTTTTTATAATCAGAATAAAAATTTTAGTTAGCACTGATTAATTTAATGAAAAATGTTATTTCTGTTACAGTTAGGGGCATCTACACCGCCTCTAGTTGGTGTAAATATTAAAGAAACTATTTTTAGTACAATTGTACCATTAGCTATTGGTATTGCAATTCAAGTATATATTTTGAAGTATGATTTCTGTTTCAAAATTAAATCGCCATGGTTTTCCCAAGGATTGTTATTGGCTACAGCATACCATTGGTTCTGTGATGCTGTTTCAGTGGATGCATCATCTCTACAAGCCAGTGATGTATTATTATGCATATTAATTGGTGAGTTTGCTATTGTTACCTTTTGTAACGTGTCTATCTATGTAAACAGAAAATTATTCAATGTAAAATGTGAATATTGCTGTACAATTCTGTCACATGTTTTCATTGGGTTGACATTTTAATATTGTTGAAAGGGTATTTCAATCATGACATTTTAACTTTTCACTACATTAGAGCTTTTCTGCTGTAAAACTAAAAAATGTTTATTATCGGACTTTTTATACTATTTTATTTACATGTCAACAATCAACAACAAACTAGTTAATGAAAAAAAGACATCCAGATATCTAACATAATATAACAAATAAATTTCGTTTCTTGTTTAGTACGTTAATATACAAGCATAGATAAAATATGCACCATAACGAAAAAAGGTACAAAAGTAAGAGAATTGAAACGTTTCAATCCAATTATTGAATAGTGATTCTTGTAATTTTGTGCACATTATAAAATTGGAATAGTAATTTTTTTGATTGTGACAGGTGGTAGGTGTGCCAAAAATATTTCCATCAAGTTTGAAATCGATCGGTTAATCATGGTAGCCAATTTCGTAAAAAAAAGTTTCAAAGGAATACATTTCAAGTTTTCAGTACTGTACTCGTAGATTACGCTATTTCAAATCACTGTAAATATGTTTTAGTATACCACTGTAATTCTAGAAGTACAAATTTTTTAATTCTGTAACGAAGACATTGCAAAGAAAGAGTATTCCTTTGAGTATATTTGTCTAAGCACCTAACAGTGTACTAAATGCATGTATCCCTCAGTCTATTATTAGTATCATTATTTTTTATATTCTAGCTTGCGTGGGACAACTATTCGTTAGCTGCTTGTGTTGGGTATTGGGCTCTCGATGGTTACCTCGGGACATTTTGCTAGCTGCACTTTTTACAAGTACTCACAAGTCGGTTAGTCTTGGTAGCTGGGTCTTACGTGGTGCTTACCATGGTTCGGCACATGGTCCAGCAGTAAACTTACCATTGTCTATTCTACCAGTTGCACAATTATTATTAGGTAGTTTACTAGCTAGTTGGTGGTCCCCATAATATGTAGGTATGTATGTTATGTAGGCATAATATAAATAACCTTATGTTTAGTTTAGTTCTTGTAGTTATTTTCTATTATAACAGAGCGAATACCTTTTTATTCAATTTCCAATGTTCCAACTAATTTTTTAGTTGGTGTGTAATTATTACTCCTAGAATGTCCACTAAAAACTAATATTATTTTTTTATAGCAATTTCAAATTGGAGACACTTTAAAGTGTTTCACCATCTGTTAGTAGATCCTGGAAGCAACATATAGAAAATTATTTAATATTGACCAAAAAATTTACAGGAACTGTATTATATATTTTATATTTATTTCTGTTTAATATAACGAATAAATATTTTGAATTTCATTCAACTGGCAATGGAGTGTGTATATATATATATATATAGATCCATTAATAGCAATAAATTTATCGTTAATATCTTTAAAGATATTATAAAAAAAAGAAAAAACGTGGAATCATATATAGCAAAACTGAAGCGCTAGACTGATACATATATGTATATGTATGTTTATCAGTGTTGCCACAAAAAACTGTTTGTACACAGAACTTGGTAACACTGATAAGTACCCTAAAAATCTGAAATTCTCATGGGTTTCCCCCATAAGTCAGGCATGAGCTGTGCAGAGTCGCCAGATTGAAAATATCGAGGGAAATACCCTCTCAACGTTATTCGACTGCGCGACCAGTCTATGGTCTTAGTGGGGGACGATGGAGTGTGCTCGTGGTGGCATGCAGTTTCGCCAGTCATTTGGATATTACTATCTTCTTGCTCTGTTCAGAATATTGGGTAGATCAGTCCTGTCTACGGAATAGTCGACAACCTCTTAGACGCTATACCTTTCTTTCTACGCACGCCATTAAACCTCAGCAGCTGCATCATGGCACAAGGTAAAGCAATTCAGGAGATCCTAGACTCTTATAAAGTTCTGGTCCCTGATTTCCCTGCACACGAGGAAGAGATCTTAGCAGCTCGGGAGAAGTTGACCACGGTTAACAGAGAATTGTGGATATCGGAAATAAAGAGGTTGAGAGAGGAAGCTATGAGAGAAATGAAGGCTGCAGCAAGAAACGAAGAAAGTGCATCACAGATCCAGCATTATCTAAATATGGCTGGATTACCTATAACTGAATGGAGGATGTTCCTCGGATTCGTGTGTCCGTCTGAAGAGACCATGAGGAAAACTGAACGGATGGTGCAATTTATTAGAAGGTCAGAAATCTAACTGCCAGAAGGAAAAGATGCGGTAGACGGAACCGGATTATCCTAAAAGTTGCTGTATTTTAAAATGACGTGTTCTAAAATTTATGTAATCTGGAAATAAACAATTCTTTTTTAAATAGAAAATGCATGTTATTTATTTGTAGGCGTTGCAAAAAAATGGAACATAAAAATAATACAGAGTGTTACATTTATTTTATTATTGCACATTCTATATTAATAAAAAGAAAGCTGTACTTCCGAAAGTCACCTGTGACCGATCGAGATGAGACTTTGTGGGTATTATAAGGGATAGGGAAGGATTTCAGATATAAAATTTTAACTTTGGGAATTGTTTAGTTTTTGATATTTTTTTGCGAAAAGCTGCAGCTATTACTTCATTAAATTTTGCCTATACGTGCACGTCTGCGTTGTGTGCATGATGCGACCGCTCGTCAACTGTTTTTACTTTCTACAGATATATCGCTACGATCGTCGAATGATCTAAATACCGCGTGAACTTTTTAAAACATATGATGATGAAGAATCGTCCTCTATACTACAATTTGTGATATTGGCGCACTGGTACGATCAATTGTATGACTTTGTGCGAGTCCATTGCTTAAGAAGTTTCATACTTTCAAGGCCAAATGTTTCCGTCAACGACGCATAAAAGCAATTGTTTGTTGTGGTTTTTTTGCCTTCCATTATATACCGTTTTCCGTATTTTGATCGACAATTGTTTAAACTACAATTTGTGATATTGGCGCACTGGTTCGCAATTGATCAATTGTTACAATTGATCGAACCAGTGCGCCAATATCACAAATTGTAGTATAGAGGACGATTCTTCATCATCATATGTTTTAAATGGTTCACGCGGTATTTAGATCATTCGACGATCGTAGCGACCCAGCAAACCAAAAATCCAAATCTGGACGACACCCGGCGCGCGCATATGCCGAGCCACTGCCGTCCGTAGGACTAGGGATTTGGACAAGAGCCTGAGGTCGTCCAAATGCCGGCACCAGGACGAGAAATCTGCCTTTGCGGCAGCACCGTCGCACTGATGTGGCATCGTTTTACAGGGCAGCACCGTCGGCGAGAGTAGGTTGTACTAATGTGGCAGATGTCGGCAGGTAGACTGCAGTCACGTTGAATGGTAAATCTATATGCCAACTATATGACGGTGCGGGAATATTTAAAATGTTTAATACAATCACGTATTTTCTACGTATTTGTTATCATAAAGGATGTGTTTTGAAATATGATCAATGCTTTTATAAGGAATGTATAAAGTTTAGATGTGTAGGATTTAATAATAGCACGATACGTTTAATGGCCAGAGTATATTGGATAGGTGTTTACTCCAAATTATTTTCAAAATGTATCAAATAAGTTTATTCATATGTATAACGAAATGCCGAAGGCGTTAAAACATAGTCTGTGATTTTCTTTCATCTACGATTCACGTAAAATGTATTCGTGCCGCGGTTATTGCAAAATTCAATACTTACCTTGGAAACTAATCTTAAGAGTTTTTATGTAACAATTATATGTATATCATTTTGCTCAGTGTATATTAAAACAACTAGCGTAAAATTATGCACGAATAAGCTTTGTTTTTTCAATTCTAATCAAATTAGTGTTCATTGACATTTGATAAAAAGAAATAATGACAATTATACATTACACTGTACATCATTACAGGAACAATCTTTAAATAGTACATCAAGTAAAAATAGAAAAAAGGAGAAAGAAAACAAAAAAATTACACTACTTCGAAGCGTTGTACGCTATTATCTTATGTAGTAATTATTATAATAAATTGTATTTGTATCTTACAAGTTATAAATATAGTTTCCTCACTTTCGATTGTAAAATTTCTGAAAATTATAAGTATTCTACTTATCCCTAAAAGTCTGGCTACTATTTATCATAGATTTATATCTTTGAACAAAATAACAAGAGACAATTTGTCATAGTTCTACTATGAAAGAAAGAGGACTTTGAATTCAGAATAAGATGTTTCCCATACAAAACATAGCGATTTTATTCTACAAATAATGGGATAAATTTGGTTAATTTTTTGTTTTGTTGTTGTTGGAAACTTGCATATCATTTTTTTCTATTTTGTGACGCGCAATCCGGCACGGTATATACTTTCTTTTTTTATACCGTTATAATGCGTACACGCATATATTTAATAATATTAACAAATAGTGTAACACTCATGATAACGTGTATGAGCTTGTAACCTGACTCTTTCGTGAAAATCATGGCATTTAACGAATCAAACGATGGTGCAGCAGTGGCGCAGGCGCTGAGCATCATGTATTGATTTGCCCGTATCATCACACAGTCATTGCAGCTGGTATCGAGTTTTTGTCACGAATAACGCTGACGCTGCTATCGCCGCCAACTACGTGATTCGCCATCTTCGTCCTCCTCTTCCTCGTTTTCCTCGAGAAGTAATGCTTCGGTACCCTATCACAAGTGAACATTTATTATTTATAAGTATCGTTTGTTTTATCCAGAACGATTAAGAACAAGTTAAGAACTTGAGATTTGAATCTTATAAATACACAACTGCATTCTAGGTACCTTTGTTTCAACTAATTATTTCAGAAATGCTATCGAACTACAAAGTAAAAAGAGAATATTGTATCAGGTGATATGCCTACAATGTTTCTCTGTCTGAAAAACTTCGAAAGACTTACTTCTAAATCAATTTCTTCGTCAGTGGTAGGTGGCGCTTGTTCAGAACGCGAAGAAAGTTGTACAGACGAGTTTGTATTGCTACCACCGCCACCACGATGCAAGTGCTGTCCAGAGACCCATGTAATAGAAAGTAATCTATCCTGAAATGTGCGTCCCTTTACTAAAGCTACTTCAGCTTCTTTTCTTGACTTGAAATTGATCACAATTGAAGGCGTTGCATCGTCTACTATTTGATTCACTATTTCTCCAAATTGCTGAAACAAACGCAAATACAACAATTAATTACCGATAACATCCGGTGTGCACGACTATAATTTTAAATGATTCTAAATATGAAAAAGGCTTATATGAATTCTTACTTGAAAATGTGTTAAAACTTCAGCCTTTTCTTCGGTTTCATAACCAGAGACTAGAAGACTTGTCGGTCTATGATCTACTGAAACATGAGTAAAACTCCCTCTGCCACGACCCCTATATGATAACGCGTGGGCACCTCGTGTAACTCTACTTGATCGTGTACCTCTACCAACAGTAGGACCTGCGTTCAAACCCAGCGCAGCAGCTTGCGCTCGCAGCTCGTTTAGTCTTTTTTGCAACTCCCCGGCATCTTGCCCTTCTTGTTGTGCAGTCATTAAGTCTAATTCGGCATCCAAAATCTCTTTCTGAGTTTGTTCTCGAGATTTGGCTTGCGACTTATTTCCACCAATCTGACCGTTCGCCGCTAGATCTTTGCGTAAATTATCAATTGATTGTTGCATGTTCTTTATCGTTGCCATAATTGCATCCTTTTGTTCCGGATTCTTTTCAGCTTTATCAATCAATGCTCGTATCTCTATCAAATGCTTGTCTAACAATTCCTGTTTTCTTTTACGTAAATCGGCGGTTAATTTTAAAGCCTCTTTACGCTTCTCCTCCTGTTTCTTTTTTAAGGTTTCCTTAGCGGCTAAAATTTCTTGTGTTTTTTTTATTGCGAGAACCTTCTCTTCCCTAGTGGGAGCGGTGGTAGTTTTCGGCGATGTCGGGACCAAACTTTGCGTGACTTGCTGCTCTTCGGTTGAACGACGAGTGGGGATATATTCATTCTCATCGGTTTTCGCTGGTGTAGTTACAGCAGCGCCTAATCGTTCCTTTACGGAAGGACGGCATCCTGAATAAAAGGACGTGTTAGATGAAATAATATTAAGTCACAATGTTATACATATGCTTAGTTGGTTTGAAAAATGTGTTAACTTACCTGGCGGTACATTTTCAATGGCTCCACCAGTTGTATTATTGTTAACATTGTTATGCCAAAACACTTTGATAAATCTATTATTCAACACAGCCTCGGTACTTCTGTACGCAGCTTTTGCTTCAGCAGGCAGCTGGAAGGTAACCAACGCTCCCTCAGGATCTCCGCCGAAATTAACTTGGATATTTACAATTTTACCGAATTTCGAAAAATGATTATTTAACTGGGTTATATTGTTCAGAATACGGGGGACTTTTTTCAATTCTAGGGAACAGTTGGCTGGATTATGCACCACTCGCTGTTTTGGTCCAAGACGATTGAAATCGAATGCTTGTTTACGCTTTAAAGGGTTCGTTTGAGTATGCGTGATTTCAGATGAGTTCGTATGTGGAATTACTGGCACACTAATTAGTTCTCTTTGTCCCCTCCCATAAATGCCAGGTCCCGGTTGGGGATGTCTGCCCCATGGCATTCGAGGCTCCATGCTTGGCGCGTCAGGATTATATTCAGCAAATGCATCTGTAAAAAGTTTTAAAGATTAGCCATCGCTATAGATACGAATTTATTTGGTTGTAATATGAATTACATGAAGGTACTGTTCGCATTTTCAGATCTCTCGTAGTGTTATCTATATTTTTACAGCTATTCTGTAAATACTTAAAAATTACGTTTAAATACATTTTGTATGTACTGGACCAATTTTCGATTGGTCGTCACTCTACTCTTTAAAATACTCTTACCCATATTGGAGTGATGTTGATTCCTTAAATGAGGTGGAGGTAAACTAGCAAGAGGGAGGTGTTGTGGCGGGGCATTTCCATTAGGTCCTTGAGGTGGTTCTGGTACTGCTGTTACAGGTACAGTTCCTGGTGCTTGCGCACTATGTGGACCGAAAGTCAACACGCGACTTAACGCTACGTCTTCTAATACAACTGGGTCTGTACCATGATCATAAGGACACAGATCACCTCTCATGCAGTATCCTTTTTCTGCAAATATAAGTCAAAGAGTTTATAACAATGTACCTTCTTCGTTACTCTTTATAGAATAATTGAACACAAACCATCAAAATCTCTGCACCGCCTTTTTGTCTGGAATCCTGGTTGGCTATTTGGTACGTTAGAAGCGACCGCGACGACGCTTTGAATTGACTGACTAGTAGTAGATAATCGCATGTCTACGTCTCCATGATTACTATCCTGAGTCGGAGTACCTCCGCCAGGACTGCCTTCGATCCTATCCGATCTGTCTACATCCATCCTGTCGGAACGGTCCATTTTTTTGCGATCTAACGATCTTGATCGAGATCTCGATCGAAGAGGTGTTGGAGACCTATTCCTAAATCGCGCTCTATGGTCGCGATTATCAGGACCGTCTCGTATTCTCGGTCGTATAGGTGACGTGCTACGACTTCTACTCCGTCTGTAGCAAGCAGTAGACATTGTAAGTAATGATAGTTATTGTAGGTACATTCGGTATATCACTATTTAATAGAGATATGCGAGGACCAGCAAATGCTGGGTCCAGACGGATCAAGAATTTTATTCGGGATTAGTCTCGACCACCAGGTTCTCGCACACCTTTACTATTTAAATAAAAAAAATTTACAGACCTTCTGTCATGTCTTCTTGTATTTGGTGGCGATTCGTTCCTCCATGGTCGACTCCTATCGCGTTCTCTATCACGACGAATGTGTTCTCTGCTTCGAGACCTACGCCTATCTCTCTCCCACGAACGTGAACGCGATCTTGTCCTGGATCTCATTCGACCACTTCTGGAGTACAAACTTTACGTTAAGGATTTGTTGTAAGCTTATCTGTTACAGTGTTACATATTGGAAAATGATTTTTTTCTTTAATGAAACTACAAGCTATGTACGGACAATCACAATCGAGTTACTTTCCCATAGTGATCTGTTTTATATAATAAGTTTTTTCTTTTATAAATGGAATTATATGGAAAAGAAAGTCGATATTGTTACTTCCTGTTGGCTGTAATTTGACAAAAAGAAAAAGAATTTTCCTTGAAACGATTTAATATATCTTTGTTAATGAAACTTACCGACTTCGAGAACGTTTCTCCTTCTCTTTGTCAACTTTTTCAGAATCTGATTTCCTAGTTTCACGTTTGCCTATTGGCATAGGTGCAGATCCGTTTATTTGGAGAGGAGCAGGAGGATTTGTATTGATAGCCGTAACAGGAATTGTACTTTCAGTTATTTTTTCAATTGCTAATGCAGGTGGTGGTGGATTTACACCAGGTGGTGTCCCACCGCCATCTGGATCATTTTTTGCAGGAGGAAGTATGTACTCTTGAGTTTCCAATGTTTTGAACAGTAGCTCTACAAAGTTTTTGGTTTCTGCGAAGGTGATATAGTGTTAATCGGTACGTTTAGACTGCATAGTTACTATTTTGTTTGTAGTAGACATAAATATACCTTGCTGCAGAAAAACATCAAGTTGTTCAACCATTCCACCTCGCAATTCCTCCAATGTTTTATCTTTTTTAACAAGAGCATATACGTATTTTGCTAATGCAGCAGGATCAGCATCACAACTGTGAACATAAGTAAATAATATTGAAACTTGATAGTTTTATTGAAACACATATTTTGCAATATATTACTTTACTACTTATCCAGCATGTACTAAAAGATAACATTTATGTAACACATAGATCATTAATGAGTAATAGAATGTAATCATTATTGACATTCACTTAGTACTGGCATAAAATGATAACATTTCTCATAAAGTTTTTAAGTTAGCTGATAGTGTTAAGTCAGTAAGTCACAAATTAAGCGTTACAGTTATTTGTATAATTGTAATTCATTCAAGATAAGCCAACAATCAAGTCAGTAGTGGCTGTATAAAAAAATGTGGTTAGTTGTAACTTATTCATAATTCTGATTAAATGTTCATTGAACAAACCGTTGATAATTAAAGTATTTGTAAAATCAGGTCTTATATTATATAAACCAATACGATTTATGTGTATACAATTAAACTGAAAGAAAACACATTAATTAACTATTACTGTCAACAAATCATTATGGAGTAAGTCATTAAGTTATTTATGTGGGTAAGTTACGAAATAAAGGAAATTTAGCTTCCATAGTAACTGGAGCAAATCTATTTGAAGCCGATGGTTCATATAGAAATGCAACAAAATCAAATATGCTACTGATAATTACACGAAATAAGTTTGGATACAAAATACACGAGAAATATATTGTGGACGGGCATATTGTTGTTCGCGTAGTTATTAGCGATGAGTATGATGTAAATCTGGTGTGGTATCGTTATTCGATGAGATCTATCAATGATCATTTAGAAACAGACGAGTTTACCACACGTAAATATAAATCTGCATGGGGTATAAAGCATAGCACATGTACGGCCATTTACAACATCAAATGCATACACATACACCTAAAACTGTACTCGGGCAAGCTGGCCTACTTACAGCGGCTCCAAGACGGCGGTCAGCCACGCCTTGAATTGATCCGGATTCTCTATTATCATTTTCAGTGAATTCGTGACAAAAAACTCATGGAACTGTTCAAAGACACACGTTAATTACACAATATCTGGGCGGGAATAAGTACTCTCCTAAGTAAAGACAGTCGCCATTCTGAAATCTCACTCCTATACATACACCGTTCACATAGATAGAACCTAAAGTTTCTAGAAAATATTACAGGAGTCGCTGGCAGCCGTTAGGTAGGTTAGGTACGCTTGCTGGTTTATCGGCATTGATACAGAGCATTCTTACAGAGATGAAACTCCGACGTTTTTCGAGAATTAATTTCTAGTGCGCATGCCTCATGGGTTTATACACCATGAATATAACTACAAAATCACATGAATTCGTTCAAGTGTAGAGATATCGACGTAGATCTACTAATATCGCCAACTTCCGGTGTCTATTTTTCGAGGAATGCGTTTGAAAAGAAAAGAATATCGAGAAAAAAGCAATCTACATAGAGAGTTATAATATATGATATATATATATATTTATATATAAAGCAAATCAAAGGCACCATGAGGAGTTTCATATCTAGTATTACGCTTATGTCATTGGATACGTTGATAACAGATATGTAATGGTTAAACTGAAAGTACAGTCTCGTACCAATATACCAAGGCGACGATGTTTGAAAACGGAGTTTTCGAAATAATTTTTGGTTATGTTTTATTTTAAGTTGGATAACCTGCGTAATATAAAATGAACCAATAAAAAGTCTTTCTCTTGATTCTAGGCATACCTCTAACCACTGTGCATTATATCGTGGCTCTAACTGTTTTATATAACCAATGTTGGTAATTAGTAATTGCATTGTATAATAATGATTGTATACATCGATTATATTTTGAGAATACGAAAGTAATGGTGCGATAACGGAGAATATTAATAAATATACTTCCTTTAGTACACTGAAGATACGACATAATTTGTAAACATGTTTTAATTGGTAAGAGAAATTGTTTTATGAAAATATTCGCGCCATTTATAATTACATTAGACAACAAAAAACAACAAACGGCGGAAGTATCGGGAACAACAAAGTTTTATTAGCATAAATAATATCATATTTCATTAATAGGATCTTGTAGAATTTTAACTTGAGTTACATAATTCCAGTTCTTCTGGTTCAGAGTTGTAATAATGATTTATTATACCAGCTCCTAGAGCATCAGCTATAATATTAATGGTGGTTCTTATACGATCTCTGTAATGTAATATTTTAATTGAATATATACTATATAAAGCATTTTTTGCTTTTTTAGATATATCTATATATTGATGGATACTTACACAAACCAATCTATTGCAATAATTAATGAAACATCTTCTGCCGGAACCCCTACAGAGTTTAGTACCATTATTAACATTACATAGCCACCACTAGGCAGACCAGCAGCACCAATACATGATACAGTGCATGTAATACTATAATCGTTATTCGAATAGAATCATATAAGTACACTTATGTTATATATTATATCTATAGATTTTTTGTCAATATTTGTAATACAACATACCTAATTATTATGATTCTAAATAGCGAATATTGTAATCCATGCAACTGAATTATAAAAATTGCTCCAATATTTTCATATAATGCTATGCCATCCATATTTATTGTGGCACCAATTGGAACAATAAATTTAGTTATTTTGGAAGGTATTCCAATGCTTTCCAAGCATGCAATTGTCATAGGAATTGCAGCTGTGCTAAATTGTAAATTTATCAGTTCACAATTTTTCTGAATGGAAATTATTGAATATATTACTTTAATTACCTTGATGATGTTCCAAATGCAGTAGCAAAGGCTGGTCCAAGTTTGGATATAATTTTGTATGGAGATTGTTGTACACATATAAAATACATGAAAGGGAGTAATATAAATCCCTGTATAATTAAACCACTAAATACAGTGAACATATAAACACCTAATCGTTTTATTATACTTCCAAAATCGTCTACTTCCAGAATTTTTGCAGAGATGGAAAACAATACACTTACTGGTACTATCCTAAATAATATAAATATTTGTTTTTACTGTAATTACATATTCTCTCCATGATTCGTCAATATAATTATATATATTTACATTATTGCCCAACTCATTATTTTCATCATTGTTTCTGATAAAGAGTAGAACATTTTTTTTAAAGGTTCACCTTTTTCATCTATTTTTCCAATAGCTAGACCCAACATTATACTAAAAAAAACTAAACCTAAGACATTTGTCCCTGGTACGTTCCTATGATGTATTTGCCATTTAGCTAGTGGTACTACAAGAACAAACATAAACTTTGAAATAATTAAATTTTTTAAAAATCACTGCACTGTATTTAAAATGAAGTTTATGGTACTATTGTTCAAGCATACCGGAGTTGTTTTCTGGTATTTCTAAGACAGTTTGATACTAAAACAGGACACTTATATCAGAACAATCAATGACAATGATTATTTAGAATAAAAAAATTCTAGTACCTGACTCAAACATGCATTCACCAAGTTTTCTGGTATTAAATTTCTGTGATACAAAAAAAGCAATATTAAATAATCAATAAAAGCTTATCTGTATCAAATATATATATATGAAGTACCGAAACAGATCTAAAATTGTATCAATTGTCATGTAATTTTGAGTTGAATGTTGTGAAACAACATTTTCATTTTTGAGAATTTCTCCAGGTCTTATTGTTTGAACAAGTATTACACTCAATGTTATCCCAACTACCGTTGTAATTGTGTAATATCGCAGTACCATCAGTCCAATTTTACCTATAAAGTCGAACTATACAAATTATAATATCAACTATCAAGAAAGTTATCAGACGTTTTATTTATTCCGTATATTTACCTGACTTGTTCAAATTACAAGTAGCACTCACAATGGTAGATATTACAAGAGGCAGTATTAAACAATTCACCAACCTCATAAATAGTTCTCCAGGGAACTTGAGATACATAATGCTTCGCTCTGTCCATGGTTGAGGAGTAAAACTTTTAAGAATATTACCTAATATAATTCCAGCACACACACCAAAGATTGTTGTTAATATTATTTTTTGCTTTAGCAGAACCTTTGTCACCTTCATATTTATTATTACGTCACAAGTATTAAAATTAATATGTATACACGTATATACAATTATGCGTATCACAAACTTTCAATTTGAACTAAGCAAATCGAATTCTAATTGCTCTCTTTACACGACCATTACACATACAAGATTCTATAGTATATCTACAAACGATAAGAACTCTTATCTTTTGTTTGTATTGAAATGATAATTTATTATTCTAAGGTGCATTCGTCGAAATGTAATATATTCATTCAACTATTCTATTTCCTTCATAATATGGAGGATGTTACCTTCAGCAAGGTATCTTATTACTGTGGACATACTTACACTCTTTTATAATGTTGTAGATGTATGTGTATAATTCCTTCGATTAGAAGTAGTAGTAATAAACAAATGAACAAACGATAAGTGTTGATATTTTGCCTTTTATTTATTTTGCACCTATTACAATATAATAAATATGATCGTGCACAATACATGAAGGATGTGTATTTACACACGTTTTTGTTCTTTAAATTTTCAGGCCATAATTTTACGTATTTGTAACTGAGTTTGCATTACCATGCTATATATCTTTAATCATTTAATATAATTTATACATATCTTTACAATTCTGTATCGTCTTTCAAGTAAATTGTTAAAACATCACATTATGCATTTCGTCTGCATCCAGTCTTCTGAAGAAAAAGAATCTCAAATAATCTATTATCGTTTCTCCAATAAAATGATTACTATTAATCCTTAGAGTTCCAATAATTAGTTCACTGTCGTTTATATGAAGTTTATTAGTGAGATCAGTAAAGAAATTTATTAACGTTACATTTATACAAAGTATGTTTCGTAAGTTTACATATCTAAATCTACATATTTTCCTATGTTGTTTAATATTTGGTTTTTTATTCCGTATATTACTCAATTTCCTCTGTAATCATGTTTCTTTATAGACCTTTCTCTCTTGTGCTTCACTTTTTCAGGTGAGGTAATTTGATTTTGCTCAAATAAAAAGAGAAAAATTTGTTTATTGACTTTCGCTTTTTGGTAATTACGATTCGCCAGCCACAGTAACGGATCCCGGTGTCCTGCTGAGGTGTCTCTGTTAACACAACCTATATCACAGAAATTAAGACTGCGATTAGACATCCGCCCTAGCGCAATCAACCGCGATTAAATATTCTTACATTGAATGATTAATTATTGATTTACATAAACTTGACACAACACAGGCACACTTAAACATAGATTAGTGAGACCAGTTATTCTGAAAAGATTAGAAAATTAAAACTTTTAAAACTCACTGTTGCTAAGCGTAGAAACTGTATCGCAAATCTAATGTTATACATAGTTATTCTTGACCATGCAAAAATGTATAAGTCATGATTTAGTAAAAAGGAATACAAATAATCTACTGATACCACTTCCAAAATTGGACACTGCAATTACAGTGCATAAGGATTATCTACATCTATTTTTTATAAATTGTGTAACCATTCGGATATTGTAATACCATTTCATGAGACTACAACTAAACTTTCAGAACAAAAAAAACCTAAGAACTCATACCACAATCTTCAAAATGAAAATTGACAAACAAAATCAAACGAAACTCAAGGAATAAAAATATTTAGAATCTAATTCTAAGTGTACAATTCGATGGAAACTGTATAGATTCATGAAGCATAATGACATTGGTGCATTGTAAGAGATACGACAAATATATTGTTCTATTTGTTTATACAATGAAAGTTTCTTAAGGCTTCTATGATTTATTCTTTTCATTTTTACATATGTTTAAGGTATAGACACATTGTTCTCATGATCAAAAGATGTTTCCTGCGATCCTTAAAAATAAAACTGATTCAATACCTTTCCCTACAAAGGCGTTTCCTTCCGTGCCTCTGCTTTCCACTGAAATCCATTTACTCGCGTCGTAATGGGTTTATTCCTATTAGTTGCATTCTCAATTCCATTTCTAACGCCTGCTACTAGTCTCATGGCTGGGTTGGACACCAAGCCATTGCGCTTTGGTTTTGCATTACTTGCACTGAAATAGAAAGTTGTACAAGGCTTCATGTAATTTTCAGTTACATCAATCAAATTAATTCAATTGTATGTTCATGAATGACAATTATAAATAATACAAAAGATTACCTAGCAGGTGTATGGTCAGAAGTGTGTTTCACACTCCTGCCTACACCAGCTCCACTATTTCCCAGAATTATCCTCATATGCGTGTCTCTAGTGAAATGAGTATCGGCTGAGTTTCTCTTATCGTCCAGCCCGTTCTTCTTCTCTTTGCCAACATTTAAGCCTAGCATTTCGTTCGTCAACTCGAATGGTTTGCTAACGTCATTCTTATCGATGATCTCGGTCTTTATGTTGATCGGCTCGTAGATAGCTGGTGTGTGACTGTAGCTGGTCAGCTGCGCTTTGTATGGTATGTTCTGGTTTCCGGTAATCAGGGAAACCCCTAACTGACTTTGTATCACGTTCGCTGCAGTTTTGGCACTCGGTGGACTGGTGGTGTTCGTAGGTGAATAGGGTAGCAGACTGTCGCTTAATGGCGAATGAGGTGGCGAAGCATAGATTGGACTTTGTGGTTCACTTTTCAATGGCGACAAGAGTTTGCTGAGCGGTCTGCTTTTTGCTCCTCTCGAGCATTGTTGTAGTTGTTGCGTGAAAGATAATGGTGTCTAAAATTATAGGAGTCAGATAACGGTCTGGTCTTTTGTGTGATCTGTGATCATAGCGTGTATAGATCAAGTTGATTTCTACGAAGCATATGTGAACAAGAGGTTTTTCGTTTATCGAGTGACTTAAAAGTGTGTATGAGGTGCGAGCGAGTGTGTTGTTGTTGCCAAAGTGAAACAAATCTTTTCATGGTTAGGATAAGAAACGATCTGTACACGAGTGCATGGAACAGAATGAACAAAGCATGCAGCGGTTAATGAAACGTGTGATGGATGAGCTGATTGGAAGTGGTATCGGAAATTGAAAATTCTTCGAGTGCAGTTATGAGTTAATGGTAAAGGTTTAGAAACTTTTTGTTACCTACTTTTATTACCTGATTCACCATTGAGTTCTGGTTGAATTTCCCTTGATCGCTTTTTGTGCTGCCCGTCAAATTGCTGCTAGATTTACTGTTGCTAGAGTTATTGCCCAGGGAGACGCAGCTTCTTCTTTTCGTTGAATCTGGCGATTCTGCAGGACTGTATTGCGTAGAGAGAGGATTTAAAATTGCAGACGATGGTTTTGTCTCTGCTGTTGAATTGGAGGTAACCGAAGTAGCACTACTACTTCCACCTACAGCATGAAGAATTAAAAAAGTATGCAGACCTCAACATAATACCGTGTTCAGCATTTTCAGGTAAATTAAACCAACCTCCATTAATACCAGGTCGGAGAATTCGTTGATTGGCAGAGTGTTCTTCAAGAAGCCTCACTACTGTGTCATGTCCACTCTTAGCAGCTACCTTAATTGCATTTCGGCCACAATGATCGGAATGACTCGGATCAGCACCATGATTTAGAAGTGCACGTACACAGTGTTCGTGGCCTTCTTGTGCAGCTATACCTAATTTAAATTGATGAATATGGACAAAAATGTTATTCACTTAGTAGGTGATGCTTGTGAATAAACGCGCATGCATCTTACCTAAAGCTGTTGCACCTTGATTGCAAGTATGATCGGGAGTAGCTCCATGCTCTAGAAGTAGTCTGACAATGGCAGCATGTCCTTGCCAGGCTGCAGAATGAAGAGGAGTCCGATTCTCGTTGTCGCAGGCGTTTACATTGGCGGTACCTTCTGTCAATAGTAGAGCTACCATCTCAACGTGTCCTTGCCAAGCACTGACATGCAGAGGTGTTCTTCCCTACAAAGTTGCAACGCATTTATTGATTTGGATCTCCGATACATGGATGAAAAATAACGAGGAAGAGTAATATTAGAATTCAAATGGTCACTCACTTCTGAATCTCTACTTTCTACATCAGCGCGCGCATGTTCCAGTAAAAATCGTGCCATTGCTAGCCTGTTTTCCAAGGCAAGGATGTAGAGAGTACTTCTGCCATCCGCGTCTTTTGCGTTGACATCAGCATTGTGGGCTAATACTACTCTGACAGTGTCATAATGTCCTTCCAGAGCTGCAAGTCTGTATTCAGTTTTATTGATAAAAGAATAGTTCATAAAATGAACGGTAAGAGAACATTTTAATTCTCTGGAGACTAAGACTAGAAAGGAGCACCTTAGAGCAGTCTTCCCATCGTGAGCGTGTTGATCAATCGGTGCGCTATGCTGATCTAATAGTCTTTCAACGAGTGTATAGTGTCCCTCTTGCGCTGCAAGCATCAAGGCTCCCTTGCCATCATTGTCCGTTTCATCAATTTTGGCACCAGCTTCCAGCAATGCTTCGCAAACATCGATGTGACCTTCGAAGGCCGCGTAGTGCAGGGGTGTCCAGCCTGAATTGTCTCTGTGTTGTTCATCTAAACCTAGAATATCGTAATCCTTATTTTCTCTTTATTCTTCAATTATAAGATTCGATTCGTAATTGTCCTGCCAAGAGTAAAAACGAATATACGAGGTCGGAGCAGGTATCTGTACCTCTGTCCAGCAATTGCTTCACCACATCAGTGCCACCCTGGGCAGCAGCCACACTGAGGACGGTCCTGCCCTCGTTATCAATGCTGTCAACGTAACATCCCCAGAATAACAGAAGGGCAACAACCGATCCGTGACCCATACTGGCTGCTGCCCACAAAGGTGTACGTCCAGTAGCGTCGCAATGATCCACGTCCGCTTCGTATTCCAAGAGCAGTTCACAAACATCTCTGTGGCCTTCGAATGCTGCTACCAGCAACGGGGTCATACCGTCTTTGTCTTGATGATCAACTGCAGCTCCTCTCTCCAGTAATATTGTAACCACCTGTGACGCAGAGTAACGTTGATTTATTCAGATGTAAAAACCAACTGTGTGAGATTTACATATTGTATTCTGGTATATATTTAATAAACCAGACTATTCCGATGGCTTCAAAACAAAACAGTAAATGTTAACGTTCGTTGATCTTCTTAGATGCACTTTTAACAGAGTATCTAGTATCAGACGAACCTTTGCATAGCCATGATTGGAAGGGACACACAAAGCAGCGACACTGAGGGCTGTTCTACCGTCACTATCGGCATGATCGATCTCCGCGCCGAAGTCTAGAAGGTGTTCGACTATCTCACTATGACCCATGTAGGCAGCAGCAATTAAAGCGGTTCTGCCTTCGTCATCCGTTCTGTTGACGTCGGCGCCATGCTGCAGAAGCGCTTTAACGATGTCTTCGTGGCCACCCCACGCAGCTGCTCTCAGAGCCGTTCGTTGATCCCAGTCAGCGCAATCCACTATCGCACCGTGCTCCAACAGCATTTCGACCACCTACGTGATTACGTGTGTTCTTTGTTACCTCTTTATTTATGATACAGTATTTAGAAAATGCGTATCAGTGGGAGAATCAGAATAAGTATTACAAGGTACCTCACTTGGCTTGAACACTTTAAACGTATTCTAGTCATATGTTCCTCTGAACTTCTTTTCTATTACCATTAGCAAGCGAGACATTTAAATTGTTCAAGTTAGGTGGGGTGTTCTGCCAGCGTGTTTCTTCCAAACAATAAATATTAGACAAAACAAAAATGTAAGAGAAAAATGTAATACTGTTTTATTTTTCAAGAACGACTGTACGCATTATTGATTTTTTAAGATGAATCACCTGAGTGTGTCCACCCCACGCTGCAGCTCTGAGGGCGGTCCAACCGTCGCAATCCGCATGATCCGCACAAGCACCAGCAGCCAGAAGCACACGGACCACGTCTGCGTAGCCGTGTCTGGCGGCTAAGTTCAACGGTGTCTGACCGTGGCGATCTGTAGCTTCCAGTTTCGCCTGAAACGGTGAGAAATTCTTAATATATCACGCGGCGACCGCAGCTACGCTCGATAGTTGTTCTAGTTTAATTTCATTTCAATGTTCTTGGCGGATGAGCTTATTACGTTGGTAAATGGAAATTCACCTGAGGGCAGGTTGTTAAAGCCAACTCCAACAAAGATGCATTACCATCTGCAGCAAGCGTGTGCAGCACTGTTCGTCCGCAAGAGTCTGTTTGATTGATGTCCCCGCTCTCACCGAGTAGTTCTGTTAACGGCTCGCTGGGAGACTCATCCATTGGGCTAACATCTTGCGAGACCTTCCGCAACAAGGTAAGGTAATTATTATTCAATCTTATGATTCAATCTTCAATTATAATCATGCATTTATACAAAGCGCTACATGAAGAAAGATTGACGATGGATAAAACGATACGTATACAAGAAAGAAGGATTATATCCAGTAGGAGAGGTGTGTGAGAATCCGAAAATCTTAAATACACATTTTCGGGTTCTCGCACATCTCTGCTAAATAGTAAGACTGGTATACCTGACTAGAAGAAACAGCATCCTTATTGGCTTCGTCTTCCACAACCTTCTCAGACGGTTTAGCTCCAGCGTCGATAAGTAATCTTAATAGCTTGACTTCTTGTCTCGGCCAAAGGATACACTCGGAGCTGTCTAGGTAGCAATCTTCGATCGGTGCTCCGCTGCCCACCATCCAGAGTACCTGAAGGCTATGAACATCCAAATTGCAGTTCGTGGTGGCTACATTGGTAATAGATCGTTGGAGGTGCTGTCCCAGTACGCAGATCTCATCAGGATTTAGGTCTGGCCCGCGAAGGGTGTAGTAAGCAGCCAGCATGGCGTGGCCCTCGATGGCGGAACAGAGATACTTTTGGGTACAGTGTTTGACGTCGAGCAGCCATTCGGCGAAGCTATGGTGGAACAGCATCAGCGCGCCAGCACGGGACACCGAGATGACTCTTCGTAAGAGGTGGAGGCGTCGGTTGAAGTCTTCGATGGTGATGCCTGTGCAGGCGGTTTTCACGCATTTATAGAGGATCTCTTGAGTGATAGGCAATTTGGCAGCGAGAATCACGTTCAGCAGCGGTTGGACTTTGGCGAATTGCTTCCTGCTGAAGAGTCTTTGGCACAGCCAAAGGTAGAGACCGTTCAGGGTGCCTGGTATTTCGCGGACCTCCCGCAGAACGATGAAGTTCTCGGCCACGCCGTCGAGAACCTTCTCCAGGTACAGAAAACAGCCGTTGCTCTTGATGTGCAGCTGGTTCAGCATCTCGGCTGTGTCGCACGAGATGTGCTGCCTAAATAAACGAAAAACAGCCATTGATTCGTCGGCTATAATAAACTAAAGCAGTTCAGACCAGAACTTCAGACCATTGAATACGACCCCCACCATACTCTATTCCGTATGCGATTCACTTTTTTTCATACCTCCATTGCACTCACACTTCGCATGCACACGTCAATCTCACTCGCTTTTGTTGCTCATATTTTTTACGGTAGGGGAATAGGCGAAGGGGAAGTTATATAAGTCACCCTTGAACTAAGGGATTCTAGGGAGTATCGTTTAGAGGAGGATTAAGTCTTTGAGATCTTTAGATCGAAGATTATATCCTACAATCCGTTTCTATCAAAGCACAACAATGAAATCTTCGATTACCTGAGCGCATCTTCTTGATCCAACCGGGCAAGAATGTACTGCTGAACGTCTCGGACAACATGGGACTTCCTCAGATCGTCTAACGAGATCTTACGGAATCCAGTGAACATCCTCGAGATCGTTTTACTCTGACGTCGAGCAGTACAAACCAGCAGTAGCCACTGCGGGAAGAGGTGGTGGTGATTGGCCAAGAGTTCGGCAATTGTCCTACTAACGTTCTCATTCTCCCTTCTCGAGTCTCTGGTACCGGTCTGCGGAGGATTCAGGGTCTGACCCTCGTCGATAGAGTCGACCAACAAGAACAAGCAGCTCTTCGGCGGTTCGACTTCTAACAGAGGGAACAGCAGTGCCTTCTTCAATGCGTCATCAGGATCTCTGTCGAGGACGTCCGGTTGCAATGCGGCCTGTATCTCTGGATCTGTTCGGAGTTTCTCGGCATAGGCTTCCGCCACCGCTTCTCTGGAAGTTAACGGGATTGTGGAGGCGTTGTTGGTAGTGGTGGTTGTCGTTGCGGTGCTACCGGGTGTCGGTGAGTTTGGCGACGCCCTGCGAAAAAAGAGATCATACTGAACAGTGTTCTTCATGGGATCTGACGAACCAGTTCGAAGTCAGAAGCAAGGTAAAGAAAAGGGTATAGCGTTTACCACTGCATCTTTTAAAAGAAGTAACTCATATTTTCACACGGTCTACAATATATTTAAATTTCAGAAAAATCTGCGACAACCAACCTGTGGATCCCATCCGAGCTAGCCTGTAGAAGTTGAGCGACCAGAGATCTGACGAACTGCGCCGGCGACAAGGAAGCCTCGCTTCTGGCTTGGCAGAAGTGCCTGGCGAGCAGTCTCCTGTTCAAGGACCTCTGGTGCCTGGCGTTCGCGCTGGTGGATGGCCAGGCTAATTCGGCGCAAAGCGCGGTCTTTCCACTTCCTGGTCCACCGACGATCAGCGCGCCGCAGGTCTTCGAGGCTGGCCTCTGCTCCAGGCAATGGGACAGCTTGACGAACGCCCATTCGCGACAGAAGAATCGCTTCTTCTCGATCACCGGCGCCGCCATTCTCGGGCTCTTGGACTCCCTCGTTTTGTAACACTTAACCGATAAACTGGATAATAGTAAACTTGGTGATATTACTGTTCGTTGCTCGTCAGGATTCTGTACATGTCGATCTCCGGGGAGATCTCCGCTGTCATATCAAAGTTCTCGATAGTTTAAGTTCGAAGTAGGTCGTGCGTCAGGAGGAAAGAAGAGATCTATCAGGCCGTTGGTAGGATGATTCTGTACGTCGTCGATTGGTATTCTAGGCGTCTGTGGCTCTCTCCGAATCAACACCCAGTATTCGAAGCCCAACGAATCGGTGGAGAATAGCGACCCAGCCGAGTCTAGATTAGCCGCGACGTGCCGCAACTATGCTCGATGTCCGTGTACTCTGACGAGGAGTCGTTGGTCGGAGCCCCAGGGGGCTCTGAGGCTTCCTCGGCCTCCATTCAGCCTTCTCATCGCCTCGTCGCGGACCAGCACCGCGTTTCGTATCGTTGCATTCTACCTGAAACACCGGGAACAACAACGTTTTTATTAGACCCTGCGGGATGTCGCGAGACTTCTTAATTTATACTACAGGGAGGACACCTTGATTGCTACACCCTCTTTTATTTAAGACAGCATTAAAATTAAGACAGCAATTGTGTAACCCAACATAATTAAAGGGATCTCTGTTATTTCCCTCGGTAATTATTTGCCTTGAAAGCACACTAGTCTAACTCGGAAGAGTTTTTCTATGGAGGAGAAACAATATTGTTAAAAATTTCGAAATTCGATGGGCTTTACCATGGTTCTTCGTGGTATTTACGATTCAAGGGGGTTCGGTAACCTTATCCGAAAGCGAAGGGTTTAATTCGAATTCTTCGCGGGGCGAAAGTGAAATTCTGTCGCGTCTGATGGAAAGCTCGAATTCCGCAGCCGAGCTCCTCGCGACGTAGCGGACGATCTAAAATTCGCATTAAATGGCCGTAATAATTGTCTGTCCGCAGGAGGAAGCGAGGAGATGGAATTACTAGAAGGACTCCAGACGAGCGAGAACCGAGGATGGGTTAATGACAAACTAGTTCCCCTAATGAGAACGAGATCCGCACGGATCTTGGTGGCGGACTTTTCTAATTATTAACGTTGTTTACGCCTGGTGTGTCTTCTCCGTGTAAATCTTGACTGCTCGTAATTGCGCGAGAAAGTGGAAATCCGCCTCCACGTTCGTCATTACAAAGCACCGAACAATTTCTCTCATTTGTTTTCCTCTCCTTTACATCGCTGATCGTTGTCTGTTACGCTATCTACCACTTGAAAGATACACGGTCATTCTGCTTTGTTAATTAGTTAGTTGAAGGCGTTATGAAAATGAATATGTACTGCCGTATTACTATTATCGAATGAAACAGAAAACGTGGAGTATGAAGGGTTAATAAATACCCTGTTAAATCAGTAACAATGATTGGTGCAAGTATTGTAGGAATATCGAGAAATCGAGAATCGAAACAGCGGCATTTCTGAGTGTGAGTGTGTGAAGATCTGTGAATGCGTGTGAATGTGCGTGCGAGTTGAATGTCTGTTGTCTTTCGTTTGATGTATTGGAAACTATCAGTTGTCTTCTGTACGTCAATGAGAATTCACATAAATAAATTATTCAGGATGTTCTGGAGGTATATAAAAACGCAACAAAAATTTTAAAAATTTGACAAGATATAATTCTTACTAAATTAATGCAATTACCAAAGTTTGGGTTCGATTCACTGCACCGTTAATATTTATAGCAACTTAAAGTTTGCACATTTTAACACGTCTTCTCATGGAGAATTCATAAAATTCCACTTCAAACCGTATTTAAACATTGAAAAAACGCAACTAGAAACTCCATTTTTTAATATATATATAGTAAAAATGGTATAATTAATTATGTTCAAAATTTATTAGTATTCACTAAACAGTTACATTCACAAAAGTCACTTACAATTTCTTATAATATGAAGACAATTTGATTAAAAAATAAATATAACAAGAAATTCGCTAATTAAACGAAAGCTTTTTAAATTAATCTATTTTTTTAATGCAAAATATACTCATCAATGGCTTTCATTGACAATATATTGATGGATTTCGAATTTAAAATCCTTCATTTTTGTATTCCAGCAGCGAGCACACGAGTGTATATCGAGTCCGCGCAAGGGATAGACGGGAGAACGATGCGTCCCCCATATCATACATCGAACCTTTCCGTTTCTCCTTTACGAGGTCGAGTAATTGGGTGATCCGACTCTTGGACAACGGCGTGATTATGCGGTGGAATCGGTGAAAGGGAGGAGAGGTTCGCGCTCTCATACGCGATTCATAATTATCGCGGCGCCCGTTCTTTTCCGCGGCGAGTCCATCCGGCCGGGAAGGGGGGAGGAAATTAACTAGACGCGCGCGTAATTAAAGCAATTTGTCAGGGGACACCCCCGATGATGCAAATTACGAGCGACGTTTCCGAGATGATTGTCGCGACGCGACGCCGCTTGTTACGACCGTGCGCTCACAGCGGAACTGTTGTTTTCATGAAATTGTTGATGGTTACTTCGCGCGGCAGAGTTGCGGGTTTAACGATCGAATACATGATCATCGGAGAGCAAATGCGTAACACACAGAATATTCATGAAATGCCGTGATTTACATTACGTTAGAGCGAACGGAGAACTCCCTTGTTATTGTTGATGTTGTAAAGCGAATGAAATTAAAAACGAACTGTTTACTATATTAATTAGAAAGACGAACGTGTGCTGCATTTTATAACGGAAGTACACGGCAGTTTCACACATTTCAAGCAACAAACTCTCGTGTAATTTTAAGTGTAAGTTTAATACAGATTTTCAAAGTTAAAAAACGTTCGTACCATAATTTCTCTATTTTTTATAATCTCTTTGTTAAATCATCGCTGAAACTTCATCACTTTGTCGCATTAAGGCTGGGGATAAATTTTGCAGTAAAATGTACGGCAGTCAAGGTGTTAATAGAGGACATAAATTTCAATTTAATGCTCGTATATACGAATCAAGCTCGAAAGATCAAAACGCGAGTATTTGCAGTCGACCTCGAGAGCTATATTATTCGAGAAGTTCCGGGAACGTTTGGATCCGATCGAGAGGAAATCGCTTCGGGACTTCTGTGTTCGGATATGCCGAGTTGACGGATCGGTAATTCGTACGCGGACGTATAACGGGTGTTATTCCAGTTGCATGAAACATCGGCAATAGCGTGAAAGTAATCGTTTCGCTCCGGAATGAATAAATGCTTTCGGTACATGAAGAGATTTGCACAAAAGACTTTTTTCATTCATTGAGTTTCGAAGAAATAAGTCAGCACAGTATTTTGTATCGAGAAGGAAGAGGTTGAAATTAGAGCTCGGACTTTTACCCGGGTATATGAGATACCTGGGTACTCTGGTAGAGTACTCCGGGTAGGCTTGTTGGTATTTTTACATGAGAATAAAAATGCCTAATTTGATAATTAAATAATTGACTTTTTAATTATTCCCCCTAAAAACGCACGAATTGCTTCGTAAACGTTTACAAAATGTAATATAAATTATTTTATGTAATAATAAAAAAACTATCTCATATACTCAGGTATCTCATGAGTATACTTGACATTTTATGCATTTATGGCATAAATGATTTTGTACAATTTAAAATAATGAAGAAATTAAAAGAATGTTGATATATTAATTTAAATTTATTCAAATCGTTCAAGAGAATAAGTAATCGTAATATATCGTCTGCTTTTTCCTATTGATGCAAACGATTTTTATTTTGTGTAAAAATCCGCAGTGTATTCATCAGATACCTGGGTGCTCGGGTAATTTTTGTTTACCCGGGTACTCGGGTATCTCATAAGTCACAGCTCTAGTTGAAATTGAATGTAAAATATTTTCAATCACCGGCACAATGTCGAATTAGAACAGAAAATCTTTTCGTCCGCAAGGGATGAAAGGATATGGGTCGAATGTGACCTGGTATCGGCATGCTATGTCGCAGTTTTTGGTCGACGGTATTCCAGGGTTAATAGACAGTATTCCGGGAGAATGAGGATTTAGTAGGAAGTTAGCGGACTGTGTTCGTTCCCGCTATTTTGTCACTTAGAATCGTCAAGGGAGGCGTCCGGACGCGAGCACGTTCTTGAATCCCGGCGCGATTTTAACGAACCCCGTTTCAATCCGGCGCTGGAGGATCGCAGGCGGCGCGTAAACGGGTTTTCTCGGGTTCCACGTGTTTTAATTGCTGTAAATCTGTCCCACGTCGGGCGTGAGAGAGTTCCACCAAAACGCGGGGGTGTGTTTGTTCTCCCTTAAGGTCGGTCCACATTAGAGACACGGTCGTCACTTCTGCGATACATAGAGCGTGCGACTGTGTGTGTCAAACAATTTAAAAGTTCGAGTAGTTGAGCTAACAATGTGGGTTGCATAACCTGGAAATGAACAATTCGTCCGAAGGGGTGTGATCATCCCTGAGAAAATGTAGCTTTTTATTTCCATAGAAAGAAAATTTATATTTGTCGTACGACTGTGTTTATTTCAATGATTAATACTGACAAATCACAACCACATTAGACACATTCTTTTCAAGACTGATGCGCGCAGCAACATTTTGCTATTTTGAGAATGATTTTGAAAAAATAAATAAGTTCGAGTAGTTGAGCTAACAATGTGGGTTGCATAACCTGGAAATGAACAATTCGATGAAGGGGTGTGATCATCCCTGAGAAAATGTAGCTTTTTACTTCCATAGAAAGAAAATTTATATTTGTCGTACGACTGTGTTTACTTCAACACTGACAAATCACAACCAAATTAGACACATTCTTTTCAAGACTGATGCGCGCAACAACATTTTCTTATTTTGAGAGTGATTTCGAAAAAATAAATACTACCTCTCGTAAAGCAGTATGTTATGTGCATATTTCTCATGTGAATAAACCTTTAGGTATTCGAGCTGTCTCTTCGCTTTCATCGTGCGGCAATCAATTGTTCGAGACCCTCGCGGTCGACTCTCAGAGATATCCGAAAAACGCAATTAAAACGGATCGTCTGGATCTCCGTGCAATAAAGTCAAAATGTAAAAGTCGTGACGAGGTTGTGTGTGTGTGATTCAGTGGATTGTTATTACTCAAATACCATCAACTACTACAACCCCTAACTCCTATATTTTTCAGAGAGCTACGCAGTGGTAGATCCGGAATGGTGGCTATCAGACGGATGTTTGACATCCACTGCCAGTGGATCGTCATTCTAGTCAAGATTTATTGGTCGAAATGGGGACCGTGGCAGGTCTAGAATTCGCGGGGATCACGAGGATTTGGTATCAGTTGTGACATTTCAAACACGATAAGGCGAAACCGCCACCACGGACGGTACGGTCGACGATAAATTTTGAATGCTGCACGTACGAGCGTGACAATGAAGAGATGATTCACGGGTGTCGTGTAATTTGAGCAAAGCGGCATGATCGTGGGAGGTCTCGCGTTGTCCTCTTTAACGACTGGTTTAATAACGACCCGGCGACGCGTGTGTGCGAACGTGCGTCCGAGGACAAGGAACTTTTTAGCATATGAAGATTTATTGGACTAGAATGGAAGTAGAATGCACGTTAATAACCAGATACGTAAATGTACACGATACAGTGGAATATAATTCACGGCGCAAAAGAAATATATTACTACTAGGAGCATAAGAACACTTTAAACGTTATAGTACACCGTTAAATTCATCTCGACGTCAGAAACATATAGTGCCATTTAAAAAAAGTCAAGATGACCTTTGCTTTTTTACATAAAAAACATTTTTTTCAGATTTAAGAATATGCGAACATGTAGCTCATCAAGTACTGAGAAACTTTTGTCTAAAATATTTTGTAATTGCACTACTGGAAATGCCTAAAAAATGGTGGCATAACTTAACGGATACACCCTGTATATGGAGTCATAACTTTTTAGTGGATACTTAAACATTAATGTTTACGGCGATACGCTGAGCAAGTCAAATTTTATGAAAAAACCGGAATTGTGGTCAATCGATTTGGCTTGTGAACGGATTATTGATCAACGCTGTAATGAGAGAGAGATAGATCGATCCGCGGAGACTCGAATTCCCGGAGACAAGAGAATAGGAAGTTGCAGGTTCCTTGGCGAGATCGAAGGCTATTCAATCTCGATGGATGAAGACGTATCCTAGGATCGAATCTGCAACATCTGTACAAGCTTATTCGTGTCAGATGATAAGCCGAGATACCGGTGGCAACGGAACGACACTGACAAGATTGGGGTTGCCCTGGAGTCCCCGAGGTCGTCTATCCGTCGTGAATTTAATGAACGGAGTGCATCGTCGCGGGCTAGACATGCCTCTGTCCAAATACGGGGGCACCACTGTTCTGCCTGGCAGCCTCAAGTGGGTCAAGTCTGCCTTGACTTCGCTTTGTATGAATTTTAAACAGCCGCTGCAGCTGGATCGGGGCTTTTGCAACATTTATGCCCGGTCGCGAGCTGCTCCGACATCCCCATGGACGGATGTTTTAATACCTTTGCCATCGGGCGCCCGAGTGCCAAGAAAATGTTACCGAGCTACCTAGCTCCATACTAATTAGAAGACGAAATCCGCTCGGCGAATTTCCGATCGGAAAAACTGGAAATAGATTATATTGCAGAGGATAAAAACAGCAGCTCCGAGAATTCTATAGAGGATCTTAGAAATGGACTCGAGTTCGATCGAGAGATTAAACGGCACACCCTTTGAATTTTTTATAAATTTTCGAAATACAGAATTTCATCAAATCTGTTACAAGATAAATCGTAAAATAGCTTCGGGTGCAAAGGGTCAATAGTCTGAAGATACTAAATTATTTATTTATAAATAAATAATAATAATAAATTTATTTATATATAAATAAATTCAAATAATATTAAATTTTTTGTAAAATAATCAATATATAATTCAATCTATTCACTTTTCCCATAATTGCATAAAATCTCTCGTGTATACTTAAGCAACGACTGTTAAAAGTCAGGATGCTCAGCGTCCGAAGCGAAATCGATACCAGCGAGCTGGAGACGTCGATGGAAAAAGTGCAGCCCTTTTACACGATTGCTAAACAAGCGCGGCAGCGAAACCGGAGGACAATTCGCTCGTGAAATCGAGTCCTCGTTGGTGTCTTGCAAAATTGAGCTACCCCTTGTCGTTTCACTGTCGACGATAATGGCCTCGAAAATTTCTCTCCCCGCAACCTCCCCTGACCTGGTCCCGCAGTTTCCATTCAGGTGAGACATCTCAATTTGCGTGCTTCGTCGGCCACCATCTCTGACAGGTGAGCCCGCCGCTTTATTAAGTAGTGAAATTCGCGCGGCAAGTGGAACGAGCACTGTCATTCCGCCGAAACTAACTTCGGCTCGATTCCCTTTCTCCGCAGAGGTTTGATCCTCATTGTGTTCGGAACGCAACCCCCCGTCGACGGTCCCATTAACCATGCTCTTCTCTCTTTTCTCATTTCTCTCTCTCTCTCTTTTTCCGTCTCTCACTCCCTTCATTCTCATCTCTCCCTTTTGAATCAGCCTCGCTGTTATCGTCGCAGGCAATCGTAGCTGCTGAACCCACGTCGTCGACAGTTATCCACCCTTTTTCTTACGCGCACTAATCGGTCCGGTGCTGGAATCTTTTCCAAATCCGTGAAATGGACATATGACATTTTTCGATCATTATCTGAGGCCCAAGCTCTTCAAGCTTACTGATTACGAATATATTAGGGTTGACTTTTTTATTTTCAGAAGATACGAATTTGCAAGTGACGGAGTCGGGAATCTGTCTCAATGATCACACGAACATTGATTTCTCGAGAAAACAGTTTCATTCGTTTAATTTTCGATCATTATCTGAGGCCCAAGCTCTTCAAACTTCCTGATTACGAATACATTAGGGTTGACTTAAATATACATGATACTCGACAACAAGATACTTTACTGGAAACAAAACATTCCAAGACTGGGGATGGCAAATATTTCATGCTTTCGAAAATTACACAAAGGTGGATAAGGGTTACACCAGTATCGGCAACGTACGAAATATACATATTAGGGTTGACTTTTTATTTTCAGAAGATACGAATTTGTAAGTGACGGAGTCGGGAATCTGTCTCAACGAATACACGAACACTGATTTCTCGAGAAAACAGTTTCATAGGTGCAATTTCGTTTCACGCCGAATATGGTCGTCGACATTAATCTGGAGTTGACTTTCCGACTGTTAATCATGAACAAGACACGGCCTGATACCATTAGCAGTGCACCTCGGTTTAGCATCGAGCGTTCTATCCAGCTGGTCCATTATGTCGCGAATACGAAAGGACTGAAGAAATTGTACGAGATGAAATGTCCAATTAGGGGGGCAATTACCGGCTAACACTTGAATCGCGCACGCTCGCGAACGGCTCATCGCAGTCAATTAATGATCAACAACAAAGGGAAGGCGCGCGATGGGTGGCAGCAGGAGCGGCCGAAGATGAAACGGGCGATCTGAAAATTCCTGTAAACAAGGAGAAACCGTCGGTTATCTTGTTAGATCGGGGATGTGACAGGATCGTTAAATGCGATCGCGGCTGATCGTGCCGCCCGCCATATTTGGCTGATTGAGCAACGGCCTCGTTTCAGACAGGTCGGGACATCAGTCTTAGGTCAGTCTGCTTGTACATACTCGATCCCGGCTTGTTCCGATGCACTGCCTTAATCGGATAACCGCTCGGCATCGGCCAATTTAATTAGTATTGGAAATTGAAACGTTTTAACGGAACGGCGCTAAGATTTCGATCGGAAACGTTCAACAGGCGGGGAACGGGTCCCCGATAAACTGGGCTCCGATGAATTCTTGAACGATGAGGGCTACCGTGCATTCTTGAATTCATCGGGGATGAGAAATGCGAATTCTTCGACTGCAGGAATCTAGCGAATTCCCGTGAACTCTTCGGGACAGTTTATTCGGGACACGCCGTTATCTAATCCTTCTATTAGATCTACCGATTGAGCTTCTAGTCACAGTGCTCTCTTGGAGAACGAAACCGTAGAATCCTGCGAGGGAACTTTCTTGAAACTGCGATGTTTGCTGACTCACTGATTGAGTTCGATATAGTCCCATCGAATCCGAAATTTCGCAGAGCGAGACCTCCCCTGTAGAACTTGAGAATTTCTTCTCCCCCGAATTCGCGAAGTAGTTCTCTTAAACTGATGAACACTCTTATTCGAACTTCTAAATCATTTTAAAAAGGATGCTGATAAGCTCGCAATTACATACAGCTTCAGACTTGGTCCAACTTGGAAGTCGTAAGTATATTATTTTAGATTACGTTCTCAAAGTTCCTCGAAGCTTTTGGTCTCGCAGTACGAGTTCCTACGAATTAATAAACTTTCTAACACAATGCTTTGAAATTCTCGAGCTCCGAAGGGGAATCTTCCTAAGCCTTTCTCAAGACCGCTTGCTCCAATTCTTCCAAAGGTCCGTAGAACTCTGAAATTCCCGAGTAACCTGAACCAATGTGTTTAGAAAATTCGCCAACACAGTTCTCCTCAATTGCTGTACTCTTTAACAGAGCCAACTAGAACTTAGCCCCTTAACCCTCTATTCAATGACCAACCACTAAAATGGAGACCCCTTCAATTCTTGTTGTCCTTAACCAGCGTTCCGTCAACATCTGAACAAAATCCTCTTGACCTCCTGAACGGGAGCAGAGGTAGGTCTGAACGATCTTTGCCGTTGGTAACCGCCGTTGAAAGCCAGCTCTGAAATATTTATAAGCCACGCACGCTCGTAAATTACAGCGGATTTTCAAGGGAAGCTTCCCGCGGATGCCGTGTTCGGAAGTTTAATTTTTCATGGGCTGTCGATGAACTATAGATGCAATCGTTTCATTAGAATTTCATCGGGATTTTAGATCTTATCGGGAGTACACGCGCTACTGCGACTATGCGTATAAATTAAACTGTGCCTGTAGACAACTAATGTATATACAATAAAAACGGTCAGGCTAAACCCTTGGCCCTAGAAAGCTGAAATTTTGCACAGAGGTTTCCTTTATGATCTATACAAGGGATAAGAAAGGATATTTCGAAATTCAACTCCTAACGAGGTGAAAAGGGGTTGCAACGTTTGTATAAGGAATATTTTGTTCGTGGTTGGATATCCTCGAAACTTGGTCTTAATGCTTTTTGATATAATTAATCAAACACCTATTTCGGCTTTTTAAAAAATTCATCCCATAAGAGGGTGAAAAGCGGTTGAAACGTATGTATGAGGACTATTTTATTTGTGGTCAGATTTCCTTAAAACTTGGTCTTAATGATCTTTTATATAATTAATCAAAAACCTATTTCGGCTTTTTAAAAAATTCATCCCCTAAGGGAGCGAGAATGGGTTGAAACGTATGTATGAGAAATATTTTATTTGTGGTCAGATTTGCTTAAAACTTGGTCTTTCTTAATGCTCATTGATACTTGATACAATCTGAATTGGGGTGAATGGGGAGTTAAAATGGTGTCTGTTATTATATCGTTGAAATGATGTCGTTAATATATAAAAACGAATAATATTCGAGTTTACGTTTATATTGTTATTCTCAGTTGTGTGTTCAATAAATATTTAAAGTTTTAACATCTTTTACACTAGAAATATCTTGAAGGAGAAATTGTTTAGAAACATTTCCAGGTGCACGTTGAATTTCAGAATGCAGCGCGACGGTGTCTGTTATTATATCGTTAAAACGATGTCGTTAATATATAAAAACGAATAATATTCCAGTCACGTCTAGATAATCTGATCAATCGGGACAGCTCTCGCGACTGAAATTCAATATCCCAAAAAGCGCAACGCGAAACGAGTCTCGTTTCCTCGTCACAAACCACCTAATAATCGGCGCGTTATTGTTATTACCGGGACGGGCAATCAAATTCATGGTTGGGAACGCATAATAGCGGTGTTTGTTCCGCACAGCCTCTGGGCGAATACGATCGTTTCTCGGCTGACTGATTGTATCTCCGCGCGCCACGATAAGTACAACGTGTATTTCCCTCGCGTGAACACCTTCCCCGCCGATAGAGACATAAGACTCGCCAGGCATTACCGTTTGAACCGTTAATTTGAAATTATAATTAATGCCCGGATGATTTACCTCGGCTGGATCAACGAGCCCGCATGATAATTAATGGAGGATGAGAAACGGGGGCGTTCGCTTGTCATTTATACGCGGGGTATTAATTAACAAATTAATTCAACGATGCTCCGCGATTTTCTGCGTGGAGCCGGCGCGGCGGATCACTGGAAGCAACCGGTGAATTAATTGCTTGGAATATCGCCGCGGAAATTTATTTATCTGCACCCTTTATTTTACACACCGCGTAAATATGCAATACACTCCCCGTGCAACGCGATCAAAAAATTGTTTACAGAGACTACGTGTATTTATCTTCTGAGACAGTAAGCATTCTTTTTCGAAGGAATATTTTGAGAATTTTTTTTCCAAATAATCTAAGTATTTTTAATTTATAGAATAGATTATATATGATAATAGGAGATATTTATATTGGGCGATTTAAATTTTTATTAATTTTTTTATTATTTCTATGTGTTTAATAATTATAAGCCCTAGGATTAATTTCTTATTGTTTAGTAATTTATTATCAAAATAAAAATGCTTATAATTCTGGAATATTAACAATTCTTTGTAATCGATTAGGAGATGTTGGGCTACTATTATTAATTAGAATAAGATCTTATTTAGGGTCATGAAATTTAATATTTAATAGTTTAAGAAGAATAATAATATTTTATATATTAATTTCAATTATTACATCGTTATGAAACTTTGCAGACGTACATGCGTAGATCTAGACTTTATACGTACAAATGGTTGCATTTTTCGGTTGTCTTCGCGCTGGTCTACGCTCTACACGCAGGTCTAAGATAAATTGATCGTAAAGAAACAACAGAGGTGTCGTATAATGCGTCCAAGCATTCAGAAAATCTTCCAAGGGAACTGCTTTCCATACGCAACAACCTTAATATTTGACGATGCACTATCTTGCGACGTTGATTGACGGCTCATTATTCCGTATGCGGTTGGAGCATCCACGGTTGGCCGTGCTGAAATTCAGCAGATTCAAGGCCGGCGGAATTCATCATCCGGCGGCGTCTGTTATGAAAGCGGTCCAACAGTTATTAAAAAATTTCCATAATGTGCATCGCGGGCCGGGATTTACGATTTCAGCCCTATTAAATCCCGCCACGTCTATTCGGCGGTTTCGAGCCGTGGGTAAACGGGAGGACGACGAGATGTGAAGAGCTGAGAGAGAAAGAGAGAGAGCGACAGATCAAGTGAGGGATGATAGAAACGTGAAAGAGAGAGGTTAATTAACGAGTTTCGAGATATTAGAGCGATCAGGGTCGAACGGAAGTCCCTGGTAATTGCGTACAATGGCTCCCGCGCATGAGATCGAGTCCACGGACCGGTTGCTTTCTAGCTGAACGAGACAGAAGAGGCACCCGGAGCTCGCGACACCGGAATAATTTTTCAACGAAGCTTAATTGCACCGGACGGCCGACGCGGATCAGCCCGGATTAAACGCGGAGCCAATCAATCCGGCTTGTACTCGTCAAAATCGAATCGAACTTCGTACGAGCTCAGATACCACGGTGACTTTTATTCGAGCCACCGGCCGGCACGAAAGCGACGCTCTCGACTTTTACTTTTTCTCCAATTTGGTCAGATCGAATTGCGAATGGAGCGTTTATTCGACGTTAAGTGCCCCGTTTCGGTAATACGCTGCTCTTTGTTGACGCCGCGTGATCGAGATGATCTCCATCGCAACGTGTCTCGGATTTTTAACCGACTTCGAAAAAGAAGGGGGTGTTACTCAATTCGACTTGTATGTGCCTTTTTCCCCCTTTTTTCTATCAAGAAGAGTGCAAGGACGTTGTCACACCGATTTAGTTGAGACTCTGTATACTTATAGATCTCGATCTCCCATTTACGAATATATACCATTATAGACGCTAACACTTAATAGTTTTTGAGATATTCATAAACAAAGTTATATAATTTATAACTATAATAATTTATAATAATAATTTATAATAAAAATTTATATAATTTGTTATTATTGTTAATATGGAATCGTATTAGGCTCGTTCGAAAGTTCGTTTCGTTTTCGATCAACAAAGCGATCGGAATAGATTCTTTTTTTTGTAAATTTATTTAGCTGCGCAACAGCAGTTCCAGCAATTTCGGAGGTTATATGTACTAATTGCCATGACAATTCGTTCGACGACATAATTCTCCATTTATTCCGATGTAATTCTACGTACTGGGAATACATTCTCTTAACCAGATGAGTAGTTATCCTCGAGCAGTTCGTATTCTGGCAATCTAAAGTTCGGATACAACATCTGCATGTCTACCGAGGTGAATATCGGAGCTTCTACGTTCTACCCTCGATCAGTCGTAGTGTCCCGGCAGATTGGATTGAACCGAAAATTTCTAGTATGCTACATCGAGATTGAGATTGTTTCTGGCGTAAGTCCATCTTCGAGTTGATAACACTGTCCTTGAATGAGAATGATGTCGCCCTTAATTAGAGTTTCGATACTTACGGAATTATAATAGAAAAAGTATTAATTATTTCGGCGCAACGATTCGATCAAATAAACACTATAAAGCAATTTTACAAATTATGCGTTGCGCCGAAATCATTAATACGTTTTCTGTTTTAACAATCATACGATCGATAGCAATAACAACATTTACGGAATTATAGCTCGTCCCAGGGAAACTGAAGTTACGACTGAAAATGTTCTAGATCGCGGGAATTAATCGAAAAGCTGTAATACAGAAATTCATTTGTAGGTTTTCGCGCACGTTTTAAACTAGAAACAAGTAAAGTTTGATAATCACGAGTATGAATAAAACTAAATTAGGACTGCATTGTAACCAACTTTCACGAATTTCAGCATTGAATGGTCTATGTACCGCTTACATCAATAGTCGCAAAATTAATCATTTCAATAGATGAAATTAAAATTATTTGAAGTTAACGCTGCACCGCGGTATACAATCTCGGACAGCTGAAATCACTGGACTGAATCGTAATAGTCTCTTTTTCCCAAGGGATAAATAACAATTTTGCAATTTCATTTGTTTCCCGATTTTCAGAGATACAGGAAGAACACAAATCTCTCATCGACACAAATACTATTAACGCCGGTTTATTTTTCAATACAAAAATTCCCTGAATACAACTCGAATTATATTAACTTTTACTATTCGATTTTCATTTTCTTGGATGACTACAGATTAATTTATATATCATTGAATTTCTTCGAAAATTTTGGTCATTCACAATTCATTCATTCCATTTATTTATTCCGTCATTCGACATTCATCGTTCATAAAGGTTAATATTTTTAGGATCTCAGAATCTTGATCACGAAATTACTTCAATTTTGTTCGGAGGATGATTCGACAATAAAATTAGGGTAATTATATAGAAAAGGCCCGCGCACTCCGACCCCGATGAAATTTTAATATGTTATAGATTTAGACATTTTGAACAGCCTTCTCCTTTTCCAATATAGGGGGGTCGCCTCCAATTTTCGAGATATTTGCAAAAAACTCCTGCACTGGATCGTAATATTTTATTATAAATCTTCAACCCTAAGAGATATCGGGATGTGTGTGAAATTTCCACTAAAATTCATTATAAAATTACTCCTACCTACTGTTCGGATATAAACTTAAATTGTTTGAAATTGTGATATTCGGTGTTTTTCCTTACAATCGGAGATGTATGCTTTGAAAAAGCAGTTAAACGTCGAAGAGAAGTCGATTTGCATAAATGCGTCCGCGGTCTGGTAATGGGGCATTAGTGGCCTAGAAAATAGAGCCACGAAAATACATTCGATGCCAGGTCTATTTTTATACAACGGCGATCTCTTGGCTTTATTCTCACCATTGTTCTTAGCCGGCGCGGCTCGCTCCGTTGGAAATTTAATACAAATAGTTACTTTTCCCACGGATAATTGCCGCACGGCAACGGGAGTTCCATTTATCGGCGGAACCACGCATGCATTTGCATAGGAAGTTTACGAGTTTCCATTAATCCCTCCTTCCAACCGAAGCTGCCCCTACTAAAAGGGTAGTTAATCGAGTATTAATATTAATCCCGTAAACGGGTCCTGTTCCACGGCGATTATGCGAGCAAAAATTGCGGGCGACGTCGTAATGGACTTCTGCTGTTTCAAAAATTAATAAAATTCCGTGGCCGATGTTTTGTAAGGGACAGTTCGATTAACCATTCGAAACAGGGTAGTTTAACCCCTTTCGACTGCAAAGTTCACACGTAATTTCAAGCTAAACGTCGATTTTAGCATTCTCGATTTTTACGACCAGAATTTTCAACTACAAAAAATTTGAAAAAATTCTCTAGATCGTCTCTACAATTTTTGTACACGATTAAACACACAATTTCATCCATTAACTACCTCCTCATATATTTTGCTGTTATTTTAGTTATTTTTTACTCCGCGGAAACTTCTTAGAGTTCTGATCATTTTAAACTAGACTGCATACTTAATTCATTTATTATTTATTTATTTATTTATTTAATGCTTTAAGCCAGATGTGGTTTATATAGCATATTCAATACATGAATTCCATTAGCGTATTACATAATGGCTTAATGCGCCACTTAATTCATTTATTACAATAATTAGTAGATCAAAGGCAAAACGGTAAAACATTTCAAGATTTTCAAGTAATTAAAATAACTAGAAAAAAAAGATATGTCTTATTTTACATGAAAATCCGCAGTCTGCCTGTTGTAAACGTAGACATTATCGTAGAACAGATATTGCAGACGAAATGAAATCCAAGTAAAACTTTCGAATTACAGTTGGATGGTGAGGTGGCGAGAGAAAAAGACGTGAAACGGGCTAATAGAGTTAGTGGATCAACTTGTACAGAGTTCATTTCCCAACAGACCACATGGTTTAAGGAACACCCACCACGATGGAAAATATTTGGGTACATTACAGTGCGTCCAACGACTGGAACAGCTAGCTTAATTGCCGGCGTGCAATTGCTCTGGTTTCGGAGGTGCAATCGGTATGCTAATTAGATTACTATTAGGTTCCCTTCGCTTCTCCGCACCTCGGTGTCTCACTTTTTTCTCTCGCTTTTCCATCGCAGACGTCCACCCTCCTCGCCATAAATTTATTTATCGCGTCGGAGAACCACCCTCTTTGTTTTTATTCCAGGGACGATTAACGCCGGTTATTATCGCGACGATTATGCGTGGATCCGTTCGGGAGAGAAGAAGCTCGTCGAGCTCGCCGGCGCTTCCGTGAATTTTTGCTTAATCTTTCCTTCAGGAAATTAACAGCGCGCAAATATGGCACCGGGGATGTTCCGGCGAAAGTGTGCGAGGAGACGAGCGGCGTTTAATTTAGTCAAATAGCACTTGGAATTTAAAATGGCTCCCCATTTCGTTGAAGCTACGATCGAGAAATGATTTCTTTTTTGGTGAAAATTCTAGACTCCTCGGAAAGCTCGAAAAGTTACGAATTAATAAAGAAGATTTTAGCATGATAATTTCATCAACACTGATGACACGGAGAAAACTTGGATGAAACTTTTTCAGAGGAAAAATCATGAGATATGATTAAATTTTAATGTTTTTATACGAAAGGCTAAAAAAAACATTCAAAAAGGTCACAGAAGTTACTAGGTCACTCTTTTGCAGGAATATTTAGAGAAAGCTTAGCAAAGTGGCGGGGAAATGGCACGGGTGTACGACGGAAGGGACTAATGAAATTGGGGGAAATTGACCGCGGCGAAAAGGTACCTGCGACGTGGTCGGAAGTTTTTAAGTTTCGTTCATTCAACTTTTTCAATTTTCGAGCAGAGTGCAGAGCCGTGTCCGATGCACATCGTTCCTCAGCTTGTCGAAGCAGATATGCCTCGAACTTTTATCGTGTAGGTCGGGACGTTTGGCTTTGAGAGCGTTCGCAGCTATGCAAAAGAAAAACTTCGTTACATTTTCGTAAATTCTTCTTTGCAAATTTCAATCGCCTGCTTCTTTCTTGGAGGAAAAGAAAATACGACCCAAGAGAGAGAGAAGAAAGTTCTACAATGAAAATGTAAACGACGCGAAATTGAGCGTGTAATAAAGTGTGCACGCCGAAAATCTACTACGTAAATCCGAAACCAAATCGGTACTCAATAAATTATTCTGTTCCTCAAGATTGAATATAATATTATAATATTATATTATAATATTATACAATAATATTATATTGTAATATTATACAATAATATTATCTTTTATTTCATTATATATAGCATTAGAATATAATATTAGAGAATATATTATCTTTTATTTCTTTTATTTATTATTATCTTTTACTTATTTATACTTGCTATTTGTACCGTTTTAAAAATTACGATTTTTTTCTTGAAAACTTGTCCAGGACCATAATAAACAAATTAAAAAAGAATTATGCATATCCATTGTTCAAATAGTGATAGAAATCCCATAAAAACGAACGCTATCATTTTTTCCTGAATTTTCCATTTCTCCGGGTAACTTTTACAATTTTTTTTTCCTTAAAAACTTTATTCGGATTATTACGAACTTTTTTTTCTAAATTAGCCAAATCGGTCGAGCCGTTCTCAAGTGATGCGCTCACGAACGAACAGCATTTAATTTTTATTTATATAGATAGATGAAGAAGATATAGATTTTAAATTTCATTTACTCAATGCTACAATAAATACATAAAATTCGTAGTCTAGCGATCATTTATTTTCAAACGGTATTCTGACAAGTTTCTACGACTTGTTTCTTGTCTCCAGCCTAATGCCATCGTACAAATTCTAACTTCCTTTCGATCGTAGGTGTTCAGTATTTAAATATTGGTTTGAAGGAGGATCTATCTTTCTCTTCCGTTGTTTAACCAGTAAATCGTTCCAGTTTTCTCCCGATCGTTCGATTTCACTAATATTTCTACGACTTCGGGTTGCATTAATATTCCCGCGATCGAGACTTTCACTAACGTTACTATAACCGCAAATCTCTAACCTGTCTTGGCTTCTCAATAGCTGTTGGATCTTTGAAGACAAATCGAGAATTTCCGGTAAGCAATTAATATGTATTAAAACCTACAATACATTTCTAGACTGAACAGATTACCGTCTGCCAGGTGATTTAATATTCACAAAACTGCCATCTGGTTTTCCTCAGCCGTTTAGTAAACGAAGGGATCGACTTACGGAAGCGAACGGACGGATTCCTGACAATTTCCCTTGCATCGGATGGTTTGTTTGCTCGCCAGCTGTTTTCCTTGGCGCGTATATTTCAGGGTGTACCGACAACTTGGCTAGACGGTACACGCGTTACTGACTCACTTCGCCGTGAAACAGCGCTGACGTTTTCGTCGAGAGCAGCCGCCGTAACTTAGGCGCGCCCGCGATTCACCTGCCCGTGACTCACGCTTCCAGAAAACAGCTTCCGCGCTGCTGAATCGCCGATCCTCTAGCCCAGATTTCGCGAATTAATCCCCGCTGCAAATACCAGCCCGTACTTGCCGTACTTCGCGAGAAATCGTTTCCAGCACCTCCGCGGCCGGAAGTTGCCCCATTTTTTCACATAAGCTCCGGCCCCGGATTTAGACTGCTCGAGGAGATCGCGCGAGAAGAAATCCCCAAGGTAAACGCGAGATAACGTTCCCCGAAAATGCTCCGAGTGGCTCCACGCGAGTTTGCTTTTCTACTCTGGTTACCTCTAGTCCGGGTAATTAATTAATTTCAGCGATTCATTTCTTATAAATGAATGCTCTACAAAATAGATATTTCAATATTCAATAGAGACGTCTCTTCTACATTTTCGTTTTCAATTTACAGGAAGAGAAACTACTTGCGGAGAGTCTAATACAGCTAGTCACCAGATGGTATGAAACTTTCTGTTAGTGAAAAATGACGTGCGCTGATGACTCATCAAGATCAAGGTTTCAAGTGTCGCTTTCTCTGCCATCTTCGAAATAGGTATTGAAAAATACTTCAGATTAAGATCCGTTCCCACGCGAATTTCTAATTAATAGGAAATTAGACATAAATATTGCAAAGTAAAAATAATCGGTGAACTCTTTCTCAACGACTTTCTCCTACCATTGTTACACTCATTCTGGTGAGTAAATTTCTTTTTCAAACGTACTTTAAATTTCTTTTTAATGATTTAATTAATGCTAGAATATAATTGTATTAGTAATCGTATTTACGAATTTCTTTTCCAAACATACTTAAAATTTCGTTTTAATAATTTATTTAATGCTAGAATAATTGTATTAATGATCGTATATACGCTGGAATAATTATAATTAAAATAAAAAATAAATTTAAGGAATATTTGATTTCTAACAGTGTTACAATGAGAAAAAGGTGGCATAAACTGGCATCAGGGCGAGGGTTAAAGGAAACGGCAACCGTAATCGGTAGTGTAAAATTGAGATAATGGCAGAGGAAAGGTCGAGGGAGGCTTGTGCAAAGATTTTTCCAAGGAAACGAGCGTCTTTTTTGACGGACGCGCGACCAGAATCCGCCTTGCGGATAGCTGAGACATAAGAGGGCTCTGCCACGAACGAATTCCTCGGGCGACCTCTTAATTTGCAATTGCACAAGCCTTTCATTGACTGAGTCAAGTGAATGACTCACCGGCTTTGAGATATTAATTAATCGTGCTACTTCTCGCCTTCGTACTACTATCTTCTTACTTTCTAGCTACTCGACTCGGGAAGATGTGGTACATTGTGCTCGCGAGAAGATTCACGTCAATATGCGTTTCGAGATCGCCATTATTCGAAAGGAATTATTCGTTCTTTCTTTGTACTCTTCTTCGCGTGCTAGCTATTATTACACGTAGTTTTGTTCAAACAATCTTGGTAGTACATAGTACTTGTATCTCGTGCACATTTGTTAACTCTTCGCTGCATAGTGTATCATATCCGATACAGTTAAGAAATTCGGTATACAGACACTAAAAATGTATTTTCATACCATTCTAAATTACGTACATTTGTCTGAAAATTTTGTTTTAACTTTTTAAAATATTTTTCCCTTAAATGAAATACAAAAAGTGACCTTTCAATTTTTTTATCCTCATTAAAAAGATTATGCAGTGTTAAAACGTGTAACATCTGATTCTTTTGTTTTAGAAAATGAGTAGCTTTTATTACTATTAGCTTTTCCTATACGAAAGATGTTAAATATTTAAACTGAAGAAGTACGATATATATGTATATTGTTACGACGGCACGAGATGAAGTTGCCTCCCCCTGTAATATTCTGAAGATATCGCAGAGATCGAGAGAAGTCGCCTGAGCTTATTTTAAATCTATATGTTTAATTAAAAAAGTAATCGTTATTGTTATAAAATAAAGTCCTGTAGTATTCGAATCAATATCTTTCTAAGTATTTTGATGTTCGACGAACAAATAAATGAAATGTGGGTCGGAGCTGACCCTGCTCCGATTTTCGCATCCACCCCCTTTTGTGCGGCTATTAAAGGAAACCGTTAAGAAAGATATATACAATCGGGCTCGGAGGCAATTCTCCCAATCGACTCGGTCCGCTACGAAATAGGAAAAATCCATCGTGCGCCGGGATAGAAATCGCGGCAATTAGAGAAATAATTGGCAATTAATCAGGGGGGTTGCCCCGCGAAAGAAAAAGAATTCAAGAACGAAACGGAATACGAGGGGAGGGGAACGAAGTCGTTCGCGATCTAAATTCCTTGTGATTTCGTTCAGTCGTTATCACGCAACTTCTCCAATTACACGAATGACGTCTCATTAAGTCACGTTACGCTCGACGACCCGATAATTAACTGACGCAACGTTCTGATCGCGTTTTGAACCGCGTTGTTGACGTTACGGCCGCGGCCCCGCACAGAGAAAGATGAGAATCGAGCCGGGGGAACGGCTCGTTCGGTAAACAATGGTGGAAAATTAGTGATTTCAGATTGGATAACGTAAAAACGTCACTGGAGGATTCTATACAACCTGCAATTTCGGTTCGTTAACCTATTTGACGGGAAAATGTGTTACCTGGTCGTCGGTGTTGCACAATACGCGTATGTTTTGTGTATATTCCTGTCTATTTTTTCTTTTTGTAATTGGTACATGTTCCCTTATAAAAAATGACGAGACTGACCCCTAGTAGCACAAAAATATTGGATAAATATTTTTTTCAAATATTGGAAAAATATTTTTTAATCCACATTTTTTCATATGAGAAAAATATTGGATCTGAGTATTGTATACATGTACAAAAAATATAAATTGAATGTTTAAAAAATATAAGCGAAACATTCAGAGAATATAAACTAGATACTTAAAAAATATAAAGTAAATGTGAATCCAATATTTGAAAAATATAAATTCAATATTTAAATAACATTCAATAAAATTTTCAAATGTAATTAATTAAATATTAAGAAGAGATTGAATCTCTTTTTAATATTATATGAATGTGTATATAATATTTTGTGCTACTAGGAACTTTATTTAGACTTTGTATTAATCAATTCGTAATTATATTTACACAAACAATTCTTATTAAAAACCATTTTTATTATTTAGATAATTGTAACATAATAAATCTGGAACCGGTCAGTTTGACCGAGGGTGGTAGTGTTAATTATTTGCCCGCAACAAAGATAAATTGGTAGGGTAAATTGTATACTCAGTTTAAAATGATTTGTCACGGATATTAAAAGTTCTACGGGAATATCGAATTCCGTTTTCGACTCTATCATTTCATACGAGCCATACTTACTCTGACCGACGGTCTCCGTTTTCTATATCGCCGCGAGAAAAAACAGTCGGCGGTCCATCAAAAGGGGTTCGGAAGAGCATCAACGGGTGCGAAGTCCGCGGAACTAATAATTCACGGCCGGCACTGGAACGACGAAATAGATTTATCACGTTCGCGAGCGGATCGGATTCACCCTAGCGCTTTATCATTTATTATTGGAAATTCTGTCGCTCCTGTCGGCCGAAGGAGCGGAGCGAACACTTTATTCGGGAAGCTGATTCGCGTTAAAGCCGAGAGACCGTTATGAATCTCTCCTTTAAAGCTGTCTCTTCTAAATACTCGGACTATCCAAACATAATTACTAGACAAATATTAGCACTAGACAACTTGAAAAATAAAAATTGTCTGCATCAATTGTAAGATACAGAAGCTGTAACATAGATAATTATACATAGCCAAGAATTTTTTAATTTGAATCGTAAATCAACAACTCACCCCCAACAACGCTGATATTAAACAATATGTCAGCACAATGTGTGGCACGAGAGACACGTGACGTATCCTTGTACGTCAAGAGGTTAATTTTATAAATTCCTCTAGTAGCACAAAATATTGTATACACATTCATATAATATTAAAAAGAGATTCAATCTTTTTTTAATATTCAAATATACATACAATATTTGTTTTATATTAAGTAACAAATATTTTCATGTTACGAGAAAAATAATTTTTTCTAAATATAAAATGTAGAATATTTTGTTCCTAATATACAAATAATATTTGTTTCATATTATGAAAAAAATATTTCTTTATCATTATAAAACATACCTTTATAACGATAATGGTTATCCTTGCATTGTACATGTACACAATATTCCGATCCAATATTTTTCTCATATGACAAAATGTGGCTTAAAAAATATTTTTCCAATATTTGAAAAAAATATCCATTCAATATTTTTGTGCACTAGGGTCTTCTTTCGAAAATGAGAAAAAAAGGTAAGCACCAATAAGGTTAAAGGTGATAATACTATTCGGACAGGGTCAAATTGACACGAAGCTTTTAACGAGGGTTAAAATAATCACCGATTCAAAATACTCTTAATAACTCCGAGCACGCTTTTCAAAATAAATTCAATTAAGCGTGTGACATATAGCTGGGTATCGCGTACAATCCCTAAAAATTTATACAACGAAAGTGAAAAATATTGCCGTATAATATCATGCTTGTAACCACCTGTTGTTCAAGACTGGACGAGATTCGCGCGTCACAAATCTGGACAGAGAAAGTCGAAAATTCATGAACGTGGCAATGTCGAAGTCAATGTGTACACATTGTTAAATAATTTTTACGGGCAGAAATGTGAGTCACACCGCCACAAGCAGATCTATAAATACAAAATGATGCGAAATCACGTCAGCTCGGTTATAGATTTTTGCAGACACAGTCACGTCATCGGTCGCGCATGTATTACATACACAGCAGTTTGTGACTTGATGGTAATCTCGCGATGGGTCACGCTCGTATAAATAATAAATATTGGTGACGATTCCCGGGAAAGCTTGATACATAAAACGATATCTGTGTTTGTCCAGATAAGGTTGCCAAGAATAACGAGATTTTATTGCATCCCTTCCGACGATCGGAAGTGTTACCAATGGAGGAACATCAATTTCTCCTCATTGCGGCTCGGGAATACCACTCGACCAATTTCCTTCGCTATCCTGGGACTCGACCGATAATTACCTTTTTTCTCTCTCTCTCCCTCAGACACACACAGTCACTCACTCTTCCTCTCTCTCTCTCGCGAGATAGAGATGAACAGGGGATTAGAGAGGAGAATAAGTGGCGAGAGGGAGGCAGAGGGTAACGTTTGGTCAGATGGGGTTCGACTCTTGCCAAGCTCGAGGCCGCATTGCAGATGCACGTGCAGCCTCTATACGGATTTTCGATTTCATTTACTTTGTTTTCGCGGAGCCCCTGCGGTCTGGGACTCCCCGAGGAAAGAGCGGATGGAAACCGGGGGATGATCCTCCACCCCGCGATATGAGAATGGACCATTGAAACCGTCTGACGTAATTCCACCATAACAATGCGGTAACCTAGCTCTCTCTTCCGTCGTTTTTCGAATTGTATCACAGATGTACATTAGAAGATGAATGCAAGAGTTTATCATCGAACTAGGCTGATCTGTGAACACTCGAGCTGCAGATCTGTTGAAATTAGCATTCGCAAACGGTTATTTAATTTTCTGGTTGCTATTTCTACAAGAAGACTGTGTCAAAATAATTATTATTGCTTGACACGAAGTAACAGGTTCATCGATACAGAGATTTGAATATTACAGATGTACATTAGAAGATGAATGTAAGAGTTTATCAGCGAACTAGGCTGACCTGTGAACACTCGAGCTGCAGGTCTGTTGAAATTAGCATTCGCAAACGGTTATTTAATTTTGTACTTGCTTTTTCTACAAGAAGACTGTGTCAAAATAATTATTATTGCTTGACACGAAGTAACAGGTTCATCGATACAGAGATTTGAATATGATAATTATTTCATCATCATAAATCAACATTGATGTCTTCTGATTTGTTTCTAATAATTTTTTATGAGACTTTTGTCATCATTTTTCGATCATATTCACTTTTTCTACGAATGAATAAATTCTGATTCGGTGTTGAGCTCTTAACCCTCATCCACACGACGTGGTACTCGAGTACCTATTTCAAATTCGTATAAAAAATTACCTGTGTGGATGAGGGTTAATGGGATATACCTAGCGAGGATAAATTCGTCGTAAATATCGTGTACATCTCTTTCACCTGTGTAGAGACATTACTGCAATTCATTGCCGTCCGATGGTAGCTAAACTGGGGGTCAAAGGGGTTGAGTTGATCGACCATCAGAATGCCGGTCTGTATCCTCTGTCTTCTCTATCGGTCGGGTCTCCACTCCCATTTTCTGGTTGAATTCTAGGACGCACCCTCGAACACCACTATTTCCGATACAGGAGCAGGCCACGCGTGTCACCGTAGATTAACGATTCGGCCCGGCGACACGTGCATGACCTATCGGTTTCCGGCGACGACGGCCCACGGACGTGTTGTTAATTAATTTTCGCAAGGACGTTTCGAAATTTAGAGCTGTCAACCTACGTACTCCAAGACTCTGCCACAGGTTGGGGGATTAAAAATGGATTCGTTCGGATCGCTCTAACAATAGATTGTCACGGACCGTGCGAGAGTCGTCGTGTGTACGATAAGAAATGAAGTTCATCCACAGTCGGATCATCTATACTGTATTAATGTGTTATTGTAAAATCATGTAGTAGATTCTGGAAAATAGTAGTAGATCTAGCACAGATGAGTGCACGATAAGAAATGAAGTTCATCCACAGTCTCATCATCTACACTCTATTAATGTGTTGTTCTAAAATCATCTAGTAGATTTTGTAAAACAATAATAGATCTAGCACAGATGAGTGCACGATAAGAAATGAAGTTCATCCACAGTCGGATCATCTACACTGTATTAATGTATTATTGTAAAATCGTCTAGTAGATTCTGTAAAAAAAGTAGTAGATTTAGCACAGATGAGTGCACGAGAATGTTCGATTTGTACATAGTATTTAAGATTTACGTAGTTAACACGAAAAGAATTTCATTGTACAATATGGGACTTGTTACTGTACTACATTCTGGATAGTTCTCTCCATTACAGGTGCTTATAATCTCCAATGCAATAATAATTGTTTGTACAGTGGAGAATTACCGCATCCAAAACAAATAAGCATCCCGATGGAGGTCATTCCCCGGCAATATGAATTCTATGGAAGTAATAGTATTTGTTAATCACATTTCAGAGCAATGTGCCTGTTAATTAATGCTGTGAATTGATTCATGGTGGTCATTATTTACAATTCCCCTTAGAATACACAGCGAACATTGCCACGCGCAATACTGCCAATTATGGTCGAAAAAGACCGTGTTACAGAAATCCCGATGTTCGCATATCTTTAACGCGTTGCACAGTGACAATTATTTCCACGAACAATTATCATAGTTTATTCAATGAAGTACCTTACATTTTTCTATTAAATAAGTAATTACTTTATCGATCGTAATTTATTCTTCGGATATTATGAATTTTATTCTCGGCGCAACTTACTGATGAGTCCTCTAGCGGGTCTAGGACGAAACACATCCTTTCTTTTCCTCGTATTAAAACATTTTAATAGCTAACATGGTTCTTGAACCGGAAGATTCAAATCCGAATCCAGCAGTTAGTATTCCTACAAGAATAGCTATTTGTTGTGTAGAAAAAATGATCGAACCGTTGTTCCGAGCATAAAATTTTTCTATTACTTTTCCTCCGTTCGCGTAACTTCATAAATGGTGCTATTAGTGTGTCTGTAAAAAAATCAGTTTGGAAACGTTTTACGAGTATACCGTGTATTCGTGACGAGGGTCAGCAAGGTGCTAATGGTTTCGTCGTCTATTTTGAGCATTGGAGGAGTTCTGAGTTATAGAGGGTGCCGAACTAATTTCCACGGCTAATAACCAAGAAACACCGGCGGAACCATCGAATGCCGAACGGGAATTTCTTGCCAGCAGCAAGCTGTCAGCCTTGTAAAGCACGGAAGTTCTGCGACGTAATAACAATCGCGTAGACGAAGTTTCCTAACCGAGGACCGGCGGCCACGTATGGCACGCCCGGACGATGATGAGAGGAATAACTCATTAGCTTTGTAACATTGCGGCCGCGATACCATCTGAATTATACAGAGAATTACATTAATACCGGAAGACAGGGAGAGTCCCCCAGCGAACGGTGGCGGCGGTGATCGCTTACAACGCGAATACATCACCGGAAACGGGGATAGCAGGCGGAAGAAGTTCTCGCATAATTTTCGAATAAACTCGAATATTTCTGCTGGCGCCCTTCGCGCAGGGCGACATCGCGGCCAAGTGTGAGGCTGGTTAACGCCACTGTGAGAAGCTCGGCCGCGAGAGTTGTAAATCTTTGAAGCGGCTTTCGCGGGAGTAAAGATTTCCGCGGAGTTCTCCTGCTGCCTCGGCTCCTTATTTCACCTCGGGGCGGCCATCGCGGAAGAAGATAAAAGGGCCAAGTTTAATATTAAGGCAATAAACCCCGCGCAGCCTTGAATTCTTCCTCGAGCAATATATTTTCGGCTATGACATCGTGTTCCACGGTAAACGCGCGATTCCCGACCTTGTCTGTCTTTTGCTCGAGATGTTTCGCGGCTGTTTCGAAACCGCTCGCGGAATACTCGAAACCGGAAGTTCCCGGCTGCGCTGGGATTCGCTCTTAACGCGTTCACGAGTTTACGAGCTCCTCGTGGACTTGTAGTGTGCAGTCGCGTGCAGGATAACTCTTCGAAGCGCGACGAGGCGCTGGTTCTAGACAAATGCGCGCGGTGAACACTTGGCAGACGCAGATTTGGATTTGCAGAGTGCTTGGATCGATTAATTTTGAAATTCCGGAGGTTTCGGCTATTGTGTGGAGGCTTGAAGTGTATTAGCTTGTGTAATCCATAATTTTATTTATTTATTTGAGTCGGTTTCCATTAAATTGACTGCGGATGTGTGGGCAAAGGTAAATATGCTTTCGAGGAATTCAGCTTTTAATGAAATCGTACCGACCTTTGCGGTTTGATAGTTACTACTAGACTATGTAACTACTTGAAACTATTGTAACGTTAATTTTTCTTCAAGAGGAAATTATGTTTATTTGAACCTGTCTCATTGAGCGGGCTTTAGGATGCCGATAAATAGCGTCGATCTGACGGTAGACTTCTATGAGGTTCGCTCGTGAGAGTAGAGTAGGCTAGTAGGTTATTGGTAAGTTACTCTCTGGTCTACGTCTACTAGAGCTACTTTTGTTCAGACTCGAAACAGCTTAATTTTACGTCTTCTTATGGGAGTAACACTCAAGAACAATTTTTACGTTTGGGTTTGTTCGCTACTGCGTGAAATCAAACACTTTCTGCTTTCAAAAAAATCTGCTTTCGAGTTAGATATTTATGTGATGGTCATTGCATTCAATGAAGTTTCTGCTACATAGAAGACGGGGGAAAATTAAGGTTTTAGTGGGTACAGGTACACTACCCTCTTCGGGGGGTGTGCGTTATGTTATTTCACCCTCGTCCGTAAAAAAAGGCTGTTTAATTTACTCGAGATGACAGTTACATTTTGCAGGAACTATACTGAATTGCCAGAAACAAGAAGTCGAGTTTTACGGACATTTCGAGTAGCACCGCGCGACAGCATGAAATTCAAATTCCTTAGAACACCGCTGTTAAACATGTTACGTCATTGCGTGTAAGGGGGTTGGGGGCGGTGGAGGTGACGGTGAATGCAAACCGAAAATCAACGTGAATTGTTTGCGGATATCAACAGACTACATACTTGCCGCGCCGGTGCGAGACTCGTGATCGATGCGCTGTATTGACTATTGGCGCAACTGGTAACTAGCCAATTTGCTGCGTTGGTCAGACATCTGATTACCAACAGTAATTAGTGGTGGATTGGTATGCCTGCGTTGACTGTTAGCGGACGTGCAAACTTCGCGTCCCGCGACGCGTAAATACGTGTCGCGGACGGACTTACGTATGAGCACGAATTTTGCATTCGGTGTCTGGTCACTATTATTGTCGGCTGACAAATATTAATGTCCATGGCCGGCGCGTACAGACTGTGCACGAGATTCACTATCATCTTTCACAGATTCCTTCGAAATAGAAAAAAAATTTACTTCGAAACAATTTTTTATAAATAATTTAATATTATTTGAGGTTAATATTGAATTTTTATAGAAAAAAATTTATATATTGATTTTTTATCTTCTACTTTAAGACAGGACATAAGCATGTATAAATAAAATTGTTTCGACTCTGCACTAGCTGATGAAAGTGAACTATGTCCTTGCAGTTCGCTCTTCAAAATTCTGTTCATTAAAATTTTATAGAGGAAGACTAAATAAATGTCTATGTCGATATGAATAATTTTATAAAATAAACAGAACTGCATCAAAACAGATTTCTGCATGGCATCACGGTTCAAAATAAATAAAACTTTTTTTAAAAAAATTTTATCAGGAAGTTAGTTTAAAAGCAATTGCAAAATTTGTCACCGAACAGACAAACAAGAAAGCGAGCTAATAAAAACGTGGAATAAATGGCACGACTGACACGGTTTTGTCGAATCGTTTATTTTCAAACGATCATGACAAGCATAACGTTTCACGGTACTCAAGAAAATTTCATCCGTGTCCTAGGACACCGGCGGATTCAGGTATTTCACTGTTCTAACCCATAATCGAAGTCATTTCTCTTAATTAGGGGTTAACCGGCCTTGGCGCGGTTGGAGTTGCCATGTGCCCCCCGCAAATTATACTTCCTCTGATACTTTTTCCGCGTTGCCAACCGGAACGAATTGCCTTTTTACGATCCGAGTTGCCGGGCCGTTTACGTTCGGCCGACTATCGGATCCGACTTCGATTTACGTTTTCGCCTTCGGTGCGGGCTTATCCAGGCTGGATCTCAGATTTGCTCTAGGGAATGACTCTGACTGCACTCCGCCGAGGCAAATATCTGTTCATGCTACGAAAATACCTACCTTATTAAAACCGAGTACCCCAAGACCCTTCTGGGAATAGTTCCTTGAACTTTCATCAATTCCCCTGGGTAGAGTGTACAATCTCTTTGATTCTCCATTTTGTAACATCTTATACGGCTCATTGCGGACGTTCCTGAGAGTTCAACAAATTTATATACCGGCCAACACTTCCAAGTACAAGTAAAATATTAACTTCGTAAGTAAATGTAGGGCAAGTTGTAAATTTTCAATAAGAGGAATACTTCTTTACTTTCATTACGTATAAAGATTCTCATATTAATTAAAAAACTATCAAATCAAAAGCTAAATAAATAGCTTTCCCGTCGAGGGTTGTTTCCGCAAGTTGTAAATTTTCAATAAGATGAATACTTCTTACTTTCATTACGTATAAAGATTCTCATATTAATTAAAAAGCTATCAAATTAAAAGCTAAATAAATAGCTTACCCGTCGAGGGTTGTTTCCGCTTATTCGACGAGGAAATTATGCGTGTAAAGTATTTTTGATAAAGTAATCCAACGACTCCCGAGTTGTCCGAAAATTTCAATTGCAGAGAGATCAGTATAAAACTTCATTCGAGGAGATGAAAGGGGGATGAAGGTCACGACTGGTGGTTCCGAATTTCGCTTTTATCATTCGGCTCGAGCGGGTCGAAAGTTTTCGGGGATCTGCGGCACGTAGGCAGCACGCGTTTCAATTAAATAGCATGGGGGATTTTGCAGATCCCGCCGGTAGATTACATCGCCGGCCACCCTTATCGACGCCCGTTTTACTGGAGCACGATAATCTATAAGCATTTATCGATTAAACGTTCCCCTGGACCAGCACACGCCACTATCGGTCCCCGTGTCGCGCTAAAATAGAGTGTCGCGACACTCGTTGCACGCGGAATGCAGCCCGGCGGCGATGCAAATGCAGGGAACCCGGGATGCAATATGCAACAGCCCACGGTTATTTTCATTGGACGTCATTTACCGATAATTCGCGGTGCCCTTTTAATTTATCGCTTCGATTTTAATTGGAGCACCCGCGACCGCCGTGGAATACTATTTTTCGATCGGTTAAACAAATTTCTTTCTCTCGTCTCGCGGAATTACAGAAATATGCAAAGAGATTCGAGGGTCGATTAAAATGAACAGAGGAGATGGTAAACAAAACACGCGAGAATAGAACGCGCAGCATTATATTACCATTTTAACGCTAGAAGTTCATAGCTTGTTAATTATGGTATCAACCTATTAATAAATGCACTTTTTATCTTCTTTCTAAATTTACACGCCGTTGCACGAGTAAATACTAGCCGCTTCACGGTTCACTGGTGCTTTTACAATGATGCACTGCTGCTTCAAGTTTTATTTAATTGAATGTAGACACGATTAATAAGCGAACCGTGATATGGTCGTATAAATTTACGTTGCAATAGTAATTTCAATCTCCGGAGGCTATGATTAATATTCTGGGATCAGGATTAAAATGAAGGAACGTGTGCTGGAGCCTAGTTATTTCTGGATATTATAAAATTAATTAAAAAATTGATGAAGGTGCACAGGTATTTTCATTAGAAATTATTGAATACTAGCTGTACCCAAGACTTTGTCCACGTGCAATAAAAATCCTGGCTGATTATTAACGTAATTAATTTCTTAGAGAATTTCTTTTTAGACAACAAAATTTAGCGAAATTCATGAAAAAAATTATTATAAAAAATATATTTATTACGATAGTTATCAGTACATAGATGGGAATAATTTTTTAATGAATTTTAGTGGAAATGTCACAAACAGACAGACACGATTTTGAGATTCAAAGGTGAAGTATTGAAATGGAGAGGAAATTGTACTGCAGTCTAACATTTACTTTTTACTACAACTGAGAATTCGATGAAATAAATTCAGCAAAATAAAAGATATTGCAATTGTCATATTCACAAAAGTTTATCTCTACGCGTCCACCTATTTACCTCGCAATTGACTGATATTCGAAGCAGTAAAACGAAAAGAAAGAGGTCGTTAATTCCTGTTCGACAAGAACGTCCGCTCCATAATTCAGTCGCGTGGATCGTGAGCCCGATATTACGGGATTAATACGACTGTGCGATACACCATATGAAATAACGCGTAGTAAATAATCCCGGAGGAATTAAACACCGGCGACAGATCGTTAATACAGCCGCGGCCGTGCCTCGAATAATTCTCGCGACACTTGTAATTATCTGACCGCCTTCGGTCGTCTCAAGTCTGCTTTAAATACTTAATCGTTAATAAACCACGGCGCTAGGAGGTCCTACTTCCCGGTCTCTTCAGTTCGATAATTTAATGAGTATCGTTCGATCATTAGCTTCGTATCGGCGGGGCATGAAACCTGATGTAATCTGTATTCGAGCACGGAGTACCTCAGTCACCAGCGTTTGCCATAAATGCATTAAGACCCACGGTCTACCATCTCAAATAAAGTGAATTACGTCCACGACAAATTGAAAACAACAAGTGTTGCGGATACAATTGATTTCGATGATGTTCCAAATGTGATTCAATAAATAGATTGCGAATTTGTATGGATTTAAAAATTTTCACAGCTTCAAATTACTCTATAATATGTAAATTTAATTTCATGTTTTCAGAAGGTGCAATGCAACAAGAGATGTTGTTATATTTTATGAACTTTACAGGAGGACGTAAAACAATTTGTTGCTTTTTTAATATTACTCCTGTACGCATCTTCTCATTTTTTACTACTTATAAAATAATATATAGAGGACTAATGGCTGATCGACTTAGAGCAATTAATTTTGAAATACCCATTAGAGTCGACGCTGCTTGCAGACGTCAAAACGAATAATTTCTAAAAGGTAATAGCTTCGAGAGTGGACTCGCCGTCCCCGGTTGGCGAACGCGTTCTTAGAAGCCGAAAATTTCAGTTCACTCGGCGAAACGTTCACTTCAGGACTTCTCGTGCGCCGAGCTTTCTGTATTTCACAGTTACGAATCACTTGCAAGTTCTCCGGGTTTAAAGCGAAACGGAGCGATCGTGTTTTACCCCTGTCGTCTGTTCCCGCGTTCTGCCAGTGCCTTCAAAAACATTCTCCGCCACGTTTCGAAGCCGTGGTTAAAAGTCCGACGGCCGTACGTGCCCCGAAATAATCGTGTAACCGAGCGCCGGCCAGGTCCATCCACGGAATTCCCGATCCGGTCACGTGCAACTTCGCTCGAATGCCTAACGATTGTCGTCGCCGGTGCTGCACAGCACGCGAGGCACCGCATTCGTAATGCACGTCGGTCCAGCTCTTTTCGCGTCCACCCCCTACTGCCATTATCCGAAGCTAATGCCACCCGCGTCTCTCCTTCTTGTTTTCCCGATTATTTCTCGTCCGGCTCCGAGCTGTTTTCGCCTACCCTTCTTGTCACGCCCGCGACAGCCGTTGGTTTCAACTATCGAATCAACCGATGGAATACGGTGGTGCTCGCTTAAATTTCGCTAAATCTCTGACACTTGGAAACCTCCCGTTGGAACGCGTAGACGTATGCACATGGGACCTTTTCTTTTTTTCACGAATCTTTCGCTCCCGGGCCTGAATTTTTATATTATTATTATTTTATATTATATTATATTTACATTATATTATATTATGTTATTATTATTATTATTATTACGTATTTTGTTATATTCACGGATCTTTCGCTCCCGGGCTTGAATTTTTATATTATTATTATTTTATATTATATTATTGTTCTAATTTTCTGATACTTATCGGAGTCTCTAATTTCACACAAAAGTGCCAGTTAACCCTTCGCTGCATATTTGATACAGTTAACAAATCTGGTATATAGTGAACTAATAATGTGTTTTCTTACGATCTTTATTTATGTTTATTTTTCTGAAAATGCTGTTTTAATATATATATATATATATATAAAATATATATATTAAAATATATTTCCCTTAAATAAAATACAAAAACTGATCTCCTTTCAATTTTTTCATCCCAATTTAAAAAATCATGCAGTGAATGGTTAAAGGAAATTTGAAATCAATTTTATAATAAAGATATGAAAGAAGATATTAACCCGAAAATTTCATCCGACCTAGAGTAATTCTTAGAAGGATTTGGAGCTTTCTGGAGAAGCTCCGAACTGGTCCGATGAAGGTCGCGGAGCATTTACGACTGACGGGCAGCCACGAGCACAGCCGATCATATTCATTATTACGTTCAATTTCGGGATTCCTCGAACGCGTTTTACTGCGAGTCTCAAAGAAAAATCAATAGAGAGCGGGCCGTAGGCCAATTCTCTCGTTCGTCGAACCGTAGGCGGAATTTCTTCGGCTGTTCCGCGGCCAGGTGAGCTAATATTGAAATTCCCTTGTTGGCGGGGCCGTTTGTAGTGACGCGCGACACGAGCATCTTTTCTCCGGCGAGCGCTTTCCCTTTCGCCGTTCCGTCGGCGATTTTTCCAAGGTTTCCCGCGACAAGGTTCCGGGGGTGGCAATTAGCCGGCCAGCCGGCCCCGACTAATTGATTCGTCGGCCGCTAATCTTCGCGGAGACGTCTCGGCTCCTTCTGAAAGCTGGCCACGAGACTTTAATCATTCCTTGCCCCTGCCAGCGAACTTCCAACAATTTCCAACCGCCCCTGGCCTACGCCAACTACCCCCCTACTTTCTCTCCCTCTCTTTCTATCTCTCTATCTCTCACCCCATTCCTTGCGATATTAACTTAAGACGGGGAGACTTCCGCTTAACGCGGCGGGATTAGTACGCCGGCCACAATTTCGGTAATTAATATTCACGCGACGGGGTGAATTTACCTCTCGACTCGACCTCCCACCCCTGGAGATGTAGACGCGTTTATTGGTCGGCCGAGGGACGACTCCTTCTTAATTTATTCTTTTTATGGATCCTTGCTGGGAATTGGTGGCGAGAGGAATGCTGATTTTACGCGATCGTCGTCTACCGGGTGCTCCAGATGATCACGATTTTCTAAACAAAGTGTCAGAGAGGCTTTCAATTATTTTTCTTCGTCGCTTTTGTTTTAGTCGACATATTTATTTCTTAAATAATTAGTTTATCGTTCGTAATTTATCTTTCGGAAATATGAATTTTTATTTAGTTATTTTGCTATTTATATCGAACCGGAAGATTCACATCCGATTCCAGCGTTTAGTATTCCTACAAAATAGCTATTTGTTGTGTAGAAAAATGATCGAACCGTGGCGCCGAGAATAAAAATTCATAATATTTCTTTCTTTCTTACATTTGTCTTCGAACTCGTAACTTTTCTGTGGCAATAACCGTTGTCACATTTTACAAGAGGATGCATTGCATCTGATAAAACACTTTAAAAGGCTGAAATAAATACTGGTCAGGAAAATTCCGTTTACGTTACCGGTTACGAACGAGAAAAATTTTAATTAACGACAGAACTGTCAATGCTGCTTTTCGGGGCCTCGAGTGACGTAATATTCCCAGGTGTTTTAATTGCACGTCACCGGCCGACATGACCGACGAGCAAGCAATTAATCGAATCGCTAGGCAGTTAGGCGTGGAAGAAATCCCGGTCGTTCTCTACACGGCGATCATTCTTGATCCGGTGACCCTCCGCGCCGAGGACTTGAAGCGTCCCTTAAACGGCTCCGATTGAAAATAATTAATTACGATTGGCATGCGACGCCTTGATTGAGCAGCGCGTATCACATGCGACGGCCACCGGGTGTCTTGCCCGGCATTCCGTGTCCTTGAATGGCGCGATAATTTATGCGGTGCCATTAGCTTCTTCGCTGCTTGGTGCCCGGCGTTCGTCAATGAGCTTTTACATTAAAGCAGCCACTCCGGCTGTCTTCCCTCCCTTTTTCACACCGTTTCACGGGGTCCTCCGAAGCAAATTCGTTCTCTTTATTTCGAGAGTTTATGCATTTCGCCGGGGCGCCATCAATCTTTACGGTCTCCGTTTTATTCGCGTGAGAGATTGGTTGGAGAAATACATTTGGCACGTATTTCAATCACTAATGATTCATACGTCGAATGAATGAAGACGGCCTCTTGTGAAATATCAAGTGTTTAGTATATTAATTGAACAAATCATTTGTGCTCCCTGGAATTCTATTTATTTCTCAGTGTAAAGTTTACGTTAAGTGAAGTTTACATTAAATGGATATGCTTAAAAATATATGTATTAAAATACAATTATATAAAAATATATATATTTTTTAAAATTATTAACCCCCCGCCCTACGATTTATTTTACGATTTCAATGATTAAAACATTTTTCGTAATTCTTGATTCCCTAAAAGAAGAGAAACTTTATATTTATTGTACGCTTATATGTTCTGCAATAGCTATATATGAACAAAAACAAAATAGAATTTTATTTCGATTGAGAGGAAATATAGCACACATATTTATTAGACTCTATTATTGTAAGGCAAAGGGTTAATAAAGTACAAAATTATATTTAATGAATTGTATAATTCCCAGATGTAAGTTTCCTTTCAGTCCAAAAGAGGGTCCTTAAGTCGAAAAGAAAATAGATCTTCCGTACAAGTCAGACCCATCACCAAAATTCAAGTAAGATTAAGTTCCCCCGGTGTACACAGACCGCAGGAAACCGGCGGGATGAGCTAAGAACTCGATCTCCCCAAGCAACGAATATATTTCATCCCCTAACCGCGTCATGTAAGAAGACCCCGTTACATCATCGATCACAATTCGGTCCATTTTCAGCCACATAATTTTCTAAACACCATATCTTCGTATTCCCCAGGCTGTATGATTTATTAGCAGCTATCCGAACTTCCGAGGGACCGACCCTCGCGAGGTCATTCGAACGGCGCAAGGTCATTCGAGAATTCGACGGTTCGAATTCCCGCTATCTCGATCGTGTTCGACCTAGAATGCTCCTCGTCAGAATGCCATCAGAATCCGTATCGTGCTCGTTGCACCGGTAAACGGATCCGACTATTGCAACTGCAGCGCTCGGTGGCTGCTTGCTATCGCCTAACGTTTTCGAGCGACGGAATCGCGCTACTTTCGCCGACGATTCCATTAAGGTGGAACTAAGTTACGTGCATCCGCGCGACACTCTTGCACGCAGACTAATTACTAATTATTCCGCGAGTCAACGAACGGACAGGATGCGATGGGAGCTCGGTGGAAGGGGCAAGGTGAATCTAGGGAGCCGAGGTAGACGTCGAAGGTGCTACGACGACCACCTTCGTGCCGTGCTCGCCAAGCTCGCCGTTAATGTACGAATCCACTTAGCCGCGTCCCGCCCTGTCTGATTAGATTAATTTTAAGGAGGCCCGACCTGCCGGTTTGCACTTGTTCCTGTCAACGACTACTGTGTTTATGGCTGCACCCTGCACTCGATCGATTTTTGCATCGCGAGACGCATCTACGAGCTTTGGGCTCGTTCTTCGCATCACTTGCACCATCAACTGTCGTTTATAATCTTTATTAGGCACGCCAGATTTTATACATATACGTATATCTAAATCTTCTTCAGACTTCAATTGTTGATTTTGAATAAATAAATAATTGCATCGCGAGACGCATCTAGGAACTTTGGGCTCGTTTTTCGCATCACTTGCACCATTAACTGTTGTTTATAATATTTATTAGGTACACCAGATTTTGTACATATACGTCTACCTAAATCTTCTTCAGACCTCAATTGTTGATTTTGAAGAAATAAATAAGAATTACACCATCCATAAAAATGACGGATTCTAAATTTGATTATTTATGATGACATTATTGTATTATAAACATTAATTACATTATTGCATTAAAAACAACATTACATTATTGCATTAAAAACATAAAGTATAATGATGACTGAAGGATCTTTGGACACATATGCAGATAGAAATGGTTAATAATCTTTTACAAACCAGCCTGAATTCTGCCGTTCTCGAATGGAAAGATTAATCTTTAAGTAGCACTGAAAGAAACAGACTTTTTCGATAACAGCACCGACAAGACCAAGAAGTACCTGCGAGTCTGCAGGTTCGGTGCACCGTCTAACGGCATTAGGGGCACAGTTTTAATCCGAACCGGGCGTCGTGGGCGTCGAGATCCTGTCGTTACGTGGCACGTTCGTGTTCCACGAGTCAGCCCACGTGTCCGCCATTTACCATTTACCGTGCAAGCACCGAACGAACGGCCAGCTTCCTTAGGAAAATTGGCGCCGGCTATAAAGACTCCGCCATCCGGGAATCGCTATTGTAATTCGCGCCAGAGCCCAGCTGCCGCGTTTCTATTTCACGGCGAAATCAATTTTTGAAACGTGACACACCCCTTCTGCCGCCCGGCATATTGTTTCTTATCGCGAGACGTGTCTGCTGCCCACGGAATTTTGTAACCGAACTACCGATCGGCCGAAGTACCGAATTTCCATCGACTTTACGGAATAACAGTAACGTTCTAATTGTTTAGAGTTGTTTAATCATCTAACCGCATAGTCCTGCGTCCATTGAATGTAGTATTATAGAAATTGTTTAGAATTGTATAACTCACTTCAAATGATGCCCCCATTCTTTCTTCAATAATTTCTATCTACTAATATATTCATATTTTTTCATTTTTTTAATATTGTTTTTTTTTACTATTAGCAGGATTTTCAATAATTGTGCTTTGCCAAAAGATAACAGAAATTTTCTTTTACATTGAAATCTTAAATGAAACTATTACATGATGTTATCGAGGGTGACTTGTCCGTTCACAATAAAAATTGCTGTTGCTATTGAAGGTTCCACTAAAAAGTATTTATTCATGCACCATAGATTTTTCAAAATTATGCAATAATCACCGGTCAATAATGTGTTAAGTTGCAGTCACTGATTTTTGTCATAGACCACGGATTTTTATGCAAAATATCAATTGCAAGTAACAAATGTCACATAGGGATTTTTCCTTCCTTCAATGATTTCAGTAGATCAAAAAACTTTTATCATAACTGTGTGACATCTGCAGTCTAATGATTATTTTAAAATATTCTAATATCTTTACAGTTAAGGACGAAACACCTCCTTTCTTTCCCTCGTATTAAAACATTTTAATAGCTAACGTGGTTCTCGAACCTGAAGATTCAAATCCAAATCTAAGATAAGTTACGATCGATAACCAATTAATTAATTCTTTACAGTTAAGTTGCATAAAATCTAATTATAAGTAATGAGAAAAGATTTTGACGAAGTTAGTGCCGACTGTCACCATTAAGTCCCATGAACGTACTAATTTGCTTAGCTGTTGTGTTTAATGTAACTGTAATGGCCTTAATGTTCCTTGGTTCGACGGCCACGTAGGACGGCCCGTATCGATCTAGCCGATCTAGCCGAGACGGACCGGTAACTTTCCGTCTGGCCGGTAATAATCGTCGGTAGTATATCTATTTCCATGGTAATTCTCGGCTGGCGCGATAACACCGGACACACTTGGCCTGGGAGAGTACAGCGAATATTACGCGTACGAATTGCAATTTCAGATATATCTCCGCGCTCCATTGCACGCGCCGCCGCGCCGCCGCGCCGTCAGGTGAACGGGCCACCGGAGTCCCTGAATTAATTGGTCCGTGAACGCCGACGCAATCCGATTCAGGACTTTTGAAAAACCGGGACGTGCTCGTCTGTCTCGCGGATTAAATATTCAAGTGTGCTCTCGTCTATTCTCTACGTTACAATAATGAACATCTAAAAGAGCTACTTTTGTGCCATAGTAGAAGAACAGAGATTTATCGTTCATTCAGGAAAGTCACATAAGTTGAAAAAAGGAAAATTACCTAAACTTGCTCATTTTTTTATTGTATATGACCAACTTAAACATGTAAAATAATTTGATGTTATTTAGATACTGGGTTAATTGTAATGTACATTAGATACAAAGTACGCCACACAATTTATATGTTTATTATTATATTTGTTTTATAAAAATATTTGGAGTTGCGTCACTTTTCTTATGAACACGATATCTGGCGATAGCTTTTTAAAGTACAAAACAATTGAAAAATAAAAATTAAATAAAGCACTACGAAATATTAAATATTTCGTCCTATCATTTTGTCCCACTCTTAAAAATTAACGTTTTCCTAGATAAATTCCTGCGTAATATTCTAGTTTCACCAACCGAGCCAAATAAACGAGGGCGTTGTAAACCTAAAAATGTACAATAAAAATTTAATTTATCTACTGAATAAAAATTAGCAAATTGATAAGGTGTCCTATCGTTTTGTCCCCGACTTCAGTAAAGCGTCGGAATATTCCGAGTTCTCTGGAAATGGTTTTCCGGTCTGAGGTCGCTCGAGCCTCCACCAGCTACCACTTAACGAGCAGCGATTTTCGCGAGAAAGGAACGGTCTGGAAATCAACGACGTTGTTCCGGGGAACGAGTGCAAACGAATCGTCGCGATCGTAACATGCCGACGCTTCGATTTTCCGTCACGCTCTGCTCCCAGAGGCCCGGCCGGCCCCCTGGTGCTTTTACCCGACCGTAATTAGTAACCATTTTAGCCGGCCTCCGCGCCGAACACGACCAGGCGATGAATCGCCGTGTAATTCGGAAGGCATGCGACGCCAAACGTTCGCGATTCACGACGTACCGTGTTCTTGCATTCGGTTCATAAAGTACCCCCGCGCGTGTGCACGCCCACTGTTTATTCGCCGACACGGCCGTCGAGCAGTTTCTCTCTCGCTGTTCGAACCGCGCAGAATAGGACACTAATTTCACATCGCCGGTATGCTGAGATGGCTTCGAAACGGCCAACTGTCTACAGGCATTTCACTGTCCGAGAACGGAGGTTGGGTACACTTTGACCCGGTCAGAAGCTTCGTTGAATCTGATTCGAGTGTTCGGTAAATTGTCCATTTGCAAAAAATTATTTTATAATATATAATCTATTATATATTATTTTTAATATATTATTCTATAATATATTATATAATCCAACTTGACCAGTCTATAATTCGGCATTTCTAAAAATTCAATCAAGCAATCAACAGTTTAGGCACTAAACTTTCAGGATAATAAGTCTAGTATTCTTCTAGAAGTCTAGCCTAGTATTTTTAAAATACTAAGAACATGTTTCTCATAAATTTGCTGATTTAACCATTATATAGACAACCAAAATGTGCACATTATTTAAAACCTTTTATTTTAAACATATTTGCACAAATTCTGACTTGACCAGTCTATAATTCGGCCTTTTTAAAAATTCAATCAAGTACTCAACAGTTTAGGCACTAAACTTTCAGGATAATAAGTCTAGTATTCTTCTAGAAGTCTAATGTGTAGCATTCTTAAAATAATAAGAACATATTCCTCATAAATTTGTATTAAATATATTAAACACTTATATTAAACATGTTTGCACAAATTCTGATGTTGAAACTATAAATTAATATATTAGCGAGCAAAGAATGGACGTTCACAGAAATTTTGTAATATTTCTAGAGGAACATGAACAACTTGTTAAAGCGTAATACAAAAATGAGTGAAACAGTATCTCAGGATCTCTTATGCAACTATTTCCGAAGAGCGTACGACGATTACACAGGAACTACATTTATCCACGAGGCTGCAAAACATTTGAAAATATCGTGGTGTTGAATTTATGTACGGCACTGCGGTATTTCCGGGTACAGAATTAATCCTAGGAGTGCCGTGAGTAGGGACAATGGGACGAAGAGGGTAGCTCGAGCTCACAAATCAAAAAACTTTAAATTACAGCTACTTCGGTTGCAATAAAAAAATGTGGGCAAAGTTATTTATTGTCCGAGACACCCTTATGTCTACAATGTAGTGCTACAACTTATGGTCGAAGGATTAAACGTGCTTAAGCATTGTTAACTGCAGAGGCGCGGGGATTAAAAGAGGTACGGAAATACCTCCTGCCATTTATTACAAAATAAATTAATTAATTATTGCGAAAAGCTTTCCCGATTTTTTACCACGTTTCTATTAGCTCGCTTTCTTGTTTGTCTGTCTGTCTGTCTGTTCGGTAGCAAATTTTGCAATTGATTTTTTAGTAAAATGTAGCAATTTATCTTTTAGGTTAAAAAATTCTACTGTTACCATTTCGCACTCAGCCGTCCCTCCTACATGTAATTTTTATTTGGTCTCAGTACTAATACAAACATTGTCTGCAACGTTTCTCCGACGAGTGATACATTCACAAGATCCCAGGAAACATTCTCCGTGTTGCGCAGGTACCATAAAAATCATTCTCCCCTGAAAAACGACTGGCGGCTAGGAAAAAAAAGAACTGATTGCGGTACGCAGCTTCACCTTTGCAGAAGGTACCGTGCCATTCTCGCCTGCAGCATGAATTTCGTGGCGGTCCGTATTATGCTCGGGCAATAGGTAGCCCAGACGTTCGCGGCCAGTAATATTTAAAAAGGCGAAGAGATAAAATGGCCCCGGTGGTAGAAAGAATTCAATTACAGCTGGCGGATCAAAGGGAAATGGCCGGGCTCGCGCGCACATTGCCATATGCAAGAGAGAGGATCCTTTCCGCGTCTGTAGCGCCTTAATTAACGGGGATGAGCAAGGAATCATAGAAAGAGACAGAGAGAAAGGGCAAGCCGAGCGAAAGAGAAGGAAAGAGCTCGCCGGTATTCATTAGTCCGTTAGTCTCGCGGGAAGCACTTTTGTATCGGGGCAAACAAAATATTTCCCGCGTACGCGGTGCCTTTATCGAGTCGCAAGTGTTCCGTTCCGCCGCGGAATAGATTTCTTTTTTCGTTTCTCCGTCTTTCTTTTTCCGTTCCATTCGGTTCCGCCCAACAGTTACGTGGGAGTAACGGGAATTCCATATTTGTGTCAAGAGGCGATCAATACCTTCGGGTCATGTTGTTTCCGTGCTCGCCGGAGAATAACAAGAATACTGGATGCACTCCGGGACTGTTAATATTCAGCGTTCGGTGGATACATAAAGAGGGCAAGGGGGAGGGGGGCAGATTCGAGTCGATGGAATTTCACGGCGAGTAGCTGCTGCTTCAGCTGTTACACGAGACTCTTGTTCCATATAGAATTCCGGCTGATCGATTGCGCGGAATCGAATCAGGTGAAACAGCGTTCTCGGATATTGTTTTTCGAAATTTCCTGTTCAAATTCTATGAACGAGAAGCGTCGCCCGTTCAATCGAACATCTTCGCCCTGATCGCTTCGACGCCGTTGCCATTCGGACTTGTTTATGACTCCGCGATGACGCTTAAGAGACAGCGATATCGTAAACGCTCAATGAAATCTGACTCAACAGATGCTCGCGCAGAGTACTCTCTCTCTTTTCAGAATGCAATAGACGACCTTGATTTTTTAACGTTGCAGATATGTATACACGTGTTTCGTGTGAATGTTTCATTCACTCCATGAAGATACTTGAAAACTTTTTTTTTATTGAAGCTCTTTAGACCCTTTGTTGAGTCCATTTCGCTTTACAATTTGGTTTTACAAAATTACCAGTTGATGATACATAACATAAGATTTATATTGATAGTTTACAATCTGTAAGATAATTGTGAATACAAACACAAGCCTTAATATTAGGTTTTGCTATAAGCAGCCAAATGGAAGTGATCCGCTCGCATTCTATTAATCGTGGTAATGAAACATCTCTTCAAGCCTTTATGGGAGAACCAGGGTTTGGAACTTTCACAGAAAAATTATATAAAATAATTTTTGCCCTTGAATAAACCTTGCCTCCTGATAATTTCTTCAGAATTCTCTTTGGCCTGTTTCTTATATTTTTCGTAAATATCTATGAAAGGGACCTTCGGAGAATCAAAGGAAGTCGAGGAAGTAGCCAATTTGGCAGCCTTATCACTTGAAAACTTAATGCATAGTTAAATTTCACTCGTCGAAGGTACAAAAGAGCTTATGTTGAGCATTATACTATAGCAGGGTTGATTAAGGTCAGCCGGATTCAAAGCAGCCGCACGTCGAATGACCAATAGTCCACGCGACACCCTGTCGTGATCTAATTCACGGTTGCATAAATTCTGACCGGAAAAGAAGCTGCGGTTGTGTTCGCGGATCCCCCGTTCAGGTGCCACGTCAGCTTCAAACGGGATTAATATCACCCTTAACACAGTAGGTATTGTATTCCCTGTGAGAGGAGCAGTTCTTCAGCGCTACTCTTCACAGTTACTTCCTGTCCTTTGAAATCTGCTTTATGAATAAACGGACCGGTCGCCCGGTTCTGTTTCTCTCTGTCTTCCTCTCGCTCCTTTCTCTCGAGCAACCAACCCTCCCTCTGGATCTCTGTTGCTCTTGGACGCTGGACTGGCCCGTGTCCCTCGTAACTCTTGGTCGCTCGGAGGTTGGCCGAGAGTATGTACCTCGGGCCAATATGTATCACAAGGCGGCTTCTATGCGGGACAACGTTGTAATTCACCGGGACTCGTGTTTCATCGCTGCGCGGTAGGGTGTACTCGCGTATAAAGTGGCCACAGGATACTAAGGTGGATGCTGGATGGATGGATAGAGGACGCACTACCTATTCGGCCCGTACCAACCCGTAAAATACAGTGGGCCACATAACTTCGACGCCACCCACATTCTCAAATGTTTCGGACCTGCGAGACGACGTATACAACCCCTGATCCAAAAAATTGAACCGCTGCTTCCTTAAAATTAAATCTTTTTAATAAAATCTTCATCTGTGGATTTTTATGTAAAGTAAAAATTGTCGAAGTGCATTGTAACAAACGGAAAATTTATAATAGAAATTTTATTCTATTTATGTAGAATCTATGGCCAATAAAAAATACCTCTTTATATTAGACAACATTCCTCTACAGGTTCTCATCCTCCAGACCATATTTTTCTTAAAATTAAATCTTTTTAATAAAATCATCAGCTGTGAACGAGATTCAATTAAAAGTTTGTCAGATACATTATCAGACTACGGATTTTTAGGTGAAGTAAAAATTGTCGAAATGCATTGTAACAAACGGAAAATTTATAATAGAAATTTTATTCTATTTATGTAGAATGGATGGCCAACTAAAAAATACCTCTTCGTATTAAACAACATTCCTTTACAGGTTCTCATCCTCCAGGCCATATATTTCTTAAAATTAAATCTTTTTAATAAAATCAACAGCTGTGAACGAGATTCAATGAAAAGTTCGTCAGACAAATTATCAGACTTACGGATTTTTATGTGAAGTAAAAATTGTCGAAATGCATTGTAACAAACGGAAAATTTATAATAGAAATTTTATTCTATTTATGTAGAATCTATGGCCAACTAAAAAAATTCCTCTTCATATTAGACAACATTCCTTTACAGGTTCTCATCCTCCAAACTATACTTTGGTAACGTTCATCGAAGTCGGAGGACGTCTCGTTAGTTTGAATTTGTAGCGGTTCCCAGAGCGTGCTGACAAGTGTTCGCAGACTTGACAGGCGGCAAACAACAGAGGCAGAAGGGAGCGAAGGGTTAATTCGGAGTACGAAAAACAGAGAACGCGTGAAAATGTCTGAAAAACCAGTCTGTGGACCGAGTGTGCCGCACCGGGAGCGTTATTAGCGGTTCAAAGTCACACGAAGCGAAGGTCTCCTGGGGGGGACGCAGACAAATGTTTACAACCCTGACAACGAGGGAATGACGAAAACAGGGGTAGAAGGAAAGAAGACGAGAGAGACTCGCGAGAGACGGTCCCTAAAGGTGCGTCGTTAACCGCGCGAAGAGCAGCTTAATCTGACCACAGTCTGTTTCATTAGCGGTCGCGTCGTTGTTAATCCCGAACCGGGATGTGGAAGAGAGAAAGAGAGAGAGGGGAGATCGGCAAGTCGACGCTGCAGAGAAACACAACAGTTTTCGGAGGTCCTCGGAGTGTGAGGAGAGGCGAGAGGGACTCGTGGCAAAAGGACAGACGGTATCGCGGCTCAACGGGGAAACAAAGCTCCCTCTATATCAGTTTGTGTTACCTGAGATGAAATTGCTTCGGTCGTCCGGGGCGCGGCTAACCGAACCGGCTGGATAAAACGAGAAAATAAATTTCACCTGTCCAAGTTCGGCGAAGTGCGACCTTATACCACGCTCTCTGCTCTCTTCCTCTATAGGAACGGTCTGGTGTATCAGTTGTAAAGAGTACAGACTCTTTACAACTGATACACCTGGCCGTCTGTGACGCGGCTTATTACCTTCAGTAATAAGCTTATCGTCTTGAGTGAAAACAGCCATTAACGTTTAACGATGACAATTTCATAACGTTACCCGCAATTTAGCGCAATCTGGAATCTCTCCATTCGCGGATTCGTTAATCGAGTCTCGAAGATCGAAAATCGGTTGGCTAACTTTTAACAACTTCTCAATGAACGTTCAACCTCTAGCGGCGTCTAATGTTTTCGCGGACGCACTCGCGCAACTAGTGTGCGTGCGACACACGCAACCACATATATAGGTACACGAGAATTACAAGGGTCCGGGAAATTACTTCTGTATTCGCAGTAATGCGAAGACTGGGTTTCTTATTAGTCAAAATCGGTAGATGAAAGATCAGTCTATTCTGGAAAGTATTTCAAAAGCCCTACTTTTTACGTTTACGCCACGTAATTCTCATTATTCGGCAGCATTTCAGTGGAGCAGCGAGAAGCAATGGCAGCATGAATATACAGGGTGTCCCAAAATTCCTTCCAGACCGGGAAATGGGA
>CM052333.1:9786058-9838504 GCA_028455615.1 Lasioglossum zephyrum
CTTCATAAATTTTGCCTCTCTCTCATTATATTTCTTTCTTATTTTCACCACACACAACCGCGCAAAATCGATACAAAAATTGTAACAGAAATTACTTCAAAATTTGTGAATCGCCGGTAGAGGTGCTAAATCGAGGACATAAACGGATGGTAAGCTGTTTCGAATTTCTAAAAGGAAAAATTGGTTCGTTTTACCGCGTGTAACTCTAATTGTTGACTCAGCCTCGCATTATCGACGTGTCTCCGCACGGCAGGAGTTGGCAAGCGAGGCTGCTCGTCGGCGTCTTAGCATCCTGGCGATGGCTTCTCACAAATTACCCCTAAGCGGAGCTTAGCAATCTTTCCCTATAGAAAAAGGCGAGCGGGCGAGTGCGCGGGCGCACGGTAGCGTTTGCTGGCTGCTTTTCTGGCCGGTCCGCGATTCAGTCTAGACGAACTTTTGTAATATCGAGATACAGTCGCCTCAACCCTTGCGCATTCAGACGGCCGGGAGAAACGGAGATCATCTTCTTCGAGGGTGGGGGAACACACGCTTTCATCTCGGCTCCATAGTATGATGAAAAATAAAGTAAGGACGATCCGTTTCTCGCAATCATTTACGAATCGACGCGATATATTATAGACCGCAGGCGAGCCGAATACGCTGCTTCAAGTAATTCGGCGAAACAGCCCGGTGTGCGAACTTCCGGTGGAATTGCGAAATTGCGATCGGAACGCGTGCTGTGCCTCTCAGCTATTACCCGGTGATCTTTTCAAGAATGTTCTCAGAAAGATTGGCTTTGTGAAATACATAACGTCGTTCGTTTTGTTCAATGCGAATAAATTGAGAGGAGTACGGTTAAAAGGAAACGTTGGAGAAGAAGGCTTCGAAGAGTGTAAGAACTTTATTCTTCGAAGATATTTTTCTTTAATCTTCAATATAAATACAATTTATATTATAATTTAATATAAAAATTCTTTAATCTATAATATCTATAATATTTTCCTTAATCTATAGATTTTCTTTAATCTATAATAATTTTAGGAATTCTGATTTCTCCTCCGAGAGGAAAAAGATTCGACGGTAGAAAATGGACTGGGGTTTAACCCAGAAGTCATTACGAAATTGAAAGAACGTTACGAAGATATGAAACAGATACGAACTACATATCCTGCGGAAGACCAACAACGTTGTAAAACGCAGCAGAACAATGGGAATACACAAGAGAAACACAACGAGCAATGTAATTACCAAACTTTCGGGCTGCGTCTTGGTTAGCTTTGCCTAGAGAGGATTTTCTTTCCGTGTTCTCTCCGAGGAGAATGCAATTTTTTAAGTCAAAGAAAAAACTCTTTCTTCTTCTGAATTATAATACCGAAGGAAACGTTACGTAAAGACCCGGTGGAAAAACGAATACGAAGAAGGAAATTTTTTTGGAGAGACCCGACTGAATTTCTTCGAGAGGTAATTAAGAAATTGAAGGAGCAAAGAGTTGTGTCCGAAGACACAGCTCGGCGTGAGAATGAAACAGTGATGAACTTAAAACCTTAAAGAAGACTTACGAAATAGTAAAAGCCGAAAGACAAGAGAACACACACACAGGGGAAACTGGGCAACCAACGGAATTACTGAATTTCGGAGCGGAAACCCCGAGAGAACTTTCGCGAAATCTTCCAAACATGGCGCAGAAGATCCGGCGAAGTTTTCCCGGAGTTTCCCATGAAGAAGTTAATGATTCTGTCAAAATTTTGTTCCCCGTCCAAATGGAAGTTTCCGGTTGGCAACCCGGCTCGCGACGGATATTGATTCAAGGGTTCGCGAAGTGACTCGCGCGCCGGTCTCATCGTGTTTTAGGGGCGGCCGTGCCGAAAGTGTCGTAAATAACATTTCCCACATTCTGAACATTCAGCGAGTTAATGCAGGTTCCAGCACAAACCTCCGAACTAACTAACTTAATTAGCCCGGCACCGTCCGGCCACTTAACTTCATCAGGCTGCGCCGTTGATCCGCGCGTAACCCCGGGGCTAGTCTGACCCATTGTTAGCGGACGCTTGGCCCCGGTGCGCTCTCAGGTTCAAAGGATTAGGAGCCGGAAAGAACGGCCAAGTTCATCGGCTTATCAGATTTCACTCGACGACCCGAAAGAGACATTCGAAAAGTCTTCGTTCTTCGGTGAACGTTGCTTGAAGCAGTGATTCCGGTCTAGATCTTTTAATAAATTCTTTTACTTATTGGGTCTATAACTTAAAAACCGGAATTTGACATTAGATGCCAACACTTGTGTATGCGCTGTAGCAAATCATTGACATACACGTAATTTTGAAGCTCTATTCATATCTATTGAACGATTTTAATAAATTTAAATTGATACATCAATGTTCTTTTAATTTCATTATTGTTTTAAATTGCACGAAATCATTTATGACTTATGTCTTATGAGATACCCGGGTACCTGGATACTCGGCTATCTCATGAGATACTCAGGTAGTTTTGCTCTACCTGGGTATCTTGTGGGTACTCGGGTAAAAATCCGAGCTCTGTTCTAAGATTAATGAACGCAACCTCGAAACTATTGGGTCTATAACTGAAAAACCGGAATTTGACATTAGATGCCAACACTTGTGTATGCGCTGTAGCAAACCATTGACATACACATAATTTTGAAACTCTATTCATAACCTGCAAAATCAGTCAACAGTGTTTGATTCGCTTGTGCGCATCATATTTTTTTCAATCATGGAAAATTTTGAAAATTTCCGAAAGAAACAGCATTCGCGGGAACTTTTGCTGAATCACTTTTTTGCAAAGAAAACTGCAGTCGAAAGTCATGATTTGCTCGTGGAATTGTATGGCGAACATGCTCTTGCGAAAACACGGTGTTTCAACGCTTTAAAAGTGGCGATTTTGACATCAAAGACAAAGAGCGGCCTGGACAGTCGACAAAGTTTGAAGATGAAGAATTGGAAGCGTTACTCGATCAAATCTCGTGTCAAACACAAGAAGAGCTTGCGGAATCAATCACCGAAAACAACTGAATCGTTTAAAGAGAGCATTGAAGGAAAAACGGCTAGAATAGGAGATCAGACACGAAACATTGATTTTCCAACACGACAATGCTCGGCCACATGTTGCTAAACTCGTTAAAAACTATTTGGAAAATAGCGGATGGGAAGTTCTGCCCCACCAGCTATATAGTCCAGACTTGGCGCCTTCAGACTACCATTTGTTTCGGTCGATTCAGAATGCACTTTCTGACCAGTTTTTTGGGATGGCATCCACAAATTGCCAGAAAGATGGGGAAATGTTGTAACTTCAGATGGACAATACTCTGAATAACAGAATTATACAAGACTTTCTTTAATAAACGTTCAAACTTCCAAAAAAATCCGGTTTTTAAATTACAGACCCAATAACTATTGCTTAAGTAATCGCTCTTACCCCATTCTCCCTTGCAACTTCGTTTTCCCATCATGAAACAGCTATCGAAATTAATTTTCCATTCGATAAACGTCCCACTCCAGCAGCAGTCTGCTCGAAGTAGTCGAGCTACCAATGGAGGAGATCCCCCGACAATCTAAACCAACAGAACTACACAGCTAGAACACAGCAGGTTGCGCCACGAAACTCTTAACTCGATTTGGCCGGCGTTAAAATACAGCCGGCTGGAAATTACAAATTAAAATCCGGCCCGACAATCCAAACGACTCTCCCAGACAGCGCGACTTGGGAACGCTACGAATCTCTTTCATCCGTCGAATCCTCCGCGACTACTGTCTGCTGGTAGCGACTGCTTTCATCACCTTTGACACCTTAAAGTCCATTCACAGTTGCGCGTAGTCTGTATGATTTGTTGATAAAAGTCGCCGAAAAAAAATGAAGGGAGTTATTTTCTGTGAAAGAGCCTAGGTCCCTTAAGAGCCACTTGATGCCTTTCACCGGCGTCTCCCAAACGGTTCTTTATTCGACTCGGAACATCGGGAACGGGGATTGTTCGACGTCGCGCACGGTGTAATGAGGAGTTACGGTTACAAGGGAACACGGGGGAGGAGGGGACACGCGTTACATGCTCGAGGTTTCGTTTAACGCGCGTACGTGGCCTCGTATGAAAGCCGCAGACGACGAGATATATCCACGATCCACCACGAGGGGCCATGCTCGCCTACGGGGATGAGCTCTTGCGCACCCCCACAGAGCCTCGACGAACCTGTCCTCCGTCTTTTTCATTTGTCTCGGTGCTGCTGCACTCGAATGCATCCCGGTGCAGCGGCGCAGAACGCCTAAGCGACAAGGGAGGCGACCACGGGACTCTTCCATGGGAATGTAAGTCGCCGTGCAAATGGCAAGAACTCGCCGAGAACAAACGAGTTTAAGGGTGGCTCTCGCCTCCCGCCAACCCAGCTGTCAGCTTCAACATCACTGTGGATCGCAGTAATTTGCGAAAGAGAAAAGTAGTCGTGGTTCGATACGGACCGCTTTCATGGTCGTCTTGACAACGGAGCCTTTGGAATTAAAAAGAGTAAGAATAATTACACAGCCAGCAAGAACTAGAACTAACACTGACGCGTCTAGCAAAAGTGCGACTATGAAGCAATAATTGCAGTCTAAGTTGACACTATAAATTAAAGTTGACAATTTATTGCATAATTTTGATAAATCTATGGTACATGGCCAAACAATTTTCATTGTGACCTAACAAGTCATCCTCAATAATGTAGCCTAATAGTTTCATTTAAGATTGCAACGTAAAAAATGATTTCCTAAAAAGACGTCCTTACAATCCTGTTAATAGGCTTCCAGTAGATAAAGTGCTAATTGAAAATAAATCTATAGTCCATAGCTAAACACTTTTTAACGGAACCTTCAATAGCAACAGCAATTTTCATTGTGACCTCACAAATCATCCTCAATAACGTAGTCTAATAGTTTCATTCAAGATTGAAATGTAAAAAAAGATTTCAATGCTTTCATTTGGTACAGCACAATTTTTGAAAATCCTGTTAATAGGCTTCCAGTAGGTAAAGTGCTAACTGAAAATAAATCTATGGTACATGGTTAATCACTTTTTAATGGAACCTTCAATATCAATGCCACTTTTCATTGTGACCTAACAAGTCATTCCCATTGACGTAGTTTAATAGTTTCATGTAAGATTGCAACGTAAAAAAGATTTCAATGATTTCTTTAGTACAGCACAATAATTGAAATCCTGTTAATAGGCTTCCAGTAGGTAAAGTGCTAACTGAAAATAAATCTATGGTACATGGCTAAATACTTTTTAATGGAACCTTCAATATCAATGCCAGTTTTCATTGTGACCTAACAAGTCGTCCTCAATAACGTAGTCTAATAGTTTCATTTAAGATTGCAATTTTCATTGTGACCTAACAAGTCATCCTCAATAACGTAGTCTAATAGTTTCATTTAAGATTGCATCGTAAAAAAAGATTTCAATGCTTTCTTTTGGTACAGCATAATTACTGAACATCCTGTTAATAGGCTTCCAGTAGGTAAAGTGATAACTGAAAATAAACCAACGAATACGTCTAAACTTTTTCGAACTATTTACATGACACAACCCCTTTATTAACACGTTGACTACGGTGGCCACTACTACCGACCAGCCCAGAACTTCCCAACGAAACTGATCATAGCTGACTAGCGTAACAGTACTAATCTCCTAATTGCAACAAGAGAGAATTACGAGGGCTCGCCTCCACCTCTTCCTGTTCATGTTCGACGGCAGACACCGGCGTTGAGAACTCTTGTTTGCTAGTCCACGGCCGATCTACTCCTCCCTGTGTGCGCTTAGCGACTGGGCTGCACCCAGCGAACAAAGGTAGGCGTTGCGTGTGCTCGTCAGTTTATAGACGGTCCGCTCCTCCCTGTATTTGAAGAACAACTGGTCTCCAACCGGCCAGACAAAGCCGCTGCGTGCTCAATTTTTGCCGAGCTACAAACGGTCTCCGCGTCTACTTGCATAAATAAAAAAGAACTTTCTCGTATTATCTGTTCTCTCCCGTCGCGATAGATCCGCCGACGCTTCACGCACACGGTGAACCGTAAGTAAATCTACCCGGATGCAACGCGTTAACCCTTTGACAGTTTATCTCGAAAGAGATTCGAACACGTCGCAACTGTGTTTCGCAGACAGGAATTCGTTTCTGTTTTGTTCTCTGCGTTCTGGCGTGAGTCTGGACAGTTAATCATTGGATTATGATTCTGGTTCTCTAAGGCTTTGCTAAAAATTGTTACGTTATTATTCAAGATATTTTTTACGATATTTTGTGGAAACAAAGTGTACCATGAAAGTTTGAACGGTTTTATCAAAATGACCATCGAACACGTCGCAACCGTATTTCGCAGACAGAAATTCGTTTCTGTTTTGTTCTCTGCATTCAGGCGTGAGTCTGGACAGTTAATCATTGGATCATGACTCGAGTGGTCATTCTAAGGCTTCGCTAAAAATTGTTACGTTATTATTCAAGATATTTTTTACGATATTTTGTGGAAACAAAGTGTACCATGAAAGTTTGAACGGTTTTATCAAAATGACCATCGAACACATCGCAACCGTATTTCGCAGACAGAAATTCGTTTCTGTTTTGTTCTCTGCATTCAGGCGTGAGTCTGGACAGTTAATCATTGGATCATGACTCGAGTGGTCATTCTAAGGCTTCGCTAAAAATTGTTACGTTGTTATTCAAGATATTTTTTACGGTATTTTGTGGACATAAAGTGTACCATGAAAGATTGAAAGGTTTTATCAAAATGACCATCGAACACATCGCAACTGTATTTCGCAGACAGGAATTCGTTCCTGTTTTGTTCTCTGCATTCTGGAGTGAGTCTGGACAGTTAATCATTGGATCATGACTCGAGTGGTCAGTCTAAGGCTTCGTTAAAAATTGTTAAGTTATTATTCAAGATATTTTTTACGGTATTTTGTGGACATAAAGTGTACCATGAAAGATTGAAAGGTTTTATCAAAATGACCACGCCATTGGCTGCGAACCAACGACGAGGTACCGACCGCGTATTCATCGTCTGGTCGAGGCGGGCCCACGTGAACGACACAGACGTCGGCTCTGTCAACCGTACGTCCACGCGTGCACGCGCCTCTCTGCCAGCGGCCCGTAACACAGCGAGATTTATTGGCACCGCTGAAAATGCATTTTCGCGTGCCCCCGCGGATAAATTCGTCGTTGCGTGGCCGCGTTAAACGTCCCCTATTTTGGCCGACGCCAAACGTCCACCGGCGTCGAGGGAAGGACCGGTGACCGTGAACCTCCGCGTTCGTATTTCAAAGCCGGCACCATGAAGCGAGGGAAAAGTGAATAAAAGTGTACCCATTCACGAAGATATTCTAGTCTGCGGTGCTACATTGCAAGGCTTCCGGCATTCACATTCTCAGTCTACAAAACTGACTATTATTTTGGGTACACTGTCGTGTGGGTTTTACCTGTTAATGTTTATTATTAATGTTAACCGTCACTCATTTTTAGTGAACTTTTTTTCGGTTTAACGCTAAACCTACCGAGCCTTCGAAGTGTAACTGGTACATGTGCCCTTGTAAAAATGACAAGATTGATTTTATTTAGACTTTGTGCAGCTTCTATTGTAATATGTAATAAACTAAAGATATCTATATAATCATTTCTTACAAGAGAAATTATTTTTATTGTATCAATAATCGTAAGATAAAATATCTGGAACTGATCATTTTAACCGGTGATGGTAGGTTTAGTGTATAAGGAGATTAATAACATAAGCACATATTTACTAGAATCTCTTCAGAATCTTCATCACGAGTCTGACATGATATTATAGCCTTCGAAGTAACTGGTACATGTGCCCTTGTAAAAATGACAAGATTAATTTTATTTAGACTTTGTGCAGCTCCTATTGTGATATGTAATGAACTAAAGATATCTATACAATCATTTCTTACGAGAGAAATTATTTTTGTTGTATCAATAATCGTAAAACTAAAAAAACTGGAACTGATCATTTTGACCGGTGATGGTACGTTTAGTGTAAAAGGAGATTAATAACTAAGCACATATTTATTAGACTCTGTTCAGAATCTTCATGACGAGTCTGATACGATATTATAGGACCAGGGGTTAATTTTGTGCATAACTGGTGCCCTTTTTCGAGTTAACGAAAGATCTCATTCCTTTTCAGCTCCTTTGAATCTGTCAGCAGAAATGTAAATTTTGAGAACAGTGGAGAGCGAGGGGTAAAATGTTGGAGAAGAGGAAATATTCCATGGAGAAAGAAGATTATCGAATGATTGTGTGTCCGGGGCTCGTTTAAGCTTCTCCGGAACGTTTCATGGAAAATCGTAATAGGACCCCGTCGCCCCCGAGTCGCGGCGTGCATCCGATTTTAAATCAATTTCACCGTAATTGCACAGAAGCCGCGGGACGGTTTGATTACGGAAGGAAAAGGCGATGGAAATTATCTCGGCGGGTTCGACCCCCTCCGAACCTCCACACGGATACACGTACACACATCGGCTACAATTTCAATTTGACCCTTTCGCTGTTTCCTACTTGCCGGACTCATTTGCGTTACATTCAACCTATGCTCGAACAACGGTAACCACCGTGCTCGCCTTATCCTTTCATTAAATTGCCAGGTGCCGCCCACCTCTTGGAAAACCCTTCCGTGGCTTTCCAATTTACTGAAATATCATTTTCTTCCGCCGTTATCGAGGGAAACCCATAGCCCCCGCGAAATCGTCTCGCGTATTCTTCGACGCCGTTCCAAACGAAAGCCAATTTTCTTCGCTAGGATCGCCCATTGTTCTTCCTCGCGAAAGATCCTTGCGCTGTCGATCAGACCAAACCAGAACTAATTTAATTAACTAACTTGTCGGACTAAGAAAATATTACTTAGCGAACAATCTTTTCACTTTTTACTCATTAATATATCTCTGGTGCTTCAATTCACCGTTCATTAAAAAATCAATATGCACACGCTGACACGCTGAAGTACGCTGACACCTTTTCAAGCGGAATAACTATTTAAAAATCGGTCCAAATGGAATTTTGTTGAGACGTTAGACCGACCAGTTCGCTAGAGAAGGAGTAAATACAAATTTTTTAGATTGCAGTTGTTTGGAATGACAAAAAAAAATTAAAAAATGATTTTTCTAGTAAATTATAACCGTGAAAGAGTCACTATAATCGCAAACTGAATCGTGATGCAAGAAGTAAATAATTTAACAAAATCATGACGAAGCTGCCGAACGGTAGACCGTGCTGAGGAACAAGTTGTAAGATCCCCGAAGAAATTAGTCTTTCAGGTACTTCGGAGGCGCAACAGCGTAAATTGCGACAAACCAGTTGACTCGATCACCTGTTCCGGTGAACATGGATCGCGCGACGCTTGCGTCGGATGTACAGGTAAAAATGAAACCGCGACAAGTCTCGCGGGCAGCGTTATCGGCTGGGTCGAATATCGTCGCGTTGCATGGGGCCAGGAACACGGAAAAAAAGGTCAGCGTCGCGCGTGTAACACGCGCCGCAGGCGAATTTATTTACGATCGGCTGGTGGAGCGCGCGACTTTATTGTCTACAACGCTACCGAGCCATTAATCGCTGCCTTTGGCTCGATTATTTCCTTGCCATCGGACCAACCGAGGGAGAAACACGAGGGGAACAGGGCGAGGGGAAATACAGAAAGTAACTCGATAAACGACCTGTTAATTTGTTGTAACTTAGCCGGCCGATCTGACCGTATGCAGGTACCGTCGAGGGTTGCCACTAAATGCCACTGAAAACCGGTTCCACCGTGTACAAGTTAGGACGTACAGCGTTGTTCGATTTATGTACGGCGCACCGTCGACACGCTGACACAAAGGTGACTCGCATTAATCGCGTTAATCCTTACACGAGAAACCTCGAAATCTTTTTCGCCTCGCAGAACCATGGATCTGTTGCGATCAGTTATCTCATTCTCTTAGTAATCCCTCAGGTGTGAACAACTCTTAAGACCGTGATGTTTCCGTGGATTTTTTTCAACCATAAAACTAATCATGTAAATATTGTATCGTTGTTAGAATCATTTTTGTTATTAGAATCAATAGAATTTTTCTATGTTGTGCTTTTCAGACATGCTTATACGTTTCCGAACTCTTCTCCAGCATCTGAATTTTGTAGCCTTTAACTATACATATGTACATCTAAGTATTTCAGTTAATTTTTGAAGAATACTCGGAAATATTGCTTCCTCAAGTGTGAACAACCCTCAAGACCGTGGTGTTTCCGTGGATTTTTTTGAACCTTAAAACTGGTCATGTAAATATTGTATCTTTGTTAGAATCATTTTTGTTGTTAGAATAAATAGAATTTTTCTATGTTGTGCTTTTAAGACATGCTTATACGTTTCCTCTTTTCCAGCATCTGAATTTTGTAGCCTTTAACTATACATATGTATATCTAAGTATTTAAGTTAATTTTTTAAGAATTCTCGGAAAGATTTACAGACCGAGGAAGAAAGATAATTGCAAGGTTAAATGTGATTACATCATTCTTAAACATTTTACAGGCTGCAAGAGAACGAGGATCTTAAAGTAAGAATAAAATTGCCCTTCGCGTTCCACAAAACTGTAGAAAATGTCTCCGTGGTCATTTTCCAATTTAAAGAAGAAATTTCGACGAATTTGATCAATTTCACAACGCGATAAACCGAGAACAACCTGTCGATAAGCTATCGAAGTAAAGCAGGCTATCGGAGGAGCAATGTTTCGTCCATTCAACGAAGTTCTCGGTCCCGTTATTATTTTCAATAACATTGTTCCTCTTTTAGGTGACGTCTGCAGGTCCAATCTTTCTCTGTTTAATCCCTCTCGACGACGATTGCTTGTGTCGGTCCGAAAAATTGCTTTCTCGACCCCGGACTTGTCCCCGACAAGGTATCGTGCTTTCCAGCTCGATCTTCTCAATTTGTATCGAGAGGCCGATACTTCTTATCGGTGAACACGGTTGTGCTTTCATTGAATAGCGCTATGGACACGGTCTATCGGTGAGCTATCAATAAACCGAGTAATGAGATTCAAGGTATACGCGGTCGATCGAGGAGGACCGTAGTCATTGCGTAATACGTCCCTTCGTTTGAATACGAAGACGACCACAGAGCAGCGGTCTCGAAGAGAAACTGGTACGTAACCGAAGATCGATATTCTTAACAAGAGAGAGGTATATTTCGAATTCAATACACTAAAGTTTCGCAAGAAGACTATCGAAAAGCTTCGATTTCCATTTTATTGCCGGAGATGGCTTCGACTACATTTTACCAATGCAGAACTGGCGGAAGACGAGCTGCGATGCTTCAACCGGAACCGTGCAGTATTTCATCCGGAAATTTGCTTCTCGTCTTTTGCAACAGTTTTTGGGACTCATATTTAACAAACAATATTTTCACTCAATACCGATGACCAATTTTCAACTCGAATGACACCGAACTTAACCTTTCGACATCGTTATTTTTTTTACTGATTTTACAAGAGCATATATCGTAATTTTAGTTAAAAATATTTTCAAAATTTCATCCAATTCTAAGAATGGACGTAAACTTCGGCTTAACTATAATATAATAATTTGTAAGAATGATATAAGTATGCATGTCATATGACTGAATGCGAGTTTGCATACATGTTTTTATTGATTTACATTTTATTATTTATTTATCTATTTAATGTTGCTTTAATATCAAAGGCCATTAGCAACACGGTACATTTTCTTAGAATATTTTGTACATCTTAGTATTTTTGATATATTGGGCAAGACCGACAATGTGTTCCTCAGAACCTAACAGAATGGGTAAAGATCCAGGCAGTTTAGCATTTTTCCTTTCATTTTCATATTTTTTCATTTCAGTATAAGGTGATTTATATTAACTGGTACTTTACATACATCGCAGATCATGTTTTCTTTTTTACTTAACAAAAATTAATGGGTTACTTTGATTTACATGTTATATATATTTTTATTGATTTGCATGTCGCGTTAATGTTTTGTTAAATGAATGTTTTACGTTACGATTTTATGAAAATAATAAAATCAATTGCAAAATTTGCCACCGAACAAAGAGGCAGACAGACAAACAAACAAACAAACAAACAAGAAAGCGAGCTAATAAAAACGTGGTAATAAAAACGACTTACAAATGTGTCAACTCCTTACAAATGTGCTGATGGATAATCATGAATTAAATAAACTTCTTATATCGATCGTATCATTGCTACTAACAATTGTTAAATGATAATCATGTCTTCTCGAGTTTTCTTTTTCAGAGTTTCTGCCAGGGGCCGCGACCCCACTGTGCGTTGAAAAGAATAAAGGAAATGTTTTCCATGGAATCGGTGCCGCGAAGAAAGGAAGCAGCCGGTAAAAAATTGAATTCTCCAGATTCACGGATTTCTCGAAGCCAATGCTCACAGGACAAAGAGCCGCACGATCGTGAATCCTCGGGTATCACCGAGACCGATCTTCGTTGTGCGTTGCGCTCGGTGCGCGACTATGAATCTCCGACGGGATCGCAAGAAACCCATACGTCCGGGAACTTCCTGGTTTGCACCTGACCGTGCCGGGGCTAATTAAGAAAATCGTTTGGGGCCCGTCGCGGAACGTCTGTTCCCTGTCTCGGGCTGAGTAAGGTCCGGGGCGCAGGCTCGCGGAATCCGATCGGGATCCGCCGATAACGGCTCGGATTAATCGCGCCCCCGAGTATCCGAGAACGCGGGAACATCGGGCCTGTTCGATTAACGGTAGAAAGTGGGAAAGGCTTAATTGCGCTCGGGATCATTGTATCCGGGTACACGGTGTCGATTTAAGAGTCGCCTCCGGTGATTAATTCAAACCGTACGCGCTCGGAAACCTGAGCACCACCGCTCACGTTTTAGCGTTCGTCTGCAACCTGCTTCCGAGTGTTCCTGCGATCTCGCTCCGAGTGTTATATCGCTTTCCCTCCCACCATTTTTACACCGCTAATCGCACTATTTTATCATACCCGCGGAGATAGGTTAATGGTCATTAAGGGAAAATTAGCACCCAGTTATTAGCACCCTTTTAACGCGTCGCGTTACTTTTCTGCGTTAGGTATATCTTATGTCTTACTTTGTTTATACTTTTTTTTATTGTATTCTACTTTCCTTCATATAGTTCCTGATGGCTTGGGTTGGACCATTTTGGCCCAGAGTTAGAAGCGTTACATTCGTTTTACATTTATTGAAATTATTGAAAGGGAAATACATTTTTAATTGACACGTTGACTGGCTATTGACTTGTTCAAGAACCATTCCCACAAAATCAATGGCGCTTTCAACTTATTCGTTCCGAGATGAACTAAATTATAATCCTTCTATAAATAATATCCTTCCTTTTTTTCCATTGTCATAAATGATCGAACCAGTGCGCCGCGAATAAATATTTATACTATCATTAAGATAAATTGCGATCGAAAACCAATTAATTAATTTTAAATTATAATGTAAAGTGCAGACTTCGTCGTCAAGTAACTAATAATAATTATGAACTCCGATCGTTTATATGAATACAAATAAGTCCTTGCGTTCCTGAGTGTAGCTGCAGGGAGGGTGACGAATCGCTGAACCATGTTCTATGGCAATGCAACTTGTACAACGAGGAAAGGCTCAAAGTAATGAATAAACTCAGCAAAATAAATATCCAGCTTCCAATGGATGTCTCAATATTAGTAGCTAAACCAAATATCAAAGCTTGTCACTACATGTTATCATTTTTTAAGAGCTGTGGTCTTAAAGTATAAGTTTTGTCTATACTGTTCCAACTAATCATATGTCTGTATGTAATTGTTTTGTATGTGGTGTATCTCGTTTTTTCGTAATTATGTTGAATAAATCTCATATGAGATTTTCTAATAAAAAAAAGTTCTTGCATGAAACTAACAAAATTCACCCGGCTGAACATCCGTGGTTTGTTGACAATAATGCGAGTGACGAAACTGTTCGAAGCGGACAGTGTTATCGGCCGATCCAGTATACCGTAGCCATAACTCTCTCGCGAAAAGAAACACGGAGACCTCTCATCCGGTTTCGCTATCCGTTATTTCGAAAAGCGAGTGCCACAACTTTCCTCCGATTGAGTCATCGATCGTCGACCATTTATCTGGCCGCGGGAGAAATACATAACTTGTAAACGAACGAGTTCCCGAAGAATTCGAGTCTCCCGGCTGGCATGGCGAACTGAATTTTCCGGACACCGCTCGATCATAATTTCCCGTTCACGTCTAAATCCGCGAATGTGACTGGTCTTGTTGGCGCGCCGAGCGTGTTACGGAACCACGCGGCCAGCCAATGCTAATTTATTAGCGATTCTCGTTCGGCCGGCGTTCACCGAGCCACGTGGGAGCGAAATCCACGCGAGCGGGAGCAGGTGTGTCACTTTCACGCCTTCTTTGGCGAGAGGTGCATCCAGTTCGCGCGTGTATACTAAAGATACAGAGGACAGTGACGCGGATCGCGTTACGGAGGAACGAGGATCGTCGAAACCTAACCACAGCCTCTGTTCCAGCCTAGGATTTTACCCTGGGAAATAAGGACGAACATTCAGTGCGATGGAAGCAATTGTAATACTGATTTCTCATTACAAATTCATCCTTACACAGATCAAATTCACCTTCTTGTAATTTATGTTCGCCCTTTTAAGTATTTTCTGATCCTGGAAAGCATCATCATTCTTTGGACATTAACCCTGATTGTCATACAATGATTATAATAATAATAATAATTTGCTTTATTGCTGCCTCACAGCAAAGAAATGTGACGTGGTTTACATTAACCTATCTGCACAAAACTATCTTATTTCACACATTTTCACTAATTATCATTAATCTACTTATTTACTTACTTATTGCTTCCCTCCCCATTCTCTAACTTTTACATTTTTTTTAACTTTCCCTCTTTTTCCTCAACGTCTTCAACCACTATTCAACCTTTCTATCTTTTTTCTCGCTGACTACATCCTCGAGCCTGATCATTTCCCTCATTATCCTGCAATCCCTAATACAGTGATTATATGTATAAGTACTTTATTTAACCCGTTGACGTACCTTTTCTTTTACTGTTACAGAGATTAGAACGACGTTATGCACCAAAAAGTCACAGAAAGGAAAAGAAAATATATATTTTTTGTATGACTACGATTACTCTAATGCTTAATATTAATTACAAACTAATCAAATTTTATTGTATGTAAAATGAAACACGTAACATTCATATTTGTTAGACTTTGTTAAAAACCTTCATCGCGAGTCTAGCTCGTCGAAGTAAGGCTTTAGGGATTAAGGAAGCTGATGTACCATTTTCAACTTGCTCAAATCATTGAAAAAAGAGAAATCTTGTAAATGACTACCTTTTTTTTACTACTCAATTGTTATTTTCCATAGAGAACGGCAGTCTGGTGTTTTCATTTTATAAATTTTATCTTATACTCGGGTTCACGAACATCTTGGAAAGAGCATCTTAAAATGTTAATCTTTCGGAATCGTTCTCGCGGTATGAAGAGGAGCGGAGATGTTTGGCGTGTCAGTGTTAGGCGACTAAACCTGCACGGACGCGGATAAAAGAGCCCAGTCTCGTCGTTGAGTTAGTTCGTTTATTGTGGTTGAATTATAATCGCGTTTACCTTTTTCCGTTTGGGTTCTCGTTGCACACGCGGCGAGACGCGTGCATGGAAAGCGGTTTTTGTGCAGAGGCGCGCCGGAGCGAGCAGGTTAACGTTGTTCAGGGAAGTTATTCAGAAGACGCTCGAGAGCGAGCAACGCCGACCGCTTATTCAACGTTTCTCGAGCGTACGAAAGAAATGTTTTCAAGCGAACGATAACGCGTCCCGCCGCGAGTAAACGAGTCGCCGGAAAGTCTTGGCTTCTCCCCGTTCTTCGGCGCTGGTTTTCATTTCATCCGACCGGAATAGGGCGTATACGTCTCGATACATGTTGAAGAGAAGCTCGATCGCCGGGAAGCGTAACACGATACGAGATTGGATAAATAACAACCTAAGAACAATAGTTTCTTGTTCTTAACCTTCTGCAATTTTATCATCCTGTGATAACTTAGTATGTTCAGAAAATATCTAACAAATTTTTATTTAACCCTCGTCCGTCCCTCGTGTCAATTTACACAGTTTTCATAAAATAAGTTAGAGTTCTCTTATTTCTAGGTAAATTTTCCGGAAACTTCGTGCCTTTTATTTCTCTAATTCGAAGCACAACCGAAATACCCAAGATGTAAATGTTAAATCGTCAATATGACTAAAAAAATTCTTGTTGTTTTTATTTTCCTTAATAATTGGTTGAATTTATTTTCTAATTCTTATACTCAGCTCTTCAATGCAATTCATTAATTGTTGCTTCATGGAATTTTTACCAAGGTATTTTTCACATTGTTCCTAAAATAAATTATACAGTTCTCTTATTTCTAGGTAAATTTTCCGGAAACTTCGTGCCTTTTATTTCTCTAATGTGAAGCACAACCGAAATACCTAAGTTGTAAATGTTAAATCGTCAATTCGAATAAAACAATTCTTGTTATTTCATCGGTCTTTTATCACCGTGTCAATTTTATTCCGAGGGGCAGATTCGATTCGTGAAATAAAGGGACGGACGAGGGTTAAAATTTATTTTCTAATTCTTATACTCAGCTCTTCAATGCAATTCATTAATTGTTCCTTCATGAAATTTTTACCAAGGTATTTTTCACATTGTGAAGTTGAACGGATAACGTTCGGAATATTTGGATCGCATGATCTCCGAGCTTCAACTTCACAATTTTGAAGCGTAGTTCCGCTGGTCTATACTTTCGGGAACGGTTCTGTGTACCGAGCCGTCAAAATATCGAACCAGTGAAAACTGCTAGCCACCATATTCTCAATCTGTTCATCCGTTTCCCATTCTGGTCGAACGGGCGCGGATTCTCCGGTCCGCGGCGGACGCATTTGTTTACACGGGACGCTCGCAGCTCGAAAAGCCGGAAGCTTTCAATGCATCGGAATAAGAGGATTGGGAACGGGCACGCATATGATCCGAGTGCGCGCACGTACGTACGTCATTTTGCATCGAGCATCGGTGTATTACACGTGTACACCGTGATGGGCTGTTACGGTATTTCCCATAGAATACCGGGCCCCATCCCACCCCTTGCTTTCCCACGTTTTCGTCAAGACACGATGTAATTCTCCGGCTCCCACCCAGCTTTTCCCGATTTCTTGCCACTGTGTACACAGAATTCTCGACGTTTGCGCCTGAATCTCCTGTAAACGGGACCACCCGCGAGCCAAACTCCCATTTAAACTCATCCAACGAATGGGATATGCAAATTCCGTCCCATTTTCTTTGAGCGCCGCAGATTTTCTACGACACTGCTCTGCTCTACTTTTGATTACATCCTCCCGGAAATTTCCGCTGTTCCGAGTATTACGCAAATCTTTTCGCCAAATGTTCTTTGAATGCGAAACTCTTATGGTAAAACTCGGTCCAATAGTCTACTATATTGTCTTTTTTGTTCTACGAATGAATTTTAAATTGCACAGAATATTGAGTAGATTTTCCTGCCAAGTGTTTCTTAAAGGTGCAGCTCGTATGGTACAACTGGATTCAATGTGAATTGTGTACTATAGATATTGTCCCTTTGGTTCTAAATATGAATTGTTTAGCCAAAATTATACTGGAAGAATGTTCTTATTATACTGAATATGTTCCATAATGTTGCTCTTCTAATAATCGTTTGCACTTGAATCGGTTTTTATATCAAGCGTTTATTTATTCAGTCACAATATCGAATTCAAGTATGTCACTGCTTAAGAAGTTAGACTTACGATGTGATCTTCAATTTTCTTCTTGGTGGCCACCAGGTTCTGAAACAGACGAAGAATGCAATACTGTAATAATAAAGTGGAAGCACGATGAAAAATACAATACAAAGTTTTCCCGAAAACTCGACCATAATTTTCTATCGTATACTTAAACAAAAAAAAAACAATTTTTAGTATTTTCTCTGCAATTCCGAACAAGTATACAATTTTTTCAAAATTTCTTTTTCGTCTCGTGTGATAAATTAATTATTCTAGCTGATTAAAAAATCCAACTCGTATGTTCCAATATCAAAAAAGTATTGTTCCTTTTAAGTGCCTGAATGTTATCGCGAATGATTTTACACATGTGTTAAAAAATGGTACGGCAGGGGGTTAAAAAAATATAGAAACTCTATTAATATCTAATATAAGCATTTTCATACTAATATACAGGGTGAATCACCAAACGTTTGTACCTCAAATATCTTTGTTGTTTCTAATGATACGTAAAATATGGTAAGGAGAAAGTTGAATGGTACAATGGGGCTCACACGATGCAAAAAAAAATTTTGTTTTTATGTCATGTTTTTGGAGATATCAAGGTCATCTTGACTTTTTTAAATGGAACCACCCTAATAATAATATATAGTATATGAAACATAGGGTTGTGTTCTCTATATATGTTAACAAAATATGAGATCGTAATTTATAAGACAGAAAGGCGAATAGAGAAGAAACGCTGGTGGGTTGCAACGCGTTAATGAGATATTCGGAATGCTTTGGCCGGGACACTTTGCATAGCGATTCGACTAAGCTCATTATACGACCGATGTAGATCACGAGGCCAAAGAAAACAGTCCCGGAACGTAACAATACGTTACAGTAGCCGAGGTGTTTCTCACGTACTGCGAGAGCAACGCGGACAAATGTAATTCCACGGTTTCCCTTGATTTTCCATCCGGCCTCCCTAAATAGGATTCCCGTCGTTTAGATTCGAGGCCGCGATCCTCGAGCGTCCCTTTCGAAATTCTGTTTGCCTCGTGTGCCTCCGGGGCCGCTGAAAAAAAACAGCGAAAGAAAAAGGAATTATACCAGTTTCCTCGCGGAATTACTTTCACGATATAATTCCTCTGGCGCCGGAGAGAACGTAGGAGAGACTTATTCCGACGCGACGGCGGGATCGCTGCCGGAACGGAGAATCGGGAAAAGGGACAAAGGGTCGCCCGGACAAATGAACAAAAATTCTCGCTTCTGCCTTACACTCGCGACAGAACTTTTTTATCGTGCAAGAATCACGCGAGACATTTAATGTCACGCGGTACACCGAACACTTTCCTAACCCTAACCCTAGCCCTTCCGCAGCGAATTTTCCTGAAAAAAATGGGCGACCATAATCTTCAGCGCGTGAGAACAGCCTTTGAATTGGGGTCCTAAATGGTGTGGAAGAATCACATATTTTGACAAAACTTTTCTGTCACGTATTCATTTAAAAAAAACAACTATTAGTATTTTCTCTGCAATTCCGATTAAGTGCAATTTTATCAAAATTTCTTTTTCGCCTCGTGCAGTAAATTAATTGTTCTAGCTGCTTAAAAAAATCAAACTCGTATGTTCCAATATCAAAAAAGTATTGTTCCTTTTAAGTTTCAATATTTATTCTTCTGCAGCGAATTTTAAATGGTGTGGAAGAATCACATCTTTTGACAAAATTTTTCTGTCACGTATTCAAACAAAAAATCTAACTTTTAGTATTTTCTCTGCAATTCCGATCAAATGCAACTTTCTCAAAATTTCTTTTTCGCCTAGTGCGGTAAACTAATTGTTCTAGCTGCTTAAAAAAATCCAACTCGTATTTTCCTGTATCAAAAAAGTATTGTTCCTTTTAAGTGTCAATATTTATTCGTGTAACGAAAACGATACGCGGTTATGAAGAATGAGAGTGCTGTGCGTTATAATTTAATTTAAGCATTTGGATTGACTAAGAACATAGAAGGACTGTCAACGTGCACAGCGTCGACCAGTTTGTCGTGCTCGCAGTGCGCGGTATAATTGCAGAATATTCACAGTCTAGTAATCAGAATGTTTCTTCGTTAAGGCGTGCTCGAGAGGAAAAAGAGGCGACAACGGATTTATAGGGCGTCGGGGTGCGAATCACCGTGCTACACCTTGTACCCAGGATGCTTTACAGGTACGCAAGAAACTGACGGTGACGCCACGGCTTCGAAGTCGCAACAAGAAACCCGTGTATACCCCTCGTCGGTCCGAGCGTGTTCAACAAAGCCGGGAACGAGCGAGAAACAGCCGGGAAATGGAGATTTATCTCGCGACCGATTTTCTGCCTGCTCTACAACGCGTGCCACTAATTTCATGGGAATACCCGTGGGGAGAACTGTCCGGGGTGAAAAAATGTTGGAAAGATGATTCTCTCATCCAGGAAATATAAAGTACCACCGGTCTCTGTTATATTTATTCGCAATTTCACGAATAAGTTTATAGTTTCTGCGCAGTGAGTACTGTTAAATAAAATATGATTTTGTCTCTATCGGAACGTGACAAAAGTAGTCGGTGAAAGAGAGGGCTGGTACCAATTGAATCACCTCGCCTTTCTATACGAGCGTGACCGCTGGACTGTGGATTTTTATGGAACCTCGGAAGTTTCGACAGATTTTGATCGTAAACACTTCCCGTCCGCGTCACAGCCATTCGATCCAATCGAAATAACGCGTGAGCATTGTTAAGAATCGTTGAAATGATTGGTCGATTAGATTTTCCGTATATATAGATTGGTTCATAACTTTTGAACCGCTTGAGATATTGAAATGAGGTGTGAACTAAAAAATATTATAAAATAATCTCTTTCGAATAATACGTGTTAGAATATATTTTTTGTTTAATTTGTTAGTTATAGTTATTTTTATAAATTTTTATGTAGTTGTTGAATCAGTTGCTTTTCTTGAGAAAAGATACAATTTTTTACAATCTTAAGAGTTCTTAGCTACGACATTGTCCGCTTTAAACAACTATATTGTTGTTAGTCGGATGATGTCGGAAATGATTCTTGTACGATTATTTAAAGGAAGTTTTACCGCAAACATTCCTCTCTGTTAGAGCCTAGGAAGTTTTGGGGAAAAAAGATATCCTTTAAAAAATATGCAACATTTTTTAATCTGTCATGTATCGTTCAGCATTATTTTTTAAATATATTATTATTAGTTATTTCTAAAAAAGATATATGATTTCTTTTTGGGAAGAGATGCTCTATATCATACTAAAAAAAAAACTGAGAGAAAATATGGGATGGAACGATGAGGAAATATGTTACTTTCAAAACGTTCGACTTTAAATGATCATTGTAACTAAAATATTTATTCAATTTCATTAATTTCTTCATTTTCGAGGTCCATAGATCCTTACAAAGCAATATAAATTCATTAGTTTGCAATTTCGAAAAGGCGACTTTTTGGTCGAATGCCCCTAAATTTTTCGATCCGGCCCACTGTGCGACGGCCGTGACAATCGCACGAAAAGCAGCGATCGGGATGTTCTTTAAAAGCGCAACAACGTTAGGAAATCAGCGGGAAACTCAGCGGAAAATTTTCCGTCGGGAACAAATGATTTCCGTAGCAGAGGGGGTTGTGGGTAATCCGCACAATAACCGACGCGGAAAAAGAACAAAGGACGAAAACGGACTTTTTTCACGCGTCCCCGCGTTTTCATAAAGAGTCCTTCTCCCGAAAAATATTACGCGACCGCGTGTCCGTCAGGTCCGGGTTATGCAGCGTTGAATTAAAACGTAATTTCGCGAGCCAAGACGGACAAAGACCGCGAGAGAAACAGAGAGGGGCAGAGAGAACAAAATAAAAGAAGAGGAGCACACTCGACGGAAGAAAAAGGACAACCCGGCGCGGCGCCTCGGTGGAAAAGCGGAAAATCCGGGAAATGGAAAGCGTCGTGAAACGGAACATTATACATACAAATAGCGGCCGTTAATAGGCGCGGCCGCGGGGAATTCTGCCGCGTCGCCAAAATGTCACTATGGGCCGGTTATCCAAATGTTTGCCCTTTTTCCGAGGAAACGCGCCTTAATGGGGGTCGAAGCAGTTTTATTTCTGCCGCGACCCTTTCAACCCTTTATCGGCCTGCAAACAATCTCCTTCCACGGAATTGTGTGTATCAAGTTCTCGGCTAATTAGCGATCGTTCAGGCCTTATTAACGCGTCGCAAAATGTAGATATATGTACAGAAATTAATACGGTTCCAGGAACTATTGTATATGTACAACGTTTAACCCTCATCCATATCTACGGGTCCGTTACATTGTTTCTCGTGGTGTCTTTAGGTATCGGATCAAAGACAGACCCGCGCTTCTTTTAGCCTGCCGACATGATCGTATTCAGATGTTTTTTTTAACTCAGTCAGTCGAAGCCTTGCCGTGGTAGAGAGAACACTAAATAAATATCGTTCCTTTAATACCTTTTCTTTTATTTAAATTAAAATAAATACCTTGCTTCCCAAACCAACACAAAACGAATCGCAACAGAGCGAAACAATCGTCATAGCAATTTTGACTGAGAATTTTTTCAGATTTTGTACTGCTGAATCCTTTAGTCATTCAATTGATAGAATTTTGTGGTAGTCGCGTATTAGTCCATGTGGCCAGGTAAAACAATTCGCAATTACATTATTGTTGCAGTGAATAGAAGAATCACATTGTTCCAAATTTAATACCTTTTCTTTTATTTAAATTAAAATAAATACCTTGCTTCCCAAACCAACACAAAACGAATCGCAACAGAGCGAAACAATCGTCATAGCAATTTTGACTGAGAATTTTTTCAGATTTTGTACTGCTGAATCCTTTAGTCATTCAATTGATAGAATTTTGTGGTAGTCGCGTATTAGTCAATATGGTCAGGTAAAACAATTCGCAATTAAATTATTGCTGCAGTGAATGGAAGAATCACATAGGTGTAGAATAAATATAATCTGCTTCATCTACTAATTTTTATCAGAAATAGATACAGTTCTTTAATAATAGAGACAAAACTGCAGAAGAGAAAAGGAGAACGACAGACTAGGGAAGTAGTCACAGTCAAAGATATCTTTACACGAAAGAAAAGCTTGCTAAGCTCTTTCCGATAGAGTACAGGTATCGAGAAAACTGTCGGCAGCTTTCCAGATAAAAGACTGCTAACAAAATATTTTGGTTCACGATCCGGAATCAATTAGATCGTCGAGTACTATCGCTCTATGGAAGGCTTCCGGCGCAGAGAGCCCGCAATAATTCGTCGCCGTGAGAGATAACGGCGGAAAATCGTTCTTTCTCTCAGGAGAAGAGTCCTCCTATCTCCCGGCAAGGAAAGCTCGCGGATTGATTAACTACCATTTCCGAAGGCGGCACGGCCTCCTTCCAGAACAGAGATTTATCGTTCCTCTTATACATTGTAAAGCGAAACGCGTCCGGGCACAATTACACAGCGGGCTTAGTCTCTCCGGTAATAAACCATACTTTGTATTACCTAAGCTCAAGAATCCGGCGCGGGATCGCAACGATAAGCCTGATTTACGACCGTTACGCGGCCGTCGAAGGTGGCGGCTAGAGTTTTGCGACGGTTTTCACTCGTCGAGGAACGCGCCACGCTCGAATTCGCGGACTCGCTCTCGACTGTTCGCAAATCGACCTCGAGACCTGCACGAATCACGAATGTCACCGAAAAAAATCCATTTCGAGAAGTAAGAATCAGAAGACATGAAAAAAATCACATTTCTGTTTCATTGTTGTAGCCGTTAATTACTAGACTGCAGATCATTATGCAAAATAAAAATGATCTATATACGTTAAATTACTACGTTAAACGCAAAATGATCTACTACGTTCAGACTCGTGATGAAGATTCTGAATAAACTCTGCTAAAGCAGTATGTTATTAATTTCCTTTAAACCAAAAATAATATACTAATCATATGTCTGTATTAAAATATCTGTGTATCTCTAATAACCACATTCTATTTTGTAATTATTATATTCTGTTTTGTACGTGGTGTATTTATTTTTTTTGTAATTATGTTGAAATAAATCTCATATGAGATTTTCTAATAAAAAGAAAATACTTTTTTTCTGTAAAATTCTGAACGACGAAGAATACTTTAAATCGCTATCGGCAGAAATATAAATAATAATGCAAGAGATTAAATTGTGCTTCTCCTTTTAATCATTTTGCAAAGAATGTATCAATACTATTAATTTCTTCTAATGTTGTTCGGTTTCAAGCAGACCATCAAATTTGGAACAGTAACTACACGAGTGTAATAACATTAATATTTTTCAAGTGTAAAGCAACTCTCAGTGGAGTAAAGAAATCCGATCGGTGTACGTCGAGAAATGTTCCGCATAAAGATGCGTAATCCAGGCTATCGCTTTCTAATTATAACGAAATACCGTAGAGATTGGATTATCGATTACCGTGTCCGCGTATTCTCGTGTCCCACAGTGTGTCAAGGCGACCCGACTGCCAGTGTACATTAGGGGCCACGGGAGGAAAAGCTTGATTTCCTCGTTTTTGCGCGCGTGCGGCTAGGAAAATAAAGGAGGAGGCGAGATAATAGTGGCAACGGAGACCGAGGCAACGTTTTGGGATCAGGGGATTTCCCCTGGTAAATTAAGACCTCCTAGCCTGCTGCGGTCCGTCTGGAGATCGAACCCTTGAGCAAACACCGGGACTCTTGGTTACGATGTTGGCACGCCTGACGTGGTTTCGATAGCCCGGTTACGCTTCCCCTTTACGGTTGATCGGCTGACTTTGCACGGTATTTGATTTTTCCGCGTTCCTCTGTGCTTCTTCTCAGGATTTGTTCGTCTCTACAGTACAGATTTCAATAATCAATGAACGGAAGCAAGGTGTAGCACGATATACATATATCAACTTACAATATCGACGTATTTAGTTTATTCCTATTTTTGCTACCTTGTTAGCTGATAGATCTACCGTTCATCCGAATCTAATTTGATCTAGACCTATCCAAGGTTCAAGCTAATGCATCGGAAGGGGTTCAATTCATTCAAGGTTCAATTCCTTCGAGGTTCAATTCATTCACGGCGTAATTCACTCAAGGTATAATTTATTCCAGGTTCAATTCATTTCAAGTTGAATTAATTCGAGGTTGAATTCATTCAAGGTGTAATTCACTCAAGGTATTATTTATTCATGGTTCAATTCATTTGAAGTTTAATTCATTCAAGGTTTAATTCATTCAAGTTTTAATTCATTCGAGGTTTAATTCATTCGAGGTATGATTAATTCGAGATATGATTCATTCGAGGTATGATTCATTCGAGGTTTAATTCATTCGAGGTATGATTCATTCGAGGTTTAATTCATTCGAGGTTCAATTCATTCGAGGTTCAATTCATTCGAGGTATGATTCATTCGAAGTTTAATTCATTCGAAGTTTAATTTATTTGAAGTATGATTCATTCGAGGTTCAAATCAAACGAGGTTTAATTCATTCGAGGTTTAATTTATTCAATGTTTAATTCATTTGAAGTTCAATTCATTCAGGACTGAATTCACTCGATACTTGGAATTCAACTCATTGGTCACATTTAATCACAGCAAAAAATAAACTCGTTCTAACTAACTTTGGCTTCTCCTATAGATTGGAGCCCACGAAGTATCCAAAACACGAATCCCAAGCTCCTCGGGATCACCGTACCCAGCGGACGTGCGAAATAGGGGCCATTAGAATGGAAGGGCTGTGTGCTCGAGCTTATTAAAGAAAAATATCAATCCGCTGTCGTCTGCAGTCCCGGTCGACTATTCCGCCCGCAGGCGGCAGTCCGACGCGGATGAGAGCGGTATACTAATAGCTACCGCGCCGGTAACCGCTACCGGCAAGCGGACCGACGATCGCAAAATTTTCCAACGAAAATGGCGCGGTCCATTAGCCACGGAACGTATCGGGAAAGTCGTTGAACGTGTTCGAAGCGCCGTAAAAGAGTGAAATTTTTGGAGTCCCGCTCCGCAACACTAAAGCGTATTTGCAAGATCCACGCTTATAGGGAAACTTTTGGTGACGCTGCTATCGAACGGTAGGAACGCCGGTGAATCCGAATGACTTTCGTTAAAAAAGCCTCACCGTGGCCAAAATTCGTCGGAAGTTATTAGATTTAATTAAATCGGCGTCGATTATCTTGCCGCGAACCACGTTTCGTCAATGTTGTTAAAGGAAACTGCGGAAGTACGAGTTTTCGGACATTTTAAATAGCAGAACCTGAGATTGAATTCTGAAGAGTCGAACACCGGTGTTCGTCGTATTTGAAAATTCTTTGAACAGCTGTGGAATAATCTCTCCTCCGAACTAGGAATCATTTAATTCTCGAAAGATCGTAAAAAGATGATAAAAAAGGGTTCCATAAGGATGTTCCTCTTTTACTCCCTTTCCCCTCATTATTTCAATCGCAGAAAATCATTTTTAGGCGGGGCATAATGTTCGAAGAAATATAGAAACTAAGAAACAAATAAACATTTTATTCGTCACATAGGGTAACGTTTCTTCCCATAAAAGTTCTTCAAAAATAGCTGCATAAAACAGACTGGAATAAGAACTCACCCATTTTTATTTAATACGTTAAATCAACACATTATGTTTCATTGATAGCGTCACATTTTAAAGAAATACGTCTCACGGCGTAGACATAAAAGGATGAATAATTTTACAGTAAATAAAAATATTAAAAGGGTGAATTTTCACCCTGAGGAAGGGTGAAAGGGGTTAAAAATATATAAAAAAATTAAGGGTTAAAAGTAAGTAAGGTAAGTAAATAAAAATAAAGTAAGTATATAAAAGTAAGGGTTAAAAATATGTAAAAAATTCATTGCTACAAGAAATCCTTGCCGGGAGGATAGAGCATATTGTTCGAAGAAATACCAGACCAGATAAACAAATAAAAAACGTTATCCGACGAAGAAGGGTAGCGGAATTACGGAGGGGAGAAAGATCGGCGTTCCAATGGAATGAACGTTGTAACAAGATTCCCGGAAAATTCGCCGATCCGAATATCTCAAAGTCCCGTCCAATTCAGCCCTGTCCGAGGACACGAGTGCTACAAAAGGCGATCGCTTCACAATGGGGGAGGACATCGGTGACCTACATACCTGTCAGGAACACGTTTCTCTTGCAGCGACGTCGCCGACAAAAGGACCCGCGCCGTTTCGATCCCGATACCATCGAATCGACGTCGAGACGCAGCTCTCGCTACACGGACGTCTAAGGATACTAATGGACGCTACCACCGGGTGTGTCGTTGTGAAGGGTTCTGTTAGGGAGACGCGTGGTTCCATTAGCCGGGAAACGTATTGCCATTATAAAGAAATGAAAACTACAGAAATTTTCAATCCAGCGAAAAAGTTCTTTATTTCTTATTATTATTTTTAATTTTAAATTTGTTACGAAGCGATTACTATTCGAGACGTTTTTTATTATTATTAAAAAGAGACCAAATATGGTGTACTTTTAGATGTATTTATAGTATTTATTTATATATGTATAGATGTATTACTTGTTCAATAAGCGACATATTAGAACCTGTATTTCATAAATAATTTTCCTGATAAAAATTCGTGAATTCTCGTGAAGATAAATTAGGTTGAGAGACCCATATTTTGTAAATAAATTCGACGCCGTTCAAACGATGACTTAAATCCCTTCCAATCTCGCGCCCTCTATATCACGTTTCATGTTCAGTAAAATCCCTAGAAGTTGACATAAAAAAATGATCGATTCAGCGAGGAATGCATTAGTTTTACTCGCAGAGCACACTGACATTGTTTGAGAGAAAAAGCTTGGGACACCCTGTGTATACAGGAAGGTTGATTGTCTGTGTGTGTACGTGCCATTCGCTGTCTCACAGACCGGAAATACGAAACCGGGACGGGAAACGTATCGGGTGGCGAGTGGAGAACGCTGCCCTCTCAGTTTGATAGTGTCACCTGTCTTTTGTAAGAGAAATTACAGATTCCTCGGGGACGCTTTTCTTCGGTTTCTTAAGGTAGAAGGCACGAGAAAGAGCTTTTGTTTTTCGAAAGTCCGCGACAATAAAAAGGCGAGGGTGTAGAAACGACAGGAAATAGGGCGAAGGGGTGAAAGGTTTGTACTTGAAGTCTCGAGGACTGGTTAAAGATTATGATTCGATACAAAAATTGACGTTTCGTGTCATTCTTCAAGGAACAAAATGCAAATTTGTTCGAACATGTGTCGTATTATTAATAGCAAGAAAAGTGGACGTATTGAATGTTTCTTTCTTTTCAATAATCTTAACCATCATCCGTTCGTCGTTTCTCAAACTGAATCTGTCCTTTGGTGTCAAATTGACACAGTGATTAAAAAAATCGATGAAGTAAAAAATCAAACAGTTACTTTTTGATGTTTTTTTTCATTGAAATTGATGGGTTAACATTTACATTTTAGGTTTCTGCGGTTATATGTTTCGCATTAAAAAAATAAAAGTCACCAAGTTTCGGACAAATTTACTTAATTATTTTTAAGTAAATTTGTCTGTTATTTCAAATAAATTATAAGTATAAATTATAAGTAATTTATAAATAAATTATAATCTTTATAATAAATAAAAACACGAGGGACGGATGAGGGTTAGGTTAATCCGAGGGTTAACAAGTTCAAAGCAATCGATTGAGGTTTCCAAATAGTTTTAATGTGACTGCTTTCGGGAATATATGCTCCTAAATTGAATTAGCGTTTTATCAAGGAAGTAAAACGTTTGTGTAACCAAGTGTAGCGTGTGTAAAAGTGAGACGCCATCGCGGAAGTGTACGTATGAATGACGAATCAATGGCCATTTCACCGTGACTCTGCGAAGCGATCCTCTCTGCCGCGATGATTACACGCGCGTCGTTTTTTGCCAAAGCCATTGTTGCGATTCAATGACGACACAATGACCGTAATCGCAGCGTCGTGGTTCCGCGTGGCATTCTGTTACGCAACGTCGTATTGTTGAGCTTTTATCGAACCTTCACCGTGGCTATTGCTTCCCTCCGGTAAAATAATTACTCACGGTATGTATTTATCTCGACCAGAAAAATTCAAACGTTTCATACGATTTTCATGATAATTAAAATGACTGAAAGTTTGCCATTTTTAAGTCCTTAAGAAGTTTGTAATACGAGTCGACGAGTAACTTTATTCTCTTATTTTCGGCGCAATCTGTTTCAGCGAATTATGTTGTATAAAATTTCTCAAAGCGTAACGGTGAAATTTTGTAATTCGGGAAGAGAGCGAACGAAATTATCCGCGATATTTAAAATCCGTTTAATTAAATGGCGGTCCGATAATGAAACTGTTGCCGCGTATCAGATTTCAATAGAATTCGGCAAACGAAAAAATAAGTCGACCGTATTTTCGATACGAGCCAACAATTTTCCATAATTACGCGTAAAACTCTCGTAAATCCGTGAATGTTACAATTCAGATATCCCGATTGCTCGCATAATGATCACGGCAGCCAATTAACCGGCGGCCATCGTCCGACGCGAAATCGTCATTGTGAGAAACGAAATTGCATTAATTAAGACTTGTTCTTCGGGGAGCGATGCATAAATTCGCGGACCTGTTGTAACAGTTCACCTTGGCGTTGTGCAATGTTCCACGGCTTATTTATTCGGGAGCCCTGTTTATTATGCAATTCCGGTAATGCGTTTAAATAATAGCAGTTTGCCTTTTAGAAAGCGCCTGGAGTCGCATTTATGCAACGCGATCCCGAGGAATGCCGCTCGCGTCCTCCCGTTTTTACAATCCGCGACGAAAAGGACATCGTCGCGTCCCTGTCCTTTAAGACCGGCGGCCGAATCGTCTCGTTGAAAGTGAAACTGGTCCACATAATGGCAAGCGATGCAACTCGATGCAATCCGTTGCAAAGTTCAGGAATACTCTTTTCTTTGTCATCGAAAAGCGGCGAAATGAAGCTACACCCTACATTATGTACACGAGGGGTTGAAAACGACACTACGTGTTTTATGAAAACCAGACTGCACATACTGCATTAATTTTTACAGAAATATACCCACAAATTTTGTATCCATTTACCCGACGAGAAAGGAGAAAAGTCCTCAATCAAGGTACCATTGTCATTCCTACGACTCACGCAAAAAGCGCAAGTGACCAGCTGTGTTCTAAAAAAAACTGCGCGAAGACTCGTATTCTGTACTGCAATCAACTTCTTTGTAATCTTCAGGAGAATTGTGCATCAGCAGGACTGTACCTGCATCGAAATCAGAATTAAATTGTTAATCAGTACTCGTTAGAGTCTCTCGAACGAAAAATGATTTTCAAAAGGGCAAATTTAAAATTCATCCTCATGATGAGACGTGAAAAATGGAAAAAGACTGAAAAAATGAACCGTGGTCCTAATCAAGGCGCCATTGTGCTCGCTATCAGGCTCGAAAGCGGAAGTGACCGCGGTGGGTGTCGGTCGCGATTTTACAAGAGAAAAAAGGGCGGGAGAAAAGGGAAAATGAATGCGGCGGTCGAATTTGGCCGTCCCGACCGGAATACATTACCGATACCGCAGATATATGGGCCGATTTCGAATCAACCGTTGCTCGAACGATCCGATAAGTTTCGCAGTTGAATCCGCGAAGTTAAGCGGATTGGAGGGCCGGGAAAGGATTGCTGCGCGGCGCGCCGAGCCGCCCCTAACTTTCGGGCCCGTCGAGCTCAATCTGTAATCCGATATCGATTGAATTCCCCTTCGATTCTGTTTTTTTTTCCTCCCTTCTTTTTTCCCTCCCCTCCTCTCACTCTCTCTCGCTTGCTCTCTCGTGTTTTTTTTCACCTCCTCGTTCCCCTTTTTTCCGCTCTCGGTTGAACGACCCCGGCTTCCGTCGCGCTTACACGACACGGAACATCGGCCCGACTGCGACAGGTGCTTCTCGCGCTGAAATCGAATTGTCCGACCGACGGAGCACGGCTCCCGAGTCGCGGATTAATTAACACGGGGACAGCTGATCAAGGCAGGCGCCGGTATCCAGGCCTCCGATCCCTGTTTGCCGATTTTTCCGCGACTGCTAATGGTCGATCCACCATAATTGGTATTTCTTTTCTTTTTCCCGTTTCTCCTCGTTTTTAGCCGTGGAAAGTTGTAATGCCGAGGTTACCGAGAGCTTTCCCCATGATTTTTATTGACCGAATGAACCGGGAACAGGGACAAGCGATGTCTTCATGCCCGCAGAAACCTCTGGACACCAATGCCACGAATGACGGCCATCGACTCCATCGTAGCGGTGAGACAATATTAGCACTAAACCTACCGAGCCCTAAAACTAACTGGTACATGTTCCCTTACATGAAAATGACAAAATTAATTTTATTTGTTAAATAAGTGATACTAGATATCTAATGTATCTACTAAAGATATTTATACCATTATCTATCTTCTATACAAATAAAAATCAAATGCTGTTGAATAAGGATTTAGGGAAAGATTAATTGGAAAAGTTGCCTGAAAGGCGAAAATTCGGGAAAAACTAAAAGTAATTCTGATGAAATCATTTTCATTATTTCAATAATTAGTCATTTTGATCGGCGGTGACAGGTTAAATTCAGCGATGGAAATTCTTTCTCATCAAAACATATTAATCCTGTATTATGATATACTTCTCGATCGAGTGATCAAGTTTCTGGATCCCCCAAGAGACCTATAGCAAAAAGTTATTATGCTGAGGTTATTGCGTTTTCATTATTTTTAACCGAAATTGAACACAAACAAGGATACTTCTCTAATTAACATTTTCGGACTGCGAGATTTAAATTAATTATTAGCATTTATAACAAGTATTGCTGACGAATCATCGTTCAACTCCGAACATTTTTCGTTTGATCGATTTTGTTTGGCCACCGTACACGTTTATACGTAGTGTACCTTCCAACAGTGACTGTGAAAGTTAATAATCGAGGTCGTGCCAATAGAGTGCACCGGTTAATTTAATTTTCATGTAGACGTGATTATATTTTTCAACAAAGGCTTCGTTATGGGGTATACAACTTTTATTTTGTTTTTCTGCACGGTGGATGCATGTAATGCTATCGTTCTGCAGGGAGTTGCTGCACAAAATATGTTGCTTTTCCTGCGCACCAGATAGCTATGGAAAATTCATTTTACTTTCGCTGTACGAGGTTGCAGAAAATCACTTCACTTTTACTACGTGTATTCGATTTTCCATTAAGAGTTCGAAACAAAGAAAATGTATTTTGCTTTATAACGCAGTATGGGCCTGAAATTTGTTTTATATCCTTTGCGAGTGACAAAGGATGTGTAATAACATTTTTCTGAAAGGTTGCTACAGAAAAATGGAAGTTTACCTTTCTGTATAATACGATAATCAGAAATGTATTTGATCTTTTAATAAAGAATTGATATTCCATTTGTCAACGCTGAAAAAATTATAATATAGTTTCTCAATAATGAAAATATATTATACTTTTTCGTAACAGTTACAGAAAATGTGTTTGATCAATTTATGAAGAGGTGACACTTAATCTTTCAACAAGAAAAGAAAATTAATATTTCAATACTGAAAATATATGCGTTTTATGGTTATAGAAAATGAATTTGATTTGACTGCAGATTTTCTGATTAAAATGAGTAGACGCGAAACATAAAACAGTAAACTCGTTAGGAGAATAATAGAGCAGTGTTATATTCTATCCTTAGCTTATTAAAATGATTAACAGGTAAAATCCTGTTTCTAGTTAGAAAATTTTATTTTTATAAATTTGTCAACGCGGAAAGAAATTATAATATAGTTTCTCAATAATGAAAATATATTATACTTTTTCGTAACAGTTTCAGAAAATGTGTTTGATCAATTTATGAAGAGGTGACACTTAATCTTTCAACAAGAAAAGAAAATTAATATTTCAATACTGAAAATATATGCGTTTTATGGTTATAGAAAATGAATTTGATTTGACTGTAAAATAACATAAAACATAAAACAGTGAAATCGTTAGGAGAATAATAGAGCAGTATTATATTCGATCCCTAGCTTGTTAAAATGATTAACAGGTAAAATCCTGTTCCTAGTTAGAAAATGTTATTTTTCGAGAAGATCCTGTCCATGATAAATGGTTTCGGATCAGATGAACGTCAGCGACGAGCAACAGCTGCAGCAAGATTCAAAACAGTATTTCCAGTTTCTGTTCTCGAGCGGATGCCATTACCGGGGCAAGTATCGCTTGAAATTGTTGTGTAATAGTGTCCCTTTCTTGGAGAAGTCTCTGACTGCTGTAATGATTATCGAGCGGCTGTCGTAATCACAGGGATTCTACGGCGTACATTGTAATCGTGTTATTTCCATAAACGACTCTTGTTTTCTACTGTCCTAGCGTTGGCCTGCAAACGGATGTACGCCGTATTGTCAGAAGCAAGAAGAAACAGTTATTACCGGTCGTATTGTGCTCTTTTCTAAACAAATATCGTAATAATATGTTTTTTCTCTTTGCAAGAATGAACCACGCGAAGGTACACTCTCACGTACTATCATCGCGTTCTTGAACGGAAGTTACTGTCGAGTGTTTCCTCGAGACAAAATTAAAGAATGAGCAGTGTTCCATTCATTCTGAGAAAATACTGTCACCGTTGTACTACGTCATTTTAACAAATAAACCCTTCAGCACTGTTACATTTTCCACTCGGCGAAACCAGGTCGCGTGATAGCGTAGAACCACGTTCATTCTGAGAAAGGTGCTGGAAAATGTGCAACCGCGTTTTCCTCTGAAAATCCACTCTTCGAAAAATGTTTTTCCTTTTCGAAATTGCTCTGGTAGAACCACGGTCTTATAAAATTCAAAATGAAACGGGAAAATGGTGGTGTGTTCTGAAATGAAATAATTAAAAACGTTCTCGTATAATTTCTTGCGAGCTTGAATCCTGAAATTAATATACACGTGTCATTATGAACTGCATCGATAGTATGCATTCTATAGTAATGTTTTTCCTTTTCGAAATTGCTCTAGTAGAACCAGGGTCTTATAAAATTCAAAATGAAACGGGAAAATGGTGGTGTGTTCTGAAATGAAATAATTAAAAACGTTCCGGTATAGTTACTTGCGAGCTTCAATCGTAAAATTAATATCCACGTTTCATTATGAACTGCATCGATAGTATGCATTCTATAGTAATATATCACATTAATAATATACATACAAAATTAATTGCACACTGCGTTATTAAAGAAGACAGAATTAACCCTTGTGCAGTCAACCGGATACACGGATACTCATTTACTGAATTGCATTTAATAATTAGTTAATGTTCCACGAAAAATGAGAATTTGTGCAAACATGTTAAACACAAACGGATTTAAATAACCCATACATTTTAGTTACCTATATGAGGGTTAAAAATATATTTTTCTCATAATATTATTTATAAGTCAGATTTATCGTGGGAGGAAAAGGTGAAAGTACATTATTTGCAACCACGATTAAATTATTGAAAAAAATACGTCGATGCTCGCTGTCAAATGGTTAACGTTATAAAATCGACCGTGTGTTAATTATACAAATATGTAAAACACAAAAGGATTTAAATAACCCATACATTTTAGTTACCTACATGAAGGTTAAAAATATATTTTCCTCATAATATTATTTATAAGTCAGATTTATCGTGGGAGGAAAAGATGAAAGTACATTATTTACAACCATGATTAAATTATTGAAAAAAATTAACCACTAATACGTCAAAGCTCGCTGTCAAATGGTTAACGTTATAAAATCAACCGTGTGTTAATTATGCTTCGATTCTGAATGAACATATTTAGCAGAGTAAATTACAGGAGAGTACGTCGGCGACGTATTAGTACGTTCTCCGGCAGACTGTTGAGTATATCAGCTGCGAGTATGCACATTAAAGCGTTCTCGTCTTCGCAGCCAACGGAAGCGACGTTTTCACGAGAAACGTTACGGATTAGCCGGATTTCTCGGACAAAAGCCTCTGACGCTTTAACGCCCTTATCGTTGCACGGTCAGACCAGGTGGAAGCTCAGCGCGCAGCGTGCAGATTTGCATCTCGGGCGCAGACAATCGTTTCAAGACGCCTGGTAAAGCCCCTTTACCAATTACATAAACCCCTCCCCGCTCTTTACATATAATCCACGCTATTGCCATACCGAGCTCTGTATACGGACATTCATCCCAACACACGATTATGATTTACTTTACACCCTGCGTACACGTACGCGCACTGTGGAAACGATTCGTGGCGGCATTCAAACGAATTGTATAGCTTTGGTTACCAATATATTTGGCACCCTTTGTTTTCCACGCCGGAAATTCCCATTGGAAGAATTACTAAAAATATCGGAGTAATTACAATAGCCTGCCGTGTAACGTGAACAAAAAATCATTTTGGTTCTCTTCTTTTTGGAAAAATATGCGCCTCTGCACTCGGAGCAGTTTTAACTCGGAAACGAAACATTTCATCGGTAGGATCGCTAGTTACTGATATGTCACCATTCAGCATAAATACGTTTCTCAAATTGCCTTCTAACATCTCGTTCAAATATATCCCGTTCATTTTGAAATGTAAATGTGCATTAAAGAAATTAATTAATTTTTAAATGATTAAATTAAAGTTTTGATGACATGTCTGAAAAATCGATTATTCGTGTCAAATTTTGAAATGAAACATTTCATGGAAATAATACAGATAAACGAATTACGATCGATAACCAATTAATTAATTATTTCATCGGTAATCTATCATCTTTCATAGTAATCACTGATTAAATAACGAGCTGAATTATCTCCGGTCTGATCGAATCGACACGTCCGCGGCCGAGGGTCGTCGCCGTTCCTTTTTCTTCGTTTTCGAGGCACGTGCCCTCGCGATGTTTAATGCAATTGTCGGGGACTTTATCTCTTCGAGTTTTGTCGAGGCGCGCAGACAGGGGCGGCGCAGCATTTTCCCGCGGGGGAAAGTCTCGGCCGTCGGCCGCCCGGGGCAATAAATTGGCGCTACTCGAATCAACTTTTGCATTACGGCTCGAGAGAGCTCGTTACGTCGCCCGGACGAAATCCTGTTAGCCGCGTTGCAACCGTAATGAACTCGTCCGGCACGAAAGGAACCGCGGGCGGAAGGTCTCGGGTCTCGGAGAAACATTTAATGGGACGCCGGTCCTGTTTTCTTCGCGGAAACGTCGCGGATTCGTAATTAGCGACGCTCCGTATCACCGGATTAACCCTTCGGGGACGATGGCCGATAATCGATTTCCATTTGTATTCAGCCGCGAGTTAATCACACACCTTATGATTTAAGTCACGATGGCACGGGCCACAATCAACAACTGCAGTTCAACTACGAACTCGCGTTGTTGCCCTTTGTTCCAATCGAAGTACTCTCCGTGCCTCACAAGTTGTTCCTCTTGGTGCGCACTTGGCGTGCAACTGGTCAGCACGTTTTATGATAAACAGGCCCCTACAGTTGTTTTGTGAAAGTCGCTTTAACGATGTCTTTTCTAATTGCTTCTTAGACATTAGTTTCTGTGGCCTCAACAGCTGACCGTACTGTCGTAAAGCGTGGATGTAAAGGCTTCTTTTATTTAGAAATTCCAAGTCAGACTGCCAATATACACACTTGTAACGTCTACTGTAATCTTAGTATCTCTCGCACGCCTTACAAATATGTTCCCTATTCTAAAAAAAACCTTCGAATAAGGTATACCCTAGCCTGAATACGTTTAAATTTATTTACATTTAAAAATACGAATTTCCTAGGACTTTATATACCGCTAACTTAAGGGTGGAATAGGAGACAGTTCTTAACCCTTCGCTGCATAGTGTATCATATCTGATACAGTTAACAAATCTGATGTATAGTAAACTAAGAATGTTTTCTTACCATGTATATTTATTTTTCTGAAAATGTTGTTTTAATTTATTAACCCTTAGCACTCGAGAGGCGCCTCTGAGGCGTCACTAAAGATTGCTGTACTATTATTAAAAATATTGTTTAAATTATCAGATATGTCGGTACCTAACTAATTACTAAACATTTAAGTATTGTATGAATTTTTTAAAAATCATAGAGAATGGAAATATTCTAGGTCAGAAGAAACGTTTGATTTTCGAGTTAAAATAGCTCCGAGTGCAAAGGGTTAAAATATTTTTCTCTTAAATAAAATAGAAAAACTGATCATCTTTCAATTTTTTCATCCCAATTAAAAAACTCATGAAGGGTTAATATGAAGATAAATTAATAGTAATGTTAATACGAAGTTGATATGCAATACATAAGTGATAAACAACGAATATGTAAATATATTCTTTACTAGTTTTAGTTAGTTTTCGTGAATACTTGATTCCCAAAGAACCACTACGAATCACTGTACAGAAACGCAAGTAGAGGTAACAAGTAGTGATCAGCCACTAACAAACTGGCGCTCGGCTTCAGCGTTAAGTTGACTTTTATTATTGGCAATTTCAGATTTTTATTTGCGCGGACCGCGCAATAAATTTCAAAGTACGCGTCAAAAGGAGCGACTATGCAAATCATACTGTGGGTAAATGTCCACCGTTCGGCCCCGGGTATTACAGCCTCAGTCTGGCATAATGAAACCGTAACGTCCTTAACATAATTCTTCGGGAAGTTTTTAAATTTTCGCAGACCTTTCGACTGAAATATTCAGATCCAATTTATCGAGGAACATTAATATTGCAACCGCCGGGAGGACTTGAACTTCAACCGCTATCCGTGACGTCTCCTGGTAAACTCGGAGTCGCTGGAGATAATATTTCTCACGGAATATTAATAAACGATGTTATAACTTTTTCAACGAACTTCAACTTTCGTTTTATCGTCGTCGCGCTCGCCTCCCGACGGTAATTTCTCAAAGAACACTGAATCAAGAAGAAGCATCATAATTTCCTTTGAACAAGTTTTGTACACCGAAGATTGATTAATTCTTAATTCAACACTTTCTCGTGCGTTACCATTGTAATCGTCGCTTATTCTTTCGTACGGGACGAACTCGATTTTTGCGTAGAACAAGATGATTATAAAAGATTATATTCAATTTTCAAATATCTCGGAACGTTAGAATAAAACTGCACGAATAAAATTGTTATTTTAATTGTAGCTGTTTATGTTTGACATTCAAAATCTTTTAATAATAAAATTTGTAAAATAATACGATTTCTTAAGCAGTCTGTGTAAATAATTAATTAATTAATTCGCTAGTTACTGATACTGATAAGATGATTACAAAAGTTTATGTTCAATTTTCAAATATCTTTGAATGTTAGAATAAAACTGCACGAATAAAATTGTTATTTTAATTGTAGCTGTTTATATTTGATGTTCAAAATCTTATAATAATAAAATTTGTAAAATAATACGATTTCTTAAGCAGCCTGTATAATTAAATAATTAATTAATTCGCTAGTTACTGATCCTCTAGCGGGTCTAGGACTAAACACCTCCTTTCTTTTCCTCGTATTAAAACATTTTATTAGCTAACGTGGTTCTTAAACCGGAAGATTCAAATCCGAATACAGCGTTTAGTATTCCTACAAAAATAGCTATTTGTTGTGTAGAAAAATCATCTAACCTTTGCGCCGTGAATAAAAATTCATAATATCCTAAAGCCTGTATAAAGATTAAAATATGCAATGGCTATTTAAGTGTCGATACCGGACTACGTTGTTTCGTCGAAATCATCGCATAATCGAGGAAAATGTACACCGGGAAGATAATTAAGTCTAACAACGATCGAGCACGAACGAAAGGGAAACGGGACGACCGATTTCACTGGCTCCGCGACATCGTTCACGGTTTCGATTATTCAGCGTCGACGATACTCGAACGGCGAATTCGAGCTATTAATGGCGCCGCGTTGTCGTCGTCGTAAATGAAACCCCCTCGAGTTGAGGGGAATCAATCGGAAGGAAATAGCCATCGGCGAAAGTGAACGTAAAACAATCTTCTGCGTCGTAAAACCGGGGAACCTGCGCCTTCTCCGCAATTATCAATACAAAGTTTTATGATAGGTAAACCGAAAACTCTTTCTCACGATGCCAGTAAGATGTTCGGTCATTGCTGAAACTTTTTGCTAATGTATTGTATATGATTCTTTGGTCCCCTCAGGATTTCAAAACCATTTACCAATCTCCCTCTTCAATGAGCATTAAGAAAGACCAAGTATGATGTAAATCAGACCACAAATAAAATATTCCTCATACAAACGTTGCAACCCCTTCTCACCCCCTTAGGGAATGAATTTTTTAAACTGGCGAAATAAGTTGTTCGATTATTTATATAAAAAATCATTAAGACCAAGTTTTAAGCAAATCTGACCACAAATAAAATATTCCTTATACAAAAGTTGCAACCCCTTTTCACCCCCTTAGGGATTGAATTTCGAAATATCCTTTCTTATCTCTTGTATAGATCATAAACGAGAACGAGAGTCGTTGGCAGTTTTTTGCCAATGGAAAGCTTAATTTCATGTTTACTGTTTTAAAAAAAATTTCTAATATCATCGTAAGATAAACAAAAACTTACGCGGATGTCCCATAACACTCTTGTAGTTTACTAATAAAAAATCGGTGATGCCCAGAATGCAAGCGGTGTTGTGTTAGCAGCAAATTATTCTGTGATAGGGTCTTTAAACCGCAGAATTGAGATTAACGTTCCGTCCGGGATCAATTATGGACATTTCGCAGGCTGTTGTGCCGATCTGGACGTAGGCGGGCATAGCGCTCGCAAGGAGTTTAACTGCGCGTTTCATTATTGCCGTTTAATTTCATTGGAACGGGCCGCGTGCCGCGCAATCCACTCGCCGCGCGATAACTCAATTTCCTCGGGGCCAGTATTTCCGTGTGTGCGCGCGATCCGTTGCTTCGCCATCGTATCGCAACGGCGGCGATTGTCCGCTTTTAATTTTAACCGTCGACCAACGCCCACACGGTTCCGCCCGAAGCACCGGAAGTTACGTCTGCTCGCCGGGGCCCTGTTAATTTTTAGATCTCTGACCGGGCTCTTCTCTTTCCTGGGAAATCAACGAGGCCGGGGAAACGAACACGATAAGACGATAAAAAGAACGATCCCGTCGAGAATTTATGAACATGGACGTGGAATTGTGAAGAGGATTGAATAGTGACATTCGCCTCGAATTAATTATCATGTGAAAATTCATTTCACTGGGAATTTTTATGCAAACTCATGCTTTCTATTGGTTCAAAACGGATTGTCTGAAAGGATGTGAAAGGATGTATATTCTAAAAAAATCATTTTTATATATTTTTTGTGTCGTATGTAACTTCCCATAATTTAAAAAATTTGAATTTTTATCTAAATGAACACAAATCTCGTCATTTCAGGGTTGCTGAAATAATTCATCGTGTTATTGACACAAGACACTAGCTCTTGATCGATCAGAAAGGATTGTCTGAAAGGATGTGAAAGGATGCATATTCCAACAAAAAGATTTTTATATATTTTTTTGTGCCGTATTTAACTTCCTATAATTTAAAAAATTTGAATTTCTATCTAAATGAACACAAACCTCGTCATTTCAGGGTTGCTGAAATAATTCATTGTGTTATCGACACATGACACTAGCTCTTGATCGATCAGAAAGGATTGTCTGAAAGGATGTGAAAGGATGCATATTCCAAAAAAATCATTTTTATATATTTTTTGTGTCGCATTTAACTTCCCATAATTAAAAAAAATTGAATTTCTATCTAAATGAACACAAACTCGTCATTTCAGGGTTGCTGAAATAATTCATCGTGTTATTGACACAAGACACTAGCAGAGTTTAAATGTTCCTTTCGAGCACTATCGACCCCGACGCAGACTCCGATCGACAGAGTCGCAGTTTTAATTGGGACCAGAGAGCCGAACAGTGTGCAAAGGACAACCGGCTCCAATTCCAGGGACTAAAGAAAACGATAATATCCGTGAAGGAAGACCAAAGGGATAGTAGGGGCTGGGAACGAAATAAAGGTAGCTATGGGGGATCGAAATGAGGGTGTAAGAAAATAGAAGTCGGGGTCGGCTAGGGTAGCGAACGCGGCGAGAAGGGGTTAAAGCTGGAGGGGTCGAGGAAAATGGAAGAACGAGGGAGAGCAAAATGGGGGCGTAAGAGTAGGAAGAATGCGAATAGAGGGGTGGGCAGAGGGAGTGTGGGAGATGGCGGCGAAACTTGTTCGAACTGCCGATGGGGGTGACATTTAACCGGGCACGCGGTGCGTGAACCGTGTGGAGTGCACCTAACAGGGTTTTACGAGTTCGAGGACGGAGATGTGCGGGGGGTGGTGTTCGTCGCAAGAGTAAGAAAGGAGGGTACACGTCGGAGGCAGCAGTCGCCGCGTCTCGAAATAAAGCGTTCTCCAGTTTTCTGTTTTCCTCTCCTAAGCTATTCCTCCCTCTTCCTCGCTTTTTGCCGTCGCTAAAAACTTTGATACCTTTTTAGGGGGGCCAGGGCGAGGGGGGAGGTATTGTTTCCAGGGCGCGAAGAAGAGGGGGGAGGCGAAACGAGAGAATTGTTGGCTAAAGAGGGTTTCGCACCGGCGAGATAAGCCAAAGGGGTGGAAAACGACCGGCACACCGGCACTCGACTGCCGATAAGAGCAATCCTGAGGGTGCGTTCACACCAAACTTAGGCTTAGCCGCGAAGACAACGGGGACCGGTAAATTTCGCCGTGATACCGATCCTCGCGGATACGAATAAGAATTTCTGCTTATCTTCACTGGCATCCGGCTAACGTACGGATCCCGCTCTCGTGTCTCCCTGCAACCGTAAGAAACGAGCGACCGAAGATGGCTCCGAACTTCCGATCGATTCGATCTAATCCTCTAATTCCTCCGGTGATCGACGAGGTCCGAGAGTGAGCGTAAAATCGCGCGGGTCCTCGGAGTCGGCTCGTGAAACGGTAGCGGATGTTTTTTCTTAGAAGTTCGAGAAACTTGATGTTTCCAAATATTATACAGTACAATATTTTCTAATGATCTCAGCGCCCAGATTCGATCTGTTATAACTCCTACACTATTTGCAACATTTCACAATTTTTACTTTTGGACGTTTCGATCTCTTTTTTAGATCATTTTCAAGAAAATTTTAAAGATTGCGTTTGCTTTGTGTAAGGGAAAAACATTTATTATACAGTACAGCAGTTAAAATTAATGTATAAAAATTTTATTGGGATCCTGACAGACCCCGGAATTGGGATGATCATTTCTTAAAACATTCTTTCGCGCTATTGAATGCTAACGGAGAATTTCCGAGATAATAACAATTTCGAGTGCCTCTGTAAATTGGTAACTACGTACGAGTCGTTTCGCGTAAAAAAGATAATAGGGTGACTTGCAACACCGGCCTCTTTGTGGACGACCAAGGGAGAGCGAAATATTTCAGCGTTCCTCGCAAAGAAAAGGACAAAATGTGCACGGCAGGAGATTTAATGATTCAGTGATAGAGATCTGAAGAGGGTTGCGCGCGTCCGCCATCCGGAGCCGACGATTGGGGAAACGATAGAATGAGCAAATGCGCACTCGATAAACATCAACGCGGTCGAGGAGACAAATATGGCGCATTATCTTCTCCCCGATCACCGCGAAATGGGATTCAGGGTAGTCGTGGATTGTTAACAGGCTTCGCTGTAATTTCTTTATGGCAAAAACTCTGGAGAAAATGTTCCACGTGTTTTATGGAATTATTAATCTAGAAGAGACTGGTTCAACTTGTGAATTTGTTTACATTTAGTTTAATTTTTTAACGCTTCGCATCTTGAACAATGCTTACTTGTTATTGATCACACAGCTGAAAGCTGATTAGCGTTGACACCTTGAGCCTAGTACATCAGCGATAGAAAGGCCAGACTTTAGTGTGTGGATGTGCCCCAGTTTTCACTACTTGACACTTTATCATTAGCAGTTCTAATAGCCGGATATCTGAAGACTTTTTCTTGGAGGGACCTTGAACTAGGACTCACCGGTGCCAAGTTGCTATGACTTCTAAGTCCTCTGCGTCTCTCAACCTCAATCCTTCATTACCTGATGAGATTATCCATTAGGAGACCACTTTTAAGGTGTGGCTTCACTAGTGCGTGACTCTTGACACTTGGTTAAATGAAAATAACCCATATCAGCAGCACTTTGTGTTGACGTTGATCATAACTTCAAGACACAGTGCTGACTCACGCAACAATGTTGCTAGATTGTTAGCTGATACTCGAGGATGAGCTTACAATTGTAATTTTTAGTTTTCATTTTCTATCATGATGGATAAACAGCCTGTTCAAATAATATGACCATAGATACTTGGTATCTGTAATGTTTCTATGAACAGTGAAACAACTTGTCAATCTGATAAAGCTATTATATTTATACGTAGACTCAAAGTTCTCCTGTAGAAGATAGTAGAAGGCTGTAGAAAACGATCGATAAGACACGCGGAATCTTCGTTTTGAAGATAAATTCGAGCGTTCTGCGAAGTTCTATATATAATCGAGGCAATTACTCAGTCGAATGGCCGATGATCCTCCATTTATCGGGGAAGTCACAGTGTATAAATTTCCAAGTACCGATCGGCCGATTCAACTGTGTTCGCAGTGGAAACTATGGAAACTGTCATTTTGCACAAGCAGCCTGGTGATGGAAGATTGTACGAGAGTTGTCAAAGTCTATCAAAGTCGTGCTAGATGGAAACCATTTCACAATGTGACTGTATATCGTCACCACTATTCTCCACAATTATCTCCCAAAACGAAACACCACTTTTCTTTTCCCGAGAACTATTAAACATTTGAATAGCGAAACGTGGCCTCGAGCAATAACATTCCAATCCGAATCGACACGTTTGGGCATGCTTCAAACTTTGCTAGAATTGTTGTAGAAACTGATCGAACCTTGCTCAATTAATTCATATTATCTTAATATGGCGATCGAGATAAAATTACTTATCTTATTATCTCCCACCGTTTTACAAGCAGGTGGATTCTGGTAAAACAAAATCTCGAACTTTTGCAGGACAATACGAAACGAGACAAAACGATCTCTACAAACCGTTAAGCTAGGGCGACCCTTAAGTGATTCTCCGTATCAGCGAATCAGTGGCGCGCAAACCGAGCGTCCCTTATCTCGTGCAATAGTAGAGGGGACGTTCCGCCTGGATCGCGGGGCCATTATTAACGAGCGGTTTAGCTGGCCGAAAGATAAAAGCTCGAGGCCCATTAGCTCCGGCCTTGGCCAATTACGCAAAGGAGAATAGCTTCGGGTTCGACGTAGTCGTGTTCATCGTCTCGACGAACCGCGAGCAGAGAAAACGATCGACCGCATCACTCGCGCGGTACACCGCTGCACGGTTACATTTACATTGGTTCTTACATGTTTTTCCACAGCTGTGTTGCAAATCCTCTTTTTGTTTCTAGTTTTATTAAGTATTAATTGTTTGTGATTGTGAATTTTGAATTGCTATGAAAATACTTGTAAGATTTAAAACGAAAAACGTGGGACGCATGAAATAGATAATTGATGCATCAACGCCTCACGTTTTTCGTTTTAAATCTTACAAGTATTTTCATAGCAATTCAAAATTCACAATCACAAATTTTCACCACTGTCTATACGAGGTTAGGAATCAGCACGCGACTAGGAAAAATTATTTTATACTTTTTAGTCCGTTTTTAAAAACGTGGTATTTTTAAAAAATCATTTTTATTTACATAATTATTTACATTTACATCGCCGTCATTATTCTAGTACCCGTAACGATCATCAGATGCCTGACATTTTCGGGTTCTCGCATGCATCTCTCATCGCTGCAGTGTATCTTTCAGGCATCACTGAAATTGATAATCTTAAACGACGCAAGTTCCTTTGTGCCATCTTCTCATGGACGAGTGATGTCTCTAATTTTAGTGAAATTTAGCCGTGCATTACCGAATCGTGCGTCTCGGTGGATAATATTATTTATAAGTCACATTTATCGTGGGAGGAAAAGATGAAAGTTCATTATTTGCAACCATGATTAAATTATTGAAAAAATACGTCGAAGCTCGCTATCAAATGGTTAACCTTATAAAATCGACCGTGTATTAATTATTCGTCGATTCTCACTGAAAATATTTAGTAGAGTAAATTACGCGAGGGTACGTCGGCGACGTTAATCTTTATTACAATTTCGATCGAGAAAATTTTTCATTTTACCACGTTTTTATTAGTTCGCTTTCTTGTTTGTTTGTTTGTCTGTCTGTTCGGTGGCAAATTTTGCAATTGATTTTAAACTAACTTCATGATGAGTTAGAGACTTGAAATTAAATACATGGCTTAGAACTGGATGACAATGCATTATTAAAAAAAAAAATTTTTTAAGTCTATTTTACATTTACATCGCCGGCATAATTCGAGAACCCGTAACGATCATCAGATGCCTGACATTTTCGGGTTCTCGCATGCATCTCTCATCGCTGCAGTGTATCTTTCAGGCATCACTGAAATTGACAATCTTAAACGACGCAAGTCCTTTGTGCCATCTTCTCATGAACGAGTGATGTCTCTAATTTTAGTGAAATTTAGCCGTGCATTACCGTATCGTGCGTCTCGGTGGTCGGACAAAGTGTCGCCGGTGCCGAGATTGAATAGAAGAGCCGCGGAGGCAGAAAGCGCGGCGGAAAACGATTGCGGGGCGAGGAACGAGTAGAAGGGAAGTGGGGGCGACGTAGAAACACAGAGAGCGAACACGACGCACGTTGAGAAAGAAAGAAAGAGAGAGAGGGGAGAGAAAGTATACGAGGGACAGAGGAAACAAGAAAGGGAAGCTGGTCTGTGTCGTATCGTCGCGACGACGGATGTAGAAAGTGAGAGGGGTTGAACATGCACAGATAGCTAGAGCAAGGGGAACCCGCGACAGACGGATAAAGATGGGCGTTGGAATAGGGACAAAGGGAGGGAACAGCGGTAGGGGCCACGGAGAAAGAACGAAACAGCGAGAGAAAGAGCCTTGTGTCGAGAGGGAGAGGAGGGATAGAATCCCGGAAAAAGAAATGAAAACGAGCAGAGAGTCGCGGATGGATGGTCGGATAGAAGTCGCGTTGGAAACTTGCGAGGAACGGGATACAGAGCCCAACGGATAGAAAGTTTCGAGTGGGATGAGGGGAGGGTGAGGGACGAGAGAGATGGATAGATAGATGGATAGAGAAGGTCGAAGGAGGGGGAATGGCAGAATGAAAATGCAGATAGAAGCACGGGGAGAGAAGAGAAGGATCGTAGATGATATCGAAGCAGGGTTCGCGCAGCAGAAATACAAACAGGGTTGTATTGTAGTCCAACGGCATTGTCTGCGGGCGTGCGGAGACCTACGCAGCCTCTCTGTCCCCTCCCCCACCGCCATCTCTGCCGCCCCCCTCCTTAAAACAAAGCCTCTCCAACAGGGCTGCCAACAGGGGAATGCACAATTACATACACGGCCGCCTACTCCAGACTGTCCTAAGAAGCTTTAATTAACGAAGGCTTGCGGCCTGCCCCCTCTCTCTTCCGCCACCCGTTGCCCCCCACCTACCCCGACAACCAAGAGCCGCGCATCGCACGAAAGTGAACACGAGAAGCGTGCATGGGGACCCGAAGGGGGGGGAGGGGCCTTTAGGCACCATTCGCACGCTCGCACCGGGAAGTGCGTAACGACTTTACGATCGACTTCCGCGTGAACGGCCTCGCCAGCCCTTTTTCGACCGAATCGAGAATCGCCTGCAATTATTTCGAGCGACGGGGTGTCGCGGGATACAGGGGGGAGGCAGAGAGGGTTGAAGGATTGAGGTATTGATTGTACGCGTAATGCGTGCGGCGCGGCGTTCGAATGCGGGCGAGGTGAAGAATGCGGTGGTGGGTTTGGGGGGTGCGACGACGAGGCAGATTCTCATTCGACTTTGCGGAGGTCGTGGTCGCGTTAATGCTGCATTGTTTGTCCACTACTTGCCTCGCTCTTCAGGCTTTCACGACCGGTAACACAAAATTGTTTTTACATGTCTCATGTTGAAGTGACATCGTCGCACATACCGTGGTGAGCGTCATCTATAATATATAAAAACGAAGTCCTGACTGACTCACTCATCCATCAACGCCCAGGCTAAACCCTTGGCCCTAGAAAGCTGAAATTTTGCACAGAGGTTTCCTTTATGATCTATATAAGGGATAAGAAAAGATTTTCCAAATTGCCTTCTAGCATCCTGAGTATAAAGATGAGTCCTCTAGTGGGTCTAGGACGAAACATTTCCATTGTTATAAATGATTGAACCAGAGCGTCGCGAATAAATATTTATACTATCTTTAGATAAATTACGATCGATAACCAAAATTAATTATAAGAAAAGATATTTCGAAATTCAACTCCTAAGGAGGTGAATTGGGGTTGCAACGTTTGTATGAGGAATATTTTCTTCGTGGTCAGATTTGCTGGAAACTTGGTCTTAATGCTCTTTGATATAATTAATCGAACACCTACTTCGGCATTTTTAAAAATTCATCCTCTAAGGGGGTGGAAAGAGGTTGCAATGTTTGTATGAGGAATATATTGTTCGTGGACAGATTTACAATATACTTGGTCTTTCTTAATGCTCATTGATACAATCTGAATGGGGTGAATGAGAGCTTAAAAGGTTTTATGGAGAAACAATATCAAATTTCGAGGACATGAAACAGTTTCGAGGACATGAAAAGCTAGTTGAGAATAAAATTATCAAGTCGAATGACTCTCGATGTTAACCACCTTCGAGACAGACCGAAACGCAATGGTAATGGCAGTGCAACTGTAAAGTACAGTGTCATTCGTAGGGTCGCCAGTGCTTATACCGCTCGGCGAGACCGGCCACAAACGAAACCGTTCTTCCGTGCAACCGCAATAAGAATTCCCACAAGCTGAGAGCCACTTATTAAGATGCTCAGCATAACCTAGCATTAGGATTGTCAGCCTGACATTACGCGGATCCGTAAAAAAGCGAGCTACTTAGGGTTTACGGGGACTTAAACTTCCTTCTTGTAGGACTGTCTCAGAGCTGGTTGACCGTAATGCCTCGGAACTCTGCAAGTCTCCTAGAGACTTTTCTATTTAAACTAACTCTGTATTCTCTATCATGGCAACGCAGTGAACTGGAAAACGCTAAAAAGTAGCAAAATTTCAATTTCCGCGGACATGGAACTACACATTGAAAATGAAGGCAGATCATTAAGTGTATAATAATTAGACAGCGGATTTTATGCATTTATGGAAAAATGAGTAGGTGCAATTTAATACGGTGAAAACATTAGAAGAATTTAAAAATAATGTTACCTTGTTTTCAACCCGTTAAACATATTGAGAATAGTTTAAAAAGAGTTCAACAAAATAGAAATGATTAAAACATTGAACGAGAGATACAATTATGGGATTGAACTGTGTCTTTTGTCCATTGATGAAGGAATTACCGGATACAGGGATGATAGTTTAAAAACAGTTCAACAAAATAAAAAACATATTGAGGAGCAAAATTTTGTATGTCACTCCAATTGGAACTCCAGTGAAAAATTTTATTTTGCATAAAGATCCGCTATCTAATAATAATTTATAAACAATTTCTTTTCAGGAAAATGGACCATTGGCCAACGGCTGAAATGAGACATAATTACCGTAATTAGTTCAACGAAACGCGTGTTGGGCGCATAAAATAAATATCTAGCAGCGATTCGTATCTCAGCCGCGCCTTTTTCGTCGCCCGGTGTGCACGCGCCGAGCACGGAACAGGTAATAGAAATTTCGCGTGATAACTGAGAAATTTGCAAGAGACCGTGCGAAAATTGTGGATATCTTAATTTCCAGTTCGTGTCTACGGCGCTGATCGCGACGGAGACGATGCGACACGCGAGCAGAACCGCTGGTCGCGTGTTCTCTGCGTCCCGTGGATGCAACGTCATCGTCGACACCTGTTTCCGGGTATGCCTTACCGATCCACCGTGCTCGATCACGTACACGAGGTCGCATGATTCATACTCGAGCCTTGTCACCGACAGACTGGAGATCCTCCATCCGTTCGAACATGTTCCGCGACTCGATCGTGGCCAAATCATTGCCGATGACACTGTTACACTGTGTACAATAGTGCTTGGTTAAATACGACTAAGACTGTCACATTTAAATTTGCACGACTCATTTCCATCTTTCTTCTACCATTTCTCCTTCAGGAGTCGCCAGATTAAGAGTTGTCTCCACCACAGTAAACCGTATCAGGGCCAATCATTATAATCTCGCTGCCTCTCTGCATCGAGTAAACATTGGTAGTGATCCTAGTTCTAAGTGTAGTTATAGCTCCGAGGACTTGGATCATGTTTTATGGCAGTGTTGTTTTTATGATTCTCAAAGAATTAAATTAGTTAATAAGTTGCGTAAAATTAAGTTTTTTCTACCATTAAAAGCAGACATTTTCTTTGCTAAACCTAATGTTAAAGCCTATGCATATATTTTTCAGTTTTTATTTTTTATATATGATTATTAATTCTGTCATTGTACACTAACTGTAAGACTGCTGTAAAAACAAAATTGTTAAAGCTGAAATAAACCTATAACAAATTTCAGTGGTTCAATAAAAATAAAAAGAAAAAGATTTGTCTCCCACTCTACCCTTCCCCGTTTACGAAGTTAGCCACGTGAAGTTTTTGGTCTCTGTCGTATATGTGTGACAATGTCACACTTTCCCTTCAATTCGAGTCAATTCTAGGGATAGGATCAAGTTCAATACCTACGCACGAATCCCAGTTAATTTCAATAACCAAGTTGTATTTCATGGGTTTCGATTACTACTTAAAAGCAGCAATGTTTCAATGATTATATTTGAAAAGTATTCATTGTATGCAATCTGATATCGAACCTCGGAATGAGTACTTACAAGTTTCGAAAAGATACTTATAAGTATCTTACGAAGTAATAAGTACTTCGATGTTGAAAGGAATCGATTCTTTTACAAGTAGTAACTGAATCTTGGAAATCAGAACTGCATAGTAGGGGTTCCGGTACGATATTCATAAAAGTTTCGAATCTGTTTGATCAGGATTCGAATAACCTTGCAAGTATTATTTCCGTTTACCAAAGTACTTGTAAAAGGTTCGAAACAGTCTGGCATAGGTTCGAGTATACTTAGGGGTACTATCTCTATTTCTCGAAGTACTTATAGAGAGTTCGAATTCAATTAATCAAAGTTTGAACCTGTTTGCGAGGTACTTGAACCAATCCCTAGTTAATTCCCTGGTCTGGCGACACTGTCTCTTTCCTTCGGTTAAAGTCACCTCTCCACTTAACCCCTTGAATACCTTTTCTCTTACAGTTACAGTGATTAGAACTCTTTATGTACAAAAATGTCGTGGAAGAGAAAAGAAAATGTTTATCTTTTGTATGGCTACGTTTATTTTAATGCTTAAATATTGATTACAAATGAATCAAATTTTATTTCATCTAAAATGAAACGCGTAAACATTTATATTTCTTAGACTTTGTTTAAAAAAAAAACCTTCATCGCGAGTCTGGCTCGTCAAAGTACGACAAGCGGCTAGTAGTAGTAGTAGTAGTCGTGATCGAATCTGGTTACCTGTGCAGATTGAGACTCGCTCGATGCTACATGTCGCGAATAAATCATCTTCGACGATCAAAAATCGCGGCTCGGTAAGAGGGCGCGCCCACTCAGAATTACGATTCCCACAAAACGATGAATTTCTGGCGCGATGGCCGCAATGTCGTGGGTGTAACTTACGATTATAGCGAATTGTGCCGGCCGGGTCGATGCAGAGTTGCGCTCTAGAGAGCTCGAAATTGTTTAACTTGATTTAGACGCGCGTGACCATCTTAGGGAACCGTTTGAAAGTTTCGAAGTAACATGAGAAATGTGTGCTTTTGTATTAGCTTACGGAAAGACCTGATTTTAACTAACTTAGTGACACAAATTTTTTTTAATTAATCTTATCATTTTTATGGAAATGATTCACCGTGATCGTCACTGTCCTTACAAGGTCCTCCTATTAAACATTTTTAATACCTAACGTGGTTCTTGAACCGGATGATTCATACCCGCGCGCGAATCCAGCGTTTAGTATTCCTACAATATATCTATTTACAATATACAATATACTATTATTAAGATAAATTGCTGTGTAGAAAAATGATCGAACCGTGGCGCCGAGAATAAAATTCATAATATCTTCTAGATACATTACGATCGATAAACAAATTAATTACTTACAAGGTAAAATGGTAAAGTGGTGGTGTCGGGACACGGTCCGTGATAATACGATATCCAAGGGGAAACGCGAAATAGGACGTGCAAACGGCATTATCGGGTCATCCGAGGGATCGCGGGTGTTCACGATCTAACGATGACGAATAATTCTCGTGCAGTATCGTTTCCTCTAATTCCAGATAAACAAGCAGATTGCCTTGTTCCCGGCGGAGCGGCTCGGTGAAACGTGAATTCCTGGTAGGAAACACGTCGACTTATGCAGGATGTACCATTGACGGTGCAATTTCCAGACGAGCCGCGATAGAATCGCGGACGATTTGGCAGCGTTTGACATTTCGTCGGGCTTGAAACGTGTACACGAGACACGGTAGACGGGGCTCGGATTGGGGTGTTGCGGGGAGAGGACGAAAGGAACGGGGAGGCGGAGAGATGGCGAGAGGGGAAACGGGAAGGGGAAAAGAAACCAGCCAGTCATTATGCAGAAGAGTGTACATTATTAACGTACGTCGTGCCGACTGACAGACGTAAGGGGTTTTAACGAGTTCCGGCGATTGTTCACGACGATAGACGGAACGACGAAAATACGAGCCCGACCAACGAGTGCCTGGACCAACGATTACAGCACCGCGCCTAGACGTTTTATTGCCTCGTTTATTGTGACCCTTGATTCACCGTTACCACCGGCTTCAATTACGATTCTTACACACTTTATGCTCGAAATAAATTACGCGATTTTGACCGGCCTTTTTATTGCGCCCGTAATTCCGGCGCGTTCAATCGGCAATTTGAGATGCATTGATTCAGGCTTTTCCCTCGTTGAAGATTACATAGTAATTATACTGTAAGCTCATAGATGTCTCATTAAAGAGACATTACGTTATTCAGTAGTTCGACATCGTGTTTGTAATAAACAAGTTCCGTTGCGGGCCTTATTCCTCGATTTTTCATTCAGGTCGTTTGCTTTGTTCCATACTAAAGTTTTTGTAATACTTCATTGTTTTTGGTGGGAATATATTCTACAGTATTAAACTTGTTATAAAATTTATTTTCTTAGCGCGTTAAATAAGTGAGTTGAATGTCTGCTGTTTTTCGTATGATGTATTGAAAACTATCAGTTGTCTTCTGTACTTCAAAGAGAATTGACATAAATAAATTATTAAAATCCTTCATAAATATGCCAATGCGTACCATCAGTGGCACTCGCGGTTTGAAAAGTTTAATTTATACTAGAGCTCGGACTTTTACCCGGGTATCTCAAAGTCATAAATGATTTTGTGCAATTTAAAAAAATAATGAAATTAAAAGAACACGTTCATATATTAATTTAAATTTATTAAAATCGTTCAAGAGAATAAGTAATC
>CM052333.1:9846844-9866458 GCA_028455615.1 Lasioglossum zephyrum
ATGCAAATATTTTGGGGTTTCTTGGACTGTGGCTAACGGATATAAAAATGTTTGAACAGAAATTTTTTTTAAAACAATTTCATTTAGAATAAAAAGATTTATAGCAAATTAACATAGAGGAAAACAAAAATATTGCGATATCTTTGAATGTGTTCTGATATTAGATTTGTTTCCCCCACTACATATTATTTGTTAAACAGACCACTGTGCGTCGCGTCGTGTAGTCTTCGTCGCCACGAGCCGTGAAGCATTGAGACGCGGTCATCGCGCCGCGCCGACTCGCGTTTATCACGCGAACAAAGGCATGTTTGGCCCCAACCTGAAACCGGCTCGAATAAGTCGCCAGTCTCATCGTATAATCTACAATGGAAAACACATGCGAAAATTTCATTTAACGCTAAACCTGCCGAGCCTTAAAAGTAACTGGTACATGTTCCATTATAAAAATGACAAGATTGATTTTATTTATATGTACTGTGTGCAGTTGCTATTGTAATATGTGCTCATCATTTATTCTCATGCCAATCATTTCTTATGAAATTCAGAAAAACAGAAAGAAAATGTACATGAAGTTTCGAGAGGTAAAATTCAATTATGATCACGATAAGAATTTCCAATGCTTTTAGAAACGTTTTAATTCGCAGCACTTCCGAGAAAAAACATGTCCCCGTTTCTCCACTCGCGTTATCACGTAAAAACACCTTGAAGCAACATGCATTATGGATTGGGAAAACAGAGGCATTGAAATTCGAGCTTGAAAAAGTTTTTTATTACGAAATGATAACAGTTATCGAGAATTTTTCGAGAACTGGGAATTCAGTGTTCGAATATTTTCCAGAGCCATCGTATGTATGTGTGTATTAACTGTATGTAATAGTTTATTATTTTTATCGATTTTGTTTTATTTGTACACATCGCGCGAAGCGTCTTGGCAGTCGATAACTAAGTTACTTAGACACATCAATCGTGAACAAACAATTGGAGAAAAATGTGAAAGGTTATCGTTGAACTTCGTTGAATTTTATGCAATCGCAACAAATCCAAAGAAACGGGATATCTGTGGTTGTAAGGAAAAACGATGTATTCTTTTCATTTTGAAAGATTGACTCCTGTTTCGTACAAATGAGGACAATTTTTATTTTGCATCAAGATCCGCAACGTAATTACGACTAGTTATAAGTGGAGGATTCCTAGTAGATATTAATCAAAATGATTGAAGGATTGCAGTGAATCGTGTCGCCGAAAGTTTGAAATTATCATTATCATGGGTAGGAGAAAGCTTTGGAACAGTCGGGTGCGTACGATGACACGAGACAGACAAAAAAAGAGGAATTTAATGAACGGTGTATTGACGAGTGCGAGAGTTAATGGAAAATTCCATGCAGTATCGAAACGGCTTCGTTAAAATCGTCCCTCGTTCGCCCTTATTAAATCGAACCCTTCGGGGAGGGATTTTAAGCCGTCTGCATCGAGGCCCGTAAGCCGGTGAAAGATGACTTCCGGTATTATGTTAATGGAGGAGTTTGTTGCAATACCGAGAAAACTCCTCGTCACGGTTTACGGCACAATTAACGGATGCGTTCCCCGACGAACTTTTAGGAATCATGCCGGAACTTTTTTGTAATCCTGGTCTCAGCGTCCGTTTTAACGCGCGTAACCGGCGTAGCAGGGTGTCGTTACAAATTCTTATGGCGCCGCGAGTTTGTGGCACGATACTCCGATATTTTACTTTCACTTTTAGCCCCCTGAGAGCTTGCGCGAAACTGTTATTGAAGTCAAACTGTTTTGTAAAAGAAAACTCAAGAATTTTTGTTACATTGTAATGGGTGGCGTGCGTCACGTCGAAGTGGCGATCAAAAAGACGATCGGCAGCCGGAGCGACGAACGAGACGAGAGTCGCGAGTCAGTTCGAGCTGTTTATTAGCTGTTTTAAAATAAAGTTTATATTGAAAGTTACCAATTTCATTAAATTGTTTTATTCCACTTAAAATCATATCCCTTAACAACTGTGATACCGACAAAGAAAATTTGCGAAACGTTGATACCCTTGCAAATATTGTTCTATGTATGTAATTGTAAATGCTGGGCGGCGAAGATAATAACGTTGGTTTCGCGGATTCATCGGTAGATGAATTAGCCCCACGGTGTTGTTATTTCATATAATGAATTATACAACGGCCAGTGGTTTCTATGATTCCATTACATCGCTCCGTAAGCTTCTTAACGGAATCAAACTGGAACCAATTTATCTCGGTTCGGTTAGAAACCGATATTACTTCGCCGACGATCCAATACCCGTCGGAGCTTAATTGATTTTGCAAAAAAACCGGTAAGCTGTCCGGTCTAATTACGTGCGAAAAGTTCTAAACACTTGCGCGCTCGGTAATTTCTTCTCTGGAACGGAAAACCGCTTCGAGCCGAGCGAATCGGAACTGTTTACCGCGGGCTTCTGTCGTTAACAGGAATATGTAATTTGCAAAATCTGCCTGAAAATGGTAGCGCGAAACTGCTCGTTATTTCTAATAACGAAACAGAGTGAAAAGTGAATAATGCCACTTCCGAGTGCTGAGTCATATGCTGTTTTGCAGTTACGTACCGTTTTGTTATCTCGCACCGTAATATTATGTTATCGATATCCAGCTGCAACTAGCATCAAGCCGTAATATTACGTCAGTTGCATCCAGGTTGTGGTAAACGTAATAAGACGAAAGATACAGCTGAAGACAAAATATTTATCGTTGTCCAGTTACTTTGCTAGTGATAGTTTAAGTGATAGTTTGGCTAGTTCTACTAAATGATGTAGTACATATTACGTCAGTTGCATCCAGGCTGTAGTAAACGTAATAAGACGAAACATACAGCTGAAGACAAAATATTTATCGTTGTCCAGTTACTTAGCTAGTGATAGTTTGGCTAGTATTAATAAATGACGTAGTACATATTACGTCAGTTGCATCCTGGTTGTGGTAAACGTAATAAGACGAAACATACAGCTGAAGACAAAATATTTATCGTTGTCCAGTTACTTAGATAGTGATAGTTTAAGACAGGGAAAGCGAATAAGATAGTTTAACATCTACTTCAGGTTTACACCAAGATAAACTGTTACTTTATCGTTGCAACCGGCTGACAGAAGCGTAATTATCAGTAGACTGCGGATTATTTATGCGTTTATGAAGAAATTGGTTCGGTGAAATATACAACCTGAGAAGATTTAAAAAATTCAAGAATGTTGTAATGTTGCTTTCAACGTAACAAAGTCGTTAAGGGATGAAATCAATTTTTATGTAACTCCTGCTTCCCACAATCAATGCAACATATTATTTTGCATAAAGACTGTTTTATACCAGCAATAAGATTTTCTCTAGCATTAGTAATCACTGATGTCATCTAAGCGTTTTAATTCGTCTCTCTATCTTCAGTTCGTAATTCTATCTACTATTATTCATCTTTGAACTTCATCCCTATGATTCACCCCTTGCTTCGTCTTCTCGCGAGCATTCTCTATCTCATTCGCTTCTGTTCAGTCTTTACCGAGTCTTATCTAGACGACCAGCATTGTTCGTATTACATCTCCAGTTTGTATTTCGTTGGAAAATTGTACCTATCAAAATATATATTAAGTATCGGAAATACAACAAGATCCATAAGTCTAATTATCAAAATTTTTACCATGGTTTCTTCACGAAATATTGTATCTCCGCGTCACTTGGCCAGCGATAGTTCGCGAGAGGACGTAATATTACGTCACGCGGGAATGAGTTATTACAGGCCGCACGCAGTCGTAATTTCACACCGACGACCAGGGCGTGTTAATTGTAAAAGCAAGAGTAAAAATAGTAGCGTGCCTGTTGCACGGGCACAATGGTGTAAGACGCGTGCAGAGCGGCCATTTTGAAAATTGAAAGTCATTATTAGAGAGTCGTGCGAGCGATGTTGACGCAAGTCCCGTTATCGTTAGCGGTGCCACGCAGAAATCAAGCTAGGCGCATCATCCTACACGCCTCTGTGTACAATTTACACATATACCCGGAACACAGTGTGTACACACGCGACCCAGCGGGTTTACCTTTATTATCCATTAGCCGTTGCGGTGGCCGGGCACCTGGCCGAGAGGCACAATGGGGACCGATCGATCGCTTGATCTCGATCGTCAATATTTTGCCGGACTGATTGAAAAATCCTGGCCGTCCGCGCGATCACTGCGGAGGCGGCGGTGGCTATCGCTGAAATGAACAAAATTTCAATTTCAACGCGGCCCCGATCGAGACTCGCCTTCATTAAACATTCTTTACATGTTAATCGATTCGAACCGTAGCTGAACCTTATCAGCCCACTTCCTTGTGTTCCCTCCAAGAAAGTTTACCGAGTTAGTGTCAGTTCATGGTTGAACAATCCGTCGGCAATCACCGTTCCCCACCTGCGGAGCAATTACGCATAAATCCATAATTTCGTGATTTATTATGACTCCAAGATCTTAATTTTATTCAGACTGATACAGCATCTATGAATTTTAAGATGTCTTTAAAAGTTGCATGAAATTGGTACTTCTCTCTTTGCTTGTGTGAAAAACATCGAGATAGACGACGCTGTGAATCGTTCTAAACACATCCAGTGCCGGATTAAGCCCCGTATTCTGGGGGCCCTGCGCTTGCAGCAGAAAATTGACATAAAATTTGGTCGATACCGTTCCCAGATATTTTTGCTAAAAAAAAGTCATTCATCGTGTTTTATTATATTATCGTGCAAAACCTAGGGTCCCCTGGTAACATTTGCTAGGGGCCCCACGCTGGCTTAATTCGGCACTGGACACATTAATTATATAATTACAAAAATGGTCGCCGTCAGATGGTTAGGTGCAACTATTTGAACACATGTTCGAATTAGAGCTGTGATTTATGAGATAACCGGGTACCCGGGTAAACAAAAATTACTCGGGTACCCGGGTATCTCATATACCCGGGTAAAAGTCCGAGCTCTAGTTCGAATCCTTTTTATTAGAATTTGCAGTCTGCCATTTTCGCTGACTGAAGAGATTTTTGGCCGACTAGGCGAATGAAAGGAGAAGTTGGTGGATGATCGATTCCAGCTGGATCACGATCTATCCGCGCTCGGGTTCACGATCATCTGCGGGCCTAGTACGAAACAAGCGAAACTTCGTTTGAGAAGAGGCGATTGCAGGCTGCAGAAGCCCGCAGCTACTATCAACTCCTGGCTCTCGGTGTGCTAGAGGGCGAATAGAGTAGTACATACATAGTAGACTGTCGATAACGAGGCGGAGAGACGCCAGGCGTCGTCGCGCCGGGACTCAAAGCCTTTCGACGCTTAGGCACCTTCGCTTCGGCCGCATTAATACGTGTTCCCAAGGAACGAGCTGAGGAGCCCTAACTCTCTGGCTTCTTCGACACTCTATATTTAAACGAGCCCCGCTGACACAATAGGCTTTATGCTGGCAATCAGTATTCTACTTCCGTGACTAGACATTCAGTCGCCTCGCGTGTATCGATTCGCTTCCTTCAATGTCAATAACCTGCGCGCGGCTCGCTGGATGACGGGGACCCATCGCGGATTGGATCGATGATTATCGAGTACTCTGGATAAGATCCTTTTCGCTCAGGATCTGTATACCCGTACGAGGATTCTCTCGATACCTTGCTTACCGAGATCCGAAATGGCTCCTTTTATCACGCTAATAAATATCCTTATCGCTGATTGTGGATGTTTATGGAGATCGCTGGTTTTATAGCTTAGGTTCCAATGCCGGAAGTTGAGAGGATGCCTGTCTATTTCGTCGAGGAAAGGGAGCGTACTTTTAATGCTACGCGTATCAGTAAACAAACTGTAAAGGGATATGGTTGAAGTGGAATCAAAACAGCCTAGTGAAATATGTAGCTAAAACTTTATTATAAAACGGCTTATTGTAGGGCACGTGTGTGTGTGTGTGTGAGACACCATCATACACTATTTGTTACATTGTAACAGCATTCTTGGATCCTGAGTTTTCATTTCAGATCTGTTTTATTTCAACACAAACATTGTCTTTACGATCAGTAGACTGTGGATCATTAACACTGAACCTACCATCATCGGTCACATGACTGGTTTCTGATTTTTTATTCTGTAATTATTAAATTAGGATGATACTTTTATGAAACATGAAGTATTGACCATGAAGTATTTACATTCATTATATATACTTACAATTTTTAAAAAATTCTTGTCCTTATCGTATTTTGTTTAATTGTAATCGCCAATATTGACAAATCAAATGAATTAGTTCATCGAAGCAGAACGGGAAACGTTCGTTATTTCGTTGTTAAAATTTTCCGATAAAAAGACTGTAATTTTCACGATTAATTATTCGAGATTGAAAACGTTTCCGAGCGATATTGAACCGAGTCGAGGCCGTCCCGCGTATTTCCGAATAATATAATAAATGACGGATGGTGGTGCAATAAACTACTCCTGAGTCTCTTAAATAAATTCGGTGAAAATAAAGTTGCGTTGATACGGTTCGTCGTGGAATAGTGATGAATAAAACACCGGACGGTCTTAATCAAGTGAAAAGTGTAACCCGTAAACCTTAATTAACGTGTTTATATAACAAACAATGTTTTGAGAGACCCCCGGACCGCTTTAATCACTGTCGCGGTCATATTGTTTAAACCGAGAAAAACGGCCTTATATGTTTTCATTACAACCAGACGGTGGAACTTTATGCACACTCAAAATTTATATACTGGTTTAAAAAAAACCTGACCATACCTAGAAACTTGCTTCTTTACTGGAACAGTTTATTGAATAAAAATCAATTTCTCGTCGCGTTGGTTCGTTTATTATTCGTTGTTTTACAAAGCTCTTTAAAGTTTTACAAGCACGCTTTAAAATATCCTATTTTGTTCCCAGTAAATAAAATAGGAGTGGGAGTATTCTATTACAAGAATTTAAGAATACCAATATATTATTTTCACCTCCTTAATATTATCAAGGAGAGAAAAAATCTTTACTCTCTCTTGCAATTAATGCAGATAATTTTTATTTTGCACAAAGATCCGCAATTTATTTACCATTTTATTTAATCCTTTGGAGTCGTGCGTGTAACAAGGGTAAGATCTTCATTCGCTATAATTTGCGACGATTTTCATTTCACTTTTCCTCGTTCCGTTTGAAAGACAATTTTCGATCCGCTTAAGTATTCGCGATCATCGTACGAGATATTGAATATTCGTACCGGAATGTACCAGCATTATCGGTTCGTTTACGAATGATTGATCATCCCGTAAACGTCGGGAACTTTTTTAATTTGCCGTCGGTATCGAGCGGGTGAATATGGAGCGTCGGAAAGTAGGATGAATTTCCTTCGATTGAACGTATCAGTAAAGATACATCCGCATTACAGCCCGTGGCACCATGCCAGTTTATTATTGATTCCCTTTTCCACGTCCCCAGCGTTTGTGCTCCGGTTCACCGCGGGTTCCTCCACAAACCATTGTGTTCTCCTGTCGCATAGAACTCTCTGTTTGAAAAGTCGGGAGAAAAAGTGTGTTGCAGCTCCTCAAACTTAGTCGCATATATTTTTTTAAACGAACGTCAACGTCAACGAATATTCCTATACTGTCCAATTAAACCGATTATGTTGAATAACATGAAACATTCTCAAAATCCTGAAACGTTAACACTAAATCTACCACGATTGGTTTCAGATTTTTGATTCTGCAATTATTGAAATTGCGAAGAAGTTTTTGCGAAATACGATTGAGTATATTTCTGCATTCAAGTACGTGAATCATAAAGTATGTTCTGAAGTGTATTTAAAATTTTCAGTATCTCGAAATTATTAAATTATTGAAAGTATAGTGATGTTTTCGTGGTACATTGTTAAATAAATATATTTAGTAGAGAAGATATAATATGAACCAGACAAAGTTCAAATAAATTTAATCTTGTTATTCTTATAAGGTAACGTTTTTCCGGCTACTTGTAAAGCTCTGTAGGTTTAGAGTTAATTGAGCTTGAAACCTATCTGCAGTTTGTACGATTCATAAATCTGTTTTCCCTAGACCAACAATTTGTAGGATGTTCGTAATGCTACGAGCAACCCTTGAATAATGCGGTACTTCGATTGCGTGGTCCGTGAAGTCGCCATTCCAACAATTCCGCGAAGAACAATTTTTCGCATTCATCTGTACTTCTTGAATCCGACTGAATTCTTTTATTATTCTCAGAACCAATTAACTGCGCGATTCAAGAGTCTGCGTAGTGTCCACGGTAATACAAGATACTAATGTTTTGAGTTGTCGAGACCAGAAAATCCTCTCGAATGGACAATCGGGTCGTAAAGCAGCGATTAAAAAAGCTCGTCTCGGCGGCGACAATCGATGCCATTGAAGCGATAAAACTCGCCAGATAACGTTCCAGAGTGAGAGCAAGCTGGGACTACGGGAAAACGAACGAGAGCGGAGACAGAGATAGAGAAAGAAACGAAGCAAGGAGAAAGAGATTAATCTTGGCGCGTTCGTATTCAACGGAGGTCGCGGATCGTTGTTCTTGCTGGATACGCAGACACACGGAGACTTTCTCCAGGGGTCATCTCTCTCTCAGCGCGAGTATCAGCGGCGGTACTCGGATACCCGCACAAAGACCGAGCTTATCCTTCGCGGTTGTCGTTCGCTCAACCCGTCCGTGACGTCATCGTAATTACTGAAATTACGTTGCCCCGCGAAGAATCCCGTCCCGACGTTCCCTCATTTACCGGAGACTAGTGCTGTAGCGCGACCGATCGAGCGTGCCCGAGTCTCCTCGCAGATAAACGGGATTCGGTTTCGAGATCTCGAAGCGATCCTCTACTATCCTTCGCTGAAATCCTAGCGGAAGAACGTCACCTGCCACGTGACGCTATTCGAACGGTCTTCAAATTAAAATAATGTTTTTTCAATTGGAGCTTTTGTTATACCTTTTTACTTATCCTAGCTATTTATCCCTTGCCTTAACTCTTTGAGGCAAGATTTTAAACGAAATAAAAACCCAAATTGCTTAGAACTTTTTTTAATATCAATGTAACTTCATTTTTTCGAGGTGGGTTCAAATTAGAATTTTTTTTCAATTGGATCTTTTGTTATACCTTTACTTATCCTAGCTATTTATCCCTTGCTTTAACTCTTTGAAGCAAGATTTTAAAGAAAACACGATTTTAAAGAAAATAAAAACCCAAATTGCATAGAGCTTTTTTTAATATCAATGTAACTTCATTTTTTCGAGATGGGTTCAAATTAGAATTTTTTTTCAATTGGATCTTTTGTTATAGCTTTACTTATCCTAGCTATTTATCCCTTGCCTTAACTCTTTAAAGCAAGATTTTAAAGAAAACACGATTTTAAAGAAAATAAAAACCCAAATTGCATAGAACTTTTTTTAATATCAATGTAACTTCATTTTTTAGAGGTGGGTTCAAATTAGAGCACGGACTTTTACCCGGGTATATGAGATACCCGGGTACCTCATAAGTCATAAGAGATTTTGTGCAATTTAAAACAATAATGAAATTAAAAGAACGTTGATATATTAATTTTAATTTACCAATCGTAATATATCGTCTGCTTTTTTCTATTGATGCGAACGATTTTTATGTTGCATGAAGATCCGCAGTGTATTCATGAGATATCCGGGTATCTCACAGGTAACCCGGGTACCCGGGTATCTCATAAGTCACAGCTCTAGTTCAAATATATCTCAGTATACATAAAAAGTTTAACAAAAGGTGGCACAGTTTTTAACCCACCTAACCCCAAAGAGTTAAGATGACGTTTCAGAGTTGGGTTTTTGTGGTTCGTATCGCTCGATCATCGCTTTGATCGATTGACCCTGATCAAAGTCGCCAGATCTGCGGAATTGACTCGAATTGAGAGGAGAAGTTATTACCCTCTCTCTGCTAGTATCAGACTAGTCGTCGTAGAAGGGGAAGGTAGAGCGAGAGACAGTCTTAATCTCTTGCGATAAATCTCAATCATAAACTGACGCGTGTAAAAGCAACATCGTATGAAAGTCGAGATAAATTTTTCATCGGTCAGATAAAGGATCGCAGAATCGTGTCCACTGTTCTCTAGAAGCACGTTCGCAGTTTCGCGCAACTACGGGCAGTCCGTAGTTCGCTTAATCGAGAAGTTCATGCGTCGAGAAACTTCAACTTCAGAACGTAATGAAATTCCGTGTCTAATCACGAGGAATTCTACGGTAATTAAATTTTGTAACGGTCGTTAACGATCGTCTGCGGAAGTTCGAGGAAAGCACGGACAGAATCGATGCGAAACAAGAGACGATACACAACGGCGGGGAACGCGGATTGCGTGAAATTTTCATTGTCTTGAGAAATGTCGCTCGTTAATGAATTTTTACAACAATTTACGTTCCCTTGTTATCTTTGCCAACCGCTGGCACCGTCTCGAGAAACGTTAATTAATTTTTTGTAATTCAGCTTTCTTTGCCGGTAATCTCGATGAACCGTGTTGCATTATCTATCGTAATTGCGGCGGTGTAAAACCAATAGGAGATAATTAAACTCCGATTGGAAATAGATTCGAGAAAACATTTTAATTATTTTTTATTTTAGCTTATTTATTTATTTCAGCTTATTTATTAAGCTGTGAGCTTATGAACTATAACTAATGAATATGTTGAACATTTTCAAATACAATATTAACATTAAAGAAATAAACTGTGAGATTTAAGAAATGCCGAGAAAATGTTACCAAGGTGATAAATATTTTTAAAATTTGCCGGCTACCTGAATAAAATGATATTTTCCTGTGTTGGCCTATTGAGTTTCTATACATATTTTAATTTTTGTAATTCAGCTTTCTTCGCCGGGAATCCCGATGAATCGTGTTGTATTATCTACCGCAATTGCGGCGGTGTAAAACCAATAAGAGATAATTAAACTCCGATTGGAAATTGATTCAAGAAAATGTTACCGAGGTGTTCAATACTTTTCAAATGTAAGGGCTACGTGAATGAAATAATATTTTCCTGTGTTGGCCTATTGAGCTTTCATACATATTTGCGTAGGTACGGATTATTAATCACCGGCACGGATTCGTTTTACACTCGAAAGCGAAAGCTTCGATGCAGGAGCGTCGTCGCCAATTTGCGCCCGCAAATTCATTCCCCGATGAATTGCTTGTCTGTCGATGTCCACAGGGGAGGCGAACCGAAAAAAAAGAAAATCGAAAGAAACGAATGACGAAGCACAAACGATCGCGCAAATAATGTCGCGTCCGATGCCATTCGAAATCGCTTCGACATCGAATTTTTCTCCCTCGTACTTCACTCGTCTATGGCCGCCCTTTTGTTTTTTCTGTTTCATTTTTACCGTTCGCGGAAATTGTCGATTGGGTAGGGTCGTAAAATTTTCGCACGTAGACCAATCGGAGAGGTTTACGTCCCTCTTGGATCACACTTAACGCGGCCGCGAATCATCGAAAATCTGCTATACTGCCGATGAAACTGTGAGAGAAAGGTCCATATTGATTTACAACGAAGATACACTCTGTTATTCTCGATAGACTCGTTATTGGTCTCAGGCGGGACGACTGTAACGAAGGATATTAAATTTTGCATTAACTCTCGACAATCTCCACGTGATTTTTCAGCAACGAGATTTATGGAACTCGGAAATATTAATCTCTAGTCTTAAATTAACGACCCACGATTCTTGTTAATCTTCTAACACTAACGATTTCGAAAGAGAGAACAGGATACTTGCTGAAAGTGAGCGCCGACCAGAGCGAAGCTATTTCGAGAGCAACTTAACATGAAATTAAATTAAGAGATCCTCGATTATCCTAAATGAAGAGGGAAACATGGGTGTTTGATTAATAGAAGTTACTTTGTTACAATGCTAGATCGACTCGTCCTTGATGTTAGGGATTATTGAATGGAAGTGAATTACAAGCCTTTTTGTTATATAAGTATTACATATAAAATGTAATTTAACTTGAACGAAGATATTAGTAATTTTAACATAACGTGTACATTTTAAGTAACTAGGGGAAAAAAGTAGTTGAAGAACGCCCTTATAAAAATATATAAAATCTACTCAAATTTTATGTAAATTTAATATTTTATTGTATAATTTAAATTATATTAAACAACAGGTGTCGCTGTACATAGAGATAGTCATAGAACAAATAAATACAAAACGCGCAGCACAAACTTGTACAAATATAATTCCAACAATTGATTTGTAGAAGAAACAATGTTGTATATCGCCTTAGTACATACGAGGTAATTGTTGTTTCTGTTTTTTTTTATTAAAGAGTGAGTAATAGAAACTTTGTATACCGTAAGTTCGGGTAATAGAGGTTCTGTACAATAAATCGGTTGAAACGCTTCGATCTTATTCTACGATTTATAGAATTCATCTTATTCTATGATTGATAAAATTCATCTTATTCTACGATTTATAAAATTCATTTTATTCTACGATTTATAAAATGCATCTTATTCTATGATTTATAGAATTCATCTTATTCTATGATTTATACAATTCATCTTATTCTACGATTTATAGAATTCATCTTATTCTACGATTAATAGAATTCATCTTATTCTACGATTTATAAAATTCATCTTATTATATGATTTATAGAATTCATCTTATTCTACGATTTATAGAATTCATGTCATTCTACGATTCACAAAATGAATTCTATTCTCTCGTTAGAAGTAAGTTCGGGTAATAGAGGTTCTGTACAATAAATCGGTTGAAACGCTTCGAGTTGAATTAAATATCGACTGGTTCCCACGTTGGCAGACGCAACTTGGCTCCGTTCCTCGGCGTCTCTCCGCTCATTTTATTTTTACTATCGATAGAAATCGTCGATCGGCTCCGTCATGAAACTCCGGCGTTCGCGCGGGGGAGACGAATTGAAAATTTTATACCGGTCGTGGCTCGCTGTTAGCTTGTCCCCGCGTATCAACGAATCGCTCGATCGGATTCGGACGAGCTTGTAAATTATTATTACGCTCCCGAGGGTCGCGACGCCGTTTTTGTTTGTCTTGTTTTTTCCAGCCGCGCTGTAAAAATTATTGTCGCGCGCCGCCCGGCGAAGTTTATTTGCCGGGGAATTGCGGTTTTACGAACGCGTGTCGGGCCAACGTCGTCGCGGAATTTTATAGAAATTGTTCGTCGTCCGTTCACGGGGCAATTTTTATTCGTGTATCGTCGCGCGAACTGTTTGCAGAGTTACACCGAACACTCGGCGCTCTGCGGGCACGCGGAATATTACACCGGCCATGTAAATCGTGGTTAATAAATTGGTTACGATATCGCTCGGTTCGTGCCGCGGAATTCGCGATCGGAATCGTTGGTATTATAGCCCGACGGGATTTCATTGCCGATATCGAGGAATTCGGCTTCGAATTTTTTGTTATCCTCTTTATCAATATTACTGGGCTTTTAAATACCGGAAAGCTGGATATATTGGAAATATCCGACAGATACTTCTGCCTCAGTTAATACTTCATTGCTACGTTTCAATTTTCTTCGCAGATGACGAATTCGTGATAGGAAAACGGAATTTTCACCCAATTTCCTATTTCCACTCTTGCGCGTTTTATTTCTTGATACGTCAACGTATAAATTAAACCCTTGCTTTACGATTTAATTTGCCTCAGTTAATACTTCATTGCTACGTTTCAATTTTCTTCACAGATGACGAACTCGTGATAGGAAAACGGAATTTTCACTGAATTTCCTATTTCCACTATTGCGCGTTTTATTTCTTGATACGTCAACGTATAAATTAGCCCCTTGCTTTACGATTTAATTAATTATATATAATTTTGCTTTATTTCAGCCTTACAGCCAAGAAATGTGACTTGGTTTGCAGTACAATAAATTACCTCTCGCATTCGTCCATACTTTCTCTCATTCATTTCTATGTCTCACGCATTCGTCCATACCTTCTCTCATTCCTGCTTTACGATTTAATTTTGAGGTTTCAAATGTACTATTTAATTTTTGCCTGATACATGCAATAGTCCACAGTAAAACAATTTCTATCGTTTTAAAATCAATGTAAAACTGTTACATCTTGGTTACATATGTTACCTTATAAGGGAAACAGTTCTAAGCCCTCATTTCCCAAACTTCCTGTCTTTCGTCGCTACTGTATTTATTTTTCTCCAAGACCGATACTTTTCTTCTCACGAACAGTTAACGGGGAGATAGAAAAACCATTCTTGATGGTTCGGGACAAGTTTCTAAGAACGCGGTAGTTTATTAGCTATCCGGGACGTTCGTCAGCCTTTAATCAACCAGTCAGGTCCTGTAATTTGAGCAACGGGTGATGGCGATGAAGAAGAACGCGTTTCCACTCGCGCGGGTACTGTCCTAGCTGCAGGACAGAGCAAACGGATAGTACCAACAATTCAATTATCCTTCCGGTCGTCCGCTCTCGCGAATTAATGAACTGACCAGGTCGTCGGGATACAAATATTTGTGGAGGGAACGAGGGACGACCGAAGGTCCGGCTGCTTGGAAAATCGTTTGGACCATTCGGGTACGACGGGTCGAACTAATTAAGTTCCCGAGGATCCGGGTGAAAGTTGAAAAGTGGGTTAGTCGCGGCCCTGTGAGCGGAACTCTCTGTCGGTGTCTGGCCTCTGTCGGGCTGGTCTCACTTGTGAAAATTTCCCGTATACCGGACGTCCGGTCCTCGGGATCCTCGAGTTTTCACGGTCGGAAAGTTCGTGGTGTTCGGGTCGGAACGATGTCACGGGCGTTGCTCGTCGATACGACACGGCTAGGGTTGCCGACCCGAAGGTCGGAGGCGAGATTTCGGTAGCCGGTGTTGACACTAAATGGGTCACTGTTGTCAAAAGTGCTCGAGCTCAGCCATATTTACGATACGGACGTGACTGTTCCGCCGTTCCCCAGACAAGGGGCGGCTCGCAGACGTGTTTCTTCGCTTTCTGAACGCGATTAGACTCGAATTGAAGGGGCTGTCAAAAATAAACACCCTTTACAACCCTCTTATCTCGAGAAAAATGGCTGCGACCGCGGTACTTCAGCTAGATTAATTGGTAAAATTCCTGGAAACTCGTCTACCCTTTGATTTCGATGATCTGTGAAACGTTATTCATCTTAACATTTTTCACAGCCATCTTCTGTTAGTGAAAAACAGATCATTACGTGCGGTAAACTTTCAAGCTTTATAAAAAAATTATAAATCTAATTATAAACGAACAAAATTTCCAATTACTAGTTCGCGTGTCTACGCCAACATTTTTAAAAAATGAATATGTTTCACCGCCACGTTAATTAATTCTATTACAGAGTTAATCGTAGATACTTTTGATAATATTTATGCGGATCTAGCTATACTCTAGCAAGACTAGGACGAAACACCTCCTTTCTATTCCTCCTATTAAACATTTTTAATAGCTAACGTGGTTCTTGAACCGGAAGATTCATATCCGAATCCAACGTTTAGTATTCCTACAATATAGCTATTTATTGTGTAGAAAAATGATCGAACCTGGCGCCGAGAATAAAATTCATAATATCTGAAAGATATATTACGATCGATAAACTAATTAATTATTTGATCTAGCTATACGTTTGGAACATGCAAACGTGCGCGTGGGAAATAAAACGCTTGCCGGCGATGAAGTTCGTTCGGTTTTACTGATCGCTGGGAACCCTGCGAGCCAGAATAGCATGGACGATCGATTGGAATCGGAAAATCCGTTCAGCGGGCCAATTAACGTCTAATTACAGGCCCGCGCGACCCTCCGCACCACTCGTGTCCCAAGGATTCGCGGATTTAGGACGCGAGAATCGTGCGATTCGGCTGGCATCGTGGAACAGATGATTAACCCAGTTTTAGGAGAAGTAAGTTTTACCGGGTTAATAGCTCCCGGGCTGATAAGGGGTCTCCCGGAGCGCGTATTAATTTTTGCGACAGATCGGGATGATTAACGTTACCCTAGTTCCGTGACGCGACTTCTTGCTCCCAGGCCCTTCGCTCTTAATTTTCGAGAATTTTGCGCGGTGTAATAACGGTGACCCCGAAAATGGTGCCGTTACCTCTTCTGTCGCTGGCTGGAGAACCTTCCGGCCCGAGATAAAAACATAATCTTCGTACACGCGAACGACTTGTGGCGCTGTAAATTTTTCAAGTTTTTGGATCAAGCACATTTTCTAATTAAGCACGCGCGCGCGATGAGGGCGTCACTCGAGCCCTTTTCACGTTGTATATTCTACGTTTAATGAAGCGGAGAGTGGCTCGTATATATTTTTTAGGAACAAGATCTTGGGAAGAACGATCTACTGGTGTTTTAATAACCTACAATCTTTTTAACGTTGAATTATTGTAACCGGCAGATTTTTATTTACATTCTTGTAAATTCAATCGTATCTACTATTACAAATATTCGCTCTTGAAGAGACCAAATAATATGTAATTGGAGTTTGTTTAAAATTTTTTAATAATTGGACTTGGTTTACAGTTCTTGTATGTTATCTAGGAAAAAAATAGGTTTTCTGAACCGAGTGGGAAATTATATTACACCATATACTAGATGTACTATACTATATAAGACAATCATAGCACCTCACTTTGAATATTGTTCCACGTTATTAATTAATATGGGCGAGACACAGATAAGTAGGTTACAAAAAGCGCAGAATCGAGCATGAGAGTCATATTACAATTTGACAAACGAACCAAAGTGGAAATTATGCTGCAAGCGTTGCAGTTTATGGCTATAAGGCAGAGGCTATACTATAATACATGTATATTTGTTTTTAAGATATTAAAAAACATGTTACCGCAGTATTTAACAAATAAGCCAAGAATAGTAGCCGATGGAAGTGTAATGCAAACAAGGCAAGCTGGGAATATTGCAGTAGAATTTCATAAAGCGAGAAGTGCCCAAAAAAGTTTATTTTATGAAGGAATAATAATATAATGCATTATATAATGCGATAATTGATTAATTAATAATATAATGCATTACCTGAAGAAAAGTAAAACGATGTGAAAATTTAGATATATACAAGATAATGTTAAAGGAATTCATTATGACAAATGTAAAGTAATATTGTAAAAGTAAAATAAAGTAATAAAAAAAACAATAAAGAAAACCATCCATTTATTCATGCTAAGTGGACTTACTATAATATAATGTAATACTTTAAGACTTTTTTTGTAGGGATTACGCGAACGAAATTCGAAGAGAGATTGTATCACAAGCGACAAAAGGGATTGATAAAATTGGAATAATGAAAAAAGGAACTGATTTCATTGAACCACAAGGGAAACTGTATTATCCGCGTATTTTCATCCCTGGCGTTGCGTATCGTGTACAATATGCATTTCAAAGTGATTTCGGATCACGTTCGTTCTACACAGCGCAGCGTCCGCATTAAACATCCAAAAGACCTACCCCGGTCGACCGCTCGTTCCGATTAGAGTTCAACAACGCTCCGCGCCGCCAGAATCTACAGGTCGGCTCTATTTTCCGCTGACGTCCGCTATTTTTTCCCTTCCCTATCGCGTGTTGAATACTTAATCATTTATCGATCAGGGCCGATGTGTCCCGGCATTCAGTGCGGTGGCGGCTGCTGCCCGCTTTAGAGGGATGGAGTAGGAGATAGAGAGAGAAAGAGAAAAAGAGAGACCAATCACCTCGAAAAGGCTTAATTAGCATAGAATCAATTAGTAGCGATTAGCATACGCTCGAATTAATTAGCACTAATTAACACCTCTCGCGGGGCTCACGAACGGACCGCCGACGCGTTGCCAGCCGCGGAAAGAAAGAAATCTGTGTGTTCCTTGTCGCTGTTTTATCACGGCCTCGCGATATTATTATCGATTTGCCGCGGTTCTCGCTCACCTCGGCAAGAAACCGGGATTATCAGTCAACCCGCGCGATTCCATTCCACGCGTTTCATTTTTGCGGAATTTATTCATCTCTTCGAGAATCGTGTCACTCTCGAGTCGGAAACGATTTTAAAACTTCCGAACGCCAGTAGAAGTGCATCTTGTTTGCCTGCGTACACCGAGATGCGTCGAGAGTTTTATAAGATGATGTACATACTTCCGATAATGATAAGATAGTGATAAGAGTGTCTGTCAACCCAGTTACACTATGATAGAGGAACTTGCTAACACAATCTAGATATTCTTGGAACTTCCTATGATTAAACTTTCGAGTCGATAGAGTTTTTTTTTTAATGTTTAACGCCGATTGTTTTAGTCATCGGTCACTATCATTTTTTTGTAGCAATAATTATATTTTAGAGGTTATATGTAAAAAATGTAGCATATGGAGCTAAGCGAGTCTATTGTAATTTCCTTGGAGTAGAAAGGCTTATTATTTTCCAAAAATGATGCGACAAAAAATAAAATAATTTATATTTTGAGGTTCTGCAAAAATGTGTTAAAGATGCGAAAGCTGCGAAATAATTGCGATTGGAAAGAAGTAGTTAGGTGGAACGGTAAACGGGAAAAATGAACGGCCGTCCGCGTTTTGTCGGTCGGGAAAAATTGCAGCCAGTCAATTTCGATATGATTCCGCTGGTTTCGACTTAATCGCCGCGATATCGGATTCCGAAAGGACGTCCGATGGAGCCATTAAAATACTTGAACGGCACGTTCGCGAGGCCGACGCGACGACTTATGAATTATCGCGGCTAGAATGGCCGCGCGTGATATAATTGAGCCGCGCGCCGCGACCAATAAACCCACCAATTTATTCAATGCCTGCCGCAGTAATTTGTACGTCCTTGTTGAAACGTGGCCGCCGAACCGTACTCCTTTCGACCCGTGGCACCACGGCGCAACCACGTTTCACGGCTCGTCAACGCCGCGAAATAAACCGTGAAAATAATTTGCTAATTGATGTTCCGGGGGTCACTCGTTAATTGGATGACGCGAGAAACCCGGCGTAACTTCGCACTTCACTTCTTTCTTTCCTCTGCGGTTTATTCGTGCGATTCGAGAGCGATTTTTTTACTGCACGAGGTTCGTTTGTTTGTTGTGCACTTGGAGATGTTGTAGTTGCGAAAGTCAGAATGTAAATTGCATCGCCGACGATATTTGGTAAGCGAGTACCACGCATCCATGTTGGCCAATTTGTTGACCGTGATACGATTTATAGAATTCATCTTATTCTATGATTTATGGAATTCATCTTATTCTACGATTTGTAGAATTCATATTATTCTATGATTTATAGAATTCATCTTATTCTGCAATTTATAGAATTCATCTTATTCTACGATTTCTAGAATTCATATTATTCTATGATTTATAGAATTCATCTTATTCTACAATTTATAGAATTCATCTTATTCTATGATTTATAGAATTTATCTTATTCTACGATTTATTTCATTCATCTTATTCTACGATTTATAAAATTCATCTTATTCTACGATTAATAGAATTCATCTTATTCTATGATTTATAAAATTCATCTTATTCTACGATTTATAAAATTCATCTTATTCTACGATTAATAGAATTCATCTATTCTATGATTTATAGAATTCATCTTATTCTACGATTTATAAAATGCATCTTATTCTACGATTTATTTCATTCATCT
>CM052333.1:9866958-9884173 GCA_028455615.1 Lasioglossum zephyrum
TATCGTTAAATTAGTTAAAAATAATATTTTCAATAAAAATGGTTAATTTTTATATGTTTATAATTATTTTTTTTTAAGAAAAAATACTATAAAAAAGTTAGTAGGTACATTTTAAACACGTTAAGCAGAAAAAATAATTTTGGCCAGCTAGATCGGCCAAATACCCCATAGTGCGACGGTCGCGTTCGCAGAGAAGAGGTTTCCACTGAACGGTCTGAAACTGGCGTCGCTAAACAAGTGGAGACGCAGCGGGCACCGTCCCTGTCATTGAAATAAACTAGTTTATCTCGTTGACCGCACGCTCGAACGTTCGATTCCCTTTCGTCCGGTGACCACCGTTTCAGGAGGACTTTCCTCCGGTGACGGCCGGAAGGCGGTAATGCAATAACGACTTTATTAGGGTTATCGACGCACGCACGTGGCTCACCCTCTGACATTTTAACTCTTAGCTCGTGCTCGCTGCGGCCGAAACCCTCGCCCCCGAAGGGCGACTGCCTCCTGTCTAGCTGGCTAATAGCTAATTATCTTGCCATCTTAATCGATCATCGTAGAGTCGCGGTTTGGACGTGTTAAATGTCCCTTATTCCACTAAATTAATTATTCAGTTTGTCCAAAAATCATGTAGCTCCTTTCAATCGGCTGTCCCAAAACGTACTTTTGTGTTATACGTTAGAACAAATCCGATCCGCCGCCTGTTGTGAATCCGATCCGCTAGGTTAATATTGTTGTTTACATGGAAAACTTGTTTGTTATTGTCTAGCTGGCTAATAGTTATTTATCTTGCCATCTTAATATATCATCGTAGAATCCTGGTTTGGACGTGCCAAATGTCCCTTATTCCACTAAATTAATTATTCAGTTTCTTGAAAAATCATGTGGCTCCTTTCAATCGGCTGTCCCAAAACGTAGTTTTGTGTTATACATTAGAGTGGCGCCTCTGGGGGTCACTAAAAATTTCTGTTCTATTATTTAAAATATTATTTACATTATTAGATATGTCGGTATCTAACCAATTACTAAACATTTAAATATTGTATGAGGTATTATATCAATTTCATATCAATCAATTTAAAAAATCATAGATAATGGAAATATTCTAGGTCAGAAGAAACGTTTGATTTTCGAGTTAAATTAGCTCCGAGTGCAAAGGGTTAATATTGTTCTTTAGATGGAAAACTTGTTTGTTACATTGGAAAAATCTTTACACTTTCTGTTAAAAATATTTGGAACCCCTGGTTTTTTGTTGTTCTATGGCCCACCTAAAAATGTTACGATTTAGCCCTTTCCAAAAAAGGTTTGCCGACTCCTGCATTAGAAGAGGATGAGGTAGGAGCAACTTTGTTTATCATTCGACAAACAGTCTCGAATTCTTCGAGCCAGTTCCTCCGGCTGGGTAATCCATTATTGGATAACCAACCCTCTACATCATTAATAGAATTAGCAGAATCGCTGTTTCTGTAACGTCACTCTGCGAACCATTACTCACCAGGCGGAACCTCCTGCGCCGAGGATTCAAATGCGTACCCTGTGAATACTGAATCACTAGCTCTTAGGGTTGTTACCCTATCAAAATATTAGGGTACATGCCGGAGATCGGCGAAATCGGGCAACCCAGAAACGAATGAATTTATACGATTCACACGAGAAAAAACAGTTTCGTGAGAACCGGTGAATTATTTCTCGTTGAAGAATATCCACGGTGTTTCCTTTCATTTAGAGACTGTGAGTGGTTTCATCGGGGTTATCAATGGCCTGTGTGAACAATGGGTCGATTTAGCCTCCGTTATCAAGATACGCACCGGAATACTGATAGGTGTGGTTGCCACGTTAGGAGATTATATTCCTGTTCTGGTTCAGGTAAACTGTTCGCATTAGTTGCCAGCCGGGTCAATCTGCTGGGGACGTTTAGAGATTGTATGGCCTCTCCGTAGGTGTTCCGTGTGATTTTTTTCAGTATGATCGCTCAATCTGTTATTCGCCGCGTGAGCTCCTCTCTCACTCTCATTATCGCGAGTAATTTGAGCTGCTTTAGCGGCGTTTAGCGTTCTTGGTATCGGACAATAAATTGGCTGGATAAACGGGGTAATACCGTGGAATCCGGACGGTGATAATGGCCGATGCTGGTCCCGGTGCATCCGATAAGTTCAGAAACAGGTCGCGCATGTTCAAAAGCACCGTTCCGGTCAATATTCATCCGCCGCGCGCTATCGTTCATGCTCCCTGTTAAACTGCCTCGACAGCGACAATGTAAACCCACTAATTGTTTCCTTGACAACCTGTGAAAGATTTAACCACCTCCTCGCAATTTTGGTTTAAGGTAAAACATAGAAGAACGGGTGGCAATGCAACTCCATTTTTCTACTCTCGTTGCAAGCCTAAATAAAAAAAAGTTATGAAAAACCACATTTACTGTCTCTTTTTTAATTCAGACGAAACACAATTTTTCGAAAACAAGACGTATTTTTTTAAATTTCTTTTTTTCGTATTTTTTAAAATTTTAAATATATTCTAAAATGAATTTTTCATTCTTGAAAATTTATTTTCCTCCATACCATGATCATATAATAATAATAATTTATTTATTTCGGCCTCATGGCCAAGAAATTTTTACTTGATTTTCACATATCTACTGTATCACTCATCCCTACATCCATCGATTCTTCCGCCCATCCATCCATATATCCTATGCTATATTCTAATCTATCCTAGTATCTTACATCTAGTATTGCCTCTCCATTTTTCCTTTTGGACATAACATAATCATATTTAAACGCATATTTGTTTATAATCGGGATTCGGTGAATCAAGGTTCTACTGTAGGTCCACATTAAAACCTTTAGGCACGTAGATTACAAGCGTTTAGAAACGTTATCATATATACACACGCCTTATATTTAACGGCAATTGAAATCCAGCTCTGAAAAGATTTTGGATGAATTTTATCCTCTGTTCATTATAGAGATTACACTGCCATGAAACATGGTTAAGCGTTTCCAACCCGGGTCATTTATGTCCACGAAGAATGTGTTTACTATTCCTACAGAAACTTTTTAAAAATTCTGGAGTACACATTGAAGTCCCCGTTTCAGAATACGTGTAATCGGTAATATTGGAAAGAAAGAAATTTACGAGTGAAATTTCGCTCCGGACATAAACGACCCATGTTGCCCAATAAGTATATGGTTTCCCGAGCGCTACAAATAGGTAAAACGTGCACAAGGAAAACATTCTATATTAGGGTAGCTCACCCCTCTGTGTACACTCGAATTTCATAATTCCTCGAGAGTTCACTCGGAGAAGGTGTGCGATTTTAATAAACCTTTGGGCCGAGTAAACTCCGACGCCCTTTATCATTCCACGAAACCTCTCGTGCCGGCTTATCGTCGTCCTAACTCGCCGCCGCACCCTGAACTCCATCGTTTCTTTAATAACCAAAAGACTCGATCGAAATTGTTAACGAAGAAGCAACTGGGCGAGCGATAGGGACGACGCGGCTGCGGGGACGGAAGAACGATAAGCGAAAGAGAGAAACAGGGGGTTGGAAAAAAGGGAAAAACAAATTTCAAGCATCGACCGTACTTCCGCAAGCAGCTGATGCCTGAGAACAGGCGCCGCGGCGTCTAGACGCCGGCGGGAAAACCACCCCCGTTGTTCCACCCCCTCGGTGCCCGCCTACGCCGGGGGAAAATAAAGCTTCGGCTAGATTCAGATATTCAATGGCCGGCGCGCTGGTAACGAGTCAACCTTCCTTTTTTTCCCCCTTTCCTCGAGTAGGTCGTCGACGAGCGAATATCTGAAATTAATTTTCGCGTAATCGCGGCTGCGACGCGTATTCGCAGGCCACGCACGGGGCGAATGAAGTATGCGTGAACCACAGCAATATTCGGACACTTTTAAAAGAACGAGAACTTTTTACACAAACTGCCGTACGATTTGGATACTTTTTAAAATTGAAATTGGTCGGGATTATAGAGAAAATAGTAAATGGTGAATTTTACAACTGTTTTTATGTGGACCTACAGTAGAACCTTGATTCACCGTATCCTGATTGTAAACAAATATGCGTTTAAATATGATTATGTTATGTCCAAAAGGAAAAATGGAGAGGCAATACTAGATGTAAGATACTAGGATAGATTAGAATATGACATAGGATATGGATGGATGGATGGAAGAATTGATGGACGGAGGGATGCGTGATACAGTAGATATGTGAAAATCAAGTAAAAATTTCTTGGCCACGAGGCCGAAATAAATAAATTATTATTATTATTATTGTATGATCACTTTATGGAGGGAAATAAATTTTCAAATAAATTTTCTTCCCTAATGTTCTTGCTTTTTTATATACGCTGTATTACAATGTAATGTATTCTATGTTCTAATAAATCTCATATGAGATTTCCTTAAATAAAAAAAAATGTCCCGGGTTACCGACGAAAGGTGCACAAAACACGCTTTCCCACGGAGAGTTAATAATTTTCTCTGTTACATCTAATCTAATGTCTTGCAGGCAGAACACAAAACATAAATTTTGAGTGCTTCATAATAGGACGGAATGAGTGTGTGACCCTTACTGGCCATTTCTCCTGACAACGGACACTGAACGAAATGAACACGGTACTATCAAGTTACGACGAATATTTAGAACGAACCGGAATAGTTGATTCAATCACGAAATAATAGAATCTATTTTCATTCAATTTATGTGGAAAATTCAATTTTCTAGGAAGGAAATAAATTCTTCATTTTCATAGCTCGTACGGTTAATTGCAGCGTGTTATTACTCCTTTGTGGTATAAACCAGCCCACCGCTGACCACTTTCAATCGAATTCCAGAACGCGCGGTGAAGAGGTATTGTTATTAATACTGTCATTGTTCGTTAAATAATGTGTCGGCTCTGTCGACATTACTAATTTCTAAAGGTAAGAGCGTGTGCAGTTACGTCATTAACGGGCTTCGGTTAAATTTCCAATACAATTATAAAACCGTCGTTTAAAGGTACAATTCCTATTAAATATCTGAGCGACTTCCGACCAAAGTTTGAGTTCGATTCACTACACTGTTTAATATTTATAACAACTTAAAGTTTGCACATTTTAATACGTGTTCTTAAGGAGAATTCATAAAATTCCACTTCAAACCCTATTTAAACCTTGAAAAAACGCAAATAGAAACTCCAGTTTTTTTGTATATAGTAAAAATTACGTAATTAATTATGTTCAAAATTTATTACGATTCACTAAACAGTTACAGAGCAAAACGTTATAAACTGTTACAAAACTTCAAATTTATCGTGTTGTCATCTCATTAGCATGAAAACGTGCAAACTACCAACTCTTAAATACAAAAATACAGCTAAGTCCAGTGGTGTCACGTTTTTTGTTATTATCAGAACATAATTTTACGCAAATTTCACATGTTAATTTTTAATAATAACCATGAATATTGCCTTCTGAAGTATTTTTAATTTATTTAAATATTTACTTTTAACTTTCTATTGCGTAATTATATGTATGTATATTGTGAATATCACAAATTTATTATCTTAAAGTTCAAATCAGGGGGTACAATCATCGAAAAAGTACTTACAATTTTTTATAATATGAAGACAATTCGATTAAACAAATAAATATAACATGAAATTTACTAATTAAACGAAAGCTTTTAAATTAATCTATTTTTTAATGTAAAATATACTCATGAATGACTTTCATTGCCAATATATTGATAGATTTCGAATTTCTTGTACTTTTGTCTTCCATTGTACCTCCAGAACATCCTTAACAACGATGAAAGAATGATTTCGTTTCAAATCACTGGAACACGCTGTTGAATTTTAACTTCGACTCTCTCGATGTGAAAATTGAATTTTTATAACGATGACCGTCAGTATAAAATTAACATCGTTATAATGACAGCAAAACGAACCGATTAGGTTACAATCGACACGCATATTAATCGAAGAGGGTGGTAGCACATTCGCAGCCATAAAACCAAGCCCGCATATCGGATTTTAATTAATAGAAACGGAAATCGTTACCCTCCAAAGTGGAACATCGATTAATAATGTTCTCCCACACCCCCTTTCCACTCCACTCCGGCCATCTACAGTAGATTTTCTTCCTTTCCACTCCAGGTTGCAATAAATTATGAGCGGTTTGGCACACGGTATTCGCGAAATTCTTTCATCATCGGCCATTCCTGCTCTGCGCGTTCTAAGGCTAAATTGGACCAATATATTTCATTGTCGTGTTGAAATACGATGCTCTATCTTTCTTGCCAGTCGCAATATTCTCGTTAATACCCTCATCCGTAGCAATTAAAAAAGATGTCGAAATATTCGATTACACTGGGAATTCTGTAGTAAACTGTTGAGATGTTTTAAATAAATGGGACGCGTAACAAAGGAAACCAATTTCTGCTTAACACTAACCGTACCGGGTTCGAAACGTGTCAGATAAATATTGTTTTGTAAAAAGTACATGACTGAATTTATTTAGATTTATCACTATTTTTATAGTAACACGTGCTTGAATAAATAAATTTATTAAAAAATGTAGAATGTGAAAGCAGTTAGTGTTAATTGATATTTCTACACGCTTTGGTATACAAATATTTTATCATTTGCATTAAACGTCTCATAGACTGCTGATCTGTATGCAAAATAAAAATTGTCTAACAAGTCGTTCATAAAAAGAAATAGAAATGAATATACATTTAATAATTAGGTGTGATAGTAATCTAAGGAAAAAGATGTTGATGTTTGTCGACCACGCGAAGAAAGTTCGTCTCGCGAACAGAGCTCAGACGACGGTTAGGTTCCTCGTTTATTACTCGGTGAGAGCTCGAGAATTTCCCCGGGAAGATCGATTTTATCGTCGACACACGGAAATTCCAGGTATTTATACGCGGCGACATATTCGCTTCGCGTCCAGAGTGTTGATCGGGAAAATTAATTGCAGCACTGCGAGGGAATTCTCCCGTCGTCGATGCACGCCACGGTAACTACAATTAAATATCACGAACGGCTGTGTCCGATTTAGCGGGCGAATGCGGGCTAGGCGAATGCAATTTTCCCCGTGCCGGCGTGCACGAGCAAATCTGCGCGAGGACAGCTTTCGATTTCGCCATTTGCCAGTTACCTGATGGCCGAAACGCCGTCTAAAAACAGCCAAAACATCGCTTAACCCTTCGGACGTTGGACGATTCTCTTATTTTTTAATAGAAAATCTCATATGAGATTTATTTCAAGATAATTAAAAAAAAAACGAAATACACCACATACAAAACAGAATATAAAAATTACAAAATAGAATGTGGTTATTAGATATACACAAATATTTTAATACAGACATATGATTAGTTGGAACAGTATAGACAAAACTTATACTTTAAGACCACAGCTCTTAAAAAATGATAACATGTAGTGACAAGCTTTGATATTTAGTTTAACTATTAATATTGAGACATCCATTGAAATCCTTCTAACTACGTAATCGATAATAGAAATTAGTTTATGATATCGGCGAACAGGTTCGATCAAAAAATCAAAACAAAGCAATTTTGCAATTTATAAAATTTTCCTCAACGTTTCGATCCGATTCTGGATCTTGGAGAGAAATTTTGCGTCCGAAAAATACAGAATGTTGTACTAAGTGTTTCACAAGATCAATAATAACTGTACAATAATTTTCCACCCTACTTGCTATGTGTAAATTATCAGCGTTTATGTGTGGCACTATACTCCATGATATTAAGAATTAGACTGAATAAAATCGGTAATGGTTACGATCACTCACTGCTCTATTTATTAATTTTTAAAAGAAAACTTCTATAACCGAATCGCGTACACAACTCCTGGGTAGTGAATGGATCCGATCCGTCACGCTCCGAGGTGAAACGCTGTTCGGTAAAACTCGGGGAAGCCATAGAGGTTTTCATTTCGATGGTGTGGTCTTATCCGCACATTAATTTGTTTTTTTTTTATTATTGAATCGATTAAATGCCAACAGATAAATTAAGACAGAAAAACAATAAAAAAACTGTCACATGCTATATTATTTTTTGAAATATCTTTCTAAAACTATAACTTCGAGGAATATTGAATAGAAGAGGAGATGAAACCTGAAACTAGGGATACGTTCGTGTTTTCACTGGGTGCATGGGAAATGTGTAATTTTCTTGTAGGAATGTATGTTTACCATCGAATGGTATCCGGGAAAATTTGCGCAACGTGTTAGAGTCGGCGCTGGAAGTTAATTCGCCGAGAGTGCCGCAAACTTGGACGAAACACCCTGTTAAAATCCGCGGCAGGGTTTCACGGCCGAGCGCGCACTCGGAATTTTTAATTGAAAAAATTTATACCAGACGCCATCGTCGGCTGTCGAGCCTCGCGAGCACTGAATTTTTCTGGAAAAAAGTAACGTTTCTTTGAAAACGATGTTGCATTAAACGACGCGACGGGAACACCGTTAACAGCGATGCCGTCGAAGCCGCGAAAAATATTGAAGCGCTTCAGAGATGTGCTCGGAAGTACGATTTATTTCCAGAAACCATTGTTGCGAAGTATGATTTTAAATTGTTTCATATTTCTTGAATATCTTTCTCTAGACAAGAGAGAAAATTAATATTATTCTTTTCACGCGCTTGCGTCAAATGGTACATTGCATTTCAAAGTAGTTATTATTATTTCATACATGATTCACCCCGCATAGGTCCATTTTCAGCCGGTTCTCTAAATATTTCATTTAACCTCTCAGTTTCAAGCAATTCACTTAAATTATAATTTAACTCCACTAAGTTAAATAACGAAACCGATTGTTCCAGAAGAAGTACGATGAATAAATCTAGAAAATGTATGAACGAGATTTCGAATGGAACTAGGCTGCGTCGTTAAGCTTTTCAAAATGTGGTTTCTGCGAGGGTTAAACAACTTTACTATTACAAAAATACTGAAAAGACGTAGCGTTTAAGTTTCTCGAATAATAACAGACACGCCACGGTTTATGAGTAACGATACGCTAAAGAGATCATCACGACCGTAAAAGAGAGAACTGCAAGCTACACAAATATTCAAATAGACTGCTGCAGTACCCTTAGCTACTTGAAGAATCCTTGAATACGCGCAGACTTAAACATTTCAAGCCCTCAGACGACGAAAAAGGATTTCAACGGCGGCGTGGCATCAGCATATATTATTCATCCGAGAGAACATGAGCGATGAGTCACCGTAATCTAAATTGTTTAAAAATGTAAACTTTCTCCCTTTGACGCATCGTTCTCTGAAAAATCAAATCCCGAAACTCCCCGAGTAATACGCGAGTAAGTAAAAACGGTAAGTCTGGATCAGACATGTGAAAAATGTATAAATCAAAATTTACAGTTTCTGATCCATATATCTAACACTAAATCTACCAGTGGTCAAAATAACCGGTTCCAGATTTGTTATTTTACAATTATTCAAATAATAAAAATGGTTTCATAAGAAATGATTATATAGATATCGTTAATAGAACACGTGTTACAATACGAGCCGCACAAAGTCTAAATAAAATTAATCTCATCATTTTTATAAGGGAACATGTACCAGTTACTTTGTAGACTCGGTAGGTTTAGTGTTAAGGGGTTGTTTTCACCCGTTCACCGTGGCAGATTTTTTATTTTAGAAATATTCAAGTAATAAAAATGTGTGGTTTCATAAGAATTGATTATATTGATATCGTTAATAGAGCACGCGTTACAATACCAGCCGCACGAAGTCTAAATAAAATCGATCTCGTCATTTTTATAAGGAAAGATGTACCAGTTACTTTGAAGACTCTGTAGGTTTAGTGTTAAGGGGTTGTTTTCACCCGTTCACCGTGGCAGATTTTTTATTTTAGAAATATTTAAATAATAAAAATGGCTTCATAAGAAATGATTATATAGATATCGTTAATAGAGCACGCGTTACAATACAAGTCGCACGAAGTCTAAATAAAAACAATCTCGTCATTTTTATAAGGGAACATGTACCAGTTGCTTTGAAGACTCTGTAGGTTTAGTATTAAGGGGTTGTTTTCACCCGTTCACCGTGTCCGATGATCGATAAAATAAATGCGTGTCAAACATTATTCTCAGTACTATGTCTGACAGGGGTTCCACGAAAATCGATCTATGTAATTTGAATATAGTTTGTCGAGTTCAAAGACAAGGGTCGTGATTGAAACAATAGTTGTGTTCGCCGGTGTCTATGTCTGGCATCGATTGGGTATCGAAACTTAATTCCATGGTCGACGACGACGGTCCACCCGAGCCGTCGTGACGGACAAAAGATAGCGTGGTGGTCTCGCCAGGTGAAATATTTACGAGGAATTAATGTTCCATGGCCATTTCATCGTGGACAGCTCTCGCGCGGCGCGACGCGAATGTGCAAGGGCCTACGTAAGGGTTGGTTCACGACTGGCGTCGAGTGTAAGAGTCTCTTTGCACCCCGTCGATCAATATTCCGTCCAGTGGCGTAGCACGGAAAACTATTTCTTTTTCCCCCCTGGCTTCGAACTACTTCGGAACTCCGGCTTCTCGCCATCAAGACGAGCCTGGCGAACCGACCATAACCGTCCCGGCGGCCGTCTCTTCGTAATTCCGGAAGTTGCCGTCGCGAAACGCGCGGAGAAGCTACGTTTGGTCGCGATCGTTATCCTCCCCGCTACCCCCTCTCGTATCTCGAACACCCTAGAAGCCTAATTATTGTTCTACAAAATGGAACGGATGATTTTCACGGAACTGACCTTCTTAACTCGACGACCAACGCAACCGATCATTTTTATCCTAGCACCGTCGTCGTCGTGCTTCTTCGCTAACAAGGATGCACACGCTCAAGTTTCTTAATTATTTCTGAGTTACTCGCTATAGTTACCGCTAGGTGCTTTCGCCTTGGACACATTGGAACACCGGTATGTTACTCGCAGTGCTCCGAACCCCGTGCAAACAGTAGACAGATCAACCCTTATGTAGTCAACGAAAATGTATAATTATTTAAAACCTTTCTGAATTATAAATTAATATAATAATTAATTAATTGGTTATCGATCGTAATTTATCTTCAGGATATTACAAATTTTTAGTATCTCACAAATATGGCTAATTGTTGTAAATGATAATAATTAATTAATAATGTCAAATAAATGAATAAATTAATATGTTGGCGAGTAAAGAATGGATATTCCGAGAAATTTTGTAATATTTTTTAGAGGAACATTAAAAAATTGTTGAAAAAAAATACAGTAAATGGGTACCGGTTGACTACACAAAAGTTAAAAGGATTTGAAAATATGTTTATCGATAATAGTATTTTCTAGTTTAGTTTTTACCGAAAGAATGTATTTCTACGTTTAATGGTTCCGCGAGTAATCGCTGTGGCTGTTTGGAAATCAATATAGGGGTTGTATTTCGTGCGATTCGATAACGTCCCCATGTGATAAATAAATGCTCACGGCTGATCGGAGTCAGCAGTCGACTATATCGTTTTACGATAAACACAACGGTAAACAATAACAGATCGGGTTCGATTGTAAGATGACGTGCGGATCGTAAGAGTGGCTCGTCAGTTTCGATCCCCGATGACCGATTTGTTGGTCGGAGTCGAAGTCTCCGTCGTGAAATGACGTTCGGAGAAGGAGGGGGAAAATAAAAACGAAAAGAACGAGGACGGAGGTGACTCAATATTTTATAAGGGTTCGCGTGCAACACGAGCCAGAGACGGGGACAACGTAACAAGACGCGAGGGCCGAGCTGCGACGCACGGAAAGGTAAACCGAGTTCATTTCAATTGTACATATTTGAGGCGGAACAACACTCGATGTTGGTTCACGTCCAATGTTCATACGCCCGGCACGAATATTATGCGCCGCGCGTAGATATTCTATTCGAAATGGCTGGCATGAATATGGAGGAATCCACCCCCCGATGCCCGCGGTCCCTGTCCCGATCGTGCCAAAAGTCTGTCGCGATGTTGCGGTTATTGAAACAGCTTTAGTTCGCAACTGTCGAATTTACCATGGCCTCCCGCGGAACTGGCCAGATAAGAAAGGACAACAGGCTGCGCTACCCCATCGATGCTACCCACAGAGATCCCGTAATGAAAAGTTCCCTCGCATACGAATTTTCCACTCCCATTCCGCTCGCCCCACGATTTACAATTTCTTGTTCGCCGCGCGTCGCGCCGGCCGAAATGTTTCCCTCCCTTTCATCGAAAAATTTGCATATCGCAATATTACACTCTACCAATTTATTTGTGATACACGCGGAATACTAGAAATATTTTGGCGAACACGGTGGGTTGAAAAAGCCGCGAAATTTTCCACTTACATGTCGAGTATCGATTCAGATTTCGAAATTGCGTTTCGGTGTTTGAAGAATTTGTCGAGGATCGAATAGAAGCCATATATAAAAATTCTACAATTTTTTCGATTCCTCGTTGTAACGTGTCTCTAGTGGCTGCTTCAATGTAAACTCTCCCCTTGGTAAACAGTAGAATATCTCTAAAAACATTTTATTTAAATAAAGCTTCAATGTTCAATGCACATTGGCATTTTTATTTACTATTTTCAAATATTTCCTTAATATCCCTATACTCCTAATTTATTTCTTGGCTTTCATTACTTCTGGCCGCTTCTATCAATCTTTTCCTTTCCCTATACAAGTCTTAGCAAACATGGAAACAGAAACGCCCGTAAAGAAACAAAGAATAAAGGTAGAATTTCAAGGTATCTTGCAAATAAATGCTCCATAGCATCAAGAATTGATTGTTTTACCGATACACCAACTAACGTGTTTGGTAAAAAATTGGGACAGCATGTAGAAGATAGATTGAAGTTCTACGAGACTGGTGAAATACCTAAGAAGGATATAGATGTAATGAAAGACGCATTAGAAGAAGCTGCACAAGTCTTAGCAAGCCTTTCCCTACACATGGAAACCCTCATATTCTCCAACTGATGATAGCGTAATAATTTTAAACATTTCTTTAAAGAAAGCTAAAAAAACCGTAGAATATCTTTGTACGCTGTTTCTCGTCGCCCCGATTGTTAATCGCAACAAAAACGCAGGTGTGTGAAGTGTTAAAACGCAGACAGAGAACACCATAGAAACAAGCGGAACGATCGATGGTGAAAGAGCGTTTCAATCGAGGACGCGACCCCCTATCGCGTCGATGAGGACTTTTTCGAGGAAATTAATTCATATCCGTCAGCGGAATGGAATCCCATGGTGTCCCCCATCGAACGAGCCTACGGCTAGACATCATCCGTTCCGCTTTTGAGGATCGTTACCGCTTCCAGGTACCGTCGGTTTCCCCTTCGACAACGACGAGGTGCGGAAGGTTTACAAGCCCCACCGTCACCCATGCTTCACATTCGCGGTGCACCGCGATAATTGGATCACCGAGCCTCCTATGAGTCGCGACCGAAATTAAGTAACCTCCGGCGCACCGGTAGCTAACCCCCCAAGTCCTACACCCCGGTATCACGATGATGCTTGGGCACGAACAACGGGGAAGAGACTTCCCCGCGTCAACCCCGGAAACGTGAATGATAAAGATTCGAATACACCGGATTATTTATTCTCATTTTTTCCCTATACCAATGACGGACTTTAATGGAGTGTATCGAGGCATGCTTATTGTGTGATGCCAAAAATTATTTAATTTAGTTGTTGCATATGAAATGTCCGATTTTTAACAGTGACATTAAACCCAATTTTGTACACCCAATGTATTCTATAAGTTTCTTGATCGTATTACGGTAAAAATAAAGTATCATGTCATTTACAAGATTATTATCTGGATTTTGTTGTTCTTTTTTATCATCAACGACTAGTTTTTTCTTTTACCAATAATTACATAATGCCAATTAATTATTTAAAATAATGTCTGTTATTTTTTCAGACATATAAAAGGAACGCACGACAGTCGCGTTGGTTGACGTTGAAATAAACATTATTTGAAAGTAAAATTATACAATAAATATAAAACTATCTTTATAATTTCATTAATTGTGAAATAAAAAATCTAGAACCGATCATTTGACCGGTCGTGGTACGTTAGTGTGAAGGAATAGCTTTATAAAACGTTTTATAAGAGTTGCATTATAAAATCGAACATTTCATATGCAACAACTTAATATTTCCATGAGATATTCAGATTAAATTGAATGTAACTATTTATTTCTTTCAATTCGATTTTTTAAGATCCGGAAGTATGGAAGTAGTTAGCTAGCCTCTGTTATCCGACTGGCCTTGTACCCCGACGTGTTCGAACAAACGAGCTTCTATTTTACTATAATTTTACGATCGTTACAAATGATGCCGAGCTTTTCACCCCGAAAAAAAAAAGAAACGAAGGGACTTACATTTGCCGTTTTTTTCATTAAGGGGTGTACGCACGCGAGTGGTTCGGGGAAGGGTCGAGCACGGGGGGGCCATTTAATGAAACCGTTCCCATGTTTATAGATGCCTTGGTCGGGGCTGTATTCTCGTGGCGATATAAATATTATATATGTTGTTACGAGGCCGTTGCGCAAGCCCCCGGCATCGGAAGGACTTAAGCGGCCGAAATGGCGCGGCCGTGGCGGTAAAGAAAGCACGGGGCCGGAAAAAGCTTCTTCAGTAGGAGAGACCGCTTTGTGCGAGGCCGGGTTGAAGCCAGCCGGTGGAAGCAATTTGTACCCTCGCTTAACTTTCGCCTTGTTATTTACAGATCACTCGCAGATCCGTATTGTTCGACGATGATGCACGATTATGGCGCGAGACACGATTCCGCCCGCGCCCCCCACGGTAATAAAACTTGATCTTACGACGAGTGCCGGTTTCTGAACCGCGTTTCAAATTATTTATCAGAACTATGCCAGATTATTGTGGTACTTGCAGTCTCAGATTTGCCGAAGAGGATAAAGAGACTTCCACTAGCGCTGGATACTTAAAGTTTTAAATAAATGAAAAAATATAATACTGGGATCTTGTTTCTTACAATTCATGCAACAATGACGTAGGTAATTTTTCCAGACTCTCCTCGTTGTTTATAAACTTTCTTCTGCAATAATGAAATCCAAAAGCAACTGCAGCTATTGTCACAGACAATGCAATAAGTACAACAATGTGTGTGACGTCTTACAATTCATGCACAAAATTATTATTTTGCATTATACCCGCAGCCCAGTGATAGGAAGAGTCGTCAAATTTTATTGTACACCTTCACAAGGAAACTGACAGAGTCCGGTTTTTCATCACTCCTATTTACAGTCTCAGATTTGCCGAAAAGGATAAGAGACATTCCCTAACGCCGGACACTTAAAGTTTTAAATAAATGAAAAGATATAATACTTGATATAATACTTGAAAAATATAATATATTATTTGAAAAAATATAATACTTATTTTGCACAAATACCCGCAGCCCAGTGATCGGAAGAGTCGTCAAATTTTATTGTACACCTTCACAAGGAAACTGACAGTGTCCGGTTTTACATCACTCCTGGTGATTGTTGTCGAACAATGTCGGCTGCCACTAAAGTCTCAGACATCTGTGTACATCGCTATTGAGTTCCAGTGGCATAAACTAGTGTGTTTTGTCGCGGGTGTCTGTTGATGATAAAATCTCCGCTCGGGGTGAACGTATGATCGGCTGGTATTAAGAAGAACCGCGAGCCTTCGAGCTGGGAGGGAACAACAGACTGTTCTGTGTGTCGCAGCAGGGCCCACAATGCCATAACGACAAAATGCAGGCAGATATTGCGCGCGAAAGGGTCGCCGGGGGTGAGACGGCAAGGGTTGGGGGCCGCAGTAGGTGCAGCCTCGGGTGAAAAGTAGTTTCAGACCGTCTACTCTAACAATACCGCGTATGAAAAGGGAAGAAAAAGCGGAACGCATGAAAAGCGTGCCGGAAAATAAAGGGAAGATACCGAAAGCAAAAGAACGACCCGGAGGTGGAGAATTCAATGCCAAGGTTCGGCCGCGCCGTGTACCGAGGAATCGATACTCGATATTTTCGGCTCGCAAACCGATATATAGAGGGTGGGCCGCGTAAACTATCTTGAGTTATTTCCTTGGGGAGCAGCCGAATTTTTATGTATTGCCACCTCGTATATCTTCAAGGTACGGTGCAATCAAAATTACAAGAAACTGTGGCACAAAACGCCTCTTCTATTTTCTGCTGGCATGATGAACAACCTTCCCTTGCAATTTCATTCGAATATTTCATATTAAAGTATACTACGGTCAGTTTCATGATGGATGGCACACGCTTCAAATCTAAACAACTCTTTTAGAAATGAACCAAACGACATCGAAATTTTATAAAATAAATAGTGAAAGTTCCTTTTCACAACTCTTTTGTTTGAATAAATTTCTTACACTCACAGCTGTACCAATCAATTTTTAAACAATTTTTGATGGAATTGTGTTCGTAAAGTAACGAGACAGCATTTTTAATGAAATAATTATATTCTGTTTTGTATGTGGTGTATTTCGTTTTTTTTTTAATTATGTTGAAATAAATCTCATATGAGATTTTCTAATAACAAAAAAGTGTGATATTCAGCAAACTCTTGGTAGGAGCAATTTATTTCTTTTCGTCGAGACAAGGGTAAGTAGAGAGTTGTGTTTTTTTTGTACCTTTTCGCTCGCCGCGCGTATTACATTATTTACATCAGCCCCCATGCTGGAAGTGCTCGCGAAGATTATAATAATTTACCTTGACAATTCGGGCCGGTCGATGCGAGGAGGAGACCACGGTCACGTACGAACGATTTCGTTCTTATCGTGCCCTAGCTCCTAGTTTTCTAGATCGTTTCACCTCAACACGCAAGCGACCATTCTATTTTCTATCGAAAATACATTTGGGCCCGGCATTGTGTGTCCCATCGAATACGTCTTCATGGCCGCGAACTATGTTATTCCCGATTCCGCCCACCGTCGTCTGATTTATCCGATTCGCTGAAGGGAATCAATTGCGCCCGCGGAACTCCGAATACCATCGGCGGACTTTATTTCGACTTCCCGGCGAATGGATACTCTCGCCGGCTGATTCATTTCAATCCTGAATACTTCGGGATTCATCCGTTTTTTTTTTATTGCTGAACATCGTTCTTGCCAAAGCGCTTTCATCTCCTTAAAGTGGAATCTCCTTTGCGCGTCTGGACGCAGCGTTTTGTTGTCTATACTCCATTCGTGCTATTC
>CM052333.1:9884273-9897514 GCA_028455615.1 Lasioglossum zephyrum
TGCCTCGCGGGGCACTAATTCAACAGGCCTGATCTAATCCATAGATTAGTAAGATACATTTCGCAGTATACCGTCAACAATGTGTTAACAATGCATACACGCGTTCCATCATCGCACCCAGGAGAATTTCCACGTTCCTTCTCTCGGAGAGCCCGTTCCCCTAGCCTCTCCTTGACTCCGCTGGAAAAGGTACACGACTGGGTATCCAACGCTTTTGTTTCACGCAACTGGGTAAAGCCGATTCATCAACCTTATCTACCCGATCATCTCCGACTCTGACTCGCCGTATAGGGATCCAAGGCCGCGTGTAGAACTTTTACCGCATTCAGTATAAATGTTTCCAGGCTTCGACGCGCCGGATACCCGGCTCCGGGTATATTGCAACCGATCCCGCGGGCGAACCATTGTCTGACCAGCCGCGGGAGGACTGCGGGTGGTCCTAGAAAGAAAAGAGTTGCAGAACGCGAACTTAAATCGAACTTTTAGAACCTTATTCGCATGAATTATGTCTTTTATGAAACTTCGTACATGAAGTATTCTAATAAACTTTGAAAACCAAAAATTTTCTAAGTAGCGTCTGGAGATTTTGTAATTTGAATTTATTCGAGAGTTATTTTTTGCTGCAGCATCCGATGCAGAGTAACGCCTGACCCTCGAACAACCTCGAATTCCATCCCCGGGGAGAAACACTGCGAAACGTGATCAGAATTCGTCTTTAGAAGTTTCCACCTTACCGAATAGATTCCACATCTTCTCGAATAACTGTCCTATTTACGCTGCTGCAACCGTATGCGAAATTTACTACTTGATCTACGACGTTCAATAAATACTCGCCTCCCAGAATTTGAAATTTATTTGAGCGCAACACTTTTTCTGATGGAGGTAACATAATCTCGCTAATTGATATTGCAGATCTAACTGTACCTGACCGATAAAAAATGATCCGTTTCTATCTTTAACGAGTACTAGGGGAATTAGTAAATTGCATATTTACGTAATTGATGATAATAAAAATTTATATCATTCGTGTTGACGATTTACAAAGATGATGAAATGTACCAGCGGATCGTCTCCTAAATGGCACAGTTCAAAGCCGCAAAAGCGAGAATATTAAGTGGAGATTGAGGCTTGCAATATGTGTATATGCACTTGAAATCGGACTGGTAACCATACGAGTATAATTGACATCTATTCAGAGGAGACGGGAGCTCTGGAACGCGTCGCAAATTTTAATGATTCTACTGAAAGCGAACTTATATTTGGTCGAGTAACCATTTTTCTACGTATCCAAAATGTTAAATTATTCAACGATTCGATGTAGCTTGTTTTCCTTCTCGTTCTTTTAATTAATTTCACAGAGGAATGTAATTATCAATAATTATCGGATGCGGCGAACCGAAACTGATTTCCAGATGATTTGACGGATGCGACAAACACGCGTTTATAATTCGGCGAAATGATTAATTCCAGGTCAGTACGCGCCAATGACGAGAGACAATTTATTGTTAGTCGTTAACTCCGCGCCGAGTGGCGCGTGAAATATGCAAATGCTGGGCCAACGTGTAATACGTCCAGCACTTATGTTTATTCATAGAGTTCGTGAAGGATCTTTACTCTAATACTAGAGGGAACGGAGGGTGGAGAAGCAGTAAATTACAGATGTACGCTAGATAATCTATCCAACAAAATTGTTTTATATTAAACTTTAAATTACGATACCAACAGTTTATGTATGAAAAAATAAATGTATATTGTAAAAGTTTGCGACGTACATATACAGAGTCAGACATATAGTGGCGCACCCAGGGGGTGACCAGCGGAGTTTGCCTCCGCCCTCCAAAAGATAAATAGATCATTCGAAAATTAGTTACACACTAGAAATAGCTACTTCTAATGTGCAGAGTTGGATTAGCTATATAGCAGAAGTAGCAAATGCTACAGGCCCCGTGCTTGGAGCAGAAAATGTTCAGCATGCAAAATTGTTTGATTAAAAGAATTTGAATTTAATCTGAACCCAGATTAAATCCTAGGTGCGCCACAGTACATATACGTATCGTAAACTTCACAGTATGTACATAGGAACACGTTATAACGCGCAAATTAGTTCCAAACTAATTCTGTTACGATCAACATCCACCGTGAGGACTTTCACTTCCACGCGTTGGCCTATCGTAAGCACGCTATTTTTCATCCATTTCATTGGTATGAGACCATCTCTACCTACACCTACATCTACAAATGCCCCGAAATGAGTAACATTTCTCACTGCACCAGTCAACATTGTTCCACTGGTTATGTCGTTGATGCTGAGCATGCTATTCTTAAACAGTGGGCAATTACCCTTTAGTCTTATATCTTCGTCTTTCTTCATAGATAATCCTTTTACGATTATTTCCATCGTCGTCTCATCTGTGTCGAACTTCTGTGCCAAAACAGCGCAACCCAACTTAGCACACGATGTTATACTTTCGATGAACGCGTTGCTACCAAGGTCCTCTAAGTTACACTTGCAATACTTTATAAATCGCTCAGCTATTTCATATGACTCGGGATGGATCCAAGTTTGATCCAATAAGTTTGGATCGTACTTTTTAATGCCTTTACTTTGTACTGAAGCATCAGTCATCGATGTTTCCGGCAGGATTCTAATAAATCCAGCACACTGTTCAAAAGTCTTATTACCAATACCCTTCACCTCCATCAGTTGTTTTCTGTTTTTGAATGGGCCAAACTCGCTTCTCCATTGTATGATACTGTTCGCCCTGGATACATTCAAACCAGCAACCCTTTTTAAGAGGCACTGGGACGCAGTATTCACATCCACTCCTACAAAACTCACAGCCTCTGAAACTACCTGAAATCATTTGTGCAATTTTCATTATTTCGGTTCGTTTTATAATATAATTGCTTTATTAGCACAGAACCTACAGAAAAGCTACCTACAAACATCATTAAAGTCGGAGGGTAGATAGCTGTTCTGCAGGTATGCAGAAGTTTATACTCACTTCGTTTAATGTCGCTGTTAATTCTTTCTCTGGTAAATCATGCTGATACATTCCCACACCCAGATGTTTGGGCTCTACCTTTACCAATTCAGCAAGCGGATCTTGTAAACGCCTTGCTATAGAAACAGCAGAGACCATATTGGTGTCGAGATCTGGAAACTCGGATTTTGCCTCTGGGCTACAACTATAAATTGAAGCTCCTGATTCGTCAACAATTGCATACGAAATATTCACTTCTTTAGACTTGATTAAGTTGTGCAAAAAGAGCTCTGTTTCTCTACAAGCTGTAGCATTACCCAATGCTAAAAGTGTACATTTATGTTTGTTTATCAATTTTATCAAAGTACTAACAGACTCTTCTATTCTGTTCGCCCCTTGCTTATGTGGATAAATTACACCTGTATCAAGAACTTTCCCATGTTCAGAAATTACTGCAAGCTTACAGCCATGGGCAAATCCAGGATCTATGCCCAGCACAATTTTTCCTCGAACAGGCAGAGTGAGAAGCAACTGCTTCACATTAACTGCGAATACTTCAATGGATGCTGTTTCTGCTTGTTTCTTTAGCTCATTCCTAACTCGACGAATAATCAATGGTTTTATAAATTTCTTGAAAGCATAAGTAATACTGTTTTCCATTATATCCCTGTGAGAACTCGAGGTTTGCATGGCTACTTCGTATTGCTTACAACAGCATGCCCTAAATGCATTTTCAAAAAAGTCAGGCACTACAAATTTCACTGTAAGAATCTTTTGCGCTTCTCCTCTGTAAATGGCTAAGATTTGATGAGGTCTAATCGTTTTTGTATTGGCACTAAAGTCATAGTACGTTTCGTATTTCCTGTTCACATCTTTCTCTTTGGCATCAGATTTATTGGTTTTACATTCAGTAGTTTGTATTTTTATGATACTTTCGCTATAGAGTTCTTTTACCTTATCAAATATTACTTTATCCTTGTTAATTACGTCTCCTATTATATGCATAATACCTTCTTTAATTTGGATCAATGTTTTGAAACCTTCTTTCTTAATGTCAACCAGTGAGGACAAATCAGGTAATGGTTGGCCCTGTAACACAGCATTGCTCATTGATTCTAATCCTGCTTTCTTTGCTCTTTCCGCTAAAGATTTGGTTGATCCAATTTTGAAGATAGAATGTATATATTCTAAGTCATCTAAACATTTAGAAGACATAACAGCAGCATGTATATTTGGTGTCCACTGTCCCAATTTATCGATAGCCTTTAGAATGGTGGCTGCTTTATGTTTGATTGCTGTTGCTTGATCGAAACTCTCCTTCATTGCCCTTAATTTATCTGCTTCCATACCACCAGTCATGTTTCTCCTATATCTCGCGATGAAAGGTATCGTATTATCCTCCTTCAGAAGATTTATCACATTTTGTGCTATTTGCTCATCAACGTTATTCACCTCGCTAACATATTCTACGTCTGTCCAATCTCTACATTCTGCAGAATCAAACTTCGACAGCAATCTACTTTTCTCAACATCTTTAATATCTGTCTTGTCAACGCTTGGCACTTCATTGTCTTCATTCGAATCTGAAGATTCATCAACATCTGAATCACAAACAGTATCTGTTTTTACCTTTTTACTTGGCTTTGTTGTTTTAGGCTGTGCAGGAGTAGCCTTCCTCTTTCTATTAACAGTACTTGCAGGTTTTGTAATTTGTTTCTTTCGATTATCTGCAGCCTTGTTAGGAACATATTCATCGTCACTAGAAACATATTTCTCTTCTTCTTCAGATCCACTTGACTCGATCATCGTTTTCATTTCAGATTTCGTACGTAGAGATTTCCTCATCGTGCAATATGACCAGGTGTAAGTTGGCCACGCTATCTTCTGTTCAAACAACAGCAAAACAGTCCTGTTCGTAGCGCTCTCTGTCCCCCTCCAGTAAGCGCCGTTACCATGGAGAAAGGACGCACGTTGCTTACCGCAAATAGTTACGAAGGTACGTACGGTGGACCAACGAAGACACACGAGACCCCTACGAACGCAATGTGTGCTGCACGGAAGGAAGGTTGGTGGGGGGAAGAAGCGTTTAAGGGGCCCCAACTTGGTCCAGCACTGGTGTAATAAACTCATGTAAACATTGGATTCTAATATAATATTAAATTATATCGAGCTATTATTATCTATTAAGTAATAATAGTAACGTCAAAGAGAAAGTAGTATGCTTACTTTTTAAGGAATCAACTTACATGTACAACGTAAACTATTAATTGTAATGAGTTTTGAGGTTACACATCGTAACAATCGAAGCCACCTGATCTCAGCCGCTTACTAACCAAACCTATACAGCTGACAGCTGACTGAACATGTAATCGTTGAAAACGTGACTTTAAGTAATTTCGACTTTTAGAGCAGACTTAGTTTTTTAAGAAATGTATTAACTTTGCGATAAAAATCTGAACTTAGTATTAGTGCTTGTATATTGTACTATAAATTTGTGCAAAATCATTTTTATTTAGTTAATATTTACATATATGATGACAGACAAAGTTCGACTGCTACTGAAAACTTTATCTGGTAAAATAAATGAATATCATTTGTTAAATAACGCGAGAACGACAGTTAATAATGCTACAGAAAAAGCGCAAGAAAAGTTGAATAACATACAAAATACTGTTAGTACGAAGTATGATGTTATTGCAAAGGTATCGTAATTCTCTTTATTTAATTAGAAAATTTAAACAAACATTATTTAACATATGGAACATTTGTAAAATACTGTACATAGTAATATTGTAATATTATAAAAACTTTTTCATGGATTTTAGCAAGTAAATGAAGATATAACAATACTTAAAAATGCAAATATAGCCAAACTGGAACCTAGTGTATTACCAATAAAAGTTGTGAGATGGTGGCAATGGTATCAACAATTAACTGGTTTGGATAAAGTAGAAATGGCTAAAAATCAAGTAATTATAGCTCAAGATATGTTATTTAAATGCCAAGATGAACGGAGAAATCTTAATAGGCAAGCAAGAATAATAAATAATAAATTGAACGAAGTGTACTCAGAACTTATACAGACTAGAAGGGACGACCCAAAATATGTACAATTAACTATAGTAGAAAATAGAAGTCTTCAAGATCAAGCAAGAATTATATCGGAACTGAATTTATTAGAGACAGAAGAAAAGGAATACTTTACGCTATTAACAACAGCTATCAAAGAATATCATGATAACCAAACAATACATGCTCAAAACTACAAGTACTTGTCTATCCTTGCATCTGCTACAGTAGCAATTGTATCATTAATCGGTTCAATGATCTATAATATTATGAGAAATGCAAATATTCGATCAGCTGTACTAACTGGAGTAGAACAGAATGAGAAAAATTTGCAAAATGTGCTTCATTCTATCGAGGATGACATAAATACAAAATTTAATAAGATTATTAGCAGAATAGAGGACAATGAACCAATTCCGGAAAGTTGGGAGAGTAGATTGAAACCTCTATATAATTATGCCATTTATGGTCTAGTCATTTATGTATTCTGTCGAATCACAATGGGTTAGCTGTTTTGGTAGTTAGAATTTCTTTTAAAGCATTGAACCACAAAGATGTACATAACGCGAACAATTAAATGGTAATTTAGTTGCATTTATTACATTTTAACGTTTTGTGCTTTGTACAAGAAACCAAGATTACAGTTTGTCAGAAAAATATGCCATTGTATTTTAGTAAACTAAACGAATACAATATAATCCTTAGGTAGGAATAATCATGTAACTGATTAATTAACTTTATGATATACAACAAAACATTTGGAGAGTAGTCAATATTATGAGTTATATAGAGTATTTTTATTATTTATGAAATAATTTTGTTAAATAATAAGCAATTTAAGTATCCATTGTGTTGACTGTATTATGAGTTCCAAGATTTCCATTCCATTCCATCTGGAAGTTTCCTTTCAACTGTTGCTTTTCCTACATTCGACCAATTGGTGCTCAGTACTGTACCACCAGACTCTTGCTGTTTTCAGAAAAAAAGTACAATAGCAATATTTTAATTTAAACGCAATTATATATTGTAGATAATCTCAGGAAAATACTTACGTAAGATTTATTCATTGCTCGTCTAACTTCATCGGAGCCTCTACTGTATATCTGCTGGAACAAAGCGTTTACAGCTGCATCACCTTCTGGTTTCTCTTCTGCTTCTTGTTTTTCAATCTCTTTCTCTAATTTATTCCAATCTGGAGCTTTTGTACACGAACTTGGGTACTTTGGTGGTTGGCTACCAGCTTGTAGAATTTCTAAAAGATCATTTTCTTTTCAGTATTCGATATTTAAAGTACAAGTAGTTGTCAACACATTTCTTAATATTTAATAAATCTATTCAAGAGATGAATAAATTCCTGCTTGGTTCTTATGTCTTGTAATTTATTGTCTAGTAATGTCTAGCAATAACAAATTCTATTTATGGTGAGCGCATAAGATACATGTATTTTGTTTCTCTTAATTTGCATAAATTGATTAATGTTTCATAAATCAGTTCTGTTTCAATAAAATCAATAGATGCTGCTAACTACTATTTTTGCAATACTTTTTATATTTGAATGTGGTACACACATCTGAACATGAATGACTTTAAAATAGATCATGGTAAATGCAAGCTGGTTTACCTTGAGGTATGGGCTGAACCTTAGCCTCTACAACTGGATTTCCTTTTAAAGAATTCCACCTAATCCCAGATTGTTTCTTCAACTTGATTTCTATTTTTGATGGGTCTACTTTGTGCAAACATTGCTCTGATACTACAGGATGTGCTAAATCTAACTCCAAACTATACTCATTTCCTGATGGCAGTAAAGCTGATACACTTAGCTGAAAACATACAAGAAATTAAATGTCAATTTGGACAATCAATGAGCAAGTACAATAAACATTACATAAAACAAAGTTGTGTTTATATTATGAAGCAATATATTTACCGTGTTCTGACCATAAACAATTTTAACATTTTGTGTATTCTTCGCAAGAATCGTAACTATGACGTGTGTCTCCGTTTGATACCAATCATACCTTGTTTTGGGAACTAACGTCTGCAAAAATAAAAAAATATTTTCATCCGTTAATGGAACTTTACAAAATAATTGTTTGGCATCGCGATATTTCTCAACGATAACACTTACTGCAATATTGTCTTTCTCGGTAGAACTTTCTTCACTCGCCATTGCACTGTTCTCCTTGTAATTATCAAAAGCTCAAATCGCTCAAAAATTTGACACAAAAATTATTCGCTGTATGCCGCACTTCTCGAAAGTTCATGTCACACAGATATCAGGAACGTAAGAGTAACAAGTGACCCTGCACACACTGCACCGAGCATCGAGATAAAATCAACTTCAAATTATCTTATCTCGAAAGAAATGGAAATTTTGTTATGTTTCCAGAACGCAGTTGATACCGATTTTTACGCGTTTATGATAAAAATCGATACGTATAATTTGAAACAGTGGTCATATAAAAATATTTCGATCCCTTGTATACCTGTGGGAAAACATTTGACTATAATCGGGTATATATAAGGTTGTTCTCATTAAAAATATGATTTGGAAATTTTGTTATGTTTCTAGAACGCAGTTGATACCGATTTTTACGCGTTTATGATAAAAATCGATAAGTATAATTTGAAACAGTGGTCGTATAAAAATATTTCGATCCCTTGTATACCTGTGAGAAAATATTTGACTATAATCGGGTATATACAAGGTTGTTCTCATTAAAAATATGATTTGGAAATTTTGTTATGTTTCTAGAACGCAGTTGATACTGATTTTTACGCGTTTATGATAAAAATCGATACATATAATTTGAAACAGTGGTCATATAAAAATATTTCGATCCTTTGTATACACTTTGAAAACATTTGAGTATACTCGGGTATATATAAGGTTGTTCCCATTAAAAATATGATTTGGAAAATGCGTAAACATCCGCAATCTACTAATCATTAATAATTTTCGAATATATTTCGGTGAATAATAATAATTATATTTTGAAATATGTGATTATATCATTTAGAAATTAAACCAAAGCGCACTTCCGTCACGACGATTGAGAACACGCCAACTTCCGGCTCAAATACTTGAATGTTTGGAATGGTGTTTTAAAATGTGGTTCCGTTGAGTTTGATAAGATATAAGAGTACAAAGAGTTTCCACCGAAAATGAAACGGCCAATCGATGCGATTATTGAAGACGTAATTGTAGATTCGGACAAGGTTCAACCGATTATTGGTATCATGCACATAATCTTACAAAAGGCAATTTACATTTAAGACAACTCATGTGTGGCACCCTTTTTTTATGATATATTATGATCTTTAAAAGGAACATAATTTTTGAATAACTTGTATGCATTATTCTTACATTTTTCAATTGTTTGTGCACAATTATTTTACTGTTATACATATTGAATTTGAAGGGACAGCTTCATGAATTTGTCTATGTCAGACGTGATTCAGGTTAACTTCGATAAAATTTCATCAGTAATTCTTTTCTTCCAGTTAACTTCCAAAATGGAGAGCTCAAGGATGATGAGGCTAAAAAAATGTCGTGCGGATTATTCTATGATCAGGGCAAAAGAAAAAGGACATTGGCTCTGTCAAATGGACAGATTGTTTACAGAGGTTATAAACCCGACACAGGCCAAGACTTGATGCGCACTATGCTTGTTCTTCACAATAAGAAGACAGGTACAGTTCGATTGGTCCAAGCTGAACGATGGCAAGTGACTCCGGTACTGGAAAAGCCAGTGGTATCGGAGAGCGATGTCACAATCGAGCAGAAGATCTCTATATTGAATAAACAGTTTGGTTCAAAGAGGGTAAAACGAAGAACGGAACAGTTAGAGAAAATGAGAGTGAATGTTGAGTCTGTTAAAGAGCAATTAGAGCAGACAGTAATCAGTAAGATCTTACTCTAGTATCGTGTTTATTAATCTAACAGAGCATTTTTTACCTGTACGTTTATTTTATTTGTAGATGTGGAAATCGATAGAACTGATTTGTCAGCGCAGTTACCAGACAATGATTACATTACAAATACTGCTTTGCCAGAGTGTAATAGAGAAGCTAATAATGTAAAAGATGTTTATAATATATATGATATCATATCACAGGACAAGTTAGAAACTCTTTATGACAAAGCGCAAGAAGTTCTAAATGAAGATTCCGAGAACGTAGACGGGTATGTTTAGTTTTGTAAATTAATATATATAGATTTCTAATATTAACAGCAGGTATTTGATTTCACATTAAAAATGTATTATGTTACATTTAGGAGGACAAAGTTCTTTAATAAGACAGTGAAGTTCCTGCGGACAGACCCAGATAATGTTAAAAAGGCTGCTCTACTGCTTTACATACAAGCAGTTGCAACATGGTTGAATATGCCAATGAAAGATGCTAAAAAACGAGGTATCGAAGTTTGTAAAATCTCGCAAGAAGTGAACTCGCATATAATAGATATGTATAGTGTACAGAGTGCTACTGGAAGGTATGTACATAAAAAGTAAACGTATTAGAAAGAAAAAATGATGCATATATAATCAATTTAAATAATAAAATGATTTACAGATTGAGACCGGCCAGTGTCAAAGACAAGGGTGTGATCCACTGCATGATTCTAGCATTAACAATTTGTAATTTCATATTAGACATAGAATTGTTTGCGACAATATTTAGTCATAGGATGGGTTTAAAGAAAATAACAGATCTTGCCAGAATTATTGGCGCTTTGCCAACCAAGGAAGATAAAAAAATTATCACTTTGAAAGTTCCATTGCCGCCGCCAGCAGCTGTTATAAAAAAAGGCAAGAAAAAATAGTTTTAAGACGAGTAGAATCTTTGATAAGTTTGTATAAATAAAATATGCTTAAGTACTAAAACATTTTTTGATATCGTGAAGAAAATAGGCTTACGAATTAAATTTAAATCTATTTTTAAACAAATATATATGTATATTTATTAGTTCGTAGTATATGGCAATTAATGAGTACTATCTTAAACATAATTCTAATCTGTATGAAAACAAAAACTCGTATAACTCGTGTGCACGGCTTATCCGATACGTTTATGTACTATTTTGAAATGTTACACTTATTTTATATGCGGACAAAATGATCAACAGAGATCGAAATACAAATCTGACTGCTGAAATATTGCTTCTTACATGTCTTAAGTGATTTATATTTCAAACCACTATTCGAACGCAAATCTCCTTCCGAACTATGACGAATCAATTTACGACAGAACAGAAACGGGAAAGAAATAGAAGATTAAATCGAGTACGTACGGCTGCAAGGAAGTAGGGACTCTGTGGGAATAGTAATGGGACCGCGAAGAGAAAGCAAAACAGAGAAACAATAATTGTATTCACATAATGTGTGGGAGGCTCGAAGAGGTCGGTTACAAAGGAAAGAGGAGGGGATGGATTTGGAACCGATGATTAAACGATTTTAGACTAATCGTAGACCGTCTATCGTGGTTAACGGAGGGTAAGGTCGAGGAAACTGGCACGTTGGCCGGCCCTGAGCGACTTCCCGTAATGTGGGTCGTCGTCTAACTGTTCCACGTACCGTTCTGTCGACTCGGTGCCGTCCATTAGTCAGATACCACTCCTTCTCTTTCTCACCTCCGTCATTGGTAGCCGAGAAACGGCGGAGCATCTCGTCTCGTCTATTCCTTCCTCATTCTATCGACAGCCGCGGCACGCCGAAGAATCTTTCTCCAATCGATACTCCGCGAAACCTTAGAAAGTTTGTCCCTGTTCCTTTTCCACGTTTAACGGGATGAGATCGGAGTCCTGATGCAAATAATCTTGATCTTTCGTCAAGACATTCTTGACGATCAAAATGTACCGAAAAAAGATGACTTCTTCACAGAGATTCTTGAAAGCGGCTACAGGAAACGGTAGATGATTTTAGTCTGTTCTTTTTCAAGGACTATTTAGAGCGAAGGATTATTTTCTTTTTTTGGCTGCTATATCGGATGACTGAAACAGACTTTTACAGTTGCAAAGCTCTACTTCGCGTAATATTAGAAGAAGGAACAGGACAATAATAAGTGACTTCGTTTCCATTCTATATAAAATAAGGAAGTATTATTACAGTCTCTTCACGCTCCGAACTAAAGGTAGACAATGAAGTAATTTGATAACAATGAAGTAAGTTAATTGTATGGCCCATTGAGGATTCAATGTTCCCGAGATGTTCTTTCTGCTATCAGCTAAGCGTGTAATGCTACTTATGCAAAAAGGTATCGAAAGTTTTTCCAATGCTCCGTTCATTTCATGAAATTGATCCTATTAAAATTCAACGGCGTACTTTCATTCCGTGGTGAGTGACGTCGGCTGATGGGAGAATCTTCCTGAAACATGTTTTTCTTTCGTCGGAATTTCCTCTTGCTCTTGTACCATTTCGTTCGCGGGCCTTCCACCTCTTCGCCCTCTCGCCGTCACCTCGTTGTCTTCCTGCTACCACCTGGTCGCCGAGGCACCTCAGTCGACGTGTGACCTTCTATCAGGGCTACGGGGCACCGTGGACACGTCACACGCTGAATCCTCTTCGTGGTGACCGCGGTCCGATTATCTTTCCTCGCGAGAAATAAGAGCCGAGGGTGCGGACAGTTCGCATGGAGCTGTGAGTGATCAGAATTCCGCCGAGACGACTGGAGAATCGTTTATGATCTCGATCCCATCGATCGGTCAAGGTAATTTGTTCTTCATCAGTCAGGCAATAAGGTAGCAGGCAACAACAACTCGCGAAAAATTCGAATGAATTCTCTTGAATGCCTTCTCTTCTTACCTTATTTAGCAGGATGTGAATTTGACTTTGCTCTAAGCACCGCATCAATCTAAATTTTTTTGTAGCAACGTACGAACTTATTTTAATGAGATTGATAACTAGACTGCGGATCTTTATGCATTTATAAAATAATTCGTTCAGTGAAAAATTTCAGAACATTGTAATATTAATTGTTTCTAATGTAACGAAGTCATTAGGGGATAAAATCAATTTTTGTTTTACTTCTGCCTTCCACAATTGTACAGAATATTTTTATTTTGTCTATTATAGCTGTTGGACTGTTCAATCTTTTGGTACATATACGGACTGACGATAAAGATAATGAGTGGACTGCGTTTTTATGCATTTATGACAAAAATAAATTCATACATTCCTTAAATGA
>CM052333.1:9897614-10006789 GCA_028455615.1 Lasioglossum zephyrum
AAATAACGTTTTTACGTATAAATTTAATATTATAAATTAATATATATATTAATAAATAACGTATCTTTGGACGACATTCACAGATGCGTACATTAATTTTATAGCTTTAATTTATAATATGTATATAGTAGTTCGACTTTAAAAGTTTCATTTCATTTCATTCCATGCGAAACCGTACTGTTTGAAATGCATAAAATTTGCGAGGAAATTGTGTCGCATCATCAAACGGATCGTCACCGGCTCGGCAGTTAAAAAATGCTAAAATTTGAATGTCGTTTCGGAGAAGGAGGTCGAGAGAATTCATGAGCCGTCGAGAATTCTTACTGCGGTGATCACGGAAAAGCGGATGATTCATGACCCTGTACCCGAAACAGCTCTTGAGGAAGAAACCCCGAAACCGAGAGGCAAAAGTGGGTCATCGGCCAGCATTGCACATGAAACAGAAACGTTTCTGTTTCGTGTGCCAGTCACCGAGCTAGGAATCATCGAGCCGGTCACGGTCACGAACATCCTAGTCGTGAATATTATGGTCATGGGCAGCGAGAGACCTTGGACGATTTCATGGACCTCGAGAGAGTTGTGCGTTCGGGTCGACGGACGTGTACCACTTCCTTCTTCCTGTCCACCCACGCAAACACGTGTTTCATTCTGTTTATCAAACTTATTTCGCAATTCTCTCTTACAATTCGCAATCATCTAGAAATCAATAGGTATCCTATGATTCACGTTTTTATCATCAATTATCTATGCTCGAGATTATTAACTTTCATGTTAATAATCAAGATTTTCAATTGTGCCCGTCAAGCCTGAGGTATTATGCTCCAATATGGATCCAAGAGACTGTGCAATTTTTTTGCAGAATTCTGATGAAAATCTGAAACGCATTTCAATACTCGTAGAGAGAAGAATAATTAAACATTTATTAATTCGTTAATTTGTCTATATTATACTGTATATTACATTCTATACTCGGTCTGAGAAACCAGTCGTGTTCGAATTAGCAAGAGTAGATGGTGGAAGGATGTTGGAAATAAAAGTAGCAGAAATAGTAAGGAAACTGGGATAAGATAACAACTTGTACAGTTACCTATAACTCTGGAAGTACGTGCGGTTAAGTCATGTGTGTATTGGGTCCCTAGGAAAGTTGAAAACCTTTCTTGAGCATTCATCGGCGCAGAATTCTAAAATGTTTCCAACTTTTTCGACCTATTTTTCGAATTGTACAGCGAATTGGGAGCATTTTACCGCAAGCATCGGTCAATCATCGCAATGATCGACTCGACAGTGATCGATGTATCTTTTTCGATGTAAGGTTAAGCGTAGCTATACATATAGTATCGGGGCCAACTAAAATAATGGACGAGATTCGAGCTCAACTGAAACACGAACATGACTATCCTTTTTCTTCTTCATTGTGCTTCGATTTCGAGTCGTGCAGAGAACGAGCTAAGTACCGCCATCAACGCGGATTGTTCCTTGTGGAAATGTCCCGGAGAAACTCTCGTGACAAAGCGGAATTTCCTCTCGTACGTGTCGCGGTCTTGTCTCCGCCGTGACAACGAAAGCTCCCTCGAAAGTGCGAGTAACGAAATGCTAATGCCAAATACAGCAATCGAGATTGCGGCGGAACCTCGACAAAAGGTTGCTGGAATGCCGCGTGAGAGAGCACAAACGCTCCGAGGAGGGCACTGATGAAGAAGAAGAAGAAGAAAGAGAGAACGTCAGGGACCCGTTACGCGTTGGAACTCGATTCCGCTCGATGAAAGATGTAGCAGCGTGTCCCTGTTTATCATTCTATTGTGGAGATGGCTCGCCACGCTCAGCAGAGCCCGTTAATTACGAGCAGAAGCTGAACGTCTTAAAGACCCCGCAATTACGCCGCGGACAATGAACGGTAATTGCGGGCGACTGACGATTTCAGTTTTACACGCGATCAACGAGCTGGATTCCCGTACAGCTAATTGGATCGTTTGCATCTCGGAGTGTTTAAGAGGCGCTAAAAAACAATTCGAGATTTGCAAAGTAACACATTAAGAATTCCTGAGATGAGAAGAAACACGAAATCAATTTAGATATTACTTCAGAATGACGTATGAAATTTATCACTGATTCCACTTTTCTAGAGTCTTTTAAATTGCCTATTAGATAAGACGGTTCTGGTTCCTTATCAAGGAAGAAGAATACTTGATTTTTTTCAGTTGTAGATATATTGTTGGATTGGCAATAACTTGAAATGATTTCATACAAAGACTGCCGACACGTTTACAGTGCAAGACAAATCCGGTGGGCGTACCATGAATCGTGCACGTATTCCGCATGCACGTTCGTAACCATGTCCAGAGATATTAAATGTAGGACGCAAGAGAGGATGGTATTCTTTTCCGGCCTCTTTTACTTCGCCGCTTGATAAACTCGTACCCCAGAAACACGCGGCACGTGAATACTTAGCATAAAGTTGCGCACAGTATGAAATTTGTTAGGTATCGGTTAAAAGTTATATAGAATCCTCTAGGAAACTACTAGATTTCAAATGGAGATGAACATTAGTTCAACTAAATCCATTATATGCTTATTTATCATTCCAGGAGTAAGTTTTCGGAAAATAAAACGAAAACGATTTACTATAGTAGAATATCTGCAGCGAATATTAGAGCATCATCTTTTTAAATCGCAACCCTATTCTGATTAAGTTTCTTCAATTCAGAAGTGCATAGTTCTACCAATCTTTTCTTCTTTCAATTAAACTTGATAAAAATAAATGCATTATTTTAGGCACACAAATATTTATATATATTATGAGTGATGCGATTGATTATTTATGCGGTACTCTTTCAGATATGGAGAGAAGGATGCAGCTCAGTTCGTGCATACTGATGGTCGCCATAGCCTGCGTGGCAGGCACGTCCTCGGAATACTTGATGGGTGGTCACATGGACAATAATCCACCTAAGTCCCTACTGGAAGAGATCGAATCTTCTCCGGCTTTGGCAAGAACGCCGCAACTGGATGACCTTGACCTGGATCCCAACGCAGAAGAGAGCACCGTTGCCCTGTCGACGACGAACGAAGAAGATCCTTTGCGTTATCACATCCCGTACCCTTTCGCCTTCAACGGCGGCAGACCGTTCTCGCTAGAGAAAGATCCGATCACCGGAAAGATTGATTTTGAGAAGGCACCGCCTGTGAAGGCTTTGAATTATACCACTCGTTACCAAGATTACGCCAACGACGATGCACAGATCAACAAAGATTTTTCGAAGGAGCCTACCACTTATTTGAAGAAAAAGATCGAAAACAAGGAGACAGTGGATGTTAGTCCTAACGAGATCAAACCGTACTCGCCAAGCTTTCATGATTTCCTTAATCTTCCTGTTCACTATTCATCCGACGTGTACGGCAAAGATAAATATCCGTTGATATCCAGTTCCTACGCGAACACCAAGGTTCAAAGTGGTTCGAACAGCTACAGTACCTACAATCATAAACCTTATCATGGAGAGACAGTCCTCTATTATCCAACCAGGAAGCCATACGTGCCAAAAACAACTACATCAACAACAACCATGGCTCCTAGGACCACATTGCCTACTAGACCTACCAGTACTACTACCACTTCCACCACAACCACTACAACTCCTAGACCTACGACGACTACAACTACTACTACTACCACTACCACTACTACTACAACTCCACGCACCACTGTTTCCACATCCACAAAGCCACCCGCGATAACTACGTGGAAACCCTCAATTACTACTCCGAAGCGATATATGGATCCCTTGGGTGATTATGAAGACATTCTGCCAATAGAAAAGCTACAAGCTTCCATGCATAATAAGAATCAGCAAGGACAAAACAATATAGTTCAGAATCAGGATTCGCAAATGAAACCTATCACGATGGGCGACAATGAAATGCATCACGATGAGTATATATATGGTTATGATGATTTCTCCGAAGAAGATACGAAGGACTACAGTTCGGTGAATCAGCCGACTAATGAAATCGTGAAAACTAGCACCTTGCCTACTACGATGCCCACTGTTCACAACATATCGACGACCCCTAGAACACCTGAAACTACTACAGTTACTAGACCAAGCACAACTATCACACCATCGACAACACCACCTTTTGTTTTCACAGCCTCTTCGCCAATACCTCAAGAAAATACATACCAAAGTAATCCATTGGCATTCCAACCGAGACCACAGCGTCCAGTGACTTCGATGCCATTAGACAATGATCCTAGGCTCCCAATAACTTTTGAAAATGACCATAGAAGACAAGGCGTGGCAGACAATGTTATTATCAACCCAGGTTACAGGCCAAATCCGATTGTTAATCAAAGGCCGAATGTCTTAGGTGGAATCTTGGGTACACCAGAGAGTACTAGTAACATTGTCATACCACCTGATCAAGACACAGTGTCCTTTGTTCTTGGTAACAGACAGAACGTGGAAGGTGGATACTACTCGTCGGCGATTGGAGAGAATCTTTACGATGGCTCGTGGGGAGTAGACTCCCATTACAGACCCCCGTATGGTTCATCGATTGACAAAGGCAATTACGATCCACAGTTACACCAGGGAACGATTGGACTGCCATCAGTTTCCATAATGGATAATAATCCTATGTATGCCGCTCAAACGTGGAGACAACCAATTCCTTCTGCTGCCCAAAAAACCAATAACGAGATAGAACCATCTAGAACTCAAGGTACACTCGTGAAAGGGACGGTACTCATGGAACAAGCAGATGATAAGAAAGACGATAAAGATGTCAACTATGTAGTCTTTCCTAAAGATGAACCTAAACAACCTGTAGAGGAGCACATCGTTGTTATAAACGAGGCTGACGGAACTGTACACGAGATTACACCATCATCTACGACAAACAAACCTGTCAGGGTAGATTTGCCTGCATCCGACGATGAACATTTACCACAACTTTCCGAGAATTTGACACCTCCCGCGGAAAGGCCGAGACCTCCACCGCAGTTTTACTATCACTACCATCATGGTGGTACAGTGAGGCCTGATCATCCAAGACCGCAAAGGCTACCACTACCACCACGGGGGAAGCAGCCACCGATGCCTCCTCCTTCAGACCTGGCAATAAGGAGACGACCTTATCCTGACTCCAACTTGCCAAATATTCTGCCACAGTTCAGACCCAATGCGAAAACATCTCACGGACACCGTGGTTCAGAATCGATTGGTACTATTCCAGCAGGACAAGCTTATCCTCCAAGGGTAAGACAACCCGTGCAGGTTCATCCTCCTACAAGGAGACCTTTGCCTCCGCCACCGTCTTATCTTCAGAGACTGAATCCTCCACCACCACCAATTCATGCACTTAGAGTCGCGAGTGCAGCTTCCACAAAATCTGAGAACGTCGTTCCCCCTAGAGATCCGGAATCCACGGTCAAGAGATTTCGTCTCCCGACGGTACCAGCTACCTCTAGAGGGGAGGAGGAGGTCAAGTCGCTTCAGAGAATGTCCAGCCAAAAATTGCGATTGGAAGAGGAGGAGAGGTCAGATCGTTACTCGGAAGAACCTCCCCAGGTGCCACCCAGACCTCCTCTGTTCCCAAAGCGTAGAACGGCTGACCCGCCGCACGTGGCCACCCTTCAAATGATTCAGCAACATGGAAATTTTGAGGAGGACAACGCGGAATCGAGTCTGCCACCTAATGCTCCAACTGCGCATGATGAATCAGACGAGATTGTGACCGATCAAGAGGCAGACAGAAGGAAGTTTGATACCAGAAAGACAATGGCTGAACCTCCAGTTTACGTAGTGTATCCTGTGAATACTGCGGTTAACATACATCCTGACGACTCCAGAGAAAAAGATGAAAGCGTTGTTGTAGGGACGCGTGGTCCCCACAGGCCTCTCCCACCAGAAACACTTCTGAAGGACAACGAAGATCAAGAAATGGACGAAGAACAAAGTCCTCCAATTCATAGTTTATTCAGTGGACGACCCGTGGTCTCTGATTTCCCTTATCCCTTAGAGCGACCTGATCCTTCTGTTCTTGCAAGCGAGATGAGGGAAACCCCTATATTGGTTCCTAGTGATCAGCGTCAGGAGGAAGAACCTGTGAAAGAGAACAGTGAAGAGAAAGATGACAAAGACTCTAGCGCAAATGTTATACCCTATTTACAAGACTTCGTTCCTTTCCCGGCAAGGAAAAACGATGTCATCTCAGCGACTCTTCATAGGCTGCCATCTTCGCCATCTTCTACGCCAATCGCTTATGTCTATACACCAACAGCACATGCCTCTCACCGTCTTGACGTTGACGTACGAGACGAAGACAACCCGAAGACTGATAGTAACGAACAGAAGCCTGTTTTGTTGCCTTCGCAACAGCCATCAAGTTCCTCCAGTTCGGCGCCTTCTCCACAAAACTTCATGGCGCCGTTCGTCGCCAGTGTCAGCGCCGAAGCACCTTCTAAGAATGGCTGGAGTGTTGTCGTAGAACCCACTCTAAATAGAAAATCGGATGACGTTCACGAGTTGTCCGAAGACACTTCGAATGCGGAAGAGACACAGACAGAGAAGAATGAGTTCGATCCTGAGAACTTCAAACCCCAGTTGTTCGGTGGGTTCAAACCAATTTACGAGTTTCCTGCAGAAGATGTAGACAGGCTAGAACGGAGGGAATCCAGCGAAGTGGATTCAGAGGCTCCGGTCCAGGAGTCCGCTGGCCCAGTTGTTTGATGAAGGAATAGATTTAATGACTAGAAAATATGTTATTTAAATGAGTATGAATACCTTAGTTTCGAGTATTTTGTTGTCGCAGCGTCCCTTTTGGCATTATCAGCCTCTGACTCAGAAAATAAAGTTTTAATAAACTTCATAAACCATTTTTGGAGTACAAGGGTTTACGTTAATAGGTGTAATGTATAAAAGGATAATGCTAATTGGAACGCTTAAAAGCAAAAAAAAGATAGAGGAATCAAATATCTCGAAACTTTGCGCGTTGGTGATTGGGAAGGTTTGCTGTCTTCGCGGGGGATCAAAGTTAATTATACACAAGTCTGAATATCAAACGATTGATAAATCGAACTGATTCAATTGGGACAGGACGATTAAATGTAACGAAGTGCAAGTTTTGTTCCCTTAGACTGAGTACCATATATAGTTACTAAAATGGGTCATTGAAACTATGTATACAATTTTATATGACATAAAGCGATAAACTTAAGTTCAAATCAATATGTGTGAAACATTTCTTTATGATAATTCTTGCACCACTTTGCATGTAATCATCGTTAATATAATCGAAAACGCTGAAAATAATCATCGTACCAAGAAATCGTCATATTTATATTAATTTATCTGCTTTAATATAGGTTACATAATAATTTATAAAACATCATCCAAGAGTACACGTTTTCATTTTTTGTACATGTCAATTCGTATTTATACGCATTTTCGCACGGTCAGGTCAGTGCGAATGATGTAAATTAAATTATTTATTTTACTGCATACTTGTTGACGATTGCACTTATATAATAAGTATTTATGCAATAAATCATTCTTAACTTGTCTACTTTGTGTCCATTTTATCCATATTAATGCCCTTTTAAATATTCCACATTTTCTTGAATAACATTCATATAAAAAATAAATGCTTTCTCATGATATGCTATTATTGTTTTAATAACAATATATCTATTTGTAAAATAACAAATACTACGTTTGTATAGAAATTTCTTATATAATACTGTAGTTTGACAAGAATTTAAATAACTACTTCTAAGGAAGACTGAATGTAAACAATTCATTCTTGGCTTTCTTATAGTATATAAAAAGTATGAAAAATAACAAAAATATTTGTTTAATAAATTAATTCCCATAATTGCATTGGATACGAATTCCGTATAATAAAGATCATGTCAGGTAATCCTTATTGATCAAGTCTTATAGTATACACAATAAATACTCTTGTATCAAAATGGTCCTCTATTTGTCATTATCAATTACCTCTATCTAGCATAACTATTTATCTAGCCTTAAAGCAAAATACGCTTATCGTATATGAACACATTTTTCAAATTAACTTGGCCTCATACCTGTGAACACAATACCCTTTTTCCGATTGCCAAATAATCGTAGGTCCAGCTTTAATACTACGATGCCTTTCTCAACCTCGTGCAAGCGAATGCGCTTTTGGATCGGTCCACACGAATCCCTGCTGTCTCTCATTATGTCTGCAACTCTTATTTCTGCTCGACCCAAAAATTCTGCAAAAAATATTAATCGATATGTTAGCTCATTTTTATTTTTGGCCATGTACACTTCCTCAAGTGTATACAATAATTACGAAATTAACTTTACCGTCAGGACTATAGTAGCCTTTATCAAATACAGTAATACATAGAGTATCTTCAAGCACATCCTTCACTTGGAATTGCATCGACGCATCCCATAAAGGACAATCTGTTCCTGACACAACACCCGTTCTCTCTTCTTGTGAACCCATACTGACTTTGCAGAATGTACTGCATTTTCCTGAGAACATTATTCCATTAACTTGTCTTTAAATTTACTATATAAATGATATCGACGTAAGAAATTGTGTTCTATCATGTACAAGCATAGCTATATTGTTATGTTGAAAGCCAGAATATCATACTAGTGTTATTACTAAACTGTAGAGTTTTATGTAGAATAAAAATTTTCTATATCAATTGCAAAGTACAGCACCTACATAGAAATTTATATATTTTCGGAATTATTTTAACGAGCTAAAAATAATCCAACAGTATTCTTAAATCCTTTAAATATGTTCATTGGTTTGCCTTTGATATACTCAGTTTCGTTATAACTACATAAAATCTGCAGTCTAGTTATTACATTCGTTAATTTTATATTGTTAAATTGATACTATCTATGATTTCACTACAAATTGCAGTACATTACTGTTAGCTTTAAATGTTGCAGAAATAGGAAAACAAGTTACTTAAGCGTCACCTCAATTGTTAAATTACAAACGACATGCAAGCGCAATATTTTACCTTTTTTGGGTATTATAATATCTTCAGCTTCTATAACTACTAACGAAAGTTTACCCTGAGGTGGCCTCCTGCGAACTATAATCATGCGAGATATTTGTTAGTAAGAAGTAAATCATGCGGTTAGATAGTGATGGCATGATTATAGAAATATTCAATGACGTTGTTTCTCCTGGGGGCCCACTCTGCTTCTGTTTATTACATGCTTATAAAGAAAATAATCAAAGAAACCAAACAGCTATAAGCAGGCAAGAGGTGCAAACGCAGAGAAGAAGAAACACCTTAAGCACACTCGTTTGCTTACCAGGTGTTGTCTTCAAATTGAAACCTTGAAGAACTGTAACGAGTATTCTTCCACACGCTCCAAACTGTGCCAACTCTGTTCATTCATACATAGTACACATTATTGCGTGTAATAATAATTATAATTAAATATCGATAAATAACAGAAACGTTCATCTTTGATAAAGTTATCATTATTATATGAGGGCACGTAAATTCCACAATGAATAACACTTGTAAATAAAAGATAATAAAACTTACTCGATTTCTGTCTTTGTAAACGAGTCTTCTCATTTTCTAAGAATGTTTTTCTCGCCTCTGTGATTCTTCGGGTCCATAAAGAACATTCACCTGGCGATGGGGCTAATAATAGTATTGGTTTCTTTTGGTCTCTCAACCTGAGTATTTTCGTTGAATTTTCTGTACCTTCACCCCAGCTTAAACTATTAACACTTCCATTTGTATCCAAATCCCCTAAGAACGACAATTCATTTAAAAATATTGGCTGTAAAATAAAAACAATTTAGTTAGCATATTTGTATCGTTAAAATATTATTCACGGTGGTGTTGAATACCTTTCTATACATTTTGAACTTTTGATGTTCATTTCTTTCAAACGAAAATTGCTGTCCACTGGGGAAAGATTTCTTCGGAAGTGTTGGTTGGGCAAACAACAAAAAGTCGTTTGTAAGGAATCCAACAAGTTCCTTTCCACTTTTCGCCTGACACATACATACCATGCATATTTGTTAAGTCAATTTTATTGATTTAGGAATATGTATTTTCCATTTTATAATTACCTTATGAAGTATGCCAAAGTGAAGAAGCTTTCGCGAACCCAAGGAATTAGTTAAAGAATTAAAAATAAGCTGTTCCTCAAGTCCGTCGCAAGCCACATGTGTTTGTAACCATTCCAATCTATCACTGTTTTCTTTCTCTCTAACTCCCTCGTTCACCTGAGTACAAAATTCTTCTGCCTTAGCCAATGCTTCCTGAAGATACTGTTTGTCAGGATGATCATCAGGAGTATGTTCTAAAATCTAAAATGATTATGTTGAATATACAGGATGTTCAACTACCAGTGGTAAATATTCTAAAAGGTGAGTGAACAAAGTAAAAGAAGACTAGAATTAAGAATAACGATATTGAGGTTTCTACTTTATTTATAAGTTACCGACAGTTTCAATGATGTACCGTGCAATATTGTTACTCTTAATTTTGGTCTTACTTCGCTTTGTACAATAACTTTTTAAAATATTTAGCTAAACGTTAATAAAACGGAAAGATAGTTTACTTTGCCAATAATTAAAGGATACTTTGTTATCCTCTGCATAGGCTTGATTAAAAATGAACTCAGAGGCATTCCTTTTGTTCGTGGATCTTGTTGACAAGTGTGTGCCACCTCAACAAATTCTGGTAGAGTTTCCGTTAACCGTTGGAGGTATACAGCCGCAGATATTTGACAACTGCAGAATCTAATATAAGCTGACATTCTGGGTATCTGGAATATACAATGAATGGTTAGTTGAACTATGAAACTGTAGCATATAAACGAAAACTGCTTACGTTTTCACATAAAATATCGCCGATCATTCTTACGACTCCTCCGTCGCTGTTGTCTCGTCGTATTCTCAAAGTTCTGAAAAAAATAAGTGATTACTAGAGTCTTCTTATTGGTTTCCTTCAAGAGAAACACTACCTTAAAAAATTGTCATTGCAGGCTATGATATCTCTCCAGTTAACAAATATTTTGTCCACTTCGTCTACAGTTAAAACTAAGCTCTCAATAAGCGGCTTCTCAAATACCTATGAACAGATTTTATTCTTTATCTTCGTCATTTAAATGTAGATATTATCATAAGGCATAAAATAATTTTTAAATACCTCGTGAACAAGTCTCATATCTTCTATATACGCTTGTTCTGTTGTAATGAGTTCTTTAATGTATTCTTGACGTTTTCTTTCCATTGCATCCAATCCGAACGATAGGTGAGTTGCCACTTCATTTGCTACACATAAAATGTATGCAAAAATTGTTTATTCCACTGCTCGTCCTTTATACATTTTTAAAAATCTTTAATACAAGGAAAAGAAAGTAATACACAAATTACTTAGTACATCGTCGTTTGGAAACAATACAAATTCCCTGAATTGAATATAACTAAAGAATGAATTGATATATTTTGATTTCGATATTGTTAAAGTTTAAGTTAGTATTCAGGTATTGCCAAATAATAGAGAGTCGTCGTACACAACGATACTTTACAACGGACAGATACTTTATTTCAATCAGCAGTTTTGCGAACACGTTTGTATATGTATGGATATGTGTACATATGTATAAGAACGGCGTGTATATGCATACGTGTAAAGATCCAGAGTATATTCACACGAAATGTGAACAGAAATCTGATAATAAATACACAACGATCTGAACTTGTTCACACCCGTACAGTGTCCGTCACTCACGAGTACACCACACACAATTGAGATTCATAATGAGATTCGACATTACAACAAACAAACAATATGGATATTTTTGCAAATAGTAACAATCTTAAGGATTAGCACTACACAAGTATCTCGTCTAAGTGTAACCAGTTGCATAACTTGCTTTACACAATTATCAACATGTTTAGATAAAGATTACAAGATTACAGGCGCATCTAGAATATTTAATATTAAGCACACAATGTTTTTCATATGACCAGACATATTTATACACCTTTCTTGCAAAGACTCATATAGAACGTGTAAAAGGATCAACCAGTGTATAAATATGCTGGTCTACTGTGCGCTTGGTTCTTGCAGTTATTTGAAACTAGTTATTCCATCAAGTCCCTGGCACAGTGAATGGAATGAACCCTAAATGAACACATACGAACGCACAGCAAATAAATATTTGCTCTACTAAATACAGCAGTAGGTTTCGATGAAAGATTTAAAATTATAAAACAATAGGGTATTAAAGTAATTTACAGTTTTATCCATTTAAGACTCACGATTTTAACAGAAACAATAAATTAGGTCGATTATAATTCTATAAAACAATAACACGTCCTTTAAGTATCCCAACATCGAGATTCATTACATTATGTTCGTAAACGTAAATAATAAAAGGTAAAAGAAGATCTGCCATTAAATATAACGTGGTAAGGTACCTTACATTTACGTAATTATAAACTATCATGTCCAGGAGTAAATTGATGGAAAAACTGGTTTACGATAATGTAACATTACTTAACAAATCATTCCCACCAGTGGCGATAATAACTATCTATATCTTTTATGATTGTTATTACTGATATTTTAATGATGATTTAGGCTCTATAATAGAAGGCTGCGAAGAAGGAGCACATCATCTTTCATTGTGTATTACTTAGACGAATTAAAGAGAAACAAATAATAACTATGTATAGAATAAATAAATAGGAACAACAGATTTGGTTAAACACGTTGAATTGAAAAGAGAACAATCATTCTCTCAGCTAATTCTAAGCAGATTGTTATCTCCTATTCCTTTGTAACGACTATGTTTACAATAAAATTTTGAATTTAAACAGAAAACTATATATAAACTTCATAATTGATCAATATTTCGAGACTAAATGAGCATCGTTCGTATGGTATAACATATTCTTCATTTGTCAACATGGTGAAATGATATTTCAACCAGAATATTTAGCTAGTGATTCAACAACTCCTTCTCCCTTTACATTGAAGGCAAGCAGAAAAATGATGTTCATATGCTCATATTTTAAATTGCTATGAAACCTTTGCACTAGGCCTTGGCGCAGTAGAATAACTGTGCAAACCATCTGTGTTGCGCACCAAATGATATGCTATGCTGCTTATGTAAAAAAAGACAGGGCAGTATTAAAGATTTTTTAATGTTAACATTTCCTACAAAGGGCACTGGTTACCAAAAGCTGGAATAATTATTAACAACCAGCATAACTATCTTTCTAACTGGCCTAACACTTTAAGCCCGACACCAGTGAATTTTTAGAAACAATTTATTTTTATTACACAGATGTTTTTTTTGTACGTTTTTATTTACACACAAAGCCGCTCGAACCTATAGACTAGTGTGAATGTTTTACAGGATAGATAGTTCGATATTTATTGTCATTGCTTCTAGTAAAAAGTACTTCCATTTTACTACGGATCTAGCATCAAACATAATAACTTATTCACTGAAATTATATTGTTAAATGTTTCTTTAAATAAGAGAAAGCATATCGTTTACTTATTAGAAGTTAAAATGAAATGAAGTTTCGGGCTAAAAGTGCTAGTACGAATGAAAGCTGTAATTAACTTCAGTTCTAAAAATATAGAGTGTTTCAAACGAATTTACATCTCTTTAATAATATTAAGCATTGGTGATACTAGATATTATTCTAAGTAGACAAAGAAATCATATTTGCCTCGACTTTGGAGATTTCGGATCAAAGTAGAGGGTTGAGGTAGAATTTGGTGCACATATCAGGTGGTCGTAATGATATTTACGATATAACTTTTTTTTCATTTCCATTTTAAATATTTAGCGCTCTTGTATACGCATACGTTTATAAATACTGCACAATAATATCCGCATTGAAACCGTACATAGAGGTTCAATAGCTTCAAGTGTAATGGTCGATGAGACGCATGGTAACAATTTGAATGACAATGAAAACAAAGGAACGGGTAGGACCCCGTACCAGAGGGAAAAGGCTTGCACGTAATTCAAAGTAATATAGAAATGAAGAACCAGCCCTGAGTCTTTCTCTCTTTTTTTCTCTCATTTCTATGCTCACTGTCTCCGGCGACGAGACTTGTCGGTTGCAACACGTTGTGCTGAGCGTAGAGTCTGCTATCATTCTTATTGCACTTCTGATGTTTTTATTCTAGCCTGCAATGTTGCGGTGCTGCTCTGCTATCCTTTATGCTGCATGTTAAGCAGAGGCGAAAGATAACAATTAGTAAAAAGGATTCATTGATTCAAGAAATCGTATCAAATGAAAGTTTGAATTGCTTGAAGTAGCTATTTCATTTTCTAATACCAACAATATAATAGACTACTTTCCAAATATTTAGCAAAAGCAATTGTAAATAAATAATACAACAAAAAGTCATTTCAAAAACCATTTATTATTAATTTCACTTGCCGAATCTGCATATTGATTTCTATCAAAATTATCAACATTACAACTCTAATGCACAAATTGTTGATGCAAACATAAATATTGAGAATGTCAATACTACGTATGTCTTTTACTTGTAATATAATGCAAAATAAATATATTTTTCTATTGAATATGTGTAATGGATTTATTGAATGCTCTATGATAGAACGAAACAGCTACCTCAAACGGACAGACGGACGGACAGGCAGGCATGCAGGCAGACAGGCAGGCTTTACTATAGAGAAAGTATTCTGCTCTATAATAATTTATACCTCAAACTATCGAATATAAATAGACCAGAAATGAAATAATAATTACTGTACATTAAACATGTACCATTTTTAAAAGCCAAAATGCTAATTTCAATGCAGCCATATCAGAGCAGGAAGCACACACAACACCTGTTGTGACTAATAAACTTTAAAGAACGTATTGTATTTGTACAACTGTCACCAATTAAGATATAGTTCTCCTAAACCATAGGTAGTAGTAGTAGTACTAGTAGTCTATGTTTACATTTAGCGCTAGAGGAACCGAAAACTTAACAGTTCGATGGGTTTGGTAATGATACTCCTAATTATGCCTGTAACCTATAAATTCCTTAAATAAGAAAGCAACTATTCGGTAACGAATCCCATAAATGCGAGTAATATGTTTACGATCACATTAAGACGAGTATGGAAACAATATGAGCAATGTAAAATATACAGGTACATATTACTAATACTAGAATCATTTCTTTGTGCGTATATGTACTAGAAAATTATTATTTGTCTAGTCCTATTAAACGACCGTCGTAAAAAGAACTGATAAATTATACAATTAACATTATGATACATAAAATTTGTCAAATTACATCAACATTATCAGATGCTGATGAAAAACGAAACCTGACGGTCGTCCGTCTATCCGTATACCACAGATGAAAGCTATGCTACAATAATTATGTTTCATAGTTTCATACAACTTTCATGGTGTGCTACTTTGCTACATACAGTCGATGAAAACATGATGTGATAACCATTTACGATAGACAAAACATTAAGCATACTTGTGTTTAGAAACAAATTCTTTGCGAATTCTGAATTTTAAACGTACTATGAAGCAAAAAGATATACTTACACATTGGAGATACATAATTACTGGGGAATACACCAGACACTCCATTCAATTCGCCTTTCCACCACTCTTGCTCGTCTTTTGCAGTTACGATTATAACATCACCTTTCCCAAAGCTTAACTCGTCTCCATTTTGTGCCTGGTATGGGTATATTGCCATAACACGTTCTAAAAAGGAAAGAAAAACTTTAACTATTGTCTATCATTAAACGGATACGAACGCATGTAGTATTAGGTTGATGCATATGAAATGTCCGATTTTAGAAGGCGAATTCATTACAGTGGTACTTACTCTGATCAATAACAATCTAATATTTGGAGATTACTTACCAACATTCGGATCTGTAGGGGAGTCTTGATAACCATGGGAAACTGGTGTACTTCGGTTGCTACTACTTGTCAAAGGTTTAACATAAGATGCTGGGAACCAACCGATCTGTCTTTTCTTTCCACGTGCCTATAAAAATATAACATTAAGTACAGTGACTATTACAAATTCACGTTTTACTCTTTAGGTATTAAATCGATAATGCATTGTCGAACCTGTAATTCGCCTTCCCACCATCCACTATCTGTTTTTTTACGTATCATTATCAGTGCTCCTTTCTGTAAATCTAATTGCTCGGCGCTAGTAGCATGATACGGTGCAATAACTTGTACAATTTCAGGTTTCCTTCCTCGCTGCAGTGAAAAAATATACATTTTAAAACTTTCTGCTTCAAGTGTCTTTTACTATTTTCTATACAGTCATTCGTCGCTTAATGACGACTCGGTTAACGACGGTGGTCCAGCAGTCATTACTATTATTATTATTAGAGATATATGGAAATATAGAATTTAACGATATAGATAATTAGACTGCGGCTATTCATGCATTTATGACTTATGAATTCTTGTCTCAAAACGTATTTCCGTCATTAAGCCACGCATGATTGTATTCTATACATATTAAAAGTAAGGGAAGCTCTTTACAAGGCTGTGTTTCTTAAGAGATAAAGTACCTTAACATACTGTAGTAGCGGGAATGCCAGCAATGAGGACAAAATGGGAAGCGATTTAGATTAATTGAATAACAAATACTGCACACTTTCGAAATATACATACACAAACTATTGCCCTACTGATTACCTGTTGTGCTGCCATTGCGGCAAAGTCTGGCAATTCTGCTCTATCTTCTGCGGCTGCTCTTTCATCTTCGAGCTGCTCAGCAGTCTTTTCCTCTTTCTAAACATGGATATAGCGTATCTAGCTTACTGCATGTTTTGCGATCTAATGCGTTTACATGTACACGCGCAAAGTCGAATTAAGACATTACAGTACAAGGTAGCAAATATACTTCTTGAAGTGGGCGTATACAGAACGGAGATAGTAAAATAAACGCTACAAACCAGTGCTGCATGACTAGTCGTGGTTACTTCTGCGATCGGCTCAGTCGTCGCAGCGGTTGCAGCGATGGGAGTAATCGTACTCGCTTCAATCGCGTTAGTAATAGCAGTGGCATCCTGATTAATGTTAACACATGATGTTAAAATATAAAACTCACTACATGTTATGATTATTAAAGGTGTGCAAGAATCCCGAAATTCTTGAGAACCCGACCCAATATTTTCCTGTTCTCACACACCTCTACTAATTATGAATAAAATCACAATTTCAAATATAGTAAAATTCCATCGTGTTAAAATAGTTGAATAAAAAATTATTGCACCTGTTCTGGAGCTTCACAATTTTCTACATAATTGGCAGGGAAAATTCCAGTTCTGTCTCCTATACTGCCTGTCCACCAGTCACCCTCCTTCTTAGTCACCAATATAACTTCTCCTTGATTAAATGTAAGGTCTCCAGGTTCGGCGGAAGTATAGGGATATAGAGCCATGTAGTATTCATTGAGACCATCAACTACTGCAGTTTGATTAGCAGTAATTTCTTTGGCATACGACTTGGGGAACCAACCATTGACTCCATCACTAGATGTGCCGTACCACCAATCACCCTAATTATGCACATAATAGTTTGTACAATTCAGTACCTTAACTGACATGCAAGACTATCATTTTTAACTTAAATCATCTCAAAACCCGGAAATTTAAAAAATTGAGATTTCTGGGGATATGTAATACGTAATGATTATTACGTATTATAAAATTATGAATTCTCATAATTTTTTGAATTTGAAGTATGGGATCATTCCTTGTTAATACTTATGAAATGTCTACATATTATTACATCGTTAATACATACGATACAAATGCTCCCGAAATGTTAGTTGTACCATACACGTCATATGTAATACCACCACTATAGATAATATACAAAGTATGATTACCTGCTGTTCAATGACTTTGATAAGATCTCCTTTCTCAAAAGCAAGATGTTGCTCAGTTGTAGGTCGATACTGAAAGAGAGTTGTTGCTTGGATATCACAAGCTACACCCAATCCAAGGGTAGGAATAATAGGTTCAACAACCGGAGCTTCTCCACCTAATGAACCAGCATCCGATACATTTTCAGGAACTTCAGCTATTCCTCTGCAATTAATATAAATAAAAGTAGATAATAATTTATCTTGTTTTAATTATGTATATATTTTGTAGAGCTGTGCGATAACCCAAAAATGTCGGGAAGGGTCGATTCTTGAAAAGTTCAGGATTCTCGAGAACCAGTATGCTCAGGAATCCTGAATATTCTTAGGAATAATTCCAAAAATTGTCTAGAATCCCGATACATTCGACAACGGAAACATGCTCGGGAATCCTATAATTTTCGAGAACCCGTCCAGATCCTGATTAAAATTCTCGACCCGACAATTTCGGGTTCTCCCACGCCTTTAGTATTTTGTATGTCACTAACTCTAAAGTTCTCTTTTCCACACTGTCCTGTTGTACAAAAGCATTGTCATTTCCTGCTACAGCATCTACTCGTTCGACATAGGATTCAGGGAACCATCCGATGTGACCTCGAATTTCACCAGCTATCCACCCTGATTCGGCATTTTGAACGGGTGGTACCTAATTTACATATAAATGATTAGTTTAGTTTTTATTTCAGCATATCCATTCGCTTTTATAACAATTACCAAAATAATATCGCCAGGTTGAAATGATATCTCATCTTCATTTCTGGCTTCGAACTCGTACAAAGCTCTGTATTTCATGACTCCTGGAGTAGCTTCCTCCACTGTGGTAGTTGTAGTATCGTCGCTGACAGGCCAAGCATTATCATTAGCTGGCTCAGCAGTGTCATTCCAAGTATTATCACCCCAAGCAGATGTATAATCGTTTCCAGCAACAGTCCCACCACTAGCTCTAAGTTCTAAGACCTTCAATTTCTTCTCTTCGAACGAAAGATGGAGATTCTTGCAATCGGTTGCTAAATTTTGTATCTGTGTCTGAATATCTTTAAGTTGACCATTGTTATTTTCTATATCAGCCATTTTGGCATCAATCTGTCAACATAAATATCATGTTTGAAAATTATTGTATCTTAGATAGGTTTACTACTATATATTTATGTATACCTGTTGCTGCAGATCAGCAATTTTATCCTTCATTTGTTTAAGAGCGATCTGTTTATTGTTGTCTAATGCCATTTTAATGGCTTCCTGCCCTGCGGATTCCATGCTAGCATTCAATTTATTTTTTGCTTCAATACGAGCCTTCTCTTGACTCAAAGCTAGTAATCTTTGGTTGTGTTCGCGAAGTTTATTCTTTAAGGCAGCCATCTCTTGTAACTGTGCATCACGGGTTGATCGCATACCGTCAATAGTCGTTTTAACACCAGAGACACCCACTCTAGTGTCACAAATCTTTTGTGATAATTCCTTCACTTTGTCATTCTATAGAAATGAGATTATACATTACGCAACATACATTATATGAACACAGTCCACTTCATCGGTAATCTACTCAATACTTACGAGTGTTCCAAGTTCAATAGTTAACGTTTGATTCTTCGCTTTCAACTTAAGCAGTACATCCTGTTCCTTTTGCCTCTGCGCCTGTAATTCTTGTGACTTCTGATTCTCCCATTCTAACTGCCTTTGTCTCTCCATTTCTCTATGAAACGAAATAATTTTGTTAGAATCCATTAACACTTTGAGTGTTCTAATCTCAAAAAAAAGTTCAACTTACTTCCGCGCTGCTTCTCTTTGTTCTTGTGCTCTTTTTCGTTGTTCCTCTTTCTCCTGTTCAATTTCTTTTTGCCTCTGCATTTGCTTCTCTATTTCTGCTTGTCTACGTCTTTCTTGTTCTAACCTGTTACATTTTTTTTACATTAATATAAAAAACGGAAAGTCGAAGTAGAATTCACTTACCTAATTTTTTCTTGTTTCTCTGCTTCTTCTCTTTCTTTTCTTTCGCGTTCTTCCTGTTCCTTTCGTTGAATTTCTAACAATGCTTTGCGTCTACGTTCCAATTCGGCTTGTCCCTTTTCAAAGTTTTCTTTGCGCTTGTCTTCGAAAGACGTCTTAATACGAGTAAACGCAAAACGAACATTCAATGAATGTAGGACGCCAAAGACAAGTTTTAACACATCTACCGGCGATTATTTAATAATTTTTGAAAATCTCAACAGCAATGAAAATTACAATCGCAAACCAACAAATCATCTCCAGCAATGTAATAATTTCGTATGAAATTATTATGTAAAAGAAAATGTTTAAGCTTCCTTTTGGTACAGCACAATTATTGAAAAGCCTATTAATAAACTACCGGTAGATAATGTAATGAATTATAAACGGGATTTTACCTGTGGCATACCAGCTAATGGATCAATGCTTTCCGGTCCACCCTGTGAAAGCGTTAAACTGCTCTGCCGCTGACGTCTGAACGCAGGTGGAATTAGTTCTATTGGAAGTGCGGCGGGTATCTTTTCGCCAACTTTAGCAATATCGCATAAATGCATTGCTAACACGAATTCGTCGCAGCTCAAACGACCGTCATGATCCATATCAGAGAGCGTCCTAATAAAGCAATCGCATTCTATAGAAATATTATGAATCATCACATTAATAATCTCTACTGAATGTATACGATTATGTCACTATACCATATCTCTGCAAGTTTTTGTTGTGGTAATTGTGACTGCACCATAATATTTCTAGCTTGCGGACCAGACAAGAAACCAGTTCTTGTTCTATCCCAGGTATTGAATAATTGAGTATATTTTAATTTCGTTTGATGCGGTACAGCCCATTCAATAGATTGTGGAGAACCCACTGAATGCTGACTATGCTGACTGTGCTGACTATGCTGACTATGTTGTGAATCAATTGAACCCACTCTATCTATGCTTGGCGGGCGTGCTGTTGTACTTAATGGTGTACTTGTGGATACTGGAGTCTGAGTAATTACACCGTTCACTAATGCTCCGCTTGCCGCAGTGGATGATGCTAGGGGTAAGCCTACAACTGGAGGGGTTGGCACTACACCAGCTCCTAAAATGGTATATAACTATTGGCACATCAGTCAAATCTCGTTAGTTATCATCACTATTGTAAGTAAAGCATGGGTTAATGAACGTTAATTGAAAATATTTTAAAATTCGTATACCAGTAGACATAGGTGCAACAGCAGGGCCACCAATTGGAGCAGTCATGCCAGCGCACAGTGGCGGCATTGGCATCGTTTGACCCATACCAAAAGCAGCAATCGGTGTTGGATTTGTGTTTATAGGAGCGATTGGTGCTACTGGAGGCATACCTATTTAAAATAGTTGATTTATTTAATATTAATGATTGATCCTTATTAAATTGTAGAAGTTTGAAATTAGTGACTTTAAAAATAATACTATTGTTGTCTACACAAATGGATAAAGAATTATATAGTTAATGCTCATTTCTTATAGAAATGGTGTTACTATTAGTCCTACACTGGCATAAACTACCAAGTATTATATGTATTGAAATTTTATATTAGAAAATAGAAACTTAAAAAACTTTACAAGTATTATAGACAATATCATAAGCTTCGTTATTAACAAAAGTTGTACTTTCTACAACACACAATGTGTTACTGTATTAAGAATACCTGGTAAATCAAAATCAAGTAAATCTGCAAACAAAAGAATAAAATATCGTTGAGAATTCTATGTACTGTCTCTCTTCAGATCTGCTCGAGTAGTAAATAAAAGTGAAATGTAAAGAAAATTAAAACTGATTTATATGTTCACAATAAATTTTCATTACCTAGGGCAGAACTAGTCACTGGACTATTGGGGAATGAAGGTGGTGCAGGCTTTGGCGGAGGTCCAACAGTAGCAGGTATAAAGTTCGCCCCTGAAAATATACAGTGTCAGATACCTATATCGACTTAATATTATTCTATTCTAACTTCAAAACAATCGGCACAATAAGATTCTGTAAAGAAACTATAGGAGATTAGCAAATAAAATAATAATTTACAAAGAAATGTAACGAATTGGCAACTAAAATCCTTACAATGCCTTGCAATAGATACGAAATAGGAAGCATAATCACTAGACTGCGGATCTTTATACAAAATAAAAATCAATTGTGAAAAACGTAAAATCGAAGGAAATCTATTTCCTCTTTCAATTATTTCAGAAAGTCCAAAATAATGTAAGAGTATCATTAAATTTTTCGAATGTCTATTTAGTTTTTTATCGAACCTATACATTTTTGTTAAAAACGCATACAATCCGTGGTCTAATAATCGCATTATGTACATACATATGTATATAATCCACAGGGATTATTTTTAACAGAAAGTGTATGATGTCATGATGTATGATACAAAAAGGAATCATTTTCTTGCCTGAATATACAATAAATCTAGAAATAGGGGGGGGCTAATGTCTAAGTTTACATGCGTCATCTACTCCACTTTTAAAAAACAATATGTATTTTCTTCAAACTTCTTTTATGCCTTGAGACATACCAATATTTGTGGGTGGTGCAGGTCTTTGAGGAGGACCACCACTAGGGGTAGTAGTAGTGGAAGTGGTAGTAGTAGTGGTAGTACTTGAAGAAGGCACGATTCCTTTTTTTTTTATGCAGCACAAATATTATATCATTGTATTGATGTTGTAAAGGTGTAAATAGCAGATAAACAAATCAGCAGTATAGAATGTATATAATATGCATGGTCAATAAACAAAGCCATTGTGACACTCATAATATAAAATTACATATTTTAAAATTAGGACACATATATACAAAAGCAGAATGTTTATATCGACACAAATCCATGTATAATATATGCCATCGACTAGTATTCCTTGAGACAAATACACAGACAGAAGAAATGATAATATACGTTTAATGATATGTGTTTGTGTTCCTACATGTAAATGTGGCAATTACAAATATAATGCATAACATGAAGTAATGCTGTATAGTAAATGTAATCCTACGTTCATATCACAGTATATACGTATCCATTGGTCATACTTGTAAACAATTAAAAGTTCTTAATATTATTGTTAATTTGAAGCTTTATTATACATTATGTCATTAAGCATGACATACTAGAAGTAGTTCAAATATGATAATTTATTTTCCATGCAAAACTGAGATTCTGCATTCAGAGTTATAAAGCATATACCACAATAACATATTATTTCATACTGTTACGATTGTCACATCAATAGGAAAAAAAAACAAAGAATTGTAATATTTTGAGAAGCCTCAAAGAAAAAATCGAAGAGAAGAAGACCCAGAAGTAATCATTCGTATGCAAACATCCAATTCTTATAACATACCCACAGAGGGTGGTGCGGGTCGAGCCGGTGGCTTTGACGCTGTGTGAGTTGTGGCATGTGTAGTAGCAGCCACATTCGGTCTACTTTGTCGTGATGCTGTGTAGTATGATGCATAAGTAAAATAATGCTAAATAATGCTGCTCATTAGTTAAGATTTTTCTCATTTGAGAAAACCGTACTAAGTATTCGTATGAATTTAAGTAGATATTGGTAACAGTAAGAAAATTGATCGATCTGATTCTCGAAACTGAAATATTTAGTTCTTGTGCAATGTATAGCAACTGTAAAGTCAGCTTAAGGCACTATATTGTATCTGTCATGATATACAACACTCATCATTAGTTTAACAGTCTAAATGAAAATCTATTCATACTTTCACGATGTACACTTATTCGTAAGTATTTTCTCATGATCGAAACACAAATACATATACGAAGTAAATTACCTGGTAAAGTCATGGGTGAAGCAGGTCTAATCGGGTGTCCAGATAATGGTCCATTCGATGGCGGAGGGCCTATTAGAGGACGTGGAACCGATCCAGCTATGGGCATCCCACCAATTAAAGGTTGTACCGTTACTGGTGGGGGTCCAGTTAAATTCACTAAAGAAGCAACATTATTGTGCGGGGGTATACTGGCAGCTCCATTTGTTAAGTTTGTCGCACCGGTATCACCTAGATACAAATGTAAATACCAAAGTATACGAACGATCCTTTAATGCCATTCTAATTGACTTTCATTATATGTACTCACTAATAGAAAGCGCCTTTAAACTCTGCACCAAAATCGGTGGCAATGCATCAGGAATCTCAAAGCCACGCAATTTTAAAGTAATTAATTTACACGCAATACTAAACTCATTTATATCCAGTTTACCATCTGAATCTGTGTCTGATAGAGACCTGCATAAAAATGTCCACATTAGATAATTGTATCAGGTTGTCTGGAATTTAATTCTGCTTCAAAGATTTCCATGAGACGCGTACTGTCGCTGTCTCATAACATAGGACCTGAACGGGGCCATACACCTGAAGTAGTAGGGATAGTGACTCGACTGTGCGTGCCTGACCAATCAGACAGTTCCTTCGCAAATTCCTTTCACATTCCTTCCGAGTACCACATTATGAGACAGCAACGATACTTCAATACATCACAATAATTAAATTAAATGAACAAAAAAGATAATTTTGCACTGTCAAAAGTAGTCTCTTAAGATATATATTGAACATAGAAGTGACACTGGTTAATATTAAGTGCAAATATTACAATTTTTAAGTATAAAAATTACAGCATAAAAATATAATATAATGTCATATTATCGTCATCACGGATATAAAGCTAAGAAAATCACAATTATCTTCCAGATCACTTGTCAGCAAATGTCAAAGCGTTCTGATACAAAAAAAAACTATACCATATTTGCCCAAGGACCGGAGGTGGAAGTTGAGACTTTAGCAAGAACTCTTTTGCCTGTCCTCCAGTGACAACACCGTTTATTGGTTTTAAAGACTCAAACTGTTCTCTGTATCTTGCACGTTCCCTGGGTTGAATCACCCAGGGATCCATACCTAGAAAAAATGATTATTCCTTGATTTTTCCCATGAAAAAGTTTCTTCTGAATGAAACCGTGCATCTTTAGAACACAATTCACTGTTTCATAAACAATACGTGCCAAATGGTATATTAGTGACAGTATTCGTTGTTTCCCTACAGACAATTGCTGTCAACATGACAGATCAACCAATAGATGATTGTCAGCTACGAATCGAGAAAAAAGACGAAATTTACCTGGTGTTTGTGGGGTGGCCATCTCTATTCACCCGTAGGTGACCACCGAACTGAATCTGCAACGAAAGAAAAACAGTAACTTTCACGGAAGCATTATCTCCGGAAACTCGGTCGGGATGTGGCGATTTCAAGGTTAGGTCACGGTGATCGATCCTGTCAGGAATGACTCGAGATATACCTCACGAGAGAAGAATTGTCGAAACGCTATCAATTCAGCGTGGATTCAATCACGAATAAATCCAATTAACCAAATAAGAGCGGGGTCATGAACTTGAAGATTGATCGGGGCCCTAACGCACACGTATAAGAGCAGCAATTTTTCTCACACCAATGTATACGAACATACGACGGTAAGCCGCTTCTCCCGCTCGCGAACCCTTCTACAACTTTACTGAACGGAATTCATGATTGCGAATCGCGACGTTAGCGATCCTCCGCCCGATACAACGAATTCGTAGAATTTCAGAACTCTACCGACGATACGCGGGTCGGCCCACATTGACTGACGTACATACGTCACTTTCACGACCTCGGCTATTTCCGGAAGTCTTCGGTTGGAATCGATAGCTCGGCCGAAACCGTTTCGTTGATCTTCGGCAGAGATCGCCCCTTCCGCAACCCCTTCGTTCAAATTTTCTTCTCTTTATTTTACGCGATAATAACAAAAACTAATCATTGCAAAACAATCTTAGATGGACATAGAACGTAAACAAGAAAAACATTATATAATTAATAAGGCTGCAAGTAAGTCGCAACTTTATTTTCCACCCAGCTGTTTTATAAACTATTTTAAATCGTTTTGCACACAGTGCCTAATACTATAAATATTGCAAAATAAAGATATCGAACATATCGTATATTCATTTTGAATAAATACTGTCAATTAAAATTAGTTCAGATATATACACATAATGCATGCATATAAATGAAATCATTTTCATATAACAAATTATTTTTATTTAAAAACGAATTATTATAAATGTTATCTACTAGAGACCTATTTATACAATACTATCTGCACAGAGACATGGAACCGTTCCGTTCAGCACCAATTAGAGAATTTGAACGTGTTTATGTGTTTATACTTACTATCGGAATGTATACATATATGTATCAGCAAAAGCACGTGTCGGAAACCAAACGTCAAAAGTTTATATTGTTACAGTATTGTTATACTGAAACGGAACCAATAAATTCATCCTGAAATTTTTTCTGTCAAGTGTCGATTGATCGATATCAGCGAGCTACAAAACCGGTTACGGAAAGGTTCTATTTGAGATGCCACGTGCGACTTTACGAACGTATCGCTTTTGTGTAACAATAAGTACTTTTATTGATTCGAACCCGTGTTCGGGTTAGGCACCCGGCTACTTGAATACTCGGATGCTGTCCTATGGTATCGTGCCTGACCCGAATAGATCGCGTAAAATCGAAGCGTAAAAAGTAACTGTCTGTTTCATAATATTTATTACGAGGTTATACACTCACCGATCAATGCTTCATATCTTTGTCTATCAGTCTGCTGATAATAATAGCTTGATACTTCCAATTGTTTTCAAGAATGTAACAGAAAACACGAAACAACAAACAATAATCACAACGGACCCAATAATAGGTAAATTAGGTAATATATGTATAATATCTGTAAATCGTACAGCACACACACACACACACAACTGTAACATATAACTACAACGACCGGAAGTACAGTTATTTTTGAATTACTATAGTAGTTCTTTTGATTGTTATGAATACGAATTCAAACAGGTTTATGTATGTATAAGTGAATTAAAAATGTTGTACCTCTAAATGTTAAATAGTAAAAACAAGTGGCCAGAAGAAAATTAATTAATTCTTTTTCAATTCAAACAGGTTTATGTATGTATAAATGAATTAAAAATGTTGTACCTCTAAATGTTAAATAGTAAAAACAAGTGGCCAGAAGAAAATTAATTAATTCTTTTTCAATTTCTGGTGTCATAATATTATCCATCCATCCAATACTGAATTTATTTCAGTATTGTAGTATAATCGACGCGGTACTTAAACATCTAACTAATGTTCGTTCTCCCGCGTAATCTTGATACCCGGCTTATTGGTATATTAATGATACTAGTGATGTGTGGTGTGAATTATACAAAATTACAAATGACCTGTGCCTCATACGTCCTTGGTGGTATCTGTTTCGTGCTCACTATACATAGGTGCATACGACCTGGAAATTACAAAGCTCCATTTCATTGTCAGTTAAGCGCGTGCGAACGTCCGAACGGGAACGCGTAACACGGTCTAGACGTATGAAAACCCGCTGTCGAAAAGAATGAAAACGATTGTTTCGTGGAGTGAAAAAGGTTATCCGGTTTCGGTATTTTTCGAAGTGCTCAAGAAAATCGAGGGTTTACAGTTTGTAAACATTCAGTGGAAGTGTGCGAGAGGTGTATGATCCAGCGTGTCTTCCACGATCGATAATGTATGCTGTTTAAATATTTTATCGAATTCTTATCATTCCAATACTGCACCTTAAAGCATTTAGACGTGTTTGTTGAAGTGTTTCTTGAAGTGAACGTGGGAAATTACAGTTAAAGTGTTAAACGATGCGGTGAAAAGAATTTGAGGAACGTGGTACAAAGTGATATGCTGCTTCGAGGGACACGCCTCGGTGTGAATGATAATCGATCGCAACATGATTATTCATAATCGATGGCGTGGTGCAAGCGGGCCAATCGAGTTCCATTACATTAATGATTTGGGTATGACTTGATACAAATTCTTTTTATCGAACTATTCTTGTTACAATCCAATTTTTAAAATCGATCATATGATATATTTAAAAAAGTGTTCACATTACTGCGAAAATGATGATCGCCAATGACCTCGTCGTTAATGCGACTATGTTAAAATAAACTGTAAATAAATAAATAATAAATAGAAGAGAATAGATATGAGAATATGTCTTCATCAATATTAACGTTAGGGTGAAGTTTACTGAATCGTAGATAAGATAGTTTGAAATTTTAACGGCTCCTAAAACCCCTTTTACTTATCTTCTTGAGATAATTTTAAACTTTGTCTTGGTGTTAATACAACATTGTTATCTATCGATAATTATGTTAACTAGGTTGCGGTTGCGTTATCGCTGTCAAGCGATTATACTTATCGTGTTACTTTGATAGTTTCTATACAAGGATAGCAAAGATGAGGAATACTTTTAATTAATTGTTCGAAATTACGTTTCGCGTGCACGTTATTAGTTATCTACAAATTATTGCAAAAATTCAGTGAAAACGAGAAAAATTTACTTTTGTTGACATCCGTTTTCAACGCAAAGTAAGTCATTGTTTGGGTACAACCGCCTTTTGAGTAATACGACACGTTTGACGATCCTATCACAATGTTGTCGCATAACCCGTCACCAGTCCCATTCAGAACGTGCACTGTTAATGCGAGGCGATTACGCGTTTGTCACTAGTCAATGCCAATCGTTTCAAGTAGAGCCGGTAGCGTTACACGTTCAACTCTTATAGCCGGAATTATAACCACAAGCCGACGCACTAACCGACTAACCACTAACCTATCCGAAAGAAAGGAGCAGAGCACGTGTTCCGCGAACGCAATTGTATTTAAAATAACCACATTTTTACATTAATTCTGTGTCCTGTGCAGAACATAGTGTGGTCAAAGGGAGAAAACATTGCATGTATAAAAATTCATGTGAAGTGTCTTCGTGTGAGGACATATCCGGACACATGCATATGTATGTATTTTCTCAGTTAATAACATAGAATTCAATAAAAAACAACATCATTAATCAGACATGATAATTCTTTAAATTGTGAAACATATAATTTTTGAGAATCAAGTAACAAATAATTCTTTTTAATGCTGAGTGGTAGACATTTTATGGCGAATATATTATTACAGCTTACGAAATCTAAATGAAATCTAGGAAATAAAGAACAACGTGCATTGCATTTGTTTAACGCACTATTGAACAATATTCGCTTTCTGTAAAGACACTTAATTCGTTTACCCGAAACAATGAACGTTCTAAAGTAGATGCAATCATGCATTTCTCGCAGTGCTATCAAACTACATTATCTGCGTGAATCAATAATCATCTACGTGAGCATGGAACAAGACAAGAGGTCAAGTGCAAATATACATAGTGATCGTAGCTCCTCTATCACGATTAATGTTGGTATTTATTAAACACTTCAATTCTTTTTCACTTATCTTGGATTCTGTGATTTTGAAATATTTTTGAAAAAATAAATAGAATTGCGAGGTTCATATCAAAACATAACGTTTTCCAAAGTAATTCAGAATTAAATATATTATATGAACAGTATTGAATAATATTATTTTGCTATCGTATACATATTTTACATTCAAAAAGTTCGATAATTGATATCAGTCTGTGTATCGCAATGAATATAATTGCATCACTTTTAAAGGTCCAGCTCCAAATCATACAGGTCACCCTGTATGTACAATATATAACATTAAAGTACAATAGATGAAATACGTATATCGTTCATATCTATTAAGTGATCTATGATACGAATAAGAGGAGAGGACGAATTTCATTCAATTCGAATAATGTTTAATATAAAGGTTCAAGGCTCACGCGTTAAAACTTAGATTTGTCAAAGCAAACTTTTCATGTGCCGCGTTCACTGTGATTCACAATAGAGTACTGTACACAAGCAATTCAAAGGGCGTTCCACAGTCGAAGACAAAAATTCAAATGTTCCGGAACATGTTTCCTTTATCCCCTCTCCTCTCGTTTCAAAACGCGGTCAGTTTAACTACCATATGCCATAACACATATCATTACAAATTAACGTAATATGACCAAATTTCGTATAGAATTTCTGTGAATAATATATACTTGAACTTTTGCTTCGGACTATTCCAACAATCAATGCACGAACTCAAATATGTAATACGTTAGTGAGTTAATTCAGTCTAGCAACTTTTACTGGAAGTGCTGTTTTATTTTATAGTCGGAATTATTTTCTTTATATTTTGAGAATATATATTCCGCTTTGTATAGATATATAGATAAGAATTTGGTGGCTCTAATCGATGGAATTTGGTCGGTCTATTTAAGAAAGCTTCGAACAGTATAATCCATAAGCACTAATCGCACAAAGAGTGTGAAGTATAAGGACAATAACAGCTGTGAAAACAATTATACAAAAATACATTTATGTTTTTAACGTACATATATCGCACATAGCGTCGCACCTGGTCGCACCTATGTAAATATTGCATCGATGGAAGCCCGATAAAATTTGTGAGTTGCCAGGACCGCCATCTTCCGATGGCTTCGGAAAACGCTCAGTATCGCAGGGTCTTCGACCGCTTTGGTTCGTGTTTTTGACGTTTTGTCGTGCATCGTGTGTCTGCGTACTGCCGACTTGATTGCCAGGCAGATCTGCGATACCATGACAGAGACAGGCAAGTATAAAAGAGGTGACAACCGTATCAATCGCGGTAGAGGGTGGACAATGACTTCAGCTGTCGTGCTACCATCGCCTTTCTCGTTCGACATGCATTATCGATTAACTGTGCTGCCGGCCGGCGCGGCGGGTAGTAGACACCGTGTCAAGTGGCTGGCCGCCGAAACGTTTTTTTTCGACAAACGGTTTGTTGTAACACCAACCGATCGGTGTGTTGTGACCGCGGATTAACACTGACAGGAAGAGAAGTTCGACAGATGCGTCGCGGGGGTCGGGTAATTATATCATTGATCATTTTTCTTAAATAATCTGGGTCACTGGCACGTGAATGCTGCGCAAATGTCTCTGCTCCGCGAAGCTGCCGGTACGCATGCGTGTCACAGACACAGGCGGGAGAATATTTTACGCGGGGGTGTAAATACGTTACGAAAACATCCGACTATAAACGGAAATCATGATTACGCACACAATCATTTATCACAGACTTAATTAGACAACTTTGTCGAGGCATAATTCACCGAACGGTAAAAACAATTTATTATCCTATGTTATTAACTGTTTAAACATTTGCGAGATAGCATTGCGCACTTCCTGTTACGGACGCGTCCTTTGAAATATTGGATAACCAAGAGTTCGATAATGCGCGATAGCTAAAATTGAAGGGTAAGAGGATATACGATAACAGCATAGATAAATTTTGTAAAAGTCAAGCTGTTTTAATCGTTTTGATGATATGCATCATTTTTGCTGTGGAGTATTATGACCGAAGGAAAACTATGTCGAGTAACACTATCGGCGGTTGTTCTCCAGTGTAACCCTTTTTTTGTACAAAATGGAGTAACTCGAGTTAGCATAGAATACTTTTTTTCATAGTATTCAGCTAACAGATGATATCTGCGTACAAATTGTTGTTGCAGATAAGACAGTAGATAATAAAATACCGGTGTAGAACAGTATTTCCAAGAACATTGCGCAATGAAAGCGGATTTCTATTCAAATTACTTCTATTCTTGCTCATACGCGCCGCCTCGTTCCGTAAGGTGGGATAAACAGGCGCCGGGTAATAATAAGTCAGGCATTCAGAACGTCAACACTGTAATGAAAAACGAGCGATTAATCACAGAAACGTGTAATTATACAAGGTAAGCTGTATTCTAAGAAAGAGGAAATACTTCCTTTCTCGGAAGTACATTATCTCCTATAATGCCGACGTAAAGCAACATGGAACTAATAGAATAATAATAAACAGAACTGCGCGGTAAAAATACGATAACAGTTTCGTTTGCGGCGATTACATAGAATTTCCAATAAATCGATTGAAGTTTTTGTCTGGTACGAAAAAGGCAACTAATAGGCGCCATATTTCAACGTGATTGAATTGCTAACAACTATAATGCAACATTGAGTGGTAACTACGTTCCGTTTCGCAACATGAGATAATGGTTCTACTATTAAACAATCGTAATTAACCTGGTTAACGAATGAAAAACGTTTCAGACAATTTTTATGCTTGGTAGGTTCATCTTAAGCGTTGGTATTATTAATATGCTGATAATTTAAATGTATTTTCAAGTTATTCTTAAGCGATTTGTTTTTAGAAAGGCTGACCCAATAGGGCATATCGAAGATAAATTACAAATGCGTAGTTAACATGAAATGGCAGACTGAAAGTGCGGCGAAGAATCTGGAGCTGTATGTCTGTGGGACGATAAAGGGAGTATGAATCTTCCTTTGGTTATGCTTCTCCGTTGCAAAAACACCGATCAGCGATCCGAAATGAGTCCCGACGCCGCCTCGGTGAAGCTGGTCGGTCCCGTCAGCAACCGAGTGCCTGTAGTTCTGTCCTGAAATTCCGTAGAGGGGGGTGTGAACGCCTTCTGCAGCTTTCTTGTCTCCTTCGCGGGTGTAGTTCACGGGAGCGCCCTTGCAAGGACAGCGGCCTTTCAGGGCTTTCAGGCCTTTCGGGGCGAATGCTTTAACGAGCCGAATGGTTAACGCTGCATGCAGAGTCGCTCGTGAAACCTAAGGCTACGTCTCCATTCTCGTCTGCTACCTCGGGGCGAAACTAAAGTCCGACACACACTTGTCCATACATTCACTCGGAGAATTTAAAGCTACGTCCCCACATTTGCATTGCAGAACTCGGCACTGTACTGAGATCGTAAGTTGGCGAGGATCCGCAAACTGAACAGCACAGACAAGGGGGTCTACTAGATTGTTTATAATAATACATTAATACAGTTTGTACTTCATGAAACTTAATATATTATTTTGCAAGAAAACGGGCCCAGCTCGACAATGGCTCTAGTGGGATCCAATTAACATCTTCTATACTCCATTTCGATTGCGAAGGATGACCTCTTTCCAAGTCTAGAAAGATCTACCTGCTCACAATTATAGCTTTATGTGACCCGAGCGGTCTTCGTTCTCCGCAATGTGATTAATGTACAACCTCCAAGGTTCGAGCTCTTTAAAATTTTAGCTCTCGATGGCCTAGGTTGAGACCTCTATTCTCTGAACCAACATTCTGTCTTCGTACTCACATTTTCTACTATGTATACAGAAAAGTGTACATATCTCCTTGCCCCCACTATCGCCAACTCTTCAGCCTCGTAGTATCAACAGTACATTTGTCTATTAAAGCTGAGTCTTCGTTTGAGGGCCTCTCTCGGACCACTTGTCCGCGTGTGGACATCTAGGTCTCATCCACTTCGGTTGGTAATATCACTCAGGTCTGGACGCACCCTAACACTGGCAAATCAAGACGAGTATAGACCCCCGAGTCCTCTCATCTCTTGATTCTCCTTCTTTCTTCCACTTTCTCTTCTCTTCTCCTCCGCCTCCGCCGGCTCTATTCTTCCCTTCCTTTCATTTAGCCCTGCTCCCCTCCCCGTGCTCCCTCGAAGAGTCATCCGTCGCGTTGCCCGCTTTCCTTCTTTTCTTTGGTGCGTTCTTTCTTTCCCACTCTCTGGCTCGCAGGAAACCAGTCGCGATTTTTCACGCGGTGGGAACTAGAAGCCGCTCCCTACTATAAATAGCCTTCGAGTTCGCTCTCGAGCCACGCTCTCGGCCTCCAACGGCGATGGGAGTAGCTAAAAGGGGGTAGCCGTCCATGGGCGCCGACGCGGTCACGTTTTCATTAGGATTTTTTTATCCCCGGGACGATCCTTCTAATTTCACGTTTCTTCCTTTTTTCTCCCCGGTTTCGCATGGTCACGCATGATCCCGTGGTGCCAGTTTTCGCGGGGGCTCGCCCAGACGAAAAAAACCACCCGCCCAAGGAATCGAATAGGTCATGATCATGCTACTTTTTTTCACACCATCGACCGCCTCTTCAGCTTCGGTAATGGCATCTTCTCGCCTTCGAATAGTTGTTGGCGGTGGCACAGAACGCTGAAGCAGCTAAATTGGGTAGGGGATGCTGGCTCACCCCTACTTGCGATTAGAAAGTTCTTAATTGAGACGTCGAGGATGGAGGAATGTTAGAGACGGTGTGGACGTTCGGATTATATCGGCGATTGCCGGAGTTGGTTTGTATATTATTAATTGTTTATGCAAAGAAGGTTAAAGATACCTATTAAGGAACTCCTATTCATTTGAATGAGCATAATTGTCAGCCTGTTCCTCACTTACAAAGTACAGCTTCATGTCCTCATGAAAAAAGTGTATAAAATAGTGTATTAATAATAACGACGCTTAAAATGGTTGACTACTGGAACAATAAACTCTACATACTTTCATTAAAAGTTGATTAAAACATTAAAAGTTGATGAGCGTTAGTCTCGCTTCTTATTTTCTTAGGGGCGCTATATCATTGAGCTTGAGAGTCCTCTCGAATCGTTGAGAGTGAACATTTTCGACTGCGTTTTAAAATAAAATATTTCTTTCGTTTTTGTTCATTAAGTAGTTCGATAAACATTGTTGAAACGTTTAAAAAAAATTTTCTCCCCCATCCAAGATAAAATTCTATCGACGCCCATGCAAGTCATGACTTTGTACGCACGACAGAGTAAGGGGGTTGGGGGAGGGGTGAGCGTTGGAATTTTTATGGAAGAAAAAAAAGCTCCGCGTCAGCGACCAATCGGAAGGGCAGTCGCGGAGCCCGAGGATGGCCGTTGAAGAGAACGATAAATGTACATAATTTGAAAAAAAATAATATTGCATCGCGCAGAGAAATATGGTTGTAGACATTTTTTGAAACTGCTAAACAGCTACCCTCTGATTTTGATGATTTTTTAAAATGTGCCAAATTAAATAACTTTTTTCGGAGGGTAGGTAGCTGTTTTTCATCGAAATTTCTTCTCGCAAAAAATATTCATGTTAGGCGGTAACAGTTATTGAATCAAGTGTAGTTTGTGTTCTCTGTTTCTTTTATCGATATCTTAATACCTTTCAATTTTATAATTACATATAAAAGAAAGCATTTGAACTAAAGGAGAAGGGATGAAGCTAAATAAATACAATGATAGAATCGAAGGAAACGAATGATAAAACAAGATAATATATTATAGTAATATCCATAGGAAGTAAAGTCGGTAAGTGAAAGAAGATACAGTGGAAGTCTGAAAGGGGATACAATAGAGAAATTGAAGAAGATAAGTCGAAGAACACTTCTCACTTTCATTAGTTTAAATCTATAAAGTAGATAAAGAAAATGGAAAAAAGTAAAAGGGAAAAATTTCCGTTAATTAAAAGAACTACAAAAAAAGGAATCATAGTAAGGAAAAGAAAATAGTAAGTGAATGAAATTGTGGCGCATAAACGATAGGTCTATTTATGCTACTAGAAAGAAAATAATCAATGTCCGAGAACTTGAATTGATATATCAAAATGTATTAATCTAAATCTACTTAATCCGAAACCAGTTTACCTCGAATTAAGATCTTACTAGTATCTCTTAAGATAAAATAAAATATTACTTAACGTCCTTACCCCAGCACTGTTTGTCCCGCTCTAGCCACAACCCTAGAGTTTTCTCGACCACTTACAGCCGCGCAAACTTCTCTGCTACCCTTGTGCTTGACATTTAGTGCAAATAATAAATATGAGAGTACATCAATGCGTGTTCGATTAGCGTCAATTAAGATCTCGATACGCCGTTCGTCAGGCTATTGAATCGCAATCAGCTTGACTGGTAATCGGTTAAACCACCAATTGGCGTCTTATTGGTTTAACATTCGTTACCGTTTTCTACGATGTTGTCGGCGATGTTATAGCCGCCAATCGATTACCGTCCGATCGGAATTGCGCGGGAAAATCATCGAGAGATTTTGTAATGATTCGACGATGGACACTTGACGTTGATTGATCGTCGGAAAAATGGCAATTGATTTTAACGTATAGCTTAATTATCCTTAATCATTTATGAATCAATTATGTCCACGTGGACAATTACGATTAGATGAAACCAGTTACATCTATTATTCAGCAGTCGGCTATATATTATTTTTATATCGTTGTACACGAGGAGGAAGTTTTATTCTATTCACTGTATAAATTATTATTGCTGTTAGACCTCGAAGTTAGGTCAGTTTGCAGTTTCAACTCGTTCTTCATTTTTGCTTTTACTCAAACTCCCATCTATCCTAATCTTTCGTCTTCGATTCTCGTAATCTTTGACACGAGTCAATTAAGTTGCAACGAGAAATTGCTTCAGAACGCGATTGCATGTCCGCGGATTATTTTTGTATCACGCTTGTCGCGATTCGACGCTCGGGCAAGACGTTTCAAGAATTTGTTCGGAGACTCGTGGACGTTTATAGACGAGGAATAGTTGCGGTTCTAATTAAACGCGTACAGGAACAAACTACTATACTATTTTCGCTTTTCCAACAAAGACAACATTTTCAAGTGAAAAATTGGAATATGTTCACGTTTTAGAAAATATCGATGCACGCAGTTCTTTTGTTTATATATTATTGTCCCTTGTCCTCACAATTCATTATGTACACTAATGCTTATGTAAGGCCCTCTCTCCACGGAGCGTCGCGTCATAAACGCGTACGCGACAATATATCGATTGCTGTACGATTGAGTGCTGCGACCAATGTAAATTAATTGACATCTGTTCACGAAAGCGTCATCGTCGCGTAATTGTCGCTACATGCAGTTGTAATTATGATTAGCGTGCGATGCGATTGCAAACTTCACGTCAGTTACGGAAAGCGAACAAAGATGTTCGGTGACGAGGAGGACGTGATCTTTTATAATTATATTCATACATTTAATTTCTGTCGTTATTTCATTCCGTGTCTTTTCTGTAGCGTCGTTTCTTGAATAATCTAATATGAGTACATTGAAAGTATGAAATATTTACAACATGAAGAATAAATGACAATAAATACAGAGAAATTTACAATCAAAGGCATCAGTGATTTAAATTATCTGAAAAGGTACTAAATATAAGTAACGAGTAAACAATTCTAAATCTTAGTTTAGAACAATCAAATTTAAAGAATTAATTAAAAAATTATTACAAAACATATTTATTACGACAGTTATCAGTAGGTAGGAATTATTCTTGAATAAATTTTAGTGGAAATTTCATCCCGATATCTTTTACGCGGTTTCATATTCATTTCAATTTTTATCAGCTGTCAAAATGTGGCGACGCGCGGTACGGGACAAACGGGACGCTAATGGAGGTGAAATTTTGATCAGCCGAAATATTTCGGTATAGCGAAATTTAATATTTTTTATACATAGGATTTTGAAACACCGGCCGTCCAGAAATGGGACGAAATCAACTAGGGTATTAGATCGGGCAACAAGTTCCGGAATGTTCTACTGAATCGCCGCCTCTCAGTGCAGGGATTTTATTATTAAGACGTGCAAATGGCAGTGTACTGTAAATCCAACGGAGAAACATAAGACTCTAAAAAAAAGTGGTAAAAATTCTTGTGTAAAAATGAATATAAGGCACTCTCTCTTCCATATTTTGCTACTTTTTATTGATCTGAATGGGCAGGAAGATTTGGTACGGGCTTAGCGACGAATGTTCCTTATAATAATTACTGAATAAAATAAATAATTAGTGAATAAAAGAAGTACATGTACGCATCTGACGCGACGCATCGTGGACAGAGGGCCTAAGCCTTCACTGAGAACTTGATTATTAACTCTTTGTATCAAAGTTGTGAAAAAAGTTCCTCATTTAACTTAGAAGAAAAAGAACAACGTCTGCGACAGCAGATCCTGGATCTGGTATGATGAATCCTCCATCGCGAGGATGTTTCGACCAAGAAAACGAAACTCGTACGCACTTTTATTATACGGACTCCTCGAAGGAAAGAGAACGAAACAGAGAGCAACGAGAAACGAGACACGAGAAAAAGAAACGCGAAGTATCGCAAGGATCGCGGTACCAACGATAAAGTTACGATTTGCGGGGCAATCAATGCGCGGAACCGGTCGGCAGTCCGCGGACATCATGATTTTCGAATCAATTTGCGCTCGCTGGGAAATGCACCTGTATGCACATGTCGGCGTCTCCCTTTCACGGCTCGTCGCGAATGTGAACTCATGTGAACGTGTGCGCGCGAGCGCGCTATTTATAGATAAGCGTAAAGCTGATTATTTCTTTCACGGATACCCGTTGGTCCGACTTCGCTACCACTCGGGATGCTTATAATGGGAGAACCGTATACCATGGTTGTAGCGATGATCCGTAAAAGAAGAGGGATCGAATAGGTGATAATTGCCCAAGGGGGGACACGGGGGTGAGTGGTACGCGAAGAATCTTCGTCGTTAAAGACACTGTTTTGTCCATTAACCCTTCGTTTGAAACTAACGAGATTGACCCTGAATGGAGAAATCGGTCGAAATTTAATCAGTATTAACAATACAACTCTATTAGGATTACGAGAACGCACGTGTCGCTACGTACGAGAATAATATCGGACACGTTGTGCTACAAGGCAAATAAAAATATTGTATGGTAGGCCACAACAATTTTCTATTCTTCTACTAATCCCAAATAGAAGAAAAAAAGCTTTAAAAAATGCACTAAAAAATATGAAATAATTTCTATTTGATAAAATATTAAATAAGATACAATCTTTTCGGAGGCAGCGCACAATGAAAAAATATCGACACTGGAAATTACGAAAATATAAATATATAAATTACGAACGAGCAGCATTTTTAGAACACCGTAGGAAAGTTTCGTCATGATGGACGAACTATTTTTTTGTTACGCTATTGCCCTCTCGTTTACTTTTTATAGCCCGCGCCGCCGTTGTAGCTTACATCAACTCGCCCTTAAAATGGCTCAGTAAGCATGTCCACTTACAGAATTAATATTCAATAAAAAATCATAAACAATGAAAAAATGAAAATTTTTTAACAGGACCCCGCCAGGAGCATACTCTACAAGATGCAAAAGGTTTCGTTCCGATTACATAGAAAATAATTAATTAATACATAGAATACATAGAAAAATAATTAATTAATTATTAAATTATAAAAATTAAATATATAGAAAAAAATGCGAAAAAAAGGCACATACAAATCGATCTGAATATAAATCGGTACTGAATACTCTCTCAAAATTTGAAGTCGATCGTCCAACTAGATCTCGAGATCCTCTGTCAGCCATTGCAGAAGATAATCTAAATTTAACAGTTTATATAAAACCGTAACATTGTAAACAGTGTATAAAAAATAAACAAGCTAAGCATGAATGAATAGTGTTTACTATTTGCAAGGAATGCGTTAAGAACTAGTAGTTTGAAATGCGGAACGTAAATTACACGGTTTCCTCGTGACGCAAAGCTGCACGAAGACTACATTTCGCGACACACGAATTGCTTTATCAGCTCTAATATAAACAATTGTCGGCTTAAACTGATCATCACGAGACAAGGAGTTCTGGTCGTTGTGGAAGGTTGAACGGTTTGGCGGGGAGTAGAAGAACGGAGATGGAAGAGGATAAAGAAGCTGAAGGAAGTACATACAAGAAAAGTATGAAGAGATTGCAAAATTCCAGCAAGCCAGCAGCAGTTTCCTAGGAATTTAAAGTTTTGTAGCTTGTTTTTTCGAAAGAAGATTGCCGGGGTATGTTGATGGTCGTAATAACTGTCTACACCACTCCAATCGCTAATATGTGGGTTACATGAGTGAGATGGACATCTATCGCTACTGAATTGTATTCATATTTGTACTAGCTATCCCGACAGACGTAGTCCTGCCCAAATCTCAATAAATTTGCTTGTGATCATTTTGTGAATTTGTGAAAAGCTATTGACAATTTAAAGTTGTAATTAAATTCAAAGTAAAAATGAGAAGAATAACGTATTTCTGAGTGACCATTGTATTTATTAATGTCAAGCTGCTCTACTTTTGCAGTTTCAAATATTATGATTTTTGCAGTTTGTCTAAATTTTCCGACTTTCCTTCGTAATTGTCTTGATTTTTTTTTCAGAACCATAACGAACAAAACAAAAAAAAAAGAATTAAGTATATTCGTCGTTCGAATCGTGAGTTATGGTCTTGAGTTTATAGAAAAATCCCAAAGGAAAAAGCACTTTCATTTTTTCCCGAATTTTCATATTCCAGGGTAACTATTCCATTTTTTTAATTTTAAAAACGTGATTCGGACTACAACGGACATTAAAAAAAAATAGTATTATTTTTTAAAAAATTAGCTAAATCGGCCCAGCCAACGAACAGCATTTCATTTTTATTATATAGATCATATCGTAGGAACACGACAATTTATCCGATAATTTCCCACATGAAGCTGTGTTTTCGAAAAGCCGCGGTTATTTATCTTTGACTTTCGAAGGACTACGAAGTAATTTGCCGGGAGATAAAGCGTCCAGACCGAGATTATCAAAGATGAGGATCGGTATGAAAATATTTCAAGGTCTTCGCATAATTCCCAAAGAATTGGGCCATCTATCGTGCATCCGACCATAGTCGCTTAATATAGAATTATCCGTTTCTTTCGAATATCAGACGTCTGTCTGGTTCATCCCGGGGGAAAAGTATTATAGTGCTTAATACGGTGGGGCATGGTATCGAACGCGTTTCATTCGTGCCCGTTAATGTTTTTCCTCGAACGAACCTGTTGGAAATTACATCTCTTCGACCTCCTTTGTACTCGTCCTTCAAACACATGGAGGAGGGACGATGGGAGGATAGAAAGGGGAGCAGAGTATCGTGGATGAGTCGAGAATTGTAATTTACAAGATCTCCTCGTCCTCCTTGTTTTTCCACGCATGAATAATTTACAGTCTCTTCCACTTTCGCGATCGATTTATTTGTTTTCCGCGGGATCGTGTGTCCTTTCAAGATCGAACTGCTTTGTACAGTCGATTCCATGGATCTAAGTTCAGCTCTCTCCCCTCTCTTTTTGACTACGAAACTACGTTTTACAGCAAATAGGACTTTGATATATTTTTTTTATTTATAAGCATTTGAAACTCTCTTGGGTTTATTTTGCTTTACATGAATAATGTAGGTAAATACAATAACGTGGATTACAAGAATAATACAATAAGAGTTCTATGAAATATAATTGAATATAACAGCAATATCCGTTGACGGTAACTATGTAGATTACAGCTTTGGAAAAAGGAGTGGATGCTAGTACAAGCTTTGATATTTGGCTTTGAGATAATTGTGTCTATATTAAGGGGCAGTTGGAGACCCATACTGATTAGGAAATTTATTAGTTTCCGTCTTTTATTTATTAGTACCTTGATTGCATTTATATTGGTTATCATTACACTTTGATATTTGTAAGACATTTACTCGATACTACATTTTTGTCGTAACAATCAGCTCTCCGTACTTACGTAAAAATGTTGCTTACGTATTCGAGACAAATGAATATTCATTAAATAGAATGCTTTGATAAAATTCAGCATTATGCAAACGTTATTTGGAAAAAGATAGAGCCCCTAATTTCGAAGTTAAAATTATGCTTAATTTCGTTTCTCATAAATTAGTACCCGTAACATTAATACGCGCAGTCCACTTGTCACTGTTCTCGCTCTTGCGCGCTCGCTTCTTCGCTTTCTTTTAACTTGCCATCGCGAGTGAGGTGCAATTAATCATGGGACACCCTTCTAACGACTCCAGGATCGCACACAATTATTCAGACAATAAGATTAATTGCCGTAGGCTCGAATGGAACCTAGTTCTTCCAGCTTTCACTCGCGCGCCCGCGTTCGCGATCCGCAGAAAAGCAACCGCGAACCACCGATGATCCTGATCGTGCTTCAACGTAAGAGCCCCTATAAATATTCGTAAAGCCCCGTAGATCGTTCTCGAAGAAATTCAGAAGGGTACCGGGCCCTCGGGCCGCATTCTCCGGAGGTCCTAAACCTTCCGAAACAACCTTAAGACCCAGTTTGAGCACGCGACAGGAGGATGCAGCTCGGCATGCCGCAGCTGCAACCAATCATTATTTATCCTGTCATTGTTGCGCAGATTGTGTGCGCCTTAATCCTTCGAAAAAAGATAATTAACGACATCAGTGAGATTTAAAATATCCTCTCCAGGATGCATTATTATTACCAGGTTCCTTATTTTTATTCAATGAGATAAAAATCGGAACGTTAAAATGTATAATGTCTTTTCTAGATCTTAATCTTTGGTACAATAAATATATTAGCGTAAAAATTCACGTTTAAATCTAGACTACTAATTCCGTCACCGAATATGACTACCACAACGGTCAAAACGAACTTGAAGAGACTACAATTAATGTTATCGGCGCACTTAAAAATTTTTTTTTAACGTCTGTAAGAAATAATCAAAGATATTTTTTAGTATAAATTATAGAATGGTTAGGCAAACGTTTTATCCCACAAATAATTGTAATTTAAAACAATTGTCGATCGAGATTCAGAGAACTTGAAGAGAGCAATGGAGACTGATTGAATCGAACGCAGCGGTGCAAGAAGCAGAAGCAAAAATATAAACGAATTAGTAAACATAGAAGATAAAAGAAGTACCGCGAGATAAACGCGTTAAGAGGTAACCAAGACTTAAAAAAGCAAGACTGAAAAAGAAATCAATAAATTGGAATAAATTGCACGGTCGTCTAAACACAGTATATTAAGATAAGCTGTGCTTCCGATGATTCTGAGAGCGATAAACAGTGTTTCTTCGAGTCTTCCTGCCCTTTCGGCGTCGTCGTTTCCATGCCCGTCGGCCGATCGTTATCGTTAGACGCCGTTATTATTAGACCCGTTAGGATAATCCGTTGAAACGGGGCCCTATCAGCCTGTACAATTAATCGCTCCTGTAATTTTCTTCGCGATCCTTTCGAGACGGGATTATTGCTGGCGCCTGGCGCATTGCTCTCCGATGAGATTCCTAAGGACTTTTTCCGCAGAAACGGCGCGGCGATACTATATTTAGTGGCGTGTTCATGAAGCCTGTCCATGCGGCTATCCCCATCGGTGAATGAAGAGACTATTAACCGTCTGATGGCCGGGCTGGGTCAATTTTAATTGAACCGACGACGTTTTTGCCATTGAACGTTCCGAAGCATCGTCGTCCGTTGACTCGTTTCTAAATCCGCTTTAAAAGGCGGATAAAATGTTTTTATGAGACCGTTTCTTTTTAACAAGGATAAGTGGCAGTCGGTCCATCCCGTTTCTATCATTCCGGATTCATAATATCCAACTGGACAACTATTTCAACCACGTCTCAACGTTTTGTCTACATTTTTCTCGCGGTAGCACAACAAAAATACGGAAGAAAATATACGAAGCAACTGTCTGTTATGAAAGCATTTATTCTGCAAATTTGAACAAACGTTGGAAGGAAACCAAACTAAATCTTGTTTGATGTCGTTATCAGTGCTCAGAGGCCATCAGACTTTACACTTTTTGAATGGCAAGAAAACAATTAAGGGTGTTAACGTAAACCACGAAATACGGAAATGTAAATGAGGTATGAATTAATAATAAATCTTGAGAGTACAATGGTTGTTATTGAGTTGAATCGGTTTGATACACGTGGATCAATATATTAGTACTTTGTGCAATTAATCGTGGTCATGATTACTTAACGATACGAATGATATCAGAATTGAGGGTTAACAATTTGTATATACATATTTACATTTATATCCTTAAATAGTGATTTTTATCGTTAGATTCGGCGTCGTATTCTTATTGTGCAAATAAAAAATTGTACCAAAATACATTCTCTTCTTGAAGAGAATTTCTATTATCAGGTGCACAAATGAATTCGTGCAAATATTGGATGATTGCAAAAGTTCGTGCCTGATTTTCAGAAATCTGATTACCTTCTTAACAAATTACGCAGTGTCTACGAAAAAGCCAGTTCTCAATGACTGAGCTGTACATAAAAGTAGCTCGATTAACTTTTAAAAAATAGTTTCAGAAAAAGTTACACTATAATAATTCTAAAAATTTGTTGAATTATACATGAAATTGCTGTCGCTTTTTATTGAGAAATTATTAACTGTCGGTCTTGAAGCGTTAAGCAACAAGTTAGCCGTTTAATGCAAAAATGGTGCAAGTCAGGAAACTGTTAATCATTGGATAACGTTTACTTAATAAATAATAATAAATTCCATAACATCTAAAAACAATGTCAAGTCGTTTGGTCCAATATGAAAAGTCTTTTAAGGGTGTCCACTTAATTTTGTCCGCGCTGTAGCAATGGGTGCCACGAAATCGTCGAAAGCACGAGATCCTCGAAGGTTAAGGGGAATCCGATTAACAATTGTGGAAGGGTGAGCAAATAGAGGAAGAAAAGATGAGAAAAGGTGGCTGGCGAGTTTCTAGTGAAACGGCTGACCGATTCACCCCGTTTGTTGGACCACGGCCAGGCGAAACTAGCGCCGGTAAAATCGGTCGATTCGTCAGGGAGCAACAGGTTTGCCGGACACCGAAGGGAAGAAACGCGGTAAGGCGAGGGAGACGAAGAGGAACGGGGCAAAGGTAGAATCTTTGGCCACGACCGAGTCGCCGGTATTCGAGGCACCCGTTTAGGATGACCGTGGTTAGCCGAGGGTAGGAGAACGATGGTGGGAGCCACGCCGATGCTGATGACCGTGACGGAAAACCAGGGGCCAACGACATGAGTCGTACCGTGAACATTTAGCTCTAGAAACACCGAGTGGGCGAGATTAACGGAACAGTAAACGCTGCAAAATTGAACAATTTGCATGAATATTTTTCCAACCGATGGTACGATTCTTTATTTTTATTGCTTGAAAAAGTTTCAATCTCAGTGGATTTGTGCTGGTGGTTTGTTAAAAACATTTTTCCTGCAAAAATTATTCTAATTCACAATATTAAGGGATCTCTATTGTATGTGTATGTAAAATTTAAAGAGGATTTAAATTATTTTTTATTATACGATTGAAAGATGCAGAAGACTCCAAAGAATTAGGTACATTTATTTTGACGGATTTTCTGGGGTTGGGCAATCAAACATGTTAATTACTTGATTCATTATTCCAATAAATTATTTTTTATTACGATTGAAAGATGCAGAAGGCTTCAAAGAATTAGGTGCATTTATTTTGACGGATTTTCTGGAGTTGGGCAATCAAACGTGTTAATTACTCGATAGTTCCCTCCCGTTGTAAACCTTGAACGAGCAAGAAACCAGGTTGAGCAAAAATTTGAAAAATCCTGGAAGCAATGGCCTGGGATTTACCTAAAAGCCCACGGCTCCAGGACAAATGACTGTGGCAGGAGACGCCTGTTAGCACGGAGGGGGTGAGGAAACAAGGGGCAAGCGAGGGGTGGTGAAGGAATAGCCGGAGACAGGGGTTCGGCTTGATGATGGTGGTGGCTGCGGCGCCACTGCCATCGGCGGCGTGTCGCCATACACATAGCTGGTCACTATACTTTCTGGTGGCGTGTAGAACGCCGGGCACAGAGCAGAACGGTTGCCGGCAGTCGTAGTCGGTCTTTCGTGCGGGTTGCCTCGTCTCGTGTTCAACCGCCAGCAGTGAGAGAACCATTGACAAGTGTGGCAATCGCCCAGGGAACTCGCCGTTCCTCCAGGGAGAGACTCTTTCGTTCATAGGAGTATCCTGATTCCAGTGCCCAGTCGTTCTAGCGCCCGAACCACAACTTTTGGCCATTTGTTTATCAATCGGAGTGGCAGCACGTGACGTTCACGAGTCCAGTGACTCCGTGCCTTCCGGCCCTTCGACCTCGTGAAGTTACCCGTGACCTTGAGACCTTGTCGAGCCATCCAGCAGACTGCTTTCGGACCACCGAGGGTGAGAATCGCGCGGACCCATGGGTATTTTCAAATAGAATGTTGATTACTGGTTTTCGACGTCAGTTACTCATTTTTTAAAATGTTTTCGCAGATTTTTGTTTGATTATTTAGGGTCTAAGAGAATTAGGCCCTTGCCGTACGATTTTCTTTATGTCTACAACGATTAGGACTTCTTTGTTCTAATATTCACATTGAAGTTTAAAGTTTAAGCGATTTATTTATGAGCCGAGAAGAAACCATTTACCATTTTTAACTGATCTAAATTTTAGGGTTTTTGTATTCATCGTCCCCCATATTATAATCCACTACGCCCCTTGCTGAAAAGCTTTCTCAGTCACTTAGCCATTAAAACGCCATTAAAAACAGATTCGGTTGTGCTAATGAAATTGCAACAAASTGGCAACACGTGACGTTGATAAGTGCACGTTCATTTATACACGTGCATCKTCACAACACWAYAACGTTTTCGTTAGAAAAATTTTATTCCGTAATGCGATGAAAAACGTTGCATARTTCAATAATAAGTTACRATTTAAAATTTGCTGACATTAAAAATTAAATTTTGAGCTTGTCAAAAAATTGGTTATCGATGTGCCACTCAATGTATGAAAGTAGAGATCACAAATAAAACAGTTGATCGAATTAAACTGTAAAGCGAGAATGGTACAGTTTATAAACCCAGGAATTCAAGTAAAATGCAACTCGAAAGTAAATCAAAGCGGAAGAAGAGAAATAGAAGAATAAAAAGTAAACGAAAGGTTCGACAGCCGAGTAAAAAAGCGTCATTCACTAATGATCCTCTCGTGGAGGGCCACATGCCGGCCGCATGTAAAGGCGAAGAGATCATTAAAGCATCGTGTAACACATTCTCCGTTGAGTCTTGCCGGTGGAGTCGTAAGTCGCGCGGCAAGAATGACTCGAGCATTCATGATGTATAGATTGATTATCATTTAAGCCTCGCGAGAGGTTCGGTTGTTTCTGTTGCATTACCGAGCCACTCATATGGGCTCGAATCGTGTCCCCGTAAATTGTTGTGCCGAACAGCCCGGGAGATTTACAACGCACGACTCTCGAGTACACGTTGACTGCTATATGGAGTTTACACGATCACCGAGCCACTTGTGGCCGCATTGAATCGCGATTTATTTATTGCGTTACACGCACCTACCGGGCTATACCACGTGGCATTTACGAGTATTTACAACAGCGCTATCCGACATAAGCTCGTCGGATTACGGATCTTCCCCCACTCCGCCGCACCACTCTGCGCCAATTAAATACACCCACCAGATAATTCGTGCCGGTTGTATGTTGCTGGCTTACGGGCGACGCGGCAAACACCATTCGTACTTACATCGTACAGGGTGGACCCTTCGGAGAGTTACTGTAGCTGCGTTATTATGCTTGTATACGGTGTCCCATAATTCCTCGAGCACAAACGAAACAGTGCATCGTGAGAAAAATAAAAATCATTACGCTGTTCGTCTTTAACTTTTTTGCGTTTCGACAACCAATAGGTGATTCTAAAAAATATTTTAATATTCTGAAATTTGAGAACCTTTTCTCTGTATCATCTTAAACAGAAAAATATTATACATATATGTGTAATGTTTTCCTGCAACAGGATTATTCTTTAATCTTCTTAAGAATTTTTTTAATTATATGTACCAGAATTTATGCGTATACGGTGTCCCATAATTCTTGGAGCACAAACGAAACAGTGTATCGTGAGAAAAATAAAAATCATTACGCTGTGGTGATTCTTAAAGATTTTGATATTCTGAACTGAAATTTGGGAACCTTTCCTCTGTATCACCTTAAACAGAAAAAATATTATACATATATGTGTAATGTTTTCCTGCAACAGGATTATTCTTTAATCTTCTTAAGAATTTTTTAAATTATATGTACCAGAATTTATGCGTATACGGTGTCCCATAATTCTATGAGCACAAACGAAACAGTGTATCGTGAGAAAAATAAAAATCATTACGCTGTTCATCTCTAACTTTTTTGCGTTCCTACAACCAATAGGTGATTCTTAAAGATTTTGATATTCTGAAATTTGGGATCCTTTTCTCTGTATCACCTTAAACAGAAAATTATTATACATATATGTGTAATGTTTTCCTGCAACAGGATTGTTCTTTAATCTTCTTAAGAATTTTTTGAATTATACCAGAATTTATGCGTATCTTGTTTTGGGTTTGCTGCTCGAGACCTAGTAGATAAATTTTAGGAATTCCGACGACCCTGGATTATTAAGTATGAATGTCTGCGGTGGAGAAACGAATTTCGTAAAATGTTCGTGGGCACACGTGACACGCGGGTTATTGACACAAGACTGCGGCGACCTTGAATCGTTTTAGGAAAGGTTGGTTAATTAATTTTGGTAACGATTACCAGCACAAGATAAGCTCACTGAAGACCATCACTGTCGGAAGACACTTATTTCCTTCCATAACTGGTAAATAATATTAGCAGCACAAAGATATCGCGAAGTATTAAAACGCTTTATTTGCAATTATGAATACACTGAATAGCTGGACGTTGCACGGTATTAATATTGAAGTAAGCATGATGAAGGCCAAATTTCCGAGGCGTGAAACGTTGAAATCGAAAGTGATCTTCAAGGCTGTAGCTAACTAACTAAGAACATTTGCGAGCGTTGACATCGTTCGCACTAACAGAATCGGAGAATCGATAGATCGTTGCCTGTCGTTTCTGAGCCTGTTAAACCGCGAGTAAGTACTTTCTTCAGGAAATACAGACGAAATTGTGTAACAGCTGCACTGCGTTGAACACTGTCCTAGAAGTACATTTCGTTGCTATCTTTATTATGTATTAATTAAAAGTTTAAACACTTTCCGTTTAACTGTTCACAATTATTATTTATTTTTCAAACATAATATAATTTAATAAAGTATGTAATATAATAAAGTTATATTTTAATAAAGTATAATTTAATAAATTTAATAATTTAATAAAGTAGCTTCTAGTAATTGATTTTCTGTAATGGTTGTAATTTCTGGATAGTCAAGAATAGTCCTTTCGCCAGAAGACTTTGAGGAACGATATCTCTATTCTTCAAGAAAGCGGTGAGACATCTAGTTGCCTGCCATACTTAAAGATTTATAACTTTCTAAACACTGTGGTAGCGGGCAGCCTGCACGGTGTATACCACGAGTGTCAATTTCTCAGAAAAATAAGTCGTCGTTATACAATTTTAATCAATCAAGGTACAAAATGCAATTAAGTAGATCGACACTGAACGACAATTATTCACCCACTACGATATACAATTGTTTGAATTTTGCTGGTTAACATGAAATGTATTTTTTAAATTTGATTCTTATCGACACCGGTGCAAATTGCAAATATTAATCGTTCCAAACGTATGACCACAAAATACACTTTTCATTCACTTTTTCTTGTCCCGTTTGCTGAAACACGAATGGAGAACGTTCCGCTCGAAACCTCTGCCATATACGACGCGATTCGGTTTCTTTGGAACGGGTAAAAGTGATCGGGTGTGCGCCAAGTTCATTTACATTATTAATGATTCGATAACACACGCGCAATGTCGCAACACTTGCCGCGGTGTGTAACACGGGTTGCATATCCTCATTCAATGAAATGTATGTATGTATTCCGTGCCGGTGATCTTCGACACGGAAAAAGGACAACTTCTTGCTTCGCGTCTGGAGTAAACGTTCTGTTCTTACCGATAAAAATCAGTATATAGTTATAAATATATAAATATTTTCACCGTGAAAACAATGCTTTTCACCACAGAATTTTCTCAACGCAATTATTCTTTACTAAAACTAGGAGAATATGACCATCGAGATTTAACAACATAAATAAAATTTACATACGTCCGCCGTTATCCTTGGAGAAATTAACACTGTCCTGTAAATAAGATTCTTCGATTCCTCATGGAAAAACGTGGTAACGAATGTACGACTTTTGTAATTTAATATTTTCAATTTAAAGACTAAGTGGAGATATTTTGATAAATGTTATTACACACGAATTTAAAGTTCGTAAAATACTGTTTTGTTTCTTTTGATCCTTTGCGATCCTAAAATGTCAGTGTTACTAAGAATTCTCTTGGCCATATCGCTTTCAAAATCGAATCCAAGCGACAACTAGATTATGCAGTACTCGACCGACCCGAGGGATATGCAATTAAAACCAGTTTTCTAAATTTCAGGCTGATCGCGAGAAATCCGTCAACACCAGAATCCGAGCCTACACAACCCTCGATCAGCTCAAGGAATTGTTTGACAAGCCTATTGCGATCCTCCCGAGGTAGTTGGATCCCGGAGCCTTGGGTGTCGAATGAGTTGAACTGAAAAAGCTGCATTTCGAAGAGCAGTCCCGAGACTGAACTATTCTCATTTCGCCAAACATGACATAAACCGAAGGATCTAATTTTTTTTAAATACAACTCGCCGTGAGAGTAGAACGACATAGAGAGAATATTTTTATTGACGAGAGGAACGAAGGGAGTTCCTCAGAATCGACGCTGGTAGGGTTGCAATCGTTCGAGGATAGGATAGGTCCGAGGACCTATTCAAGGGGCGATAATAATTATCACCATCGAGACGGATTCGTCGAGAGAAAGGAATCATTTGATCTGCGTATTCCCGAACGAGCGGATCACGGGGACCAGAAGACGTAAACGGAGGAGGATTCGTGGTATCAAGGAAAAATGGCGTACGATGACGTTATCTTGCGAATGGGCGAGTTTGGCCGGTACCAGCGCAGAATTTACCTTCTGCTCTGTCTTCCGGCGATATCCTGCGCGTTCCACAAGATGGCCGGTGTCTTCCTCAGCGCGAATATGGACAGCAGGTAGCTGTCACAATCATGTTTATTTTCCTCGAACATTTATTACAACATCCTGAGCATTTTATATTTGTAAAAATTTGTGCATCTTGTCCCATTAGTTTAATCTTTAACTAACTTTTCCTCTCTTCAATCGTCTTGCAAGCTCATTCGTTGATTTAGCAGGGTAGCTCTTCAAGAAAAGTAACAATTCTTCTGTTTTCAATTCTGATAGACTGTTTTATATATTTATTTTATATATATTTATATTAAAATCATGCTGGCAACTTTTAACAATGAAAAACGATAAATAAGAGAGGAAGCAATTCAATGAATGAGCTGAGAGACTAATTCGCAGACACAGGGTTGAAAGAATGGAATTTTCGAAAGTTATTGTCACGCGGTTTTATAATTATAATACTAACAAGTAAAATTCTGTTTTATATATTTACAATAAAATCATGCTGGCAACTTTTAACAATGAAAAACGATAAAAAAGAGAGGAAGCAATTCAATGAATGAGTGAAAACAATAGACGGATCTTGTGTTAAGATGTAGAAGAGTGCTGGTAATAGAACACACCTTCACGGAATGATTCACCGTGTGGGCCGAATTGAAAATATTTTGCACGGCGAAGCACGTTAATGAGCTGTATTAACATTTTTACAGGTCTGCAAATTTTTTGTTTCCGGTTCCCAAGGTCTGATTTTGAGAGAGTTCTTATTCCGAATACATAATCCCGACGCGAATTTATAAATAGAATTTACTGACTAATTAGGATATGATTTTATTCAAACGTTTATTAATACCACAACAGTTTTTATCTTCGTATTTGATCTCAAAATCCTTTCGAAGCTGTAATATTTACATACTCGTAAATTTCATTATCTAAGCACGCATGAATGTGAAATGAGAAGAGTGTATATTTAACTTTTTGCACTCGGTAATCTTTCTCGGATCGTCTATTAGCAACGTATTTGTTTATTTATTATTTACTATTTATTATTTAATAAATTATTTATAATATTATTTATAATATAAATTATTTATTATTTTTTATTTAGGGAGTTTTGGACATTTAAGGAGTTAAAAATGCGCATTGCATAGTGTGGTATATTAAAGAAAGAACTATTTTCTTTTATATAGTGTGGTATATTAAAGAAAGAACTATTTTCTTTTATATAGTGTGGTATACTAAAGAAATAACTGGTATTTTCTTTTATATAGTGTGGTATATTAAAGAAAGAACTATTTTCTTTTATACAATGTGGTATATTAAACAAATAACTATTTTCTTTTATACAGTGTGGTATATTAAAGAAAGAACTATTTTCTTTTAGATGCTTGCTGCCGGATGAGAGCATCGAGAACGCCACATACTTGTTACCCCAAAATGTGATAAACGAAAGCTATCCATGGGACTACGACTTGAAGGATCACAGTGTTGGACAATGGTCACAGTGTTATAGATACGACGTTCCTAGTATTTTTAATGAAACTACGATCGACAGGTACGTCGGCACCGGCGATGCTCCAATCCAAAAACCCGTCTCTCCGTATGGTCTGAACACTCAGGGTCTGCAGAAATGCGAGCGATATGTCTTCAACACAAGCATGTACAAAAGTACCACCACTTCTGAGGTATACACTGATATCAGTTTTTCCATGTATCCGAAACTCAATTACTAATCTGTTAATCAAGTCCTGATTCATTACATCGTGCCACAACTGTGTTATTAAGAGAAATGTATGGCTCAATAGTTGAAACTTGTTCGTTGTTACCTCCACGCTAGAAATACACATGATAAGCGAGTGAGCTAAGAACATTAATTTGCTTTCCTTGGCCCTTGTTGATTATGATTATAACTAGCAAATGCACCAAGATACTGTTTGGTACCCCTTCAGATTTTTTTTAAGAAGCACTAGTGTAGCTATGCCATAACTATGAGGAAAAAAATATGACGAAAGGATTCTGCTTTAATGTAACCGTTTGTTTGTGTTGCTTATTTTCAGTGGAACTTAGTTTGCGACAGGGCATGGTTGAGTGCTACGGGGGATTCTTTGTTCATGGTAGGAGTCATGCTTGGCTCGATGATTTTCGGTGGTTTGTCCGATAAATATGGGCGTAGACCAATTTTCTTCCTGTCTTTAGTCATACAGCTGGTCGGCGGTATACTAGTCGCAGTTTCACCCGAGTTTATATCCTACGTTATCTTCAGGTTAATAGTCGGCTCGACCACCAGTGGGGTCTTTCTAGTCGCCTATGTCATTGGTAAATAGTCCTACGCAATCAGTCTTTTCATGCAGCGTGTCGTTTCTCCTTGTACTAAAACACTCCCACGGCCGTCGGCGAGTCTTTTAAATCCAGAAATCACACTTTCGCTGTCTACGTTTTTCTATGATTTTTAATAATAACTACGATGCGCCATGAAGATTTTCCATTCATTATTCAATAACAAAAAGACACTAAATATTTTCAAAAATATGCCAACTGTAAACTGTTAAAATTAAGGGAAACAACAAATGTAGAATGTATAAATTGTGGCGAGGATTTATGAAAAAAACCTCGATATTTCATAAATGTTTTTGACGTGAATTTTTTAAAAACCGTGCTCTAATATATATTACAAAATAAATGACTTAAGTATAGACATGTCTGGGTGTAAAAAGATCCACCGACGGCTGTGAAAATGTTAATTAATTAAACAACCAGTCGTTTCAAGATAACATGCAACTGTAGACACTAATTCTTTCCAACGTGAAATTGATTCTGGAAACGACGCTACTCGTGAAATGGATTGACGTAACAGAAGATTCAATAGCTTTGTTAAATATCGTTTCACTATTACGAGGACGGAATAATAGACAGACAATGTTGATTTTAGCCTTGGAAATGGTGGGCCCAAGGAAGCGATTGGTAGCTGGAGTTGGTTGTCAATTGTTCTTCACGACTGGATACATACTCCTTGATGGATTCGCATACATCATAAGGGACTGGAGAATGTTGCAAGTTGCCATCACCGTGCCAAGTATTGTGTTCCTTCTTTATTGGTGGTAAGGATAACATTATCTTTCCATTACCATATTCTCTTGGCCAACTGTTTGCTGATCGTGACGATCTTGTTTTAGGTTCATCCCTGAATCTGCGCGTTGGCTGTTAACCACAGGTCGTGTGCAGGAAGCGAAGGATATTCTCCAACAAGCCTCTTTAGAAAACGGAGTGGAGATGCCAAGCGAGGCGCTGGACGCACTTCTGACCAACTGCGAAGACAGCGCACCAGATTATAAGAAACCGTCGCTGTTCGATCTGTTCCGATATCCAAATTTGAGGCGGAAAAGCGTTTTACTGTTCTTCAATTGGTAAAGTCCCTTTTGTACTTTCCCGAAAGCATTCACACTTGTGATCGATGAAATTCATCTCCCAAGATCAGCAAAGGATGCTGTTTTTACTGTACAGGGTGAGGCATTTAAAGCAGGACACCTGAATAGCTCGGTTGCTAAAAAAATATATGTCCAATGCAACTTGCTTGGTTTCGAGGGTGTCCAATCTCATAGTTTTTGCAGATGGACTCGTAGAGGACGTGCGCAGGTCTACTCCGTTTTTTAAAAAGCAGATCTTGAATATCCCATTAGATACTACATGAAAAATATTAAATTCTAATTAAAAAAACGGAGTTGGCCTTCATATGTCCTGTACGCGTTGACCTAAAAAGAAACTCAACACGAGAATATGCTACTCTTGAAACGAAGGAATTTTATGAGTTATTCAGATGGCCTGTTTGAAATGCTTCACTCTGTACAGTCTTCCACTGTTTTTTTATGTTGCATTTTTCTTGTATAGGAGAATGAAAACAGAAAATGTACAACCGTGTGTAGTTGAGCAGTGAAAGGAGTAATCATGCTCTTTCTATGCTAGTCACTATGCATACTATATGTATTTGTATAATTTGTATATGTATATGTTTGTATATGTAGTATGCTACACGTCCAATAAGAATAGGCCATCGATTTCGATGAATCTTTGAAAATGTCCTGACCATCATTAACTGTTAATTTGTATTATCTGGAATCGCTTTCCAGGCTTGTAAATAGCGGTACCTACTACGGGCTCTCCTGGCATGTAACCAACCTCAGTGGCAACGTCTATATTAATTTCCTCATTTCTGGGTTAGTGGAAATACCTGCGTACACGTTTCTAATTTTCACCCTGAATCGTTGGGGCAGGAAGATTATCTTATGCGGCTGCATGTTAATATCCGGAGTGGCGCTACTCGCTATCTTGTTTGTACCTGCTGGTTAGTTGAAGACAAAAACAAATTTGTTACATTTTTCCACTTTCGTTGTGTGAATCCTTTTTGTGAGAATGCTTGTTTCTTTAGATACCCAGTGGCTCGTTGTATGCCTCGCCATGATCGGAAAACTCACCATCACGTCGTCCTACGGTGCTATTTATATTTTTACTGCCGAACAATTTCCTACAGTCATTCGGAACCACGGTCTCGGAGCCTGTTCAACTTTCGCTCGAATCGGTGGTGTAATTGCTCCATATGTCATTCACCTGGTAAATAATTCTATGCTTTCATATTGCAATGATAAAGGTATTTGTAGGACACGGTCGACCGCACTAGTTATACACTGTCTACAGCATATTTCGCATTCCAACAACCGATAGATGACATGTCTCTAGATTTTCTGTGATAAATACGAATTTGATCGATTTTCTCGAAAACTAAGAATGCCGAAGAAAAAACAATTTTCAGGAAATCAACGCGAATTAGTAACATAAAACTATTGATACTTGTTGCACAATGTTACCGTGAACATGTACAAATCATTCAAATATCTACTGCTTTGTTTTCAGTCTAAAATTTGGATGCCTCTTCCATTCGTTATTTTTGGGTCGTGCGTACTAACCGGTGGCGTTATGTCATTGCTCCTTCCGGAGACCCTGAACAAGAAACTTCCAGAGTCTATACAGGATGGCGAATTGTTTGGAAAGTACGTTTTTTAAGGAAATGATTACTTGTTTTTCAAACCGTTATCGGAAATATCATAATTTGCTCAAATATTATCAAAAATAATAGGCAAGTCCCCTTACCATACTAAAAAATGCCAAATTAGCGAAGAAGTTGGAAAAAAATTAAAAACTTATAACTCAGTAATCCCTAGAGCCTACGCTCTACCGAAGACACAAAGATTTGTCATGGAGAATTATTTTATCATCAATAGATGGCTCTACTTATAAAATTTCAAAGTTTTTTGCTCAAATATTATCAAAAAAAAATAATAGGCAAATCCCCTTATCATACTAAAAAACAATTGATCGAACCTATGCGCCGATATTATTAATTTATGCTTAAAGCAATTTACGATCGGTTTTATTTAATATTTATGTTATCGGAAATGTTGTCACATATTTTAAGACGAATGTGTTGTCGTAGAAAACCTTCGAAAAAGGAGAAGAAGCAGCAATTAGACATAGAGCAATTGAACGACGTGGACGTGATAAAACCACTGAAGCCACAGGAAAACGGTGTTCACGAGAAGCAAAACGGATGACAGTGATCTCCAAGGCGAACGTCGGTTATGCTCAAAACATGTATTTCAATTCCGCCTGACTGCATTCTAGACAGCCTACCGTGTATACGTGTTTCGCGTATATGAATTTTAGCATGTCCACTGCAAAATTTTACCAGCGACTCCCATTGGTCCTTACAAGCAGCATGATCAATAGGTCGTTTACGACCGAGAACGAAACACAGGAACGTACGAATCAAGGGGCTACTGATATCCTCATCGAAAGTTTTAGCTTTAAACTAATGAAAGTGAGAAGGTGATGTGTTTACCTTCTGTTTGTACGTACATACAATATTTGTAATCGATAGCACACGAAAAGGAAAACGAATCTGCCAAACAAACATATCATTTACTCTAATTTCTGAATGTTGTTTATGTGTTAAGTGCCCTTGAAATGTAAACTTGTGAAATCTTGCCCGAAACGTGCGTGCGGAAAATGATTATTTTTGTGCGACTAATGCGGATCGAAAATACAAAGACTTTGACATTTTATTGTTTTTTGTTTAATACTACGATAATCTGTTACCTTATCCCCATTTTACAGTAATACCAGTTTAAAATTAAAAGTTACTATGGGAATACTAGGCCCTTAAAATGTTTCTAGATGTTCCATCAAATTTAAATGGGTCTACACTAAAATACGCTTTGAAAATTTTCATTTGAACTCCAAAAACTTAAAAAATGTCTCTGCAAAAGCATCGAGTAATTATTTCTACGAAATTTTTTCATTAGAGCACTTGTACATTTAAACTGATTTATCTATAAACCTAAACTATCTAAATTTAAGAAATCTGTGGTTCCTTTGTTAGCATGGACTAAAATACAGTTTACTGCATTGGTGTATGCTACTAATATTCACTAAAACTCAACAACAGTTCGGACAATTTATTTTCTCTCTCAATATGGTTAATAATTTGAAAATAATTATACACCAACTCATTTCTGTTATAAATTATGAATGCATAAAATTTGCGGTGTATTTATGACAAACATCGAATTGGAAATCATATCGTAATGATATCAGTTATATGATACATACATATTCATACACGAGGAAGAAATATGGAATAATTGGCATAGACAGTTTTATTGCAATATATTACACAGATTATAGTGCATCACAATGAATAATTACATTTGCTTTCCCGATGCCGAATGGCGTTACAACTAGATCTTAGGTACATATCTTAGGAATTGTAATGTTAGGTCTAGTACAACCTATATGATATACCTTACAGAAAAAAGTCGCGAACTTACATCCACTTCTAATTACAATATAATACATTTCTTTCAATTTAGTTTGAAATTCCATTGGGTGAAAGTATTCATGGTAGACGTGTAAACATTGGCTCCGTGATCCAAACGTGGTGCGCTCACGATTGTACATGTATAAGTACATTATACATACATGGAAATCTTGAATCTGTTCAAACGAAATTTAATTCGAATTCAATTTACTTATAAATAGACTGCGGATGTAGTTTATGCAAAATAAAAATCGCCTGCATCGATTGCAATAAATAAACTAAATTGAATGTTATTTCTTTATATACTGATTTTAATAGTGGAGAAACCATATATTGACATCTCCAATTTTTTCCATTTTCCATCAATTTTGAGTTTCGTCCACTCAATTTTGCTATAAATGCATACAGAACCGCAGTCTACTTATAAATATACGAGCAAACCTTTCTCTCTTCCGTACAGATTACCCTCTATATTTATTATATTGTCGATGCTAACGTAGAAAATCACAATGACCGTCATCGAAGTCAATAAAATAAAAGCTACGGTTCCCCATTGTCCAAAGCGATTACTTTTCACGCAATGAAGCTTTCTCGCGCCGTATATTGAGAAACGGGCCAAGGTCTTTTCATATTTCATTTTTTTTTCTTTTTGTGTATTTTAATTTATGTTCCTATGAGATCCACCTTCGTATATACAGGAATCGAATGCAGTACGATAAAACAAATATGTACAAAGTGTTCCTTAAAATCTCGGCCGTTCTTGGATCATTTTAATTCTACATATTAAAATAATCTGCTGCTACGAGAATTCTTTTCGTTATTTTAATATGTAGAATTTGCCTGACGAAAATGATCCACGTTTACAGAAATACCTTGTTTGTAACAGAATGATTGGACTGTTGGTTTTATGCACTTACAGAGACAACCATTTGGTTTGGTTTTAGGAAAGTTTAATCCTGGAGGCACACCCTGGAACCTAGGATATCTGAGACCCCATAGAAATTCAATTTCGTATAAATCGTTTCGCTTGTGTACTTAATTAAAAATATAATATATACGTATACTCGGATATATATTCTTTTGTTGTATTTTATACTTATTAGAACGTTATGAATAATATAAATTTTTATATTCATAAAAACACCATGTTAATACCAAACTAGACAGACTTTATGCTATTTCTTCCTGCACACTTAAATATAATTACAATCGCAGAAAATTCTCAAGCTTCCAATTAATTTATGATTTGCACAAAACGGACAGCAAATATTGTCATTTGCATAAATATTTGCAATACGAATGATGAGAAAAGCAGACGTTTACATTTTACAGAACAAATCTCAAAGTTCGAAATTAGACAAAGACATATTTTTTCAATTAATCTTATTTTTTACTGAGTGTTGTATTCTTATAGCATATCTCTATAAATGCACATAATTCACAGCCCAATCATCGTGAACATAGAAACAAATAAAGAATCCAAGGATGCACGTAGGCAACCATTTCACTTTTCCTATTTCATCAGGTTCGAAATGAATCCCTAATATTCTTCAGCAACTCCGCATTCACGATTACGATTAACTTAATCTCGCGTTATTCTATTGCGTTGGTGCATATGAAACTGTCGATCGCAACAATGCAAATCAAACCTCTTTGTTCATGTTAGAGATGTCTTAATTATTGAAAAGCACACGTAAAACTCCGAAAGTATAAGCATACGATCTTCTCTTCTTGTAACTTTTACACAACTGTTTAAATTGTTGATGAAGTACGACTATTTCGAAATAAATACAAAAAAATAACGTTAATGTATGAAATAAAATTTTTGGGAATCTGTCAAGCAAACTAGACACAAAAATTGATGGTAATCATTTAAATAAAACAGACAAAGATGATGATTAGACAGCGGATTTTAAGCATTTATAACAAAAACGAATAGGTACAATTTAAAACAGTAAAAACAATAGAAAAAATTATTTTTAAACTGTATTAAACATATTAAGAATAAAAATAAATTTCCATTTAACCCCAGTTTGTTGCAATTCGAGCAGAAAGTTTTTATTCTGCATAAAGATCCGCTGTCTAATAACAATATATAGCCACACGAATAAACTACAAAATAACAGTATGGAGGAGATCGGTGGATACTTCAATAAACTGCATAAATTATAAAAGTTACAATAATTGTCACGTGTGTACAAAAGGAAGTTTGCTAACTTTTTCCACATTGTTACTTATAAAAGAAATGGACGAAACTGCTGAAACTGATCATGAACATTTGGTTTGTTTGAAAAGTTACAATTCAGAACGGCAGCTTCCTGTGTAGCAACTAAAAATTTGCCTTGCTAGCGCGCAGACGAATCTCGAATCTGATTCTTCCATCGAGTAGACACAATAGGATCTTCCGGTTAGGGTCTAGGGAGGTGAAGCTTCGTTACATTGGTTTCCTCCGGTGCACCTCGATCACCGTTTCCGAATCCCTCAATCTCGAACCTCTTGATCCTCGTTCGTCGAACGATGAACACGTTCCCGGTCGGATGTTACGCGGCGTCTTTATCACGTGACGTTGATCTCCTCGTCCTCCTCGTTCTCCGTTTGTTCTTCCGGTTGCTGAGGACTCGTCAAAGGACTGACGTCGCTCAAGTCCATTCTAGGCCTGTCTCCATCGGCGTCGCTCAAATCTGGGTTAGGGTTGTTCTTGTTTGGCAGCGTTTGCTCCCGCGAACCACCGGTTGCTAGCAGTTCTCGCTCCTTGCTATTTCTCCACTTCATTCGCCGATTTTGGAACCAGATCTTCACCTGAAACACACGATCAAAATTCTAAGGAAACCAGACATTTTCTTGTGTTCTTCATAATATATTTGTATCGAAGATAATCTCATTTTATTAGGTTAGAAACTAAATTCGCGATCGTTCGTTTCGTAATTCTTTTATTGTATCATTGCAACCTCATTCAGTGACCATTCCTTTTGAACTGTATATCATCGGAAAGCTCTGAATTTTGAGATTAATTTGATATAATATACTCGTGTTTAAAAAATATATAGAAATGACTTTGTTTGAGAAAATGTGGAGCTCGCGAACTTAGTTGCCAAACATACCATTGTTTATAACAAGAGGTATTGATTATCTCGGCGCAAAGGTTTGATCAGAAAATTTCTTAATACCTCTTGTTATAAACAACCTTACGATCGATAAATAACAAACATATATACCATCGTTTTCTTCTTTCTTCCAGGATTGCAAGGGTACGGGATGCGCATTCTCATTTCTCGATAATTATATATTATAATACAAAAATTGGGGTTTTCAGTGGTCGATAAACGCTAGATAAAAGATCGATCTAGGCCACTATCGCCTTCAAAAGTCATTTTTTTTTAAATATAAAAAATAATTAATTTAATTAATTTGCATTATTTTCATAGCTACATGCTGACGAATAATGCAAATTACACTTCTTGAACATAAAAATAGGACTTTGGAGGGTGATCGAGGCCTAGATTGATCTTTCATCTAGCGCTATTGATCACTGAAAAATCCCATCTTTGTATTATCGAGAAATAAGCAATTTTTCGAGAGTTTAACAACTGGAGATTTGTTGAAACGAAGCTCACAAATTGGATTCGCAGAGCAAATTATAGATGATAAATTAAACGAATATATCAGAGGCGAGAAAATTACACGGATCTGCTGGCGATTAATTCGCCGAAATTGTTTTCGTATTTTCATTTGGCGGGCGTGTGCGCTTGACACGACGCCGAACCCTAACGATCTGACGCGTTAATATGCTCTTTGGCAGTAGGGTAAACTCGGTTCGGATTCTCAATATTGTGACCGATCGTTCTTCGTCACAGGGGTGCGATTGCACAGTTTCTGTAATTGCATTCATCATCGCCGATTCTTCGATTTAAAATGCCAAATTATCGCGTAAAATTATTATATTGGATTGGCAATAAAGTAATTTCAGTTTTTTAATGTGAAATAGATCCCAATTCAAGCAATGAACTTTAACGAATAAGATATTTTCCCTTTAGGTCGATGTTCTTTTGCCAAGATGAATAAGAAAATATTTTATTCATTAAAGTTCATCTCTTAAATAAAGAAATTCGGTTTTATTTCACCTTAAAACATCGAAATTACTTTCTTGCCAACCCAAACTTTCTAGCCAACTGCACTGCGGATTTAAAAAACTGTGGTCATATTTTTAAAAAAATTTAAAAACATCAGCGTATTGGTTTTAGCTTAATAAGATAATTAAAAGAAGAAAGATATTTTTATTTAGCTTCTGTGTCTTGGAATCGACGCAAAATATTTTGATTTTGCACAAATGTCTGTATAATAAATTGCAATACAATAAAATAAAGCTTTAATACCACTTTTATGACGTGCTATACGGTACACAATTTATATAAATATACAAATGAAAAGATTGTAATATTCAAGGCGTATAAATAAATGCTTGAACGTTCATACATATTTTATAGAAATCAAGAATTCCCTTGAAGCTTGTATTTTTTCGGGGAAGAGGATTAGGGGTAATATCGAGCCGAAGACGTTGCTCGCTTAGGGTTGAACACTCCAACAGAGGACGCTCGAAAATCAAAACCGGAGGGGATCATTTCACACCGCGTGAATACATAAAAAAGGCATGTTTGCAGCGTCTTAAGTACCTTCGAATAAAACTCGAAATAGAGGGAGCCACTTTCCAATAATTCTTAGATTCTGCCTTTCAATGGTTTGTATTAAATATCCATAAATAGAGTAACACAATTTGTAAATTCTTGAGATTCTTCTAGGACAAGGAAATCTTTATGCAAAATAAAAAATTGTCTACATCGATTGCAAAACGTAGAAACTGAATGTTATTTCATCCCTTAATGTTTTTAATAGAGGAGCAATCATATACCTTAAATTTTTTCGATTTTTTTCAACAACTTTCAATTTCATCTACTCAATTTTCCTATAAATGAAATTTTAAATAAATTTTCCTATAAACAAATTAAATAAGAATCAATTCTTCAGATAAAATCATTCTACCCCGCATAATTTTGTGGACATCCTGCTCCTCTCTAAAAGAATATAACATACCGAATGTCTTTCTCTCTTCGCTGTTAAAAAGAGTTTTATTTATGTTGATACTGACAGTGTACTAGGGGATTGGATAAAGTTTAACGAGTTTTCCATTTGATGTACAACGAAACAAAAGCTTTGATGAAATAAACAACTTCCCGTTGGACTGCAGTTTCTATAAATTGGTCGTCAAACACTTCCATTTGCATAACTCGTACTTATAACACGTTTGAATAATTCGTACGCGCAATTAAATTCCTGTCAGATATAGAAATATGTACTCGAACAGTGTACAGGCTGTTCAGTACATTTATATCGGGGCCAGAGAAACAAAAACAGAAAGTCCGATTTATAATCCTCCACATTATCGAGCGAGATACTTTACAGAATATCAACAAATTTTCGAAACGCGTTCAACAAGCGTGTCTGCGCTTGACAACCGCGTCATTATTAATATTACTCAGCCCGGGCGAGCATGCCGGTAGGAAATTAATAAAAACGTTTATTATTTTTTAATATCCTATGGGGCATTTTATGGACCGTTTCCTGTTCACGATGGTTCACGGCGGGTCCACGCACACCTGCCACGCCAACAAATTTCATACGTCAATGCGCTTTCGGGTTGTTGTTGTTGTTTTTGTTCATTTTTTTTTTGTTTTCCAACTCATACACGACCGAAGTTTCCATTAATAATGGATTTTTGCACTCGTAACGAGCTTGTCGGCGCACGATCAATCGCTCCCGAATTTGAAATCGATCGGAAACGCGGCTCGGTACGTATTGATACAGATTTTTTTTCGCTTAAACCGTCATGGCCAATGAATTTTTCACTTATTAATAGACGAAAATCATATTAATCTCCAAAAATGCGAACTACACAATTCTGAATTGTTATTACGCTTTAATATACTACTAAATAACCACTATTTGTTTCATAGAATAGGGTTCCATGACACGGTTTTCACCGACAACATTTCATCGATTCCAGATTTGACCGACAACTACTTCGGCCGACAACGCCTTTAACCGACAACGATTTTAGATTCAAGTCAGATTCAGTAGAACAAGTTAGAGTCAAAATCGTTGTCGGTCAAATCTGGTTTTGGTGAAAACCGTGTCGGGGAAATCTGTATCGACGATTTCCATGGGACCCGATTTCGAACAGTGGCAACATTAAACGCATTTAAGAATGTCAACACATTTCTAATTCTTTAACCTATCACAACCATCGAAGTGGTACCTCTTGCAATTTTTATTTTGCATAAAGGACTGCAAGGTCTTCTGATCATTTTATAAAAATTTAAATAGTAAAACAATCTATTTCACGGATTAAAAGATTCTTTAGCAATTATTCTGTCTCTCGTGACATACACAATTTTCATTTTTCCTTGAGATCTAATTATTCAGTTTTGTTATTTAGATATAAAGCAACCAATCGCTTTCGCAGCTCGGTAAGTCTAGTGCTAGTAGTAAAACAATTTATTTCACGGATTAAAAGATTTTTTGGAAATGATTTTGTCTCTTCACATACACCATTTTTATTTTTCCTAGAGATCTAATTATTCAGTTTTGTTATTTAGATATAAAGCAACCAATCACTTTCGCAGCTCGGTAAGTCTAGTGCTAGTAGTGAAACAATTTATTGCACGGATTAAAAGATTTTGTCTCTTGACACGCACCATTTTTATTTTTCCTTGAAATCTAATTATTCAGTTTTGTTATGTTGATATCAAGCAACGAGGTCAATTTCGGAGCTCGGTAGGTTCGCAGCTAATAGATATTATGATTAGCAATTAAATTAGCATAATACATAATTGAATAACGTTGTTGTTAATTTAATAATAATTACTGTTATCATTATCCGACAGGGTGGAGGATTGCTTCGTGGTCCGGCGAAACGTGTCGAGTGCACGAGAACACGCGCGTCCACACGTCGAGTCGCCGACGACCAGTGCAAAATCCGGAAAACAGTTTAGGTAAATCAATTCGCGGCGGGGTGAAACGGTTCGACGTCGCTTAAGGCTACGCTGGTATAATAAAGTGGCGAACAGGGTGGAGGATTAGGGTGGCGCGAAGCGGAGGCGAGCCGGCGGAAAACGGTGGACGGGGAAACGCCGCGCCGTTGCCGATGGAACGAGAACATTTTCAAGAGAGAGTTCATGTGCGTTTGACGTTGGCCCGTTCAGCGGTTCGGTAATACATGGTCTTTAATATACGAAAATTACGCACCCTTTCTTGCCGCCCTTCGTCGCCGCCGCGTGCATTCACCGGAGAATGAGAGAAGAAACGCCGAAAGCTGCCGCTGAAAGCTACGGCCCACGGCGAAATTGAAAAACGCTCATTCCAATTTTCGCGAAAAAATACCTCATACAGTGGCTTAATGAAATTTTCTACTTCGACGAGGAATTTCGAATATTCACAGGCTGCGTGCCATTTCTTCAATAATGTGTATTTTCCCTGACAGCTACGAAAAAAGTTGTAAATCTTTTGTTCGCGCCAATTTACATTTTACAGGAAACTGTTTAATGCCCTTGAAAATTGATATTGTTTCTCCATAAAACATTTTAACCCCCTATGCACCCCAATTCAGATTGTATCAATGAGGATTAAGAAAGACCAAGTACGATGTAAATCAGACCACGAATAATATATTTCTCATACAAACGTTGCAACCCCTTTCCAGCCCCTTAGGGGATGAATTTTTTAAAATGCCGAAATAGGTGTTTGATTAATTATATCAAAAAGCATTAACACCAAGTTTCAAGGATATCTAACCACGAACAAAATATTCCTCATACAAAAGTTTCAACCCCTTTCCACCTCCTTAGAGGTCGAACTTTTCAAAATGCCGGAATAGGTATTTGATTATTTGTATCAAAGAACATTAAGACCAAGTATCAAGCAAATCCGACCACAAATAAAATATTCCTCATACAAACGTTGCAACCCCTTTTCACCTCCTTAGGGGATGAATTTCGAAATATCCTTTCTACGAATTACAGACAATTTATTTAAAATTTACTTAATTTTGATTCATTACAGGACTAATGGTCTAATGTCAGTGTCTAGTGTCAGCCACCGATGGCTGACGTGACGTTCAACGTGTTAAACAGATTTCTCGAATTACGTTTCAATATTTATCTCCACTTGCGAGATTTTATATTCTTCTTGGAAGAAGCGAGATACGGTGTCAGGATAGTTTGGGGGATGAAACTGCGACAGGCAAATCATTTAAAGACCAATAAATCTAAACGACTCCGACGAATGACCCGAGGGAAACGTGGGCGAATTGAAATCACTGATTCATCGAATGGGGGAAAGCGAGTGAACATTTTTCCTGCGTAATCTGTGTTTAATGCTCGATTAGGAGGCCAAGGGGCGCGTGTGAGGGATTCCTTTGTTCGGAACTGCTGAAACGGTTTCCAGATTTTCCGGGGATGTTGATATACTAACGTCGTACGTTTCATTTATTCAAATTTTTCATTGCATTGGCCACTGCACCTTTATCTTTGCGGTAGTAAGAAAGCAAAAGGTGATGGAAATGCATTCTTTGATTTTGCATATTTTATGCGATCACAAAAAATGCTAGAAAGGTTAGAAAGCACTAAAAGTAGGAAATGACGTTCGAACTAACTATGCATTTATGGTGTATGAAAATTTTCAAAAATAATTATAATTATAAAAATTATAATTATGAAAATTGCAATTAGTATTATAAAAAGAATTACAATTATTAATTATGTATCTTCAAAGGCTATTGTCACTGACAATAAGATTCTATTTGATTCCTTTTTCTTAAAATTTATCTACCACAAGTAAAAATTGCATAAACAATGCCACCTCTACACGAAAAACGAAATTACTTTCCGAACGAGCTAATATAGGGGAGGATCGTCGGAATACAGATTTGAAATTTCAAATACGGATTTCATTCCGGAAATTACGAAATGATGCATTTCAGGAAAATCAAGGGATTCGTACTTCCGATCCACCCCTACTCCAGCATCCTCCCCGTCCCGCCACATCTTTCTTCTTCTCCTTTTCGTTTTACGTTTTGTGAGTGGCGACGGTGATTGATTGTCCCGTCAGCGGCAGACAGGACCGGGAAACTATATAACAAAAGTAACAAAGCGGCTCGGTTCCAGCGCGAAAGACGCGATACATTTCGGGGAGTTGAATTGTTCGTTGTTCACGGATCTTATTCGTTCCTCCGTCGCGTTACGCTCTCGGCTCTCGATCATTTTTATGAGTTACGATCGTCGTTGCCAGATACTCGGAGATCTTTATTAACAGACTGCGGATCTTTATGCAAATTAAAAATCATTTCCATCGATTGTAGGACACAGAAACCAACTGGAAAGTTCTTTCTTTAATAATTTTAATAACTTGAACAAAAAATATTGCCCTTAAGATCTTTGAATCTTTTGTGTATCTTAAATTCTATCTACCCAATTTTTTCATAAATGCATAATACTGACGATCTATTTATGAAGTTTATCAATTTCAACTGCAAAAAATCTGCAGCAAAGTTGCAATGCGCGCGCGTTCTTCTAGAACCGTACGAAAACTATTCTGCGAATAAATTGTCGATAAAAATTGGATATTCGACGCTCGAGATATTTATCGACAAAACGTGCATAACTCGCAAGACCAGCAAACACGAGGCAAACACAATAAATTCGCTCATAAACGGCTAATTTGCCCGTCCATTAATACCACCAATCCGTTTCATTCAACTCCCACCACTTAGCTCGCCCCCCTCCGGTCCCCTCGAGATCGTTAACTTATTGGCCACACTCTCTCGCGTTTTTCCCGCCCCCTAAATCCTTAATGATCCGCGTCACAATTAAACCTGTCGATAGCACGACAGCCGTTCGCCTCGAAAAGCGCAATATCAATCGTGTCGCCATAAAATCTCGCCCTCGCGATCCTACCTCGCTTCTAAATCATCCCCTCGGAGAAGGAACGAGGGAAAGAAGGAGAGAGCGGAAAGTAAGAAATACCGAAGGCGAATCCATAAGGCGAATAATTCCTCCCCTGGCTTCAGGGCGATCGTATTAAAAAGAAACGAAACGTTTAAGCGGGGCGAGAGAGCAAGAAAAAGAAGGGGGAAGAAAGAGCGCGATAGATAGATAGAGTGAGAGAGTGGCATGGATGAACGCTCGTTCTAAGGATCGCCGGTCTCTCTGTAGAATCCAGGGCATTACGACGACATCCGAAACGCGTTATATAGAGTGGGTAATCGGTAAACGATTGGCTGCAGCCACCCTCCTCCCGGTCTCTCCTTCGGTAGCCACCCTCCAACCCTCTTCAACCCTCTCTCGCGCTGGCTGCTCCAAAGTTCTCCTCCGTTTAACTCCCTTCCCGACGGCCCACGCGACCGCCCTTACTTCCGCCTATGCCCACACCCCCGACTCTCTCTTTCTCTCTCTGGAACACCCTCAACACCCTCCACACCCTTCTGGCACCCTCTTTATCTCCCTCTCCCTCTCGCACCCTCTCACGGGGGGCACGATACCTCGCGCGGCGCTGGCGCCATCTGGCGCAGTTTAATAAAAGACGATCGATTATGACGTCGGCCTCAGAACTACCCCTCAGCCTCGCTGATTCTCTTCCTCGTCCTCCTCCCGCCCCCCAGTTTTCCCAACCCCTCTTTCTCCACCCTTCTTCCGTATCCTCTCGCCCTCCGTCTCTTTCCAGGCTGCGCTCCTCGTTATTATTTCTCTTTATCCACCCCCACAATTATCCCTCTCCTCGTTACTCTTCGGATCTTTCCCCTTCTAGTTTCTTTTTCTTTATATTTTTTGGTGCACCGGTCTGCTCTTTCTCTCTCTCCACCCTGGGACCAAGTGTAGCGTCCTCTGTCCCTCTGGATTTTGCATCTTTCCGGAGGGGAGGTAGTTTCTACACCATTTTCTTTTCTTTCTCTGCCCTCTTCTTCCGTTCCCCGCATTGTGCTTCTCTTTTTCTCCGATTTCATCCCTTTTCGGGGGGAGAGACGGAATCGAAGGTTTCCGTGCTCTTTTTCACAGTCGGCGTTTTCTCTTTCTCTCCGATTTCATCCCCTTCCGGGAGAAGAGAGGAAATCGAAGGTTTCCGTGTTCTTTTTCAGAGCTATATTCTGCCGTTCTCTCTTTCTCGTGGAGCTTTGTTCACCTTTGCTCTTTTTCTCTCTTTCTCTCTCTTCCTTTTTGTCCCTCAGCAGGAGAGAGTGGGACGGAGAGAGGAAGGAGGAGATCGAAGGGCGCAGCGGAGGCGGAGAAAAAGGGGCGAGCGAGGTAGTGGAACGAAGAGGGTGCGAGAGGGATTTTTTTCGGGGGTGAGAAGGAGGGTCGGACACGGTCAACGGCGGAGCGAGTGGAAACCGTGAAAAAGTACGGCACGAAGCGTGATCCTGCGGGCGAAGGGTTGCCTGATGTATGGAAAGGAAACCGGCTCTTAATGGAGGGGGTGTGGGGCCGCACGGAGGTGGAAATCGGCTGTACGGATTTATCGGCGGGCTGCGTTCTATCGGTGATGTTTTAATTGAGCCCGGTCGTTGATAAATGATAGTGTTAATCCGCTGGTCCTTGAATCTATGCTGCGCTTAATTAGATCTTTTTAGCGGCGGTCGGCCTTGTGCCAGCCTTGTTGACGCGTCTGACGTAATTACCGCCCCCGAAGGATACGACGTCAAGACACTTTCTAGTTCGAATCGATTTATGCTATTTGACCGGGACGTTTTAACATTGCTACAAGTACTTCTACGTTCGAACTGGTAACGGTTGAATGCCGATGACAGAAGAACGCAATTTCATTTCAATTGAAAAGAACCGAATACCATTCAGATTTAGTGCATTCTGTTCGAAACCTTCATCACTAGACTGCTACAAAATAGTGTTATAGTAAGGAGTCAAATCAGAAGCTCGTTATCTGTGAATAAAGAATTCGCGAGGGAGGTATCGCGGTCACGTAAAAGAAGGGGATGAAGGGGCGCTATTTATTCGTTCGAATCCTATCAGATTTTATCTTTATCTTTAGTGAATTCTATTCAAAACTCTCATCACTTAGACTGCTGCAAAATAGTGTTATAGTAAGTAGCCAAATCAGAAGCTCGTTATCGCGGTCACGTAAAAGAAGGGGATGAGTGGGCGCTATTTATTCATTATAGGTTTATCAGATTTCATCTTTATCTTTAGAGCAATCTATTCAAAACCTTCATCACTAGACTGCTCCAAAATAGGGTTATAGTAAGTAGTCAAATCAGAAGCTCGTTATCTGTGAATAAAGAATTCGCAAGGAAGGTATCGCGGTCACATAAAAGAAGGGGATGAAGGGGCGCTATTTATCCGTTCCAGGCCTATCAAATTTTATCTTTATCTTTAGTGAATTCTGTTCAAACCCTGCATCACTAGACTGCTGCAAAATAGTGTTATAGTAAGTAGCCAAATCAGAAGCTCGTTATCTGTGAATAAAGAATTCGCAAGAAAGGTATCGCGGTCACGTAAAAGAAGGGGATGAAGGAGCGCTATTTATCTTTTTCAGGCCTATCAGATTTTATTTTTGTCTTTGGTGAATACTGTTCAAAACCTTCATCATTAGAGTGCTGCAAAATAGTGTTATAGTAAGTTGCCAAATCAGAATAAAGAATTCGCAAGGAAGGTATCGCGGTCACGTAAAAGAAGGGGATGAAGGAGCGCTATTTATCCGTTCCAGGCCTATCAGATTCTATCTTTATCTTTAGTGAATTCTATTCAAAACCTTCATGACTAGACTACTGCAAAATAGGGTTATAGTAACTAGCCAAATCAGAAGCTCGTTATCTGTGAATAAAGAATTCGCAAGAAAGGTATCGCGGTCACATAAAAGAAGGGGATGAAGGAGCGCTATTTATCCGTTCCAGGCCTATCAAATTTTATCTTTATCTTTAGTGAATTCTGTTCAAACCCTACATCACTAGACTGCTCCAAAATAGGGTTATAGTAAGTAGCCAAATCAGAAGCTCGTTATCTGTGAATAAAGAATTCGCAAGAAAGGTATCGCGGTCACGTAAAAGAAGGGGATGAAGGGGCGCTATTTATCCGTTATAGGCCTATCAGATTTTATCGATACGGGTTCACGGTCTCGCGAATGGAGGGTATGAAAAGAGAAGGTATCCCGGTATCAGCGACGGTTGCCGAGCGTTTTAGTTGGGGGTTGCGAGTCGCGGATTTCGAGTCCGTCTACGTGCCAATGGTATAACGGGCTACAGCTGTGAGTGGCTACGACCTGGCACGAATGGAAAGCGATATTTCCAGACGGACTGTCGTACCAGCAATACGGACGCATTCGCGCGTGATATGTGAAGATGTTTGAAGGCCGATTTAAAGGATACGTGACAACCCGAATTTACCGATCGCTCTGATATCTTCAGAATCGGGACCACGAGCTGGAGTTCTTTAAATATTGCGCGACCCTTCAATCTTTTTCATGTTTGTTAGACAATGTCAGACTGCAAAGAGAAGAGGATATAAAATATGAAATTAATCCAGCATCGATTATTGATAATAAGTAGACTGCGGATCTTTATGTGTTTATAGGAAAATTGAGTAGATGAAATTCAAAACTGTTGGAAAACTTTTAAAATTGCAGATGTCAATATATAATTTCTCCTCTATTAAAATCAGTAAGGCAAGATATTCCATTTATTTTAGTTTTTATTTCTTGCAATCGATGCAGACAATTTTTATTTTCCATAAACCTTATTTAAATAAATATTTTAAATAAACCTGATTTATTTTCAATAAATTCTAATAATTACTATGTACTCTAAAATTAATCCTCGTCCAAAAATTATGCCCATTTTACACATATTTTCTTTTTTCTTAAAAAACGTGCAACATATTACTTTATTACTTGTGAATAGTACGAACAATATTCATTTAACTTTATCACATCTTTTCTTGTTTAACGAGGAAGTTAGAAGATTAAAATATTGTTTATCTGACATTGTTTATCGTCTTGTCAAGTTGACACTGGGGGATAAATCAGCCCTTGTATATTCTTGGGGTGAAGATTCGTCCATTTTCTCTGTTTAGACGCCGTAAAACGTTCAATTAAAAAGAACAATTTTTAAAAAATACCAGTGATGTGTGATTGGAGCTGGCAATGGACGTCGATAAGGAAGAACATGGATCACGATCGTTCGATCCGGCATTTATCGGTCGATCGCGGACAGCACATTTGCCGAAAGTGATTAAAGTTGATTCACAAAAGCATGAATCTATATGCATACCGCGGTATTGTATATTCATGGTTTCTTAGTTCGTCGAGGCGTCGGTGGGGGGTGGGACAGCGGTTTCTCAAAGTAAAATCCATAATGCATGAAGGTCCACGGGCTAAGCCGAACAGCTTAAGCCGTAAGATATTGCGCGACGTTATATTCATGTTATGCCCTGTAAGAGGCAGCCTTTGTTTTTAATATCCAGCGCAGACTGTACGCCGCGGCGAGTTTAGGGGGGAGGCAACGTTATGACCAACTTCCGGGAGACTTGTTCAACTTTGATCCATTTCAGAACCATCCATTCCAGGGAGAGAAAAGATCAACGCCGCGTTCCGCCAGAGGGAAAGAAATTGCCGGGTCACCCAATAAACAGCGTCGCTTCGCGTCTTATTTTAATCTCATCCGAGTTATCGTTATTGTTCGCTGGTACTTTTATTTAAGCAACCTTTTTTTGGTAGCCATTGCAATTTAATAAGAGCGCGTACAACGCGTTTTCAAAATGAGTCAAATTGAATTTCTTATAATATGAAAAGACATTTTTGGAGCAGTGCTTTAAGGGAGTAGACTTTTGTTTCCAGGTTTGCTTCTTATTTCTCGATAATGCAAAGATGAGGATTTTCGAAAGTAAAATAATATTTAAATAAAGTAAAATAGAAAGTCCTATTTTTACGTTTATGAGATTTAATTAGTTTTATTCATTATTGCATGCTGCCGAATAATAATTATTATTATTCATTATACACGGACTGAAGCCCTTTTACATAAGTGTTTACAATAAAAAAAGAGAGAGATAAAATACTACTCGTCTAATAACAAAGAATGGACATGCAGAGAAACTTATGGTATTATCCTATAATCCTGCGTAGTTGCTTTGTAAAATTTTGTAAAGACTCAATAAGGAAATCAATACGATTATAGTGCTTAAGTCTGCAATAATGCGATTCATTGTATTAATTAATCCATAAGTAGATCTTGCTTTAAGTGTTTGAAATCCAGCACTAATTCTCAATACACGTTCAGTTACATAGAAATTGAGTTGCGCAAGTAGAGACGGACAATCGACATGATTATTAATTAAATTAAAAATAAAGTTCTGTTCTTCTATTCTTCGAGCAGACAATGCAGAATAATAAAAATTACGCCTCGTTAACATGAAAATAGATCTTTTAAGGGAGATTTTTTAAGAAAAATCCCCCATCTTTGCATTATCGAGAAATAAAAAGGCGTTAAGTCTATTTTATTCGAATAATGTCAGCAATAAAGATAACATTGAAATTAATGGTATAGTTACCACTGTATGTAAGATTAATCTATTTGTAAACAAGAGTCGACTCGTACTTGATAGGTTCAAAGATGCTCGACTGTCGAAAAAAAGAGGATCTGAACACACGATTCGATCTTCGCGTAAAAGACGAGCACGGCAGCCAGTTCTTTCCCACGAAACTGACACTGACACGGTAGATAGATCGACCATTAGGCTTGTGTTTCAGGAGAATATAGAGTTTCCCGGATTCCGACGGTCGAATCAATTTGTAGCCATTAGGGGCTGTTCCTCGCTCGAGTTTACTTTGGATAACATTTTGCTGGAACAATCGGCCTGGGTGTTCGCTCACTGAAAGACCATCTCAGTATTTGCCCAGCAGTCAATCTTCTGCCCCGATCAGAGTTGAAAATGTTGCACGATCTCGGTTGTTTGCTTCAGAAGTTCGGTCCACTTATCGCCTCACAGCGTCTTTGTAACGTAACTTATATTTTCGGTAACGTCAATCGACTTACAATCGCTTACAAAGTTAAACGCGCCAAATATTCTTTGCGGTTAAATCATACGAGTGTCCTGAAAATATTAATGTTATATTTAACACTAAATCTACCGTCAAAAGTGACTGATGTGTATGGTATTATAAAAATAACAAGATTAAATATATTTATTTTTTGTGCGATTTTTACTATGATATATACTGGATTAAAAAAATATATTCAATAAATTCGGTCGAAGTTCGGTCCACTTATCGCCTCACAGCGTCTTTGTAACGTAACTTATATTTTCAGTAACGTCAATCGACTTACAATCGCTTACAAAGTTAAACGCGCCAAATATTCTTTGCAGTTAAATCATACGAATGTCCTGAAAATATTAATGTTATAGTTAACACTAAATCTACCGTCAAAAGTGACTGATGTGTATGGTATTATAAAAATAACAAGATTAAATATATTTATTTTTTGTGCGATTTTTACTATGATATATACTGGATTAAAAATATATATTCAATAAATTCCCATGAAAACAACTTTACCAATCTCAATAATTGTCAAATGAAAAATCTAAACTGGGTCAGTTGAACCCTCGTGGTATGGTTATTGTTAAAATAGTAATCGTTGTTTTACTCTCGTTCGAGCCAAAGTAAAATGGAGGTGTGGAGGACTAGCGCGGCCATCTTCCTCGAGCAGCATCGACAAGAGGCTATCGTTTTAATGAAATCCCCAACTGAGGATCCAGGATGTACTAATCGTAATCTCGAAAAGCAGGAGGCTCCCTTCCTTTTCTCAACGTAGACTAAATAGGCTGTCAGTCGCACCGAACAATTCTTCGCGCGACCTTTATAATTCGTTAAATCTTTAACGCGTCCTGATCGCGGAGGAGCGCACGCCTCTCTTCTTTCGATGGCAAACGAATGAAAAGAATCGCGCGAGGGGATCGCCGCGTTTTAATTTCGCATTCTCGGTGATCTTGACGGGAGCTATTCCCCTTGGAATATTTTAAATTAGCACGGTATATTCGCCAATTTTCCTTTATTGTAGAATAATATCGCCCCTGATCCCGGAGACGCAAAAAATGCTCGGCACACCACGTGGGTCGCCGTTCTTTAGAGGACAAAAGTCCTGTCAGTCTTCGTTTTCAGGCGGTACCTTAAGCACGTTTTAAATCTGCTTGTTAATTAATTCGGTACACAATGCTGTGCTCACAATGTTCTACTGCTAATACCTGTGTTACAATATTCTCATTAATTCGTACTCAAAATACGACGAAGAAAGAATGTTCTTGCGGCATCAGAAACATTCAAGAATATTGTTATACCATTTTCGACGTTTAAAAATTATTGAGATAATAAACAAATTTTTATTTCGCATGAAATGTGGGATCTCCTTTGTGCATCTTCATTAGAATTGCGTTCTTTTTTAAACTTGTGGAATTTGTTTCTTTTTAATTGTAGATTATTTTGCAGGATATTCCATAAATATGCTTTTTTAAAGGTCTTAAAAATTTTTGGGTTCCACTTTTTCAAACGTTAAGATCTTAGAAAGAGAACTGTGTTTTAAAAAATTATGTATGTTAAATAAATATAAACAAATCTATGGTCTGAATCGGCCGGGCGAGGCAAACAATGCGATAACGCGTTCTTTGCCGCGGCCCAGCGAGGCAACATGTATTGTTTGCCTCGCTCGCGCCCGGAAAATTTTCTCAGCCAGCTCAGCCGTTTTTTATGGGTAAAAACCTCGCCCCATCCCCTGGTAAGTTTCGTCCCCTCCAGGAGGGGGTATGAAGAAGTATGTAGAATGTATGTAAAAAAAACAGGAAAAGAGGTTTATCTGAAATATCGGTATATTTGGCAATAGCGAAAATCAGCCGAAATCCACTCGCGACGGAACATTTTGACTGCTGAGCGAAGAGCCAACGCGTGGCTCGCGCCTGCCTCGGCCCGAGGCGCAAGGGCGGGGGAACAGCGTGTGGAAGAGCAAGGGGACGATTATCAATCAGTAGCTACAGTGAGCTGGATCGAGAAATATGATGACATTTTACTATACCTTTTGAACCATAAAAGATATCAGGATGAAATTCCTACAAAAATTCATTAAATAATTATTTCTATCTACTGATAACTTATCGCGATGAATGTATTTTTTGTAACCATTTTTTAATTAATTCTTTAATTTTTGATTCTGTCATTAGGGCGTAGAATCGCAATTAGACTGTGGACTTTGATACAGAATAAAAATGTATTTATTATTTTAATCATTTTAAACGTCGACAATATAATAGTATAACGATATTCTTGAATTTTTCTAATGTCGCAAGAACGTTCTTTCTTCGTCGTATTTTGAGCACGAATTAATGAGAATATTATTAATATATTAGTAATATGTATTACTAATACATTATACTATAATATATTATATATGTATAGTATGTATTACTAATACATTATACTAATATATTATATATGTATAGTATGTATTACTAATACATTATACTAATATATTATACTAATATATTATATATAGTATGTATTACTAATATATTAGTAATACATATTACATTATTAGTAATACAGGTATTAGCTGTAGATATTTCGAAATGAGATGATTTTTCTATATGGTCTAGTGTACGGTCTAATGACGGAGTGTAAATATTTTGTGGTTGGTTGTGATTCCGGTAATAAGGTATTTGTCGCGTCTGAAAGCGAGACCACTCTTTACATCGCGAATTAATGCCGGCGGCGTGATCCTGACAGCACTGCCAAGCTGTAAGAAGTAAACCCGTGGGGCGGGCGGCGTCGGTTTTGATTATTAAAAAGATAACAAGCCCTCGGGTCCTTCTTTACTTTTTCCTTCGCTTCCGTCAGACCGTTCGTCCGTACGTCCGCCCGTCGGCGGGGAAACGTCTTCAGCACAAAAGTGTTCTCCGTTGCTCTTAATTCCGGCTAATTTAAGGTCGACGCGTTGATGTGTCCTGCCCACGAGCGTTACCGACAGTTCTGACGGGAAAAGAGGGTAACAAGTATCGAGTCACTTAGGTACACGGTCTTACGAAATTCTTTCTATCATCGACTCTTTCACCCCCCGAGCTAAATCAATTTTAACATTCGAACGAGTCGAAGGGTTGATCACAGAACCACTGCGAGCTCCAAATCGACAATCTTTTAATCAGCACTACACTTCCTTTGTATAAAACGAATTAAAAAATATACATTTCATCGCTGCATGCATTCAAACAACTATCATTAGTAAACTGCGGATTTTTATACTTTCTATCGATCATTTTTTGAAAACTAGAATCATGGAAAAATCCTTTTGTTGACGAAAACGTTTCTTACAATAAAAATAAGAAAAGGACGACACATTTTCTGATAGTTTACTTGTGTGGTCTAATGATAACATTGCAATGAACGCAGAAAAATTTCATTTTATATCCGTAATCGAATAATATATACAATAATATAATATATATATATATAATAATATAGTATAATATAATATAATAATATATATAATAATATACATATAATAATAATATAATATACTGTATGATCACATCAGATACAAAATAAAATGTAGATATGTCTGACCATTAACTACCACTTCTACTTAATGTTATCGCATACTTTATAGATATTATTTTACGTAAAAAAAAATCAAATAGTAACAAAATGTTATAGTAAATTATGAATTTAAATTAAAGGCGTAATTACCGAATTACCGAGAGAAGTTTGGTATTAGGGAGCGTTCCTATATGGATTAACTAAAATATCCGACGCAGCCAGACACTCTAACTGTGTCACCTTCCGTAATATACCCGTGACCCAGCAATTGGTTCTTTTTTGGTCCGTTCTCACGTAGAACCGAGAGAGGAAAAAGAAGAACAATTTCCAAGTTGTTGGGAGGGTACGTTGAGTGTTGTGCGATTTGAGGAGCGTGGTTCGCGCACTTGGCTACTATCTAATATCACGGTTCACCACACAAACACCCATAAAACCGATTATTGTCTGATGATGGCTTTCTCCTCTCTCCGGAGTTCCCATTTTCTGTTTCTCTTAATAATACCGAACTGCTGCCGCCAGATGCCAAAATTACCTAATCTCGCTCAATTTATCTCTATATAATATCGCTATTTCCACGAACCGTTCTTTCAATAACAACAACCAAACCTGGAACTAGTTTCATGCAGTAAAATGATGGTTTTCAAACGTTTAAATAAGAATACTCTATTTCTCTTTCATACGTGGTTTTCGTTTTATGTTTGTACGTGTCAATTGCAAGCTACAGAATCTAAGTAAACATTCATTTTCCTCGCAAATAATTTTAATCTGTGAAAAATAGTATGTCGACACTCTTGAATTCTTTTAATCTTTTAATTATTTAATTATTATATTTCACGAAATAGCATCTAAAATCTATCTGCAAGAATAGAAGTTTTTATAAAAATTCAGAACGGTGTGGTGATAAAAGTGAACGAAGCCGAATGCGCAAAGTTCGGGTAGTTCGAAAATGTCGAAATAAGCTCCGTGGAAATTTTTAGATCGCTTCCATGCTCTTCTTTATCATATTTATAATCATACCGGTTTTATGAATGTTTGCCAAGATTTAATTAAAGACTTGTGGTGTACGGGTGGATGATAATAATAAAGCTATTCCAGGGGGGGTAGTCTGTACTTTGAGAAGTAGCAGAGGGTAGAGGGGGCTAGGTGTGGGAGGGGTGAGAGCTGAAGAGAAGGCAAGGTGCCGTTTCACTCAGGTTCGAGCTTTCACTACAGTTTATGACGAGGGTGGGTTTAAGAGGGACGTCGAGGGTTAAAGGGGGATGACTAAAGTAATTAGTGATGGTGAGTGAACTCACCCTTCCCCGAGCATGTCCGCGTCTTTGTTCTTTCCGGTTGCTTTAACGACACGAGAACGTTGACTCGCCGTGGCACCGCGTTTTTACACAGATATTGAATTCGGAACGAGTGTTTCTCCGAGCATTTGCGTTTGCATGCCGTGATCTTATCATTTAACTCGCTTATCAATTTTCAGCAGATCATACGGTACTTCTATACGCTAGGAAACGTGGATTTTTATGCAAAATAAAAATCATGCTTGATAATTGCAGAACGAACAATCTTTTAATTAGAACTACACTTCCTTTATATAAAACGAATTCAAACAAGTATCATTAATAAACTGCGGATTTTTATACTTTCTATCGATCATTTTGTGAAAACTAGAATCATGGAAAATTCCTTTTGTTGACGAAAACGTTTCTTACAATAAAAATAAGAATAGCACGACACATTTTCTGATAGTTCACTTGAGTGGTCTAATGATAACATTGCAATGAACGCAGAAAAATTTCATTTTGCATAAATATCCGTAATTGAATAATATACTGTATGATAACATCAGATACACAATAAAATGTAGATATGTCTGACCATTAACTACCATTTCTACTTAATAGACAAAATATTATAGTAAATCGACATACTCGAATTCTTTTAATCTCTTCACCATTTCAATTCGCATCCAGCCATTCGTCATAATATCCATAGTCCAATAATAATATAAAAATGACTTCTTTTTCAAAATATACCTCTAACTACACACAGCATAAGCAACCCGTTCAAAGTAGAAAATCCAAATGAAAACCGAAGCGAGTCTGATAACCAGGATTGCTAATCGAGAATCCTGCTGACCAACGACGCCGGATGGACAAGGTATCGTCGGACTAAATAGAATCACCGAAAATCCTGCTGACTGATGACACACCCTTCGTCCATAACCGTTTTATTACGTCAACCAGTGAAATCGGGCTTGATACGCTCGCGGCCCGACTCGTAAAAGAAGAAGAGCTCCTTGAACTCTCATGGCGGTATATAGTACCGATTGTTCCGCGAGGAAAGCGTAAAGAGAAGAGGGAGAGAGAGAAACGGAGGGAGGAAGGGAGAGGAATGTCGAAGAAGTAGCGGTGAAAGAGGGAGAATCTTTTGTATGCGGATGGCGGATTCGCTAGGATCGTCAATTTACTCGCGAACTCGAAAGTACCGGTTGGTGTGCCGGTACTGGGCACACGCGTCTAGCCTTGTTCTCTGTGTGTGCAGGTTTCCTCTCTACGTACGCTCCTGGTCCTTAGATTTTCTCGTAAAACCACGACCGGAGTGGGCCTCCGCCAATGGCGGCGAAGCCATGGCGCTCGAGGTGTGAATTATACATGAGAATATATCCTTCTATACCCTATCCTACCATCGCCGTCGCTCCCTCTTCCGCCGTTTCCCGGCCGATCTCCCTCTATTCGACCCTTTTGCTAACCAATGGTTATCTCTTACCCTTATTTGCGCCTCATCTGCATATGGCCATATGCTCGTCTCTATGCAAAATGTATCATCGTGTCGCCACGAATACAGGGAGACGCGAAGGACTCCCTCCAAGGACACCGGTTCCATCTTATTTTTTCAGCTGACGTGGCGATCCTCCATCCTTGTAATTGACCAATCACGTGTGCTCCACACTCCATTCGTTGTCAATTACAGACTCTCATCGTTATCAATTAAACTGGCTCCAATAAATGTATATTCTTTAAATCTACCATGAGGACTCAAATTGTAAAGGTGTTTTCATGTGAATTTATTGAATATATTTTTCGACTCCAGTATATATTTTAGTAAAAATCGTAGAAAATATAAATAACTTAAATCTTGTTATTTTTATGATACTATCTACACATCAGTCACTTTTGATAATCAGTAGGTTTGATGTTAAATCAACGCGATTTTACGTACAAAGTTTCATTTCAATTTTCGTTTATATTTCAGACTAGCTATTTTTTTATTTTTTTTTGTTTATAAGCATTCGAAACCCTCTTGGATTTATTTTGTTTTACATGAATAATGTAGGTAAATACAATAAGAGTTCTATGAAATACAAGTGAATATAACAGCAATATCCGTTGACGCTAAATGTGTAGGTTACAGCTTTGGAAAAAGGAGTGGATGCTAGTACAAGCTTTGATATTTTTCAGACTAGCTATACCCGCGACTTTGTCCACGTGTAATGACAAATAGGTGTTACCATTCAAATGTTATAAGCAGAAACGTGCCCAAAGCAGGGCGGAAAAGTTGTCTTTGGTCACTATAATGACTTCACAACTTTTGAACTAATGTACTTTTTCGAATGCGAATTTCTCCTAAACCTTCCCGAAGAAACGCTGCATCTAATGGCTCGAATCCTGGCTTTCTACGTTCAACCCTTCTCAGTTGATGCTGCCACAAACAGACAGACGATTTTATAATATGTAGAGATAGAGATATTCATTTTATTTCTATTTTATTCTTATTACAAATTTTTGGAGGAAAATGTCGATGTGTAATTTGTCCAGCAGCCCAAGAAGATGCCCAAGAAACGACGGCTATTGCAAATCCCGGGTAAGATCATTACAGTAATCCGTACCTCGCAATCGCTTTAAGTTTCCATCGGAACGAGTTCGTGCTTTTCGAAGTCATTATCGACGGTAACTGAAGTAATTAAAAAGTCATTCGCGAAGTTGTTACGATTCAGTCTACGACCGTAACGCGTTTATAACGCCGGTTTTCTACAAGCGTTTTAACAGTAACTCTTGAGCAATGAGCGTGGTCTTGGTTAATTCTAGGAGGATGTTCTCGCCATTGATCCCTTACTTCATCGTTTCAACACTGTTTTACTTGTAATCACTGCCTAGTAGTACGAGTCACAAAGTCGTTTTACTTCAGTTGCTGCGCAGCCGTCGAAAGACGATCTTCGAGAACAGAAACTATTATGCTTTTTCACAGGATTATCGTTTTTGATGAAAGCATACTGATATAACTTAATTGAATTGACAGGACTCGTACACATTTTCTTTATAAAAATTCTGGATTTATTTGTTAGTTGTCTAAGAATTCAAGCTACATCAATAATGGTGAGTTTACCTTCATACTGTTATTTTAAGTATCTACGAATTAAATAATTGAGTTGAATTGACAGGACTCGTTCACATTTTCTTTATAAAAATTCCGGGTTTATCTATTAGTTGTCTAACAATCTAAACTATATCTACAATGGTGAGTTTACCTTCCTACTGTCATTTTAATATCTACGCATTAAATAATTGAATTGAATTAACAGGACTGGTTCACATTTTCTTTAATAAATTCTGCGTTTATTTGTTAGATGTCTAAGAATTCGTGTTAAATCAACAATGGTGAGTTTACCTTCCTATTGTCATTTTAATATCTAGGCATTAAATAATTAAGTTGAATTAACAGGACTCGTTCACATTTTCTTTATAAAAACTCCAGGTTTATTTGTTAGTTGTTTAACAATCCAAGCTACATCGATAATGGCGAGTTTGCACTTCTACTGTCATTTTAAGTATCTACACATTAAATAATTGAGCTGAATTAACAGAACTCGTTCACGTTTTCTTTATAAAAATTCTAGATTTATTTGTTAGCTGTCTAAGAATTCCAGTTAAATCGATAATGGTTCGTTTGCTCTTTCCACGGTCGTTTTAGTATAATTAGACGATTGCTTTGGCGATCTCCCATCGTTTGGCAAGCGAAAAGGCTGAACAGGCACGGTCACGAGAGATATCGTCGTTTAGCGTCGACGTATGTACATAGGAGAAAGAGCCGTGGCGTAGGTGTACATGGAGTTAGGAGCATATAATACCCCCGGTTTGGGGTTAATCGGACGATGCCAGTTCATTAGCTGCACACGTGTACTCACACGGCCGCGCGTGTATACACGGACGTCCCGACGCCGTCGCTAACAGACCGGCTCCACTGCGGCGACGCTAATGAAACTAAACGATGCCCAGAAAATGGCACTGTAAGTTAGTTTCATTTGATTTCATGAGCATAGTTTGCCGATTCTCGCCGAGCACCGCGCGGAAAACGCTTTTGCCAATTGTCCCGAAAAATACATATATTATGTAGGCGCGCCAAAGGGTAATCCGCCATTTAGTTCGGCTAGATTGTTGGACAGTGAAACACCTAGTAAAAATGACACACTGTATTGTCAATTTACTAAAAATAAAAATACTAACAATTACTAATTTTTATCAAAATTGTTTGCTTTATGCATTATCCTTTAAAAATTAAGGAGGTCAAAGTTTATTCTTGTGGATAAGAAATGTACTACATTGAATTTTATACTGTATTGGCAATTTACTAAAAATAAAAATAATAACAATTACTAATTTTTTTCAAAATTGTTTGTTTTCTGCAGTATCCTTTAAAAATTGAGGAGGTCAAAGTTTATTCATGTGGATAAGAAATGTACTACATTGAATTTTACACTGTATTGTCAATTTACTAAAAATAAAAATACTAACAATTACTAATTTTTTTCAAAATTGTTTTTTTCTGCATTATCCTTTAAAAATTAAGGAGGTCAAAGTTTATTCTTGTGAGTTGCGAGTTTGTTGCAAAAGGAAGAAGTAAATTACTCTCTTCGACGAAGAAAATTGTGCTGACAGCAGTGAAATCAAGTCTTCTCAACGTTCGATTAATTTCTCAATTAGAGCTATTTCGATGAATAAAAGTAGCAGATCGGTTTCCATGATTTTTCCATCTGCAACCGTTGCACTAATTCAGTCGCTGCTGTATCCAGTTGCTGTCGGTTCATTCGAGTCCCGAGCATTAGTCTCTATCAATCCGTTGAATAGAATCATGAGAGAGCAGCAGCTCCGTCGGTTAATTAAATGCTCTCCGTTGGGAGCAGAGGGTTTCATACTTCGTTAAAGCGACAATTAGTGCCCTAATAAGGTCATTAAGCACCATATATTCTGCGGCTACCTTCTCTCCCGTCTCGCACGAATTAATTCCCCGATTATGCGGGGCTATTAGCATGAGTTAAATGGCATAATTCACGGCGTTAATTAAACAGAAAGTAAATCGAACGAATTTATTCTGGAAAAAAAGAAACAAGCATGTTCGATCATTGCCCGTCGAATGTTTTCGAATTTGGGGAATGGCGGACTCACGGCTGTGACTTTGCAGCGTCGAACTATGAATAATAATTAGCGGTGTAATTTGCTGATAATTACTAAACCGAACTCCGACGGCAAAGAAGCATGCAACACGGCTAAATTAGAAATTAATGCGCTGTTAAGATCGTTTAACGAGGTATCGAGCATTACGCTAACCCTTCACACGGTTATCGGGCAACCGCTTGACCGTGCCACGCCTGCGCGCATTATAATACGCGAAAGATTACCTGAATGTGACATATTCGATACCATTATCTTGTATAACCATTATAGTGGGCGATCCTAAATTAATGTTACGAAATTGATGGACATATTCTACACCCTATGATTATGTACCAACACGGTTCTAGTAGATACACTTCTTCCAATTACTTGTTTATTGTACACGATTCAACATGCTCGACATTGTCATAAACATTGTTATTATAGCAAGCTTCAAATACGACATTGCGTACAATAAATTACGAGCGATAATAAACATCGTTCCCAGTAGCTGTTCGTTTAATCAATTCGCCAGAAACTGAGCAACGGAATGACGATTTCGTGACCAATTAAAAATGATTAATGTGATAGAAAACGTCACTTCTGATTTAACAGATTTTAGTAGAAGAAAATTACTTTTTCCGATTACTTGTTTATTGTACACGATTCAACATGCTCGACATTGTCATAAACATTGTTATTATAGCAAGCTTCAAATACGACATTGCGTACAAGAAATTACGAGCGATAATAAACATCGTTCCCAGTAGCTGTTCGTTTAATCAATTCGCCAGAAACTGAGCAACGGAATGACGATTTCGTGACCAATTAAAAATGATTAATGCGTTAGAAAACGTCACTTCTGATTTAACAGATTTCAGTAGAAGAAAATTACTGCTCAGAAAATATCCTACGTAGAAACATTTCTCTTAGGTGGTGCAAATTAGAAGTGAGAATCCGACGAACGTATAATTGCAACAACGTACGAGAAAGCGCCAGGATGAAGACACCACTTTTCTGACAGACAGAAGGAGAATTGCTTACCTGCGAATCCTTCAGGCCAAGTTTCTCAGCGAGTTTCTTACGGTCCGGTTTGCTGATGTACTTCTGTATCTGAAACCTCTTCTCAAGTCCGCGCCTCTGAAGGTCAGAGAAAACTGCCCTTCGCATCATCCCTCTGCGAGGTTTGCCTCGTGCGTTCGTCGCCCATGGAAACACCAAGCCTGTCCCCGCGAAATCACCTAGACCACCTTGGATCGCACCTGGGAACGTTGTTCCTCCGCCTGGAGCACCTGGATGATGGCCTCCGGTCCCGGAACTAGCAACTGGCCATCATACAACAGAACTTCTTTTAGAACGTAGACGTTAAGCAGAAAATCTTGCACATTAACACTAGGTTTGCGCAGCTTTAGAAATAACTATTTCATATTATTTTAGAAACATAAGAACTATGTGAATTTATGATTTCGGCGCAAGGTTCGATCAACTTTACACAAGGCAGGAAATGTGCAATTATTTATAAATGTATCTTGACGTTTCGATCCCTATGTGGATCATTTTCATAAAGAACATGTATTGCGTCTAAAAATAATGTAAAAGAATTATGATATGGCAAATAAATTTAAAACACGTTGATTCTTTGGATCGACCTGGCTGTGTTTTAAATTTATTTGCCATATTATAATTCTTTTTTATTTTATTTTATTTTTTATTCTTGATTATAGGATAATACCATCAGTTTTTCTGCATGTCCCTTCTTTGTTATTAGACGAGTAGTCTTTTATCTCTATCTCTTTTTTTTATTATAAACACTTATCTAAAAAGGCTTCAGTCCGTGTATAATAAATAATAATTATTATTATTCGGCAGCATGTGTAATAATGAATAATACTAATTACACCTCATAAACGTAAAAATAGGACTTTCCAGGGCGATTACAACCTGGATTGATCCTTTATCTAGTGTTTTCTGAACTACTGGACTACTGAAAAATCTCATCTTCTCTTCTCTCTTCTCTCTCTCTCTCTCTCTCTCTCTCTCTCTCTCTCTCTTCTCTCTTCTCTCTTCTCTCTCTCTTTGCATCATCGAGGAACGATAAGATAACAATCCTAGAAACGAGTCTAATAACTGACCCACCTATCCTGTATCTAGTGTTTTCGACTACTGAAAAACCCCATCTTTGCATCATCGAGAAATGATAAGATAAGAATCCTAGAAATGAGTCTAATAACTGACCCAGCTATCCTTTCTCTAGTGTTCCCAACTACTGAAAAACCACATCTTTGCATCATCGAGAAATGATAAGATGACAATCCTAGAAACGAGTCTAACCCCTTAAACATACTTGTTACAAGAAGTTATAGAGAACGTGTTACAGAAAAATGAAACTATAAAGAAATCACACGATGCTCGTCGAATCCGACGGCCCGGGCTCGGCGAAATAACAAATGCGAACAGTCGAAATTTATTGGTCGTATATCAAAGAGCCGAGGCTACACGGCCGGTAATTGAATCAAAGTCATCTAATAACGAACGGGCAATTGAATCTCTAGATCGTATCTGCACAATATTGCCAAGCTGAGCATGACGGTATTATCTGCGCCGATGATATTTGCACGCACTTGTTGCATGCGTGCATTTTGCTTGTGGCGGTGCATGTACATAATATGGTAGTGCTTTCACTGCACTTCATATGCACTCCATGTCCCGTACGAGCCTACCTATAACAAGATATTCGATAAACCGGTGCCCTCCGTGCACGTGCCCGCGTTCATACGGTTTGGCGCCATGTGCGGAAGTTTCGGTTTTAAATGTTCATCGAGACCGTGTTTCCGCCTAACGTCCGGCTTGTTTATTAACTTTTCCCTCTGGTCTCGGACCCGAAATAATAATTACGAACATTTTCAATGAAAATTACCCATCCTCTTCGCCCCTGCTCCACCCTCATCTGTTTTATATTCGCTTTAACGCCTGCTCGCGACCAAATCGCACGGATCAGTGATTATGCGATTTCTATTGGATGTTCGTTACGTTACCCTTTATCGAATAAAACATTCGCATTAACAAACAGATCTCGACTGCTTTGTATTACACGTATTACAATTATTTTGTGAATCATGGTGTCGAAGGAAAATTTGTTTCGTCGGAGGGCAATGAAAATTGACGCTTTAAGGGGGTAAGGGCTAGGCAGAATGTTACTAGAATATTACTAGAAAAACAAGTGAAACATGTAGCTTGTTTCCATCATGATTTAACGAGATTATGTTTATAATTAATAATATGGGCGTCTAAAATAGGGGGAAACATCGATACAACCTCCATCAGGTTCCCATGTATTTTTCTAATACAAAGATTTTTTTTACTGAAATCATGAGTGCACCTTAGGATAATCAATCCTCCTCTTTATAATATGCTCGTATAATGACAAACAAGTCGATATCGCTAACATGTTTCACTTGTTTTTCTAGTAATATTCTAGTGATATTCTGCCTATCTCTTACCCCCTTAATAGAGTTGATCGTGCGTGCACGGTTTGTGGGTTTGGTTCTGTGATTGAGGATTATTTAGTACTTACCAGTTAGATAAGGTCCCCTATAGAACAACTGTTGGAGCGTGTGCTGCGCGTTCGGTGGTAAATGACGCTGAGGTGGTTGATGATTCGGCCTGTGGTACGGATGATAAGCCGCTGGTCTCGCGATCGGTTTCGCTATATTGTAACTCGCTGAATTGTGCAAATTTTGGAGGAACGCTGGTATCGCCTCTGGTGGAAGACTTTGAAAATTCTCTGCAACAGATCAACGCGTTTTATCCATTAACAAAGGGTCGTCAACAATCCACAAGATCTCTTCTCCACTTTATAATTTTAAATAATTTTAACTACTTGAAAGGCAGTCTAAGCTCACTGGTAACAATTTTCTGATTTTTTAAGAAGGTCAGCAGCCCTTAGATCGCGAGGAACACCTTATTCGAAGGTGTATCAAGAAACAATTTTGCAGAATGCTTAATTTGATTCAATCCGGCCGCGTTTCATAAGGAGAGGCTTAAATTCTCTGTAACAGATCAACGCGTTTTATCCATTAACAAAAGCTCGTTAATAATCAACAAGATCTCTTCTCTACTTTATAATTTTGTGGCTAAATAATTTTAACTACTTGAAAGCCAGTCTACGCTCATTGGTAACAATTTTCTGATTTTTTAGGAAGGTTAGCAGCCCTTAGATTGCGAGGAACACCTTATTCGAAGGTGTATCAAGAAACAATTTTGCAGAATGCTTAATTTGATTTAAACCGGCCGCGTTTCATAAGGACAGGCTTGCCGCGAGGTGCCAAAGGATCCGGATTTTCGCACGACAGAACGCTCAGATCGTTGTATTCCTTGCGATGCATAATTCGAGCTGACACCCCCGACTGAACCCTCCTCAACAGCTCCGGGCGGAGCCCGACCTCTTGTTGACGCACGCTTCAACACCTCCAGAGTAAATACTCGGATATTCGGTGCGTGAGAACACCTTGGTTATATTTAATCTTCCGTGGTTTGAATCCGTCTACACACGTGTCACGATCTCATCGAATCATTGTACAGGTCCTGAAGATGAATAGGGTATCCTCTGTTAGAATGGTTTGGGTTTTCATTTAACAGAACTTTGCCCGTTTTTGTCCACTGCACCACCATACTAGAGGAAATTATCACTCTATCAATGGAAATAAATTTCTTTTTACTATCTCATTGTGGATATGATCTTTCGAAGAATTCAGTAAGTTCTGTTTGCTATAATTTACTTGCTAGTTTCGTATTTTCCTATTATATAAAAAATAAATAAAATTTATTTAACTGTCTCCCCTAAGACCCCTCAATCATGGACCCACAGGACTCGATGATCCCTTATCTGCTTCACCCCAGTTTCTATTCCCAAATCACTCAGCCTCTCAAGTGATAAACTCAAGTTAATAGGCCCACAGGGCTACGAAACTAACCAGGCAATCGTTTACACGCATCGACAGCGCCAAAGAGGGGTTGACACACTCGGATAATTTTTAACATACTTTTTCTTCATCCCCTCCCGGGCCGCCACGCCCATTCGGCCGGGCAGAAAGTGACGTGTTTGGAAAATACTAAAATAATGGAGGGTCTCCGGGTTTACAAGGACCAAGAAGCCAGACTGGAACGTGGAAGAGGAGAAAGATAAAGAGAGAGAGGGAGAGAGAAGAACAGAGAGAGGATTGCCTTGCGTTTGGCCAGACAATGCTCGAACAATGGCCCATACACGAGGTCCTATTGTGTCGGCGTACCCCATAAAATACTCATCGCCTTTTATCGTTGTTTTCGTAGCCAGCCAATAAGAGGAGCGACCCGGCAAGGATCGCAAGCCCTGGGCCAACTAATAACGGCTTAACCCCCAACGGAAACACTGAATGGGAATCGTTTTTTAAGCTGCTCCACCTCCTTCGACTCCCTTTTCCGCGGTCTCTCTTTCTCTCTTGCACCCAAGATTAAACCCCTGGCTCGTCGAAAGTATCCGGAACAGGCCGCGTGTTGTTACAGTTGTAGCGGTCTGCGTGGTTTTTTTTTCTTTTCCCGTTTTTAATGCCCGGGCTTAAAGACCCTCCGTGATCCCCCAGCTTGATCCAACGCGGTCGCAATACAACATATCGGTGGTTATTCTTTCGGATTAGAGTATTTGATGCATTATTAAGTAGACACCGATGCAGGTTTCCCCGTGAATGGGGAGTCGAACCGATTTATGCGCGGCAGGAAACGACGCGTTCACCTAGCACGCTACTCTGATCGTCGGCGGAGATGTTTCGACGGCTTTCGAGCTTCACTGGCGACCAAATTGGGTATGCCGGTTCGTTTTCGCTTATGGTAATTCGTGTTCGTTCCTAGAGGATAACGCGGAGACTCGAGAATGTGTTAGATTCTGTTACTTTGACTGTCAACTGGATCTTTTGTCGCGAGAAGTCTCACAACACTTTTCTGTAAAATTATTAGTCCATGAATTTTTAACCCCTTGCATTGTTTTCTCCGCAGCTGCAATAAAAAAATTTACCCAGCTCTTCTATTTTTTCACATTTCAGTATTTAATATAATTGGAATTAATTCGGTATTTAATTATTTCCGTGACAGCTCAAAGGCTAGAAATGTTCAACTACCAGTTTCGTTCACTGAACTTCAATCTTGTCTGACAAGAAAAACACTCTTATTTTCGACACTCCAATCGAGTAGAAAGCAGAGTAAATTCAGTTAGCATCTCCCGTTGGAAGAAACGCAAGAAGCGAATGAAACAGGGAGCGATATCACGCGGGAACACGGATTTCGTTGGTTCGCGTACACGGGTTTCGCGTGGCGTCGCGCTCGCTATCGAAAAATATCAATAATAGCGACAAACAACGGGGAACAACGAGGCGGACGAACGCGAGAGCGTGGCATTGAAGAGGAACGATCGCAACCGATCGTCGACGGAGAAAGAAAGATAGAGGGCGAGGGAGAGCGAAAGAGATGGGGCACGGAAAGAGTGCGAGAGCCTGGTAAATCGCACAACGATTGGCGAAAATGCTATTCGAAATTTAACGTCGCTCTCCCGTCAAACGCCCATCCACTACAGGCTTCGCGCACCGTCCCCCTGTTCGTCGCCGCTCCCGGCGCTGCCCACGCATTCGTTCGTGTCCGTCGATGAATTTCGAGTTTGTTGCCAATCACTTTTTCGCGCAATTATTTCACAACATTTCGACATGACGTACAAACCGACCGGAGCGAGCGATAGTACGATGGGGTGGGTTTTTCCACGGGGTGGGGGAGGGAGGCAGCGAGGGCGGAAGGGGAGGACAGCTCATGGACGCTGGAGGGTCTATCGGCGGCGATGGATTCACACAAGAGGCGGGGGTGTGCGAGAGATAGGGGGAGAAGGGGGGAGGGATGTAACACATGCACGTGGCACGGTCAATGCATCCGCTATCCGACAAATGCATGAAACCCCCCCTACCCCGTATTTCGAGCGCACCAAATTTCCCCGACTACTCGCTACCATCGCTATCCCACCCTCAAAACCACCTCCTGCCTCCCCCTCTTTCGCTCTCTTTCTCTCTCTCTCTCTCTCTCGGTACTTGACAACGTTCTTCTTCTACCGATGCGTGCATGCAATCCGCCAATGTTAAATGCAACATTTGCCTCTCCACCTATCTACCTTCATCCTCTGACGGACCATCTCGCGCTCCTCTCTTTTCAACCCTCTTTCCATTCTCTCTCTCCATCTTCGTCTCTCTTTTTCCGTTCAACCCTCTCCCTCTCCGCCCCGCCGCGTCACGGAATTGTCTCTCTTTCTCTCGTGTAGTCTGCGTTGCGTTCATGTATTTATCGTACATGCATGAACTTTATCGACTCGTGTCAATCACTCGTTAGCGGTGCAGAAAGTGGGGTGGTGAAAAAAAAAGAACGATGGGGATGCAAGTCCAAGAGATCGCACGGTTGATGTACATTGAAGTGGTCGCGATACCGCGGCTTTTTCTTTCGAAAACTGGTGGAAGGAGTGAGACTCGATGCATGGGGGACTGTTTGGGATCGTGAACCAAAGAGGGATGCTGCGATAGATCCAGAATTTTTGTTATTAAAAATCGTTAGACTTGTTAAGACAAACTTTAAGATTTAACAAATTGAATAATTCGGTTGAAATTGTTGATCAATTTAAGTGCATCTTATTTTGTTGATATTGACCAACTTGATTATCATTCGATACGAATAGTCATTTACTTTCTTTCACCTCGTAACGCAAACTCTTCCTTCTAAACCGTAATTAAATACTCAATTTTCTGCGATCGTAAAGCGTGCTTGTCAAAGACAATAACGATCAAGTCAATTTTGAAAAAACAACGAAGAAACCGAGGAAGAGCTCGGAGTTACTACGATTTCAATGCGAACACAAAAGTCGATAGAACGTTGTAAATAACAAAATAACAAATTTAAATTGAAAACGAGTGACAGCCAAGACCTGAGAGAAGACATTCAATTATGTTCCGATTGTACGGGAATATATGTAAAACGATTGCACTCGTGTTCTTGCAATATCAAATTTTTCAGCTCTCCTGGGATAATATTAATCGTGCAAATTTTGTGAAGAAATCTATGTACAGGCTGTAGCAGACAATTGGACAACGTGTCTCGAATGGGTCTGTAATTCGGTAGTAGCTATAAAGCGAAATGTTCGGTAAATGGTTCGCCCAATTTCGTGTTCGTCGCCCGGCGGAATTACTGTGAATAAGGAAACGTGATAAGAGGCACGGTAATACATCATTGGATCCTGCCGCTTGTCTAATATTATAGGCACCAATCGTAAGGGCTTAATATTGGGGTGAAGGTAAGTGGCGGACCAGCTGACGTCCTGCTCCACCCCGCACGCACGCTGCGACTCGTCTTGAGGGTGTGCGGATGAGATTTAGGGACCGACGACAGAAGTCTGCTAGCGACACTGATTTGTGGTGAGCTTTGTTTCAACACTCTAAATGCTGCCGCATGACTAACATTCTTCTGACACGGTCGTCAATTCGAAAGCCGGCCTATTGTAAAGGCGAATTTACACTTCTTCACTTTGGACGTATATATGTACATCATGATTGAAGTTTCCACGATGAATCTGTACTTCTTCAATGAATCAAGCCGTTTCACTTGTTCTCGTAATGAAAACTTACTTCTGCTCTGATTTAATACCACGATTTTAGTACAAATGTGATTAGCTAATAATTGTTTGATAGAATACGGATAACAATAATATTTTGTGAAAAAATATCCACCCTTAGATTTAGAAAATCTTTTAATGTATCTTTGTATAAACGATACAACGAAACACAATTTTAATACGACACGGTAAAGATTTATCTCGATCATTATTTATGTCTCTACCACGAATCAAATGTTACTACCCCTAACAGAAAGTGTTCATGACGAGAGGTGTCCGCTATAAAATAGAACAATAGGAGAGAGACAATGAAAAGTGGCGTGATAATGTCCAGATATTTAATTCGCAACTAAAACTATTCTCAATTTCCTAACTGACGATTCTGAAACAAAATGTAGATCCTTGATGGTCCCGACAGCGGGCCTGGGTCAATTTTCACGCGGAATATCAAGATGTTCGTCTAATTGCTCAGTTTCGTGCAATCAAATTAAACAGTTATTACGTTAGAAACAAAAAGATCTGATTTCAACCAGTCCCATGACATGAAAATTTGCGGATTAGTTCCACTGGTTTTATCAAGAGACGACCCACTGTGGAGCGACTGGATTGACCTACCGGGAGTCGAATTCGAACGGAATGCTTCTCCGCGAGAGAGCCTTTCGGGTAGCTCGTTAGGAAGTCGAGCACACGTGGCTGCGAAGTGAACTGAACAATTACCAGAATGCGGTCGCCTGTCATGATTGCCGCCGAGTATAGCGTTGACGCTGAACTTGAGCTGCGGCTTCTCCTTCTCCTGGATGGTCCTGCATGCGGGTCCTAAGCACTGCTCGTCGCCACAGGAGCAGGAGGCGGTCGTTCTCTCGCCTATCCTGTCGACGACACGCTCGACCGCCACCTCTCTCTCCCCTTGGATCGTCATCTCGTCGGACGTGTGCATGACGTTTCTGCATCCAAGGTCGTACCGTCTGTCTTGCTGTAATATCGTGACGTGTTCGCCGCCAAGAACGCCGTCCTCCTTCTCCCTGTCCCCGTGAAGACCGGCGTCGATCTCGATGCCGGCGGGATCCTCGTCGTTGTTCGAGTTGCACGAGTCCATGCCGGAGTTTGATCTGTTCTCGATCCTCTCGTTGCAGAGCCTCTCCATCGCGCATAGACGATCGACAATCACGTGGCCGTCGATCCTCTCGTTCTCCACATCTACGTACGCGATCTGCCCTCGTTCTATCCCATCCTTGTCACGCAGGATCTGCATCCGATCGTTCTGGCGATCGATCCTGCCGCCGGCCCTCTGATGATCCCGGCAATCGATCATAGGGTTCTGTCGATCGACGCCACGTGCGCCGACCAACGATCTCTGATCCAGCTGCTGATCCTGGCCTCCGTTCGGCGACATCTTCTCCCGGGAAATCCTCAGGTTAGCCTCGCACTCTCTTTCACGCTGTCTCGCCACCAAACTTGCCGCCCAGTTCAAGGTCAGGCTGGTTAGATCAGCGCCGGGCGACGCCTTGCTCTGGAGCAGGTTCTCCATCAAAAAGGGCGAGGTCATTGCACTCTGTTGCAGATTCTTCAGCATCGCCGCTGACGAAGGGAACATATCACGGCCCCTTGCTTCAACCCTCCCCCCGCTATGATCTTTCTCCTCTCGATCTCCCGGTGAGCACGATGATCCCTCCTCGTCGCTCAGCGTACCAAGTCAGAAGTCTCGAGGAGAGTGTGCAACATCAAGTCAGGAACTCTCGGTCACCGATGCCATTTGCTAACAGCGTTAGAAGATCGTGCTCTCACTGAACCGGGTGATCTGTACTTCCTCGGGCACGTGTTACCGCTCGACCAACGCGTGACACAATTTCAACGGTTCTCCACCTGGGGGTTGCGGACGCCTACGAACTACGCGCGCCTCGGTATCGGTAAAACACGACTGGTCACAGGACGGACGACGTCGGAACAATGATCACAACGGTCCCCGGGCTCCATTCGCACACGTGTGCTCGTTGGTACTCGCCACCGGACACGATAACTAGGAAAACGGTGTGCGGAGGATCGATCGTTTCACACAGAGCGAGAGAGAGAGAGTCGTGCGGTTCGGTCACTGAAACAAACTCGCGGGGCGACCGAGCACGCGGGACATTTCACGCAACCGCGCAAGGAACTACTGGCGGAAACTGTCAACGAAACGGCACGCCGGGAAGGAACGTGCGATTTCGGCAGCGGAATGTCAACTGGCGTGCACGCGAGCGTGCGGAGAGACAGAAAGAGAGGGCGAGAGAGGGAGAACGGGCAGAACTGGAGTAAGAGAGAGAGAGAGGGTGAAAGAGAGAGAGAGAAACCGAGAAGGGGTGCTCGTCGGCGGCAGCGCAACGTGAGAGCGTGCAACCCTCGAATGAAAGCCGACAAAGGCATATACCTAGCTCACTTGCCCCCTCCCTGAAGCAGGGATTCACGAAACAGCCCCCTTCAACGTATAGGCAGCGGGGCTTATGTGTGTACATAGAAAGGGGGTAACGAAGGAGGGGGTAGGAGAGGTTGGCCGGGGGGAGGAGGGGGAGGAAGGAGTGTGTTACTCTGTACCCGTCCCCCTACCCCTAGCGGAGTTCCACCCCTTGGAACGGTGGCGGCGTCTGCCCTCTATCCCCTCTTCCCTCCGTTACCCTCTTAGGTGAGATAATACAGACTATAAGCCGAGCAATTCGGGGTTTGGCTCGCTCGGTAATGCCGTAATAAAATCATACTCCCATCAAACGGCGCTGCGCGCACCCCCGTTTAAAGGTGAACGGGAGGCGGGTAGGCACGGATCCGAAGAAGGAGAGAGTAGGGTGGAAAAGCTCGAGCCTAGAAGAGGGGAGAGGCAAGGCGAGTCGACTCGGGGGATGAAAAAAGCTAGGAGACTCGCATTCCTTTGCTCCTAACGATTGGATTTTATTTGACGGAGCCGACCAACGGACCGTCCAATCGCTCGCTTCGAGGGTAGTCCGGGGCCACGCCCACTCACCCCCCATCGCCCGCGCGATGCATTTTCACCCTCTCCGTCCCTCTTTCTTTCGTCCACATCGATCTCTCGCTCCTTCCACACTCTGTCTTTCTTCTTCTTCTTATTCACCTTCTCTACCCCCCTCCTCCTCCTCCACCGACTCTTCCTCTTCATACTCTCCCACCGTTTGCTACCCCTCACCCACGTCGCGGCCGGCCTGTATTCTTGCTACGTCCTTTGCGCTCTTTTATTCGTTCTCTTGTCGCGAGTAGGGGATCGCCGAGCGGTTCTCTCTACACCCTTATCAACATTATTATCTCTCACTACCATCCACGCGCGGCGTGCGTGTATTGTTTTCGTCGGTGTGCGGTCTGGTATAACGAGAGACGCCTCTATCGGCCCCGCCGCCTCGCACCACCCTATACGGCGCTGTGTGAGTGTACGTGTTGTACGAGATCGTTTCGCGCAATGCGATTTTCTTGCTGGTATAATTACACCGCCAACGCTCCTCCGCCCGGCCACTTTGCTACACACCGCCACGGAACCGCCGCTTTTAATGATTCGACCGATTACGCAACCCGAGAACGATCCTCGCCGTTATAATAATAATAATATTAATAATAATCGGAAGGGGGGTCGACTTGGCGATCGTCCACCGGCAATCTTCTAGACGGCTATCGTGGTTCTATCGATTTTATGGAACCGGCAATGCGCCGACGGAGATAATGTAATTAGCGGAACCACCTTTTTAAGCGATTCAACGTCGAAGAGTTCGGTTCGATGCGCCCGGGAAATTAGAATAATGTCCGATTGATTTAATTATGTGCTGGTTAAGAGGCGCGGCGGACCTCGTTCATTCACACCATCGTTCCTCTTGCTTTATACAATTAATTGTTAATAGACTACAGATTTTTGCTACCTAATAAAAATTTACAGTATTATTTACAAGGTACTGGAACTAAATGAAAATTAGTTTGTCCCTTTAATCATTTCAATAAGTCGATGATAAAAATGAGTGTCTGTAAAATAAAACTGTAGAGCATGAGAAGAATTTAGAAATGTTATTACAATATTCTCGACTTGTGAAAATTATTGGAAGAGGAAATGCATTTTTAGGTATTTGGCATTACTTACTCGTGACAAGTAGTCACGAACACCTTGGACCTCCAAAAGTGGTTTCTGTCCCCCGTATCGTCGCGCGCAGCCACGCGCCGTCAGCCTGAAATCGGCCGTTGTCGTCCTCTCCGGAAATGTCGCGAGGGTTAATTAAATTAACGAGCGTCGTTCGCGGTCTCCACTTGTCCATCGGAACCTATGTTCTCGCATTTCCTGACCGGACAACGCGCACGGATCTTAAACGATGAAGACGACGAAGACATCGAATCCTCCGGAGGGGTGAAGGGAGTGGGGAGAAAATCACAGGGAGTGTTCGACGTGATAATAATCGGGCCGTCGACTCTCGCCGCGTTTCCTAACAGGTCATCGAAACACGGGGAAAATAATAATAGTCGAGAAAGAAAGAAGAAAAAGCGAAGGAGAACGGCACCGTGGAGGGGGATGAAGTAGTCGAGAACCTATTCGGGGGCTTAAGTAGAATCGTCTACTAGCGGCGAAGAGTCGTGAAAACAGGGTTGCAGGGGTGGGGATCTGGGGGTGGTGGTGGTGGTGGTAGTAGTAGTGGTAGCATCGACGGTGGTTCTCCGGCTTTTTCTTACACGGTTTTCCAGCCTCTACCTCTATAGCGGCGTCCACCAGCGGCGTTGCCCGGCGCCACGTGGTGGTGGAGGGTGGGCCACAGCCAACGGGAGCGTACCACGAGCCACCCTTTCCTCTCGATTCCACCCCTCCGCACCCCCTCGCGGAGGATGGTATGCCACGGCCACGCCTACCCTTCGGAATCACCTCTACCTCGTCGACGTCACGACTTATCACCCTCTCAGCGATGGTGGTGGCCGCCGCACGGGGGTTGCCAGTCGGTCCGGCGCGGCGGAACGCTCGAAGAAGAGGAACCAACGCGAACGGAGAAGGAAAAAAAATAATGAAATGAACATCCGCGGCTTTTCAAGAGTGGGGAATCCCGGAATTATTATAAGAGTTTCGCTCAGGGGTGCGAGAGAGGAGCGAACCTCTGCCCCGACTTATATAAATTGAAGCCAGATTCGGTCGCTCCACCCGCCAACCCCTTACTCTGAAGGGGGAAAGATTCGTTTTGTACCGGAGGCGGATAATTATTCATTCATCTAACCGCCTCGGAATGGGATATCAAAGTTTCAGAATGGACGAATAATAAGGTTTTCGAGCGCACACTGTTTTTCCAACCTCCGTACCCGGTAATTAATTGACCCCCCTGATCATTTCTCTCGCTCGCGCGACGATGCCTGCCCATTTATGAGATTAGCAATCGATTCTTCTGCACGTGTCGATCTTTATAGGCTCAATTCATGTACGGTAAAAATATTCCGTTAAAATCCAAAAATTTAGACATGTTCAATTAATCAAGTTGATAGATATGAAGAAAACACGTGGCAGTCATTTCTCGGATAATTAACAAAGATGATACGCTGGTGCTTCGTTTACTTACCCTAACATGTCTCGAAATCTTTGACTTTCGCTTCGCACGGGCGCTCGAGCTCCGATCAGCATCGACAGAATATTTCTCTGCCGGTTTAATAACGTTGAAGTTTCTCGCCACACGGCGACCCAATAAGAACGCGATCGTTAAATATTTCTTTCTTCCGGCGAATTTGCTGAATCCATAACCAACGAGCCTCAATTAACCTTTGCAATTAATATACTGGTAAGGGGGAGGGGCCAGTGTCAACGGGATGGAAGCTACGAGCCTCCCACTCTCGCGGACCTCCCCCCTCCGCGATATTACCCTAATTTGCATCTTTGAACTTTCCTAGAGTCGTGCCGGGAACTTCTTTGCGCTCCGTCTCCGGAATAATGCTAATAAGGGGGCCGGCTCTTACAAATTGATATTTAAGCGGTAAGTTCTACAACCGATGAGCCGCCGGGAAACCGGGATCAAATTGTTCCCGCAAACATGTAAAGTAGCAGCGATAATCTCGGCGACTCGTACGAAGTTCAATATTCACGGAACAGGGACAATCTGTTTCGAGAAGGGACGGGACCGAGGAAGATGAAAGTCCTGAAAATCGAAAATAAAAATAGCTGTCGATTCGACACGTTTTTCACGGAACGCAACAATCTCGCCGAATATCGTGAAAGGGAGGAAAGCCGGAATAAGAGGGAAGCGAACGGGGCTCCTCGTCTAGGATAATCGTGGGGTGGCTAAGTAATAATATTATTCTGATAGGGGGCAGTTATAAGCATATGACGCCATGGACTTACGTCTTTCATCCTATAAAAGTCTGCCCCCACTCGTACGTGTGTATCTCTCCCATCGTCGGCGTTCAACACATCGGACGGACAATCATACGCCCGTGTCGCGTTTATTGTTGTACACATTCGATATGAGGAATCGCGCGTGAAATCGGCTTTATTAGACGCGTCCACCCCTCAATAACGCAGCATTAAGTACACGTATCGACTTCTATACGTCGTTCTAATAACTCGTTATTGCTGCGACGTAACTGAAGCAAAATTGAACTGATTTCTATCGATGATGGAAATGTTACGGCCGATCCGGACAAATGCCTGGTAATTGTATCTGCTAAAACCGATTAAGGAGTTAAAGAAACAGCAATACAAATGTAGAGATAAAATAGTTTGTAATAGTGATCACGCCGTAAGAATATCAGAGTCAAAATTAAAAATCGAAAGATTACATTATAGCGAGAAATCAGGAAACGAGTGTAAAACATCTAATATGTCGTTCTAATAACTCGTTATTGCTGCGACGTAACTGAAGCAAAATTGAACTGATTTCTATCGATGATGGAAATGTTACACAAATTTTTTATATGAAAATTCAATATGAACCACAATAATATTCAATTTTCCATATAAAATTCATTTACAAAGAATTTTTATATAAAAATTCAATACAAACAGCTATAACATTAAATTTTCCATATAAATTTCATTTACAGAAAATTTTTAAAGAAAATTCAATATAAACCTCAATAATATTAAATTTTCCATATAAATTTCATATACAAAAGTTTTTATATAAAAATTCAATAACGTTAAATTTTCCATATAAGCTTCAGTTACAAAGAATTTTTATATGAACATTCAATATACGGCCGATCCGCGCAAATGCCTGGTAATTGTATCTGCTAAAACCGATTAAGGAGTTAAAGAAACAGCAATACAAACGTACAGATAAAATAGTTTGCACTACTGATCACGCCATAAGAATATCAAAGTCAAAATTAAAAATCGAAAGATTACATTCTAGCGAGAAATCAGGAAACGAGTGTTTTACCCTCACCGCGAGAAATATATATTTGAAATAAATAAACGAGATAATGTATGGGAGAATCCGAAGCTTTTCCAACTACAAATGAAATGGAGTAGCACGGTGATTTCTGCATACAGTCGAGAAAATGCAATAAAACTATTCCCAACGTTCTTCTTCCGCGAGTTTCCATTTCCTTAAATTATTCAACCGAAACGCGCGTCCCTTAAATATTCAGGAGTGCAAATTTATCCCATTAGTTCGGGACATTAGGGGGCGGGTTTTAATTGTCCTCATATATCCGGGACCGGCGAACTCGCGTCGATGTATTTATTTTTTCGGTAACGAACGATCGAAGGCGTAAAGAACTGTGAAACCGAGCGCAGCCTCGCGCGAGAAAGACGTATCGAGTGAGTAAGTTGTTATAGAGGTGGGTGGGTATATAAATTGTCACCTAGCAGTCGCACGTAGGGGCTGTCGCTACGGGCTCGAGATTGCTTTGTTTGGGATAAAGAACGGTAGGAGAGGAAGTCGGTGTAGAAGGATAATAAAGAAGAAAAGCGGCGGAGAGAGAGCGAGCAGGCGGGGGGCTGGAGGGATGCGAGGGGAAAAATCCGATATCTCGGTGAAATGAGAAGTTCGCCGCTATATCGATGTACATACCCCTCGTATACACATCTTCAAGAAGAATTCACAACTTCTTTCGCTCCGCGTTCCTCCAAAGCCGTGCTCGCTGGATCATCTTGGCACGTAACCTACAGGATAGAACCCAATGATCGAGAAGATAAATAACGATTGAAATTCCCTATGTTTTATGTGGTTAACAGCTGCACAGTTCCTTTCCAGAGACGAAATTTCTACCTTCGATTTGACCACACAGCAGCGCACTGAAATAATCATCTATTCTTATATGTATGTGATGTGTTCGGATTTCTGATAACAGGTTTTTCACCATTTTTTGGAAACTTCAATCATTATTTTCTGCCAGAGGTTATTCAGTAGTCTTTGCAAATCTATATAATAAAAATGAAATGCTCTTCGTTGGTCACGACATCACGTGCGAATGGCTGAACCGATTTAGCTAATTTTTATTTTAAATGTTCGTTGTAGTCCGAATCAGGTTTTTAGAGAAAAAAAGATTGTGCTTTTTTCGTTGGGATTTTTCTATAAACTCAAGATCATAACTCACGATTCGAACGACGAATATGCTTAATTCTTTTTTTTTGTTTTGTTCGTTATGGTGCTGAAAAAAAATTCAAGAAAATTACGAAGGAAAGTCGGAAAATTCAGAAAAACTGCAAAAATCATAATATTTGGAACGGTACAAGTAGAGTAACTTGACATTAATAAATATAACGATCACTCAGTAATACGTTTTTTTTTCATTTTTACTTTGAAATTAATTACAACTTTAAATTACCAATAGCTTTTCACAAATTTATTGATATTTGGACAGGACAACGTCTGTCGGGTTAGCTAGTGTAAAATAGAATTGTTTACAGTGTTCGCGAACGATCAAGAGTCAGTAAAAAATTTATTCAATCGTGGAACGAATAAGGGTTAAATCGGTGTATCGACAAGGTGAAGCGTTCTCCAGAAACGTGCTCCACCCCATAGGCGATCACATCGAGATCAAACAACGGCGCGCATGGCTTTCGAAAAGCGTCTTATTCGGCAAAGTACCATTCCACAAAGTCCATTGCAGCGTGCGGGGCTCGCGGCGAGCAATAATGCAGATTTATTTAAAAAGTCGCAGATGTTGTGCCTTGCGGCGACTCGCACGTCGGCTACATACGTTACAAGTCCGCGGGAAAGGAGTGTCGTATTCGGCGGTCACGTATGTCGTTCAGAAGCGAATGTAACAGAGGTGAAAAAAAGGAAAACGGGCCGTTCCGCCGTTCGCCGAGCTGTTCTGAAAAGATCGACGCGGCAAAGGGTGAGAAAACAATTTCCAGCCCGCTCGTGCCCGGCCTTCGAAACGGCGTCGCGGCGCTCGACGACGCTCATAGACACGTTCCGCGGCGATTTCGCAACGGCGCGCGTCACGGAGCTTGTGCGGAACCTTGCAAAGCGTTACGAGGTGCAAAGCAAGGTCCGCCAGTCAAAAAACCGCTCGAGCTGCCTTTAAAAAAGCCTCGCGCGTTCGCGAGCATAGTTCAGGCTGCGAATCGGCACCACTGCGAATGCTTTTCCCAGTCCCGTCGTGTTTTCTACCCCCCCCCCCCCTCCCTCCGAACGTGCGCCTTGCCGACTCTTTTATGAAACGATCCAGGACGGATTAAATTTTTGAATTATTTACAACGCTCCGCTTCCGTACCCACCCTTAAAATCGCTCGCGAAACTATTCTCCGGTGATGATTGCAGATTTCGAAACATTGAAAATAGAAAATGGGTCGCTGTTTTTGCTGAAGGTTTTCTTATACGTTCCTCTTGATCGTTGCTTTCTTTTCACGCTTTACGAACAAGTTTTGCAATTACAGGGGGATTAAAGTAGCAGTTTCTAGTTGCGCTGGCATTGATTAAATAGTTTTGATTTAATTAGAATTTTGGGAGTCGGTATTCGGCATTTGACGTGTCAAACGAATAAGAAAAATATCGTGACAGCAGTCGTAAAGTTTGATCCCCAGCTAATAAACCGTCCCGAGTTAGCTAAAATCAAAGTCAAATAGAGCAGTAGATCCGCGCGTGCCGGTGCCCGGCAACTTTCATAATTAATCGCGGCGCATCATAAATTGCGCATTAGAAACAGGCATCGAGCGGTCCCGATTTCGTATTAATCTAGCGGGCGAAGTCGCCCTGCCGGCAGTTTGTACTCGTCCGAGGAAAATGAACGGTGAAATTACAGGCTGTCCATTCTAACGGGGGTGTATCAAGGCGCCGCCGTTGCAAATTGTTTCGCCCGCCAGGAACCTTTCCCGTTTCCGCTTGCTGCGGGATGTGTGTGTCCCGTGTGACACTTGAACTCTCGGCTACACACACACACTAACCCTCTTAAGTATTCGGACACATCGTACAATCATACAGTAATAGCACAGAAATGTTAAATGTTGCTAACTCTCGCTAATACCCTTTACCATTAAAATAGATTCTAGATTTAATTTCTGACCCACGCCAAATCCAACAAAAATATAATGAAACCAAAACTGAAAAGATCAAATTTATTATAACAATTATTCCTTTCAAACTTGTACCTTCTTCTAACAAAAATAAATTGGTAACCAATGATATCAATAAATTAACTACAAATGCTCAGAACCACATCTACTATTAAAATAGATTCTAGATTCCATTTCTGGCCCACGCCAAATCCAACAAAGAGATAATGAAACAAAAACTGTAAAGATCAAATTTATTATAACAGTTATTCCTTTCATACTTCTACCTTCTGCTAACAAAAATCAATTTGTAACCAATGATATCAATAAATTAACTACAAATGATCAGAACCACATCTACTATTAAAATAGATTCTAGATTCCATTTCTGGCCCACGCCAAATTCTACAAAAGAGATAATGAAACCAATACTGAAAAGATCAAATTTATTATAACAGTTATTCCTTTCAAACTTGTACCTTCTTCTAACAAAAATAAATTGGTAACCAATGATATCAATAAATTAACTACAAATGCTCAGAACCACATCTACTATTAAAATAGATTCTCGATTCCATTTCTGGCCCACGCCAAATCCTACAAAAGGGATAATGAAACCAATACTGAAAAGATCAAATTTATTATAACAGTTATTCCTTTCAAACTTGTACCTTCTTCTAACAAAAATCAATTTGTAACCAATTATATCAATAAATTAACTACAAATGTTCAGCATCACAGAAGGTTAAACTGTGGTGGGTAAAAACGATCCGGATACTTTTGTGCAGTGATGTACCCTGAAGAGAAATCGAGTGTCGGAAAGAGATGGCAAAGAGAGAAAGGAGCGAGCGAGAGGGAAGCTACAAGGAGATAAAAGGAAAGAGCGAGAGGAGGAAGAGAGAGGATAGTACACAAAAGGAGAGAAAGAGAACGGGAGAGAGACAGAGCAGAAGGGTTCGTGTTAATTAATAGCACGTCACACGCGTTGCCCAGCTAAAATCTGTCTCCGCCTCTGGCTTCAGCGTAATGTTTCCCGTTTCTCTCTCGCTCCCTGTCTTTCGACCTCTTCTGTCCTTTCTATCCCCGCGTTCCTTCGTCGTTTTCCGGCTCCGTTCCTCTTCGGGGCGCGTTTCCACGACGCGATGCGACGCGACACAAGCGGCTTCACACTCGCTCCCGCCGTGTGTGTACACACGAGCCGGGCGCGCAACCGGGCACGAACAACCGGCGCTGTTCTTGCCATTTCGGCATCGTTTGACACACGCGAAGGATTATATGCGTACCCGCTTTACGTGTTTCATTATGCAACTTTCCGCGCGCGAAATTAATTACGCTGTCACCGCTCGAGAGCCGCGTTACCCCGTTACTTACACCGTTACAAAGGGGAACAGCTCGTAAACGAGTCGAGAGAGTTTAATCGATGATGTGCCCCCTTTCTGCGGGACAAGCACAGGCCTCGCGACCCGGTCAGTTCGTGATTCGACTTTTACACCACCGTTCCCGGAAGCCCAGCTTCCCCTTGATCGAAACATGTTTCTGATGAAGGTGGGACATCGTGGTGGTGGGTCGGTCCCTCGATGAGGCGCCACGAAGAATTTACGGGGGTGGAGTAAGTGGAGACCTTGGTGCGAGAACCAGTCGATTTGCCAGTGAAATATTACGTTGTCCCAAAAGTTTCCCTCGAAAATATGAAATCAGAGACAAGTTCATAATTTCAAATAATTGACAATACGTATAAGAGTCTATTCGATCTCACGGGAAAATTGTCCAGAAATTATCAAAACTCGTTGCCCTGTTAAAAGAGCTTTAAATTTATTATTATAATCTATATTTACATTATTTACATTATTCACCTGTTAAAAGAGAAACGACATTTAAGTTATCTCCAACACTTTTCCCCTTACAATTCTAATAGATAAACAAAATACTTTTGGTTCACTCTTTGATTCTCTACACCATGTTTATCTTAAAGAAATATATTTTCTTTATATACGTATAAAATCGTTCGATTTGTATTGGCTTGTTTTATTTTATGATTACGTTGCTTCGAATTTCTTCGTCGATAACGTTGTTACTTAAGAGAAAAAGAAACTTGATATATACGAAATCGAATTTCGTCACGAGTCTGATTCTAGCGGTAGAGGTTAATACCGTGAAATTGCTGTTTGATTTGAAACGATCGTATTCCATATTCCTGTGGTGCTTTCTTGAAGCGTTCGTCGGTCTCGTTTGAAAATAAGCAGCGCTCGTTCCCGAGTAAATTAATAAAACTACAGACGAGCGATATCGTATTATACACCGCAGTTTAATTAACCTCTGCGGCTCACTCGTTCGCTTAATATTTTGCGTTCGCGGAACAGCGAAGCGGGGAGGAATTAATTAAACACAGGAAGAACCGGGGAGTAACTATGAGTCGCGTCCGCCGGTTAGTCTCTCGTTAGAGGGAGGAGGATTGTGGACGATCCTGAGGGGGGGAGTGAGATTTAAAATGCGGTTTTTCTGCCAATTACACGCAATATCGGGTAAGCGAGAACCGACCGCGATGGATACAGGACGGGGGGCCAAGTGCTAGGATGATGCGGTCCGCAGGCCTTTATCGAGCAGGACACGAACGGGGATTCTGTGGTCCATTCACAGCATCCGCGTTGACGCTTTGATCATTTGTTTCATGGCGGGCGATGAAAGCGTCGGATGAAGGCGATGACAGCTAATGCGCTGCGAGGGGCTTGCCGCGGTGTTTTCACGGCGGTCAAATTCGAGTTTCCCTCTGTGTCTTTCTCTCTTCTTCCTTCCTCTCCGGCCCCCGCACACGTTCCGCACACGTTCCGCTCCGGCCCCGCGACTTTAAATGACATTGGCCCGAGCCCCTTCCCCCGGAGCGACAAAAACGCACCGCGTGTCCACGATTGTCGTTGACACGTCCATTAGAGAGAAAATAATATCGGCGAGTGCGAACAAACCGCAGGGCACATGGAACCGCGCGGGCTTTTTTCTCCTTACGCGATTGCTGCTCCTCTTTGCGCGTCCATCGTGACGCAATTCGATTAGATTCAGAAATGTGACGGTATTTCCGAACATTTTATCTACCGGAAGCGTATTCCACCCTCTATAGCCTGAGGTTCTTTTTTATATATAAAATGTATTTAAAAAGGTCGCATTTAATTACAGTACTTTAGGTCTATACATTTTACGTACATGTACATGGTGTAACATTTATATTTTATAATAAAAAAGTACAGCTTTCGAAATACAAGAACAAGCGCGATATTTTGTCGGCCAATTTTGACAATCATTTAAACAATACAAATAGGAATTAACTACGGTAACTGAGGCTACGAAGTAAGCCTCTCACACATACATGTAAGAGAGGCTCGCTACTGGGCCAATAATATTGTCTCCTAACAGACAGTCATGTATGAACCACGGACTGGGTCATAGCCTAAATAAACATACCTTTATACAGTAAACGTAGAAATTATCTCCTCGGATATTACATTAACAATTTGTGATCTAGTTGCTAGATCAAACTTTACGTGGCAGTCAACGTGTTAATTAATAACTAACAACCAAGCGAACTTTACTAACGATTAAGCCCGCTGTATAAATTCCGATCGAATAGTATCGAAGAAACCTTTCACGCGCCATTCCACTCTTAAAATCCGTCCGAGAAGCAGGCGGACGGTCTCCGTGCAAACCTTCCCCGGCAGTAGGATATATCGTTTCCCGGACGACAAACAATTTTCCTCGCCGCGAATCCATCGTCAATAAATTCAGCCGTGCACGCGCGCCGTAGGAGCTATTATATTCAGAAAGTAGAAAATCGGTTGGAGCCGCGGAGTCCTTCGCGCAAGTTCGCAGGGGGGTGAGGCCGATAGGCGAGGGAGGGCGTGGGGATGAAGAAAATCGTAGAATCAAATATCCGGTGTGCTTTCACGGTACGCTTCCCTAATTTGTATTGCGTATGGCAGCGGTGCCGGGATATTAGGGGCAGTTATCGCAACGTATTGCTCCTAATCGTTCCACCGTGGCGGTGTGGAGCTACTGAGGGCGGCGGATAGAGAGGCGAGCGTGAAACAGAGAGACCGTACGGTGGTGCGGAGGGGTGTGGGCGGCAGGGAGAGCAAAATGGAAAGAAGGAGAAAGGAAAGGGTGCGTCGAGGGGCGAGCTCTCTCGCGAAAGAGAGACGAAAAGTGAGGGTGTGCACCGGTCGTCTAGAACGAGACGGAACAAGGCTGGTCTGGAGAGAGAATGTGTGTGAGAGAGAGAGAGAAAAGGGGGCAGACCGGAGGGGGTGAAAAGTGGAGACGAAAGGCAGAGCGAGACAGAGAAAGAGAACGATCGGGGAACAGAGCGTGCACTGGTGCTTTTGACAGGCCGATGAATTGAATAATCGCAAGTCGAGTCGAGGGGGTCCGCCGAATCTCAGTCCCCAATACGTCGGCGTATTATAGATATAGATACCCGCGGTCGCGCGCGCGTTCGTGTGCGTCCCCGTGGCTCAGGGTATACACCGTACACTGGCGTACACCGTCGGAGCTGATCACGGATTATCAGGTTTGTGGAAACAAGCCTGCCGAGTCGAGGGTTAACGATATTATCGCGTACACCCCATGCGCATAGACACTTTGACGTTTCTCGTCGATCGGCCCTCCGCTTGTCGGCCAGCTCGCCGTTTTCACCGACGACCTCGGTCCACGATACACTGCGATCGTAAGATCGATGCTAACATCGCCAACGATACAGACCAGAAAGGCTATAGCCGGGTTTGCTAGTGAAATTCGCCCCCAGCGGCTTTTTAATCGTCCTTTTTTTTTATTTGTTTGTTTTTTGTACTACGCAATTTTTAAACGTTGTTTCTCTGAACTTTAGAATGCTTAATATTACATAATATATTTTTTGGAATCAGACAAAATACGTGTAACTTAGGAAAAACGCCGAGAAAAGTGGTTTTTATTTTTTTCGACACTGTTGCACCACTCACAAAAATCTGAAAAGAATCGAGCATAATACTTATGGTAATATTTTATTGCTAAATTAAATTCGTGATTCGCGAAAAATCTGAAAATGATATATAATACGTAGATTGGTATCCGAAATGTGTTAGATTTTTTTCAGAATTTTTAATTGTCGATAAATAGGGAAATTCGGCCAAGAACTGGTTTTTCGATTTTTCTCAATAACTACCCTTTTAAATGAGATAGGGGGCTGAAACTTGGCAGAGAAGGATCTTTTTTGGTAGGCTATCGAATGGTCCAAGGACGATTAAAAAGCCGCTGGTTTGCTTTTGTTTGCCGTATTCATTGGTTGTTGTTTCATCGACGAGCGATACGATTGATCCGCTATCGATGGAATTATTTGGAATTTGGAAAATTTCGATTAAAGCCTTGTCTGCGGCGAGATTCCCGTGCAGCGGTTGTCTCGAAACGGTATCGTTCGAAGTTTTTTTTGTTCAAGTGGAACTTTAAAAGAGATATATTTTATTTGTCAGATTCTAATTCTATTTACTGACTCTTGTGCGTTTTATCTATAGCCTACGAGAATAACTGTGGAATCAAATACAGTGGGTGCTGAAATTATTAGGTCGGCTTTGCGACTAATGTATTTTCATTACGAACAATTTTAATTAACTCCAACAGGAAGATTAAAGTACACGCGAAAACTATGTACCAACTGAATTCTTATAACTCGATAAAATGGCCTTTGTAAATCGTTGCAGAGAATTCACGTATGTATGCAATCATTTTGAAATTGTTAATTTACGGTTATTACCGCGTTAAGATTAAAACTTTTGAACCTGGAAATAGCGAAGAAGCTGACTAAATTGAAATTTGATTTTATAACTCAGACATACACTGAAAAGTTTGTGCATTAAATTTTTATAGGAACGTGCGGAGAATTAATTTTTTCACTTAATTTAGTGAACTCTTTGATCGTAGAAACGCGTATATTTATACACAGATTCCAATAGACTAATCGGGAAATAGAGTTTAGCGGAACGAACAGAATTTATCATAGCTGTAAAAGTTCTTTTACTAATTCATAGCTGTTGAGTGTATTGGCAAAAATCGTTCGCGTACGTGTGATCACCCTATACGTACCGTGTGAGTAGTGTGTATTTTGTGTCCCGGAATGAAAATAAATTGGATTTGCATAATGCATTAATTCGTTGAACGCGAAGATTCGCGAATCACGCGGTTCAACAGTTCCTGAGCTCTTAGCGGGCGTCTGGCTCGCACGTGGCCTCTTCACTTTTGCCGCTTCTGTTTTGAACGTGTACCCTGCGGGAGGTACCACGATCCTATAATGCGTGGGGCTCGATTTCTTATTGTGAGCACACGCGAGTGGGGCGAGAGGGTGATGGAGGAAGCGGATCTGCTTGCTTTGAAGTCTATCGCACGCAAACGCAAATACTATCGGATGAATCGGAGAGGATGGAACGCGTCAACCCCTAACGTCTTTCGCTTAACCTACTGACCAGCATCATCAGATTGAATATTATGCATTCATGGCAACAATCAGTTTGCGAAACACCGAACAGTGGATATGTCAGACGAATTAACAGTTGCGTTA